>CM053031.1:79080391-79680391 GCA_028564925.1 Lithobates sylvaticus
GACGTATATCTACATGAGGCGGTCGGGAAGCGGTTAATGTTGCTGTAAGCCTCTTGGCAGCCTCCCTGACCAGTTTTCGTCTCGTCTCTTCATCACTTTTGGAGGGACGTCCAGTTCTTGTAAGGTCACTGTTGTGCCATATTTTCTCCACTTGATGACTTCACTGTGTTCCATGGTATATCTAATGCCTTGGAAATTCTTTTCGATCCCTCTGATGCTTTTGCTGTAGGAGAAAGAAAGAAAATGTCAGGAAAGACCTACTAGAACAGCTGAACTTTATTTGGGGTTAATCAGAGGCACTTTAAATTATGGTAGGTGTGTACTGACTCCTATTTAACATGACTTTGAATGTGATTTCTTAACTCTGAATACCGCTACATCCCCAGTTATTAGAGGGTGTGCACACTTATACAACCACATTATTTTTATTTTTTTTATTTTTACCCCTCCCCCCAAAAGATTTAATTTTAAATTTTTTTTCAAAAAAGTAGTTTGTAGTTTATAGGTCACATTAAAGGTGGAAGACGTTCTGAAATGATTTTGTCTTTGTCTCATATTTTTACTTCACAGAAATCTGACATTTTAACAGACTTTTTATAGCCACTGTAGATACAGTAAATATACTTATCTTGTACAGTACAGGACACAGAGCTTGTATTCGTAGATTATGGGTTAAATGCAGGCTACTATCTGGTGATTGGACACTGGCAAAAAACTTTGTTAGGACTTTCCTTCATGCACGCTGATATAAAACCCCACCCACTCTGTGAGACTTCAGTTTTTTTCTAGTTTTAAGTAATGGACCTCTTTTTTCCCCTGGAAACTTTCATACCCCACCGTGTAGGGATTAACTGTAATATTTGCTTCAAGCACTGGATCCTGTTTTAGGCGGTCACCTGGGCACATAGTAGAATGTGTGTAGTTCACAGCATGATCCGTGGTCCTATTCTGCTGCTATTTCTGCTGCCTTTGATACAGTTGACCACCCCCCTCCTCCTCAAAAAACTAAATTTGCTTGGTCTCCCTGGCTGTGCTCTCCGTTGGTTCGAATCTTACCTATCTCATCGCACCTTCAGTGTCACTTGCAACTCCACTTCCTCCTCTCCAACTCCTCTTACTGTTGGGGTCCCCCAAGGTTCTGTCCTTAGACCTCTACTATTCTCAATCTACACATCCTCCCTGGGTCAGGTGATGGCCTCACATGGCTTCCACTACCATTTATATGCTGATGACGCCCAAATCTATCCCTCTGCCCCTCAACTCACCCCATCATTCTCCTCACGCATCACTGATTTACTAACAGACATATCAGTCTGGATGTCAAACCACTTCTCAAACTTTATCTGTCTAAAACTGAGCTCTTAATATTTCCTCCCCCACGTGCCCCTTCCCCTGACTTCTCAGTCAAGATCAATGGCACATCTATCAGTCCGTCCCCACATGCCAGGGTGCTAGGGGTAATCCTAGACTCTGAACTGTCCTTTCAGACCCATATACAATCCCTGTCCAAATCATGCCACCTTAGCCTCCGCAACATTTCCAGAATACGCCCCTTTTTAACGAATGACACCACCAAGCTTCTAACTCACTCCCTGGTTATCTCTCTCCTCGACTACTGCAACTCCCTCCTCATTGGACTACCTTTACATAGACTATCCCCTCTTCAGTCCATAATGAATGCCGCTGCAAGACTCATCCACCTTACCGACCATTCAGTGTCCTCCACCCCTCTCTACCAATCCCTCCACTGGCTTCCACTCACCCAACGAATAAAATTCAAAGTACTAACAATAATTTACAAAGCCATCCATAACTCTGCCCCCAGCTACATCACTAACCTAGTACCAAAACACCAACCAAGCCGCTCTCTTCGGTCCTCCCAAGACCTCCTGCTCTCTAGCTCCCTTGTCACCTCCTCCCATGCTTGCCTCCAGGATTTCTCCAGAGCTTCTCCCATCCTTTGGAACTCTCTACCCCAATCTGTCTGACTGTCCCCTAATCTATCCATCTTTAGACGATCCCTGAAAACCTTTCTCTTTAATCCTCTTTAAAGCCTATCCTGCTTCTAACTAACACTGTTTTACTTCCTCCATCAGCTCATCCCCCACAGCTATTACGTCTTGTATCAATTGACCCTTTCTTTTTAGATTGTAAGCTCTAACGAGCAGGGCCCTCTGATTCCTCTTGTACCAAATTGTAATGTAATTCTAATGTCTGCCTTTATTTTGTTAAGCGCTGCGCAAACTGTATAATAATAAATAATAAATAATATTCTTTGGTTCCCAGACCCTGAAAACCCATGGGTGAAGCTTGTACCCCTAACATGCCCAGCAACATGGATAAGGAATGAAGCACCCTCCTAGTTCAGGGTAGGCTGCTAGGTTAATTGAATCTCCTCCTAACAGTGGAGCAGGGGTTAATTACTTAGAACTGTCTCACAGGCTGCTATTCTGCTACACTCCCCCCTGTCTTCTAGAGACTTCTAGAATTATAGTGGGAGGAAGAGAAGGACAAACGGCCTAAATATTTATGGGACTCCAGACAATTCCTGGGGAGGTGCGCCCAGAAAGTGGAGGGAGAGCCCATAAATAATCTGAGGCCTGGTCGCCAGGGTGCAGTTCTTCAGGAGGAGGCCTCTGTTTAGGGGCTCTGCCCCTAGGCCAGAGAGACAAAGAGGAAGCCAGTGGAGTCTTTGAAGACATCGATGTCCCAGCTTAGCTGGGGGCTTACCGAACAGAGCTGTGTCTAGAGACTGAGCATAGCCAGAAGGGGGTTGGTGGGAGGAAGCCCAGCCATTTTGGGACTGAGTGAGTAACTGATCCTGCTATACAGAGGAGAAGTAACAGCTGGGTGGTCTAACCCCACAAGCAAGTGCAATGCAGCTAGGCATTGTGCAAAACAGCCTGGAGTGTGCAATACTGCTTAGAAGTTTGCCCAGTACAGCCAGGAGTTGTGTGAAGATGCCGAGAGAGTACAGTGCAGCCAGAGGTTGCGCAATACAGCCTGCATTTTTTAACAGAGAAGCCAGATGCCAAGCAGTCCTCAAGTTCTGCAGTTCTGGGGTATTCCATTCCCCCCCCCCCCCCCACCATCCCTGTCCAAGTTACTGTTGTAATAAAAACCCTAAAATAATCCACTGATCTTTGAGCCAGAGGAAGAATGCCAGATATGCTGTGTGGCTGGCTGTGTTTACCAGTGGCTCCTACGGGGATAGCACTACAGTTAAGTTAGGGTTTCCCTGTATTTTGGGTCCTGGCTATTTAAAATACAACTGCAGTGCTTAGCATACAATACATATACCTAGGAAGTGTTATTCCTAGTTATTTGCTGTGTTATTCCCAGCTGTAATTGTCTCAATTTTTTTTTTTTTTGTGCAGCGCCTACATAAATTTAAAAGTGGTGGTTTTTTATCCCATCTGGAGTCCTAATCTCAGGAGTTTGACATAGCTGTGGACATGCCTCTTGGCTAACACACTTGTGCCCGCTGCTGTATCCACTGAAAATCCACACAGCACGTTTGCTGTACTTCTAATTGCCTTCTGCTGCAGAGACACAGCAACAACATGGTCCGCACCTGGATTATCGTAGCTCCTGAATTCTAGATATGCAAAACCCCATTCCATCTGCATCCCATTCTGAAAGTACCCCACCGGGGATCCTCTCATTTAAGCAATGGTGGATCACAACTGCAAGGGAGCTGGACAAAAAGGGCCGAATAACACATGTTTTGCAGCCTTTAGGAAACTCAGAACACTGAGCAGGTTGACAGCTGTTTCCTTGTCCTATTAGAACACCCCCCCCCCCTCCTCTGACTCCTAGCTGTGGCCTATCTGACAAGAGTTTTCTGGCACCAGGTCTGAATGCTTCTGAAAACTTTCAGCACCCCTAGAACCTTTGGTTACCAGCACTGCACTTCCTCTTTCTCCCCTGACTCTGTTCATAAATAAGAGGTGGAATCCCCCAAATCTGTTTGGGGATGAAGGGAGGCAAATAGGCAAGCGGAAGCTGCAGAGAAGATTCTATAAATCTTTGCATTTTATGAGCCACAGGCTATAGCTTCTCAGAAAATGCTCTCCACTGGTGACACACTGATTAACATAGTGCAAACTAGTCATTGCCTAGCAGCACCAGAGTCTTCACAGCCAAAACAAGCCCCTATGGGCATTAAGAGGCTTTCAAAATGGGGAAAACTATTCTCTTTCAACTGTGCAAGAAAGAGGTTGAAAGGGTTTCAGTAATCCCTATTGCATTAAATTGGCCCAAAAGGAAGGATGTGGTACACAGACATGTTCAGACTCCTGGTGGATGAACCTTGGCCTCTCCGAAAAAGACCAGACTTTCTGGCACAAGGTCCATTATTCTGCTTCTCAGTCACTGGCTTTAACAGCATGGCTGTTGAAAACCATATCCTGAAGAATAAAGGTAACTCTGACCCGGCTAGCCCAACCTTATTTAAAGCACGAAAATATACCCTGCAATATCTACCACTGTACATGGAAGACTTTTATGCCTGGTGCAAAGACAGGAAGCTGAATCATAGAGAACCCTCTGGTCATATTTTGGCTTTTCTTCAGTCTGGTCCCTATCAATATCTGGCAGGGAGTACCCATAAGGAACAGGTTTCTGTCTTATCCATTTTCTCCATAAACCTCTCTCTTCAGAACGCTTAATCAAGACTTTTCTTCAAGGAGCTGTTTATCTAAATCCCCCAATATAGCCCATGTTACCATGGGTGCCCAATCTGGTGCCAGCTGTACTTCAGAGGCCCCCTTTTGAGCCAGTTAGGCTTATCCCTTTGGGAGACCTCACATGCAAGTTTACCTTCCTGGTGGCCATTACATCTGTTAGGGCTTCCAGCTCAGAACACACACCTTTCTTGCTAAGAGATTTTTTTGTTTTGCACAATGACAAGTTGGTCTTGAGAGCAAGACCTTTCCACCTTAGTGAGGATATTGTCCTCCCTTCATTATGTCCCGCTCCAAAGCGCACCATTGAAATGTCCCTTCAGAGCTCCTTAATATCTTTTCTTTAGGCTCTTGAGAATGTCCCGACTCCTTCCTCCATTATTGCCAGCTGAATCAGACAACTTATGAACACTACATGGATGTGCGGAAATGCATAGGTCAAGGTATTTATGAAATTGTTATCCAGAGCTCTAACTTCAGTCCCATTGAAATGTTGTTCCTGTGATCTGGAGGAAGCGATTCAAGGAAAACATCCCATAAATTAACATGAACTGATGCAGTTTTGCATACAGGAATGGTTCAGAATGCTACTTAAAGCAGATATACTTAAAATATTAACCATAGAATAATTGGCACAATTTATTGTGGCAATGCAGTTTATAGGGAAAAAAATTCCTTTTACAAAATATCCCTGATTAGAACACACAAGTAATAGTATCAAGACATCCTTCAATTAACTCTTACAGGTGCCTGTTTGGACTTCAACATCAAATCCCGTCCGATTCTGTGTCATCCGGTGTTTGAGTATAGGAAAGGGATGAGCCACCCTGTGATCCACCAATATGGTAGCTGCCTTGCTGTTGCACATTGCTGTTAAATTGGCAAAGTGGGACTAAAAATAGCTGGAATAAAAAGCAGCCGCTGAATGCCTTCTGACTTATCTTGAGTCATTTGAATGATAACATTGCCTCAGTCTAGTTCCACTTCAATTGCTGTGTTGGTCTGATAAGAAAATGCTGTGCTGAGGTTATTGCCAATAATGTTCCATTAAAGCTGAACTGTGGGCTAATAGATAAATGCACAGATGAAATGCATATAGAGGAGCTTTTTTACCTGCCAATGGATTTGTATTTCTTCAATTCATTCTTGATATTTACACCCATTACACACTGCAGCCCTCTCTAGCAAGGTTGGCGAACTGAATTTTTTTTCTTCTGCACATTTAAGTAGCAATTACAGATCCCTCCTGAACCCTGTAACTGGACCGAAAAAGGAAAAACGGGCTGATGAGTTAATCTCAGTCACTCTGCTCTGTCCTCCTTTCTGTGTACTTTGTTGGTATATGAGCACTTTATTGACTCCTTGTGCTGCTTCTCCCATCCTCATTCTGAGTTCTGCTGCACAGAGGATTGAACAGGTCACATTTAGATACTTTCACTGCTCAGTTAAAAAAAAAAAAAAAAAAAAATGCATGGATTAATGTTAATATAAACTTTAATGCGTTCAGTTCTGTCTTTTTATAAGTCTTGAGTTCATCTTTAACTTTAAAATGTTAACGTTTTTTTTTTTTTCTTCAAATTTTTTTTTTCTTCTTCACATTTTTTTTTCTTTACATTTTTTTTCTTCATCATTGACCTTGATTGTTTAAAGTAGTAGATATTCCTTATATAAACATTCAGACATTGCTTTGATGAAGAGCAGATCACAATTTTGAAGTTGTTTATTAGTAAAAAAAAAAGTCAATTTCCCAAGGATTTGGCAAACTTTTTTTTTTTTTTTGCCACAACTGTAAATACACCAAAAATTTTCATCCTACTCTGTTTATTAACTCCGTTCATAATGAACAACAATTAATTATTACTTGGCTTAGAATAATACCTAATCATAATGAACTTCAACTTTCTCTAATTTTGTAAACTAATTTGTGGTGTAATTATGAATTTATCACCTCTAATGGGTGGCATTTGTATTCATAAACTGAAGAATAAAGTGTAAAAGATAAATAATTTATCAGAGTAAAGTTTAGGGAATGAGAATCTGGGAGCCGAGCCAGATTTTACCCTGGGGTAGTAACTTGAAAGAGAGGATCTTGCTAATTGTGCTACATTCTGTTTAGTAAGTTTGTGGCACTAAGCAACAGAGTGCCAGAGAAAACTTCCCAAAATAGGTTGAATTCCCCTCTTAGACACTTGCCCCTTGAACAGGTGTCTGCATTAGAAGAATTCTTGTTCTGGTGATAACTGCAAAATTTAGCACTTCCCATCACTGCCTTGGTGACAAAGGACACCAGTAGAAACAATGCAAATCTACTCAGGCAAGACACAGATAGTAATAAAACATTGATAAAGGGTTTCTTGGTAATCTCTACTCTATTCATATATGTATACTTTAATAAAGTGTATAGTGGGGTTTGTACATCATTTTTACCTGGATCATAATGAAAAAAATAATTCTAACAGTGTTTTTTCACAAATAAAATATTTGATACCATGACAAGGGATTCCCATATCTCTACAGACTAGCTAAAGCAGCCTTGCTTGCTTTAAGAAACAACGTGTCTATTTATGTGTATTTCAAGCCAAAAGTGTTTTTTTTCTTGTGTTTTTTTTTCTTGTGGGGAAGGGTTAGATCAGGACTCGACAAACCCCAGGCGCCAGGTCACCATGGCAACCAGAAACCGCACCCTGGCACCTAGGCTGCCACCAGCCCACTCACTATAACTCCCGATGCCCAGACATGCAGTGCATTAATATTGACCTCCGTTCCTCCTCCCTTCTCCACACTCAGCATGGCGCTTGATGCTTGCCAGAGCCGCTGAGTGTGTGAAACTGACAAGTAACTGAGAGAGGAGGATCTGTCGGATTTGAGTTTGATGTCAGGGGTGGGCGGGACCCGGTCGGGTGGATGGGACCCAGCAGCTATCAAACACCAGCCAATGGGATGGGACCTGGGCGGGCCGCTACGTGTATGTGGCCCGCCCCTTTTCTTAAGCAGCCCAATCATTGGCTGGTGTTTGATAGGCCGGGTCCTGCCCGCCCCGACATTAAGCTCAATTCTGACAGCTCCTCGCTCCTCTCTCCTCTGTTACTTGTCAGTTTCACACAGTTACTGAGTGCTTAGTGTGAAACCTGCCAGTGCCCATCAGTGCCATCTGTCAGTGCCAACCAGTGCCACCGCCAATCGGTGCCACGTGCCACCTGCTAGTGCCACCGCCAATCAGTGGCACCTGCCAGTGCCAATATTGCCACCTGCCAGTGCCACTGCAAATCAGTGCCACGTGCCAACCAATGCCAGTGCCACCTGCCAGTGCCAATCAGTGCCACGTGCCAGCGCCACCTGCCAGTGCCAACCAATACCACCTGCCAGTGCCATCTGTCAGTTCCATGTGCCAACCAGTGCCATCTGCCAGTGCCACCAACCAGTTCCAAACCAGTGCCACCTGGTTAGTTTTTTATCAGTATTACGCTATGTGGCTATTTTATTCCTTCCACATGTTTAGTGGAACCCTGGTTAAGTGTTACTGACATCTGGTGGAATCATAGTGGAGTGGTGGAGAAGCTGAATTATAATTAAAGGCGTAGTATTGCTGTACATCTGGTGAGTGCATCCCCATAGGGGAAAGTTACCGCACGTGGTGGAGTGTTTGGTGGAAGTTTCTGACAGACATCACAGCAAAGACTTTAATAGACTTTTTCTGCTTCCTATTTGCTCATTAATGAACTATTAATGTTAGCTGGTCTGATTTATATATATATTGGACTAGAAGAGGGGGTTCTAGTTCATCTCTACTCTATGCATATGTTTGCATATATATTTTAATGAAGTTTATACATTTTTTTTTTTTTTATATATATATATTTTTTTTTTTTCATTATGGTCTGGGTCAAAAAAATTCTAACAGTATTTTTTTTCCCAAATATTTGATACCATGACCAGGGATTCCTGGATTTCTACAGACTAGCTTAAGAGACAGCAGCACTGCTTGCTTTAAGACACAATTTGTCCATTTATGTGTATGTCAAGCCAAAAGGATTTTTCTTAGGGTAGAGTGGGGAAGGGTCAGAGCTTCTCCTGATGGGTTTTTTCTTAAAGTGGCGTTTCCCCCAAAAAATCCAAAATAGTTTTCTGTGCAGTAAATGACATTAAAAAAATTAATTGGATACAATTTTTTTTTTTTTTACTTACCTTTTTCTGCCTGTTGCTATGCGGTGCTACAAAATCTGCCTCTTCTAGTGCCTGGGCTAAACACGTCAATTGGCGTCTCTGCTCGTTCATGCTCCTGGGAGATGTGTGTCACCATTTCCCAGGAGGCAGTGGGCAGCGCCAAAGGCTAGAATCTTAACTCCGTTGCCATCACAATGGGGCGGGACTTCCGACGCCGCTGTCCATTGTGATGGCAACCTAAGCTGTTGACGGCGCTCCGATTTAACGTTGATGCGCATGTTGGGAGATCTACGTCAGAGTATCCCGGAAGAGAATGCCTGTGGGCTTCACATGCCCACAGGCAAGATGAAAACGATCAATTTCCGTTTCGTTTTTAAAAGCTTTCTTTTATTGAGAACTGAAATCCAAAAGAAGCAAACGCGGAACAAGTGAGTAACACATTTAAACAAGAAATTGCTTGTAATTGTCCCCAAAAATAAAAATTGTCGGAGGCAGCGGAACCATGCTTTAAGGTAGAGTGGGAAGGGGTTAGAGCTCCTCCTGTTTTCTTTTATTTGTTTTAGGGTAAAGTGGGGAAGGGTTGGAGCACTTCCTGAGATTCTAATCCTTCCCTGCTCAAAATCAAATTTTACACATGTTTGTATACTGTACCTTCTGGGGGCTTGATTGTTGGTAGCTGCATTTTGATGTAATGGTAAATTGGTGGCATAGATAATAAATGTCTCATTGTGTTGCATCAATACTATTTTATTTTACTTTCACAGGAAGGAGAAAGTTGGGAAATCATAGAAGGACTAAAGTTAGGACAGACCAGTGTGCAGAAACCAGAAAAACATGAAGGATTTATGCTAAAGAAGAGAAATTGGCCATTGAAAGGCTGGCACAAAGTAAGTTTTTTGTCATGGGATGAAAAATTTTTTGACTATAGTCTTCAAAAACACCATAAAATCCTTTCATTCTTGAAAGCTCTCTGATGATTCAAAAGAACACACAAAGATAAAAGTGTAGATGCTACATCCAGAGTTTGTACACCAGTGAAAATTTAGACAGGCAAGTACTGAATTTTAATACCAAAGGGAATTCGGAATAAATTTCTTGTGCTGCTGATGTGATCAGTAATGGTTATATACTTGGCAGTCAGTCAGCATGTTGACTTCTGCCTGAAAGGGCTTTGCTTCAGGTTATCTTTGAGTCGCAGGCATACAACATAAATGTGGCCATAGCAGTAGAGATTCGTTTCTTAAACACTCATCAGAGGTTGAATGTTTTGTGTTCTTTCAGCAGGTACAACACAGCCATTGTGGACAGACTACTACTGTGCTTATTTTCAGTGGTGTCTACATGTGGCTTAAATACAGCCTATTTAGTGTGCTCACAACTATTTTATATGACCTAATACTTCACAAAGTTTTTCTAAAGTATAATCAAAATCGAAGACCATTTGCCCCAAAATGGATTGTAACACTGAAGAGTAATTTCTGTAGTCTTCGTCCATCACTAGATGTAACAAGCTGTCAAAAGCTTGCCCATAAAGTTTAAGGATATACTGGCGTAAATGTGTTTATGGTATGGAGTCTACAAAGAAGAATATTTATTTTTATTACAGAGATTTTTCGTCCTAGAAAATGGAATATTGAAATATTCAAAATCGCCCATCGATGTAAGTATACTAGTGTTTGGGTCTAATTTTCTGCACTTAGCATTTCTTTTAACATCGAGAAGTGATTTTATGTCAGCCATATAATTGATGGTTCTAAATTAAGCAAATTTTGGTGGGCTTTTATGTTAATTTCCTAATATATTACTTTGCCTGTTGGGTTTTGTGATTTTCCTGTAGACTCAGAAAGGAAAACTGCATGGAAGTATCGATGTTGGCTTGTCTGTCATGTCTGTAAAGAAGAAGGCACGGAGGATAGACCTGGACACAGAGGAGAACATCTACCATCTTAAGGTTAGGTTGTTGGACATATATTTCTTCGCTGCTCTTTATTTCTATATTCTGTAGAATAATAGAATATATTTTCTCTCTCAGTTGACACCATCCTGTTTTCTTGTATTTACCTACTTTTGTAGCTTTTGTTTATCTGTTGGGCCCCTTTCACACCGAAGCGGCGTTGGTGGTAAAGTGCCGCTATTTTTAGCGGCGCTTTACCATTGTTTTGCAGAAGTTTTCGGCTGCTAGCAGGGTGCTTTTGACCCACAAAGTGGCACTGCAGCAGCGCTTTGTCGGCAGTTCAGCGGCGCTGCCCCGTTCATTTCGGTGGGCAGGGGCGGTTCAGGAACGGTGTATACACCGCTCCTTCACCGCTCCTTCACCGCTCCAAAGATGCTGCTTGCAGGAGTTTTTTTTTAACGTCCTGTCAGCGCACTCTGGCTTTCACACTGAGACTGCGGGGAGGTGTTTTTCAGACGCTATACAGGCGCTATTTTTAGCCCAAAAGTGACGGAAAAACGCCTCAGTGTGAAAGGGGTCTTGGAGCGCTGATTTGTATCTTAATTAAAAAAAACACTGAACAGGTTTGCTTCAGTGCTACAATTTAATGTGGCAAAAATTCAGACTGCCGAAACTCATAGCAACCAATTGGCAATTAACTTTTACTGTTCTGACTCCTTTAAACTGAAGGTGAAATCTGGTTGCTATCGATTACTATACTTTGCACAGCAAAATTGCACTTTTATTTAAAAAACTGAAGCTTACATATAATAAACTATTTGTGTGCCTTTTTAAATTCCAGTGGTCCCTACAGTAAAACAGTACTCTGCCTATCTAATATTACCACTGAATGGTGTCTG
The DNA here is from genome assembly GCA_028564925.1 of Lithobates sylvaticus. Taxonomy (NCBI): domain Eukaryota; kingdom Metazoa; phylum Chordata; class Amphibia; order Anura; family Ranidae; genus Lithobates; species Lithobates sylvaticus. The sequence continues at coordinate 79,092,034 of CM053031.1, forward strand.
CACAAACCTGGTTTGCACACACGGTGCAGATAGTTTCAGTGGTAATATTACATAAGCACTTTTGGATCAGTACAGTTGCATTTCAAACGTATATTTCTTCCTAATCTATGGTATAGGACATTTTAACTGCAGCAGATCATATTAAAATTTTAATATTTTTTATTATTTGTGATTATTATAGTTTTTGTGACTGTGACACTTTTTCATTTTTGAGTACTCTACTTATGGTGTTTCTTCATTTTGGTTTGAGTGAGTGATAGATCTCCCCCTTATCCAGCATGAGATGCTGTACACATGCTTTTGCTATAGGTACCCTCTAGTAGATTTTTAATTCAACTATTGAATGTGGATTTTCCTCTCTGTAGGTAAAATCTCAGGATACATTTGATGCATGGGTGCCCAAGTTTAGGCATCACCGACTTTACCGGCAAAATGAAATTGTGCGGTCACCAAGAGATGCCAGTTTTCATATGTTTCCATCAACATCAACTACTGAGTCCTCACCAGCAGCTAACATTACAGTGCCAGAGGGAAAGGTATATGATTTTTGTTAGCACTTCAAAGCACCTAATAACTGTATGTCTTTGAGTATTTTTGACTTGTATACACAATATGATTTGTGGTTCTAGTAGTATTTATGACTTGTATAAACAAAATGATTTGCAATCTGATTTAAAATTGGTTTTCAGTTTATTTCAAACCAGTTAAGAAAATGTTATATTCAACTAGTCTAGAAATTTCCTGTTTGTTTCATGTCCTAAATCGCTTGTGTTTTCCTTCACATAACCTTGTTCTTTTTTAAAAGGGACCCTCTAGAAAAAGAGCTACACTCTTTTTCCACTTATTGGTGGGGGCTGTCCAGTGATTTACATTCCTAATCGTATTGGGAGATGACTGTGAAGTTGGAGGCTATCTCTGAAAATCAACCCTGCTGAGACAAATTGGAATGTATATTCCTATTTAGCACCTCATCAAGCAACCAGTATGTTTGATTTTGGAACTCATTCTTCACACTGTGCTCTTTATGAGCAAAATAAAAGCAAAATGCCCAGCACTGTAACTTGGGGGGTTGGTTAGAGTGAGTCCTCGACCCAATGTAAGCTTCGACAAGACAGCTTGGAGCTTACAGAAAACCTATTTTATTTTTTTGACAGTTGAATGTAGTGACAGGGGCAAAGGTAAGTCGAAGGTCTTAATTTAAATGACCCTCTCATTTTGCCCTGCATGGGCACAGTAAATTGTCACTTCTCTTTTTTCCTGGAGGATTTGTGTAATGATCAGCACACAGTCATGCACTACTTGCATTCTTCCTGCGATGTTCAAACTTGCAGGTATAATAATACAGCAAGTGGCTATTATAATTTCCGATCTGTTTCCAGTCTGACTTGGCTTGTACTCGGCATTCATCTGTCTGCTTCCAGCTTATTTTTAGATATCTGCTACCTCACAACTCTGACTAATTACAGTTTATGTACTATGTCTGGCACCTTTCTGTAGCTAACCTAACCTGTAGCCCAACCCTTAAAACCCTTAGAAATATTTTTCTTGTCCTTCCTTTTTAAATGAAGGAAAAGCTGTGGACTTCTAAATGTTGGTATGGGGCTCTTTCATCTGTGAATGCTTCTTCGTCTTCTGCACTTTTATGCATAGGAGCTGCCTATCAGAGTCAATGTACTCTGCCTGGTTAATTCCACCTCACATCAATTGGATTTAGATCTGTACTATGACTGGGACATTCTTTTTTTTTTTTTTTTTTTTTTTTCTTTTTCTTTTTTTTTATTCCACATTCAGATAGATCTGTAAGGGGTAATGTCAGCTCGGCCCACATCTCCGTCCCTTTGTTGTCTTAACATCATTTGTGGTTTATTTTGATTTTCTTATCTTCCCTTTTTTTTTTTTTTTTTTTTTCCCCTGGGGGATTTATTCCATTTTAATTTTCCACCGTGGGGGTACCAAAAAATCAAGGCAATAAGGATGGTGGGCCAAGTTGTTACCAATCTGCCCCAAAATCAGTATATAGGTTAGGCCCGTTTTCCCCTTCTTGTTTTTCAGCCTCCCGGGAAAGGCTTTCTCTTAAATGCTCCCCTTTAATTGTTTGTTTGTTTTTTTTTTTTTGTTTCTTTGTTTTCCCCCCGTTTATTTGGTGTTCCCCTCATCCTCCCCCCTCCCCCCCCCTCCGCTACTGCGATACGGCTCTTTTTTTTTTTTTTTTTCTTTTTTTTCCCTCCCTCTCTCTCTCTCTCATATCCCCCACCCTATCTAGTCTTTCCCCTCTTGGTCTTGTTTTTTTTCATTACTTGGGCATCTATGGGTGGGTCCTCAGGAGCTCCGAGTAGCTCCATGATTTCTTAAATTTTCTCCAGCCTTCCCACTTCTCTTTCGTTGCTTCCCTTTCCCCCCCCCCGTGCAGTTTATTACGCACTCCATTGTGTATGCTGATTCTACCTCGTCCACCCAAAGCCACAGAGGAGGGCATTCTTGGTCCATCCAGCACCTCGGAATCGCCCCCTTTGCTGCGTTGAGAAGGTGAGGGACCAGAGAGCCTGTGTATTGTCTAATTCCCTGCGTGGTTGCATGCATGAGAACGACCCAGGGGTCCCTTTTCACCTCCACAGTAGTTATTTCTTTTATATATTTTAGGATGGTCTCCCAATATTTTTTTATTTTGTGGCAGTCCCACCATAAGTGACCCATGGTCCCTCTTTCCTCACATCCCCTCCAGCACTTGGCCGATGTGTCCTTCTGATAATTGCTTAGCTTATCCGGAGTCCTATACCACCTAGCCTAAGCTTAAAATTCATTTCAGCGGTCTTAGAGTCGGCAGCTGAACCGTGGGCTAATTTTAATATTTTCCTAGCTGTGTCTATATCTAGTTGTGAACCCAATTCCCTCTCCCATTTCCTGAGGTATGGGGGTATCTCCGGTCTATCCTGCTCTAAGAGTAGTTTGTAAATTTTAGAGATTCTTTTTTTAGAGTTCTCTGCCGTAAAAATTTTCTCTAGCTTCGTCAGGTCGTTAATGTCCCTTAACGGCACTGGGAGCGAACTGACGAAGTGACTTATCTGGAGATACCGCCATACGTCTATGGAAAACAACTCACCTTTAGTCTGTAACTCCGGTAGGGCCAATACTTTCCCTTTGCTGATAATTTCTCCTACACATGTGCTATCCTTTATGATCCAATCCCCGCTTACCCCTTTTTTCCCGGGAGGGAAGAAGGGGTTTTCCTTAAGTGTAATTAGTGGTGAATTATATGCTTTATTAAATGTTTTATATGTCTTATCCCAAATTTTAAGTGTGTTCCGTGTAATTGTGTGCGTTTTTTCACCCAGTGGTCTACATTTTGGGGGGTTCCAGACAATCTTCCCCAATTTTGCTTCGCTAAGTGCTTCCTCCAAACCAACCCATCTTTTAACATTGTGTGTTTTAACCCATTCTGGTATTCTAAGTAATGCTATAGCATGGTAATATCTCTCGATGTCCTGGACTGCTAGGCCGCCTAAGTTCTTATCTTGCTTTAAGATTTGAAGGGAGATTCTGTGTTTTTTATGCTTCCACACGAAGTTCATGACCAAAGCTCTTAATTTTCCAAGATACTGTTTTGGGAGGGGGAGTGGAAGCATCTGGAGTTTATACGTGATGATCGGCAGTATCATCATCTTTACCGTGTTGACCCTGCCTATCCATGATAGAGCTCTTCCGTTGTACTCTTGACATTTTTTTTAATTTCCTCTAGCAGTGGAATATAGTTTATTTTATACATTTTCCTCGGATTGTTGGCCAGCTCAATACCCAGATATTTTATCTGTTTTTTCCAGGCGAAACTCACCTCTTTCTGTATATTCTGTTTTTCAATATTGTTGAGGTTAATGTTTAAAATAAAGGTTTTTGTGGTATTAATTCTGAAGTTTGTTAGTTCGCCGTACTTAGCTAGGATTTTTAAGAGGTTGGGAATTGACTTCTGCGGTGACCCGACGTAAAAAAGGACGTCGTCTGCAAAGGCAGCGAGTTTATGTTCCTCCCTGCCGACTCTGCATCCCTCTACCCCCACACTACCTCGGATTGTGGACAGCAGGGGTTCCAGAGACAAGACGAAGAGGAGAGGGGATAGCGGACATCCCTGCCTAGTCCCGTTGTGCATCTCGAACATGGACGAGACTATCCCGTTTATTCTTATATTTGCTTTGGGGTGCGCATAGAGGACTTTAATTTTTTGTATGATCTTGGGGCCAAACCCCATTCTTTGTAAGGTTTTAAACATGAACCCCCAGTCTACCCTGTCAAATGCTTTTTCTGCATCTATTGAGAGCAGTAGACTGGGGGTACGCGTGTCCCTCATCCTCTGCATGGCCAGTAGTGTCCGAATCCCATTATCTCTCCCCTCCCTGCCCGGGATAAAGCCCACTTGGTCCGGATGGATCAGCGTGCTCAAGTGTCCCTTTATTCGCTCAGCCAAAATCTTGGCGTACAGTTTTGTATCAAAATTTAGTAATGAAATGGGTCTGTAACTTGAGCACACTGATCCATCCTTCCCTTCCTTGAGCAGGACGGTTATCGTCGCCAGAAGTGAACCCTCGCTCATATCATATTCTGTCCCAAGGCCATTCATATAACGCTGTAGTCTTGGGACAAGGATTTCTTTAAAAGTTTTATAATATAGAACGGTAAACCCGTCAGGGCCCGGGCTCTTTCCTGAAGGGGAGTTGTTTAGAGCTCTGAGGATTTCGTCCTCTGAGATCGGTCTTTCCAATGCTTCACTGTCTTCTATATTCAGGGGTACCACCCCTGCCCTTCCCAGGAAGTCGTCTATTTTCGTGCTGTTTTCGCCCCCTTTGTTACTGCCCTCCAGGTCTACCGAGTAAAGTTCTTCATAGTACTTCCTAAATGTTGCGGCTATTTCTCTGGATACATGTTTAGTCTCCCCCTTGCCGGTTTGAATTTTCTCGATGAAATTTCTCGATTTTTTTTTTTGGAGTTTTCTGGCTAGATATTTCCCTGGCTTATTTCCCCATAAATACTGGTCCTTTGCCATCTTGTTAAATACCTGTCTTGCTTCTTGTTCGGCCAAGTCTTTTAACTCCTCCCTCTTTTCCACCAGCTCAAGATATGTATCATGCGCCTGAACCCCACCTATCTTGTGTCTTTGTTCCAATCTGGTGATCTCGGCCGTCAATTCCTGCGTCTTTCTCATCCTCTCTTTTTTCTGCCAGGATGCCTTCGCTATAAAGATACCCCTGACGAACGCCTTATGGGCGTCCCAGATAACTGCTTCTGAGACTTCGCCATTGTCGTTAGTTTGGAAGAACCATTCGAGTTCTTTTCTAATGGAATCCCGTATATCTTTATCATATAATAGTTCTATATTCAATTTCCACCCACTCGAGGGTTGTTTATGCTCTGGAATGCTTAAATTCATGGAGACTGGGGCAGACTGGGACATTCTAACACCTGAATATACTTTGATCTAAGCCATTCCATTGAAGCTCTGGCTGTATGTTTAGGGCCGTTGTCCGGCTGAAAGGCGAACCTCCGCCCCAGTCTCAGGTCTTTTGCAAACTCTAACAGGTTTTCTTCTAAGATTGCCCTGTATTTGGCTCCATCCAACTTTCCATGAACTCTGACAAGCTTCCCTGCGGAAGAAAAGCATCCCCATAACTTGTTGCTGCTTTGTTTATGGTGGTGTGCAGTGTTAGTTTTCTGCCACACATAGCGTTTTTCTTTTAGGCCAAAAAGTTTCATTTTGGTCTCGGAATGCAAGTGGGAATTCTTATGGCTTTCTTCAACAATGGCTTTCTTCTTGCCACTCTTCCATAAATGCCAGATTTGTGGAATTCACGACTAAAGCCCCATACACACGGTCGGACAATCCGCGGACCAGGTCCGTCGGACCATGTCCGTCATACTTTGTCCGATGTTGGTTTTGCGTACACACGGTCGGACAAAGTTGTCGGAAAATCCGATCATTCTGAACGTGGTGACGTTTGTTGCCTACGACGGGACTACGTAGAGGCTAGTAGCCAATAGCTTTGGTCTTGTAATGTGATCTGAGCATGCGTAGCACTTTGTCCGGTCGGACAACCGTACACACGATCGGATTTGGTGTGATCGGACCGGGTTGACGGCAAATCTTTCCAGCAGGAGATAAGACTTTGTCCGACGGACAAACCGACGAACACTGTCCGATGGTGCATACACACGGTCTGATTTTTCAACAACCTTGTCCGATCGGACCAAATTGATGAAAAAGTCCGACCGTGTGTATGGGGCTTAATAGTTGTCCTGTGGACAGATTCTCCCACCTGAGCTGTAGATCTCTGCAGCTCCTCCAGAGTTACCATGGGCCTCTTGGCTGCTTCTTTGATTTATATTCTATTGGCCGGCCTGTCAGTTTAGGTGAACGGCCATGTCTTGTTCGGAGGGGGAGTAGGCGTTGAGTTCCCCAACCTATTCTCCACCTATAACTTATATAGTCGTACAGATACAATTGGCCCTTTTAAGGAAAACCATAATGCTGATGCGACCCATGTATTGCACTTTTGGCCCTCACCATAAGACAATCCGGTTGCACTTCAGTGCTGTCTGAGGAACGGTTTTGGCACCATTAATGGCTCTAGAAAAGACTAGAAATAATGCCATAAACAATGCCTGCATCTCGGAGCCTTTTGTCACCTTCAGCTAACATTGGATCCACCTCATTCCATTACAGCATTTACAAGCTTTTCTTCCTCAGTGCATCTGTTTGATGGTCTCTTGCCTGCTAATCATATTATGCCTCTGGTCCTCTTGTCTTTAACCACTTAAATACCAAGCCTCTTTTTCAGACTCAGCGTTTACAAGTTAAAAAAATATTTTTTTGCTAGAAAATGACTTAGAACCCCCAAACATTATACATTGCAATACTTTTTGTCACACCGTATTTGTGCAGCGGTCTTTCAAGCGCACTTTTTTGGAAAAAATTCTCTTTTTTGAATAAAAAAATAAGACAACAGTAAAGTTTGCCCAATTTTTTTTATATTGTTAAAGATAATATTACGCTGAGTAAATTGATTGCAGCGATACCTCACATGTGTGGTTTGACCACCGTTTTCATATGCGGGCGCTACTCATGTATGTTTTTTCTTTTACTTGATTATTTATTTTTTCGCTGTTTTTTTAAAAAAAGAATTTGGGTCACTTTTATTCCTATTGCAAGGAATGTAAACATCCCTTGTGATAGAAAAAAGCATGACAGGTCCTCTTAAATATGAGATCTGGGGTCAAAAAGTCCTCATATTTGGACTTAAATGCAATAAAAAAAAAAAAATTTTGCCATTTGAAAAAAATGACAACAAAAAAATGTCCCTTTTAAGACATATGGGCGGTGAGCCACGAACAGGTCCTCCGATGCCTCCGCCGCTGCCGACGGCTCTGGTATGCAGCGGGGGGGGTGGTGGGAGAGCGACAGGAGGGGGAGTGGTCCCTCTCTCGCTGTCAATAACTGTGATCTCGTGGCGAATCCGCCGCAGAGACCACCATTATCGTACACAGAACTGCCGGGCCGAAAAGATGGATACCTAGGTTGTGGCAGCAGCTGCTGCTGTTATTGAGATATTCATCTTTAAACTGCCCACGTATATGTACAGGAGCCGGTCGGCAAGTCGTCCAGTCCTATTTGTATCCACCAATTTTTTGACATTTGTGATACCATCACTTTTGTAAGTACTTTTGACTACTATGCAGGTTTGGAGGAATAGAAAAGTGACTCCTTTGCCTAAGTAGGTCACTAACCTTAACTATGAATAATCTAGTTCTCTTTTTTTTTTTTTTTTTTTTTTTTTTTAACCTAGAATTATCTTGTCATGCCTTTCTCTTACACAAATCACCTGGAACTAACCTTGATTCATCTACCTTTTATTTACTATGGCAGGCCCCTTTGCTCAACATTGCCATTATGCTATTATACATTATCTTTCTGTGCTGCACAGCCATATAACAGAACCCAGAGGTTCTTAAAACCTGTGTCTAGAATCCATCAACAGCCAATCACATGAACAAATGGCTAGGCAAATAATCACACGAAGATGCTGAAGACGAAGAATAGAGAATCTGAACTCAAATACCTTCTCATCAGCAGCCGTGACCATCAGCCTTGGGATCCTAGAGCAATGGTTTCTACAGCCAAAATAAAAATCACAAGAATCCAGTTAACTGTTATGATTTGTAGGAAGCAAGGTGAGCAGGGTTGAGGGGGGGGGGGGGTCTTCTGTAGGGGTAGGGCTGCTTTACATGCTACAGTTTTTTTTTTTTTTTGCACTCATTTATTTAGGGTGCAAAAATGAATGTGCATAAAAAGGGTTCCCCTGAAATTCACAAGCAACAGGAAGGGGCTCTGCCTTTTTTTTTTTTTGTGCCTTGGTTTTCTTTGCTCTTTGAAGTTCATTGAGGCGGCAGGAGCAGCAGCGTGAGAGACTGGAAGTAAAGTGATTTATGTCACTGGGAACATTGACAAAGGGTTACTTGAAAATGTCAGTACAATGTTGACAGATCAGTGAGTTCTTTGTAAATAAATATGCTTTGCGTGTCCGTATATGCAGTGACCCATGATGAAAATAATACAGGGAGCATTCTTGTGTGCTCAAATTTATCTCTCAAGATCATATATTCTTATTATTAATTTGAAAAACCATTACAGCATGATGATAAAATCCAAGCATGGTTAATGTAAGAGCTGCAGAAAACGGTGAATGATAATGTTACAATTTACCACTACACTGGTCCTTCTGGGTGATGATATGGTTTAGGTTGGGAATTCAGAGGAGAGAAGCTCCTAACAGAGAAGCCACCCACTTTAATTAAACCCAAGTCTGTGAAAACAATGTGGGTATATATAGTGGAGAAAAATAAAATATAAATTAAAATTGGAAAAGGCTGCGCTACATTAAATTTAAGTAAACAACACTAGTTAGTGCCAAAACGTGATCAGTGTCAGTGCATCTACCTCACTCGTTAAGAGTGAAAAGTAGACCAGTGAAAAAATGGGATTACTAAGTATCCATGACGGCTACAGCAATCAGATACAACAGAATTCAGTGAACCCAGTGTCCAAACATAAAATTAAAGTTATTTTATGTTTGGACACTGGGTTCACTGAATTCTGTTGTATCTGATTGCTGTAGCCGTCATGGATACTTAGTAATCCCATTTTTTCACTGGTCTACTTTTCACTCTTAACGAGTGAGGTAGATGCACTGACACTGATCACGTTTTGGCACTAACTAGTGTTGTTTACTTAAATTTAATGTAGCGCAGCCTTTTCCAATTTTACTTTTTATATGCTTATCACATTCTGGTTGCTGCTTTTATTTTTCCATTTTTAGCTTTTTTGTCCAGCGCAATTTTCTTTTTGTACTATATATAGTGGAGAACACAGCATTTTATTTAAGTGAGGCTAAAACTTGATGGTAGAATGCAAACCTATATAAAATTTTAAGAAAAAGATTGCGCTGACAATGTAATAAATTATAGCTGCAAAAACACCAACAGATACAAATTGGCCAACAAAAAAATCATATAAACAAAAGTGCTGTGCTGCAACTCGTATATTATTTGCATACAAATAAATATACGGTATATATATCTACATCCCAAAAAAAAGTCCAATGTGTAAAAAACGAAAAAAAGTCCAGCAAAGATATTATATACAGTCCAAACACTATAGCTCTCCAATAGCGGGGCAAGTGCAAGGTTTCACCCTTGTGTGTTCCCATCCACACCTTTGGTCACACCTGCTTGCCTGAACAATTTGACCCTCTAAAGGGCCATACACACGGGCCGAATATCGGGTCTATTGGACATGGGCTGAATATAATTTCTATTGAACTGGCCGACATTCAGCCCGTGTGTGTAGCAGCCGGTCCGACAAAAGCCAGCCAAACATCTGGCTTCTCTAGAATGGGCATGACCGAAAAAAGGTTGGCCAATCGGCATACAATCACCAGTGTGTTCTGGAAGGGGGGGGTGTCCCCCTGTCAGAACACAATAGCTCAGTGGGGGAGATTGCTGTACTAACATCGGATTGTAGTACACGATCTCCTCCCCGGCACTTCCGTTTTTTTTTTTCGTTCAGCCCGCTGGGTTGGTGGGTTGTGTATACTAGGCTTAAGATAGAGCAGTCTAAAATAGCCTCAAGTATAACCAAAATCTCATAACCGGATGACCAGAACATTCCACTCTAGGTCAGGTCCTCCGGTCACCCTCCGGCTCCTCAGTATATCATAATGATTTATATGAAATGCAATCTTAGCAACCCAATTTTATCTTACATCAGATAAAATCTATTCACCGGTTGCTATAGCCTTCTTTACCACATTTTGTTGATTTTCTTAAATAGACTAACTAGGAGAAGAGGATTTGGGACTTTTTATGAAGCATGCAGTGCAAATGGGTTACAAATGTGTCTGGCAGGTAAATCATAGTAGTATAACAAATATACTAGTGTATAGTAGTATACAAATATACTGCTATGATTTACCTGCCAGACACATTTGTAACCCATTTGCACTGCATGCTTCATAAAAAGTCCCAAATCCTCTTCTCCTAGTTAGTCTCGCAATTTAGGGATGGAGGCTGGGAGCTAGTCATTGCTCCTATGCCTCATATAAAGTCCCATATGTTGTTGTTTTTTATTGATTTTCTTTAAGTGCAGATCTAGACCTAATAGGTAGGAAGGGAACAAAAAATAGCATTTCTTTTTTTGCGGGGGGGGAGTGGGGATGAGTTAAATAAAGGAATAATGCATTTTTATTGACCCATTAGATGGCCGGATTTCCAGAACATTTTTGGCAGACGAAAGCAGAAAAATACAAATCATCCACAAGGGTGTAGTTCATAAATAAGTAGCGTAGGTGGCACACAGTTCACTTACCAGAATTTGTACCCGATAGCTGGTAATACCACAGGGAAGCGGATGCATGTACAGTATTTTCACAAAAGTGAGTGCACCCCTCACATTTTTGGAAATATATTTTATTATATCTTGGCGTTGGCCACCGTGCTGCAGCTCGGTTTCAGGATCTTGGCAATCTTATAGCCTAGGCCCGTGATGGCGAACCTATGGCACGCGTGCCACAGCTGGCACGCGTGCCACAGCTGGCACGCAGAGCCCTCTCTGTGGGCACTCAGAAGCTCCGGGCAAACACAGGCTCCTCACACTTCACTAGGAGGACAAAGCGCCCATTGTCCCCACACTGTCCTGTTTCGTTTCATTGGTGAGAAAGCCCAGAGATGAGGCGGGAGCGGCCGGTGATGTGCAGCACCACATGAGCATGTTCTGTGCTATAGTGATAGCAGGAGAGGTGTGTATGTGCAGAGGGAGCAAGACTGGCTACATGAGTGTCACTGCGCCACTGCTATACCACAGCAGAGGGGGGAGTGAGTGGTAAGTTGCAGAGGGGGGACCAAATGTTTGACGCAGTGTGCCATGAGCTGCATGGAGGGGTGTGATGCATGGTGAGGAGGTGTGCTATAAGTTACATGGCCATGTATAATGTGCTGTAGCTCACTGATGTGATGTGGCTGGACAACAGAGAGGTGTGAGCTGAAGGCCAATACATAATGTGCTAGAAGTTTACAGCGTGATGAGATGTGCGATGTGCTGCATGGCGATGGATGTTGGCACTTTGAAATAAATAGGTTGGTTTTATGTTGCAGTTTGGGCACTCGGGCTCAAAAAGGTTCGCCATCACTGGCCTAGGCCATCTTTATGTAGAGCAACAATTCTTTTTTTCAGATCCTCAGAGTTTTTTGCCATGAGGTGCCATGATAAAGAGAGCAACGGGTTAACATGGACTACTCCATGTATAATACCATATAACACCTGTGGTGGTTAAAGGACTGTCGATATACCCAGTGATTGGAAGCAGAGATTGTAATAGATAAAATTAGATATATTTATTAGAAAAATAAATAAAATGTATTTGCAACAAAACAATCTAAGGATTGCTGTAACATGATTGCATATAAATTGGACATTACAAGGGTCTGCACCCCATCTGATAGGAGGAGAGGATTGATACAGATGTGGACGATATCCTCTACTAGTTTTGCGACTAGGTCGCTTCTTCAGGAGGTGTCAAAGCATCTATAACTTAGTAAATACAGTCTCATAGTTACATGAATAATAGACAGTTTAATACAACAACATTATAGCAATGCTGACATAGAGCTTAATTAATGGAGTATGTTTACAAAAAAACAACGCAACTCACCACTGCAATCCCAAAGGGGAGTCAAAAAGGGGCGCAGGAAACACCCTGTGCAGGTGTCTCACCTGGGGCGAACACGGGAGACAATGAATGTGAGACGGACTGGAAGTAACAGAAGGTAAATATGAATAATATACCATATCTACAATTACTACCGATGTGGGGACATTGCTCAGGCATATATAGAAAAGTGAACAGTGAGGAATAGAAGAGGAAAAAGGGGGGTGGGAGACAAAAGGGGGGGGGGACAAGGGGGAGGGGGAAAGGAGGGGATGAAGAGTGGGGGGGGGGGAGGGAGGAGGGGGGGAAGGGAAAGGGGGGGAGAAAAAGAGCCAGGAATAGGAGGAAGACAGAAGTGAAGGGAAATGTGAGGGTGATAGAGAAGGGTGAAGAAAGAAACCGAATAAGGAAACAGCGTGCCTGAGAAATTAGAGGGGAGATACTCACCCTGTAGTGATTTTGATAGTGTATAGCACCCGGGAATAAAAGCGCACTGGATAGATTAGGTATGGCTAGTTTAAGCCTACACCACAAAAGACTGAAGGTGTTGCTGGAGGGTGTTGTTCTAACAGGGTGACCCTGAAATGGAGAAAAGCAGGATTAGTCTAAGGGGGGGAGGCCGTTGTCCCATATAGAATCGCTGTGCGGTATCCCATGATCCAAAGGATAATGCCACACGTATCTCCATGAGGGGCTTACCTTTGTATGCTATGCTAATAGAAGATTCCCGGGTGTGTACCGTCTCACCATGAGGTGCCATGTTGAACTTCCAGTGACCAGTATGAGAGAGTGAAAGCGAGAACACCAAATTTAACACAGCTGCTCCCCATTCACACCTGAGACCTTGTAACACTAACGAGTCACATGACACCGGGGAGGTAAGATGGCTAATTGGGCCCAATTTGGACATTTTCACTTAGGGGCATACTCACTTTTGTTGCCAGCAGTTTAGAATGGCTGTGTTATTTTTAGGGGACAGCAAGCTGTACACAAGCTGTACACTCACTACTTTACTCTGTAACAAAGTGTTGTCACATGAAAAGATATAATAAAATATTTACCAAAATATGAGGGGTGTACTCACTTTTGTGAGATACTGTATGTGTTGCAGTTTGCTATTCCTGCAGTAGATGGTGAGAGCAATTCAGTGACAACTGACCTGATCGGAAAGACACCATTGTAAGTGTGTATAAAGATGGAAGGCTAATGATATTTTAGGGAGATGCTTGAAGTTTAATTGTACTTTGTCACACAAGTCCACTTTATTATAACATTCTCATAGATCAAAAATGTACCATAGAAGATCTTTACATAACTGCGACCTGCCTGGTTGGATTACATGCAAAATAGAAAATTTAAAGACAAAAATATCTAATCACAATCAGTTCTGTGCAAAAGATTGGTCCAATAGAACTAAGTGCAGGTACTTGCCTGGACTATTCTTAGTTTGTGAGGATTTCCCTTTAAGAAGAATTGCATGATAATTTATACAAGATATAGTATAGAAAAGCAGTCCACTGGGTTTTACAATTTGAAGCTGGCACATGCTTATTAGGCCATTCTGTTCTCATCTGCTGTCAATCCCAAGTTTCATTATTTGAAGACAGAGTGTTCAAATTACATTCCACTAATAATCCTCCTTGGGTTATATTAGGAAAGAAGTTTAGACTTTTTATAGTAGCTGTCTCACAAGAGAGAGTGACTCATGCTGGAAATACATTTAGGCGTTGTAAAAGGGTCACTTTTTAGGCATTTTCAATACTTTTTATTTTTTTTATTTTTTTTAAGCCTTTGGGCAAAATATTGCATTAGTGACTCAGTACACAGTTAAAAAGCAACTTTAATGTCTAGTCCTATGTCTTTTGAGTGAACCTTTAGCAAAATGCTTATTTTTATTAAAATTAAAAAAGCTTGAATTTCAGCTGGCCGGAACTGCCCGTGAATCAACAGATTGCTGAGTAAGGAGAAAAATATTTAAAAGAAACTTGTCTGGGGTTCCATTTTAGGAACCTACTAAACACCCCTAAAGCTCTAAAGACTACAGATGTCAACTTACCTGCTAAAGATTTCTAATTCCCTTCCACCCTGCGATCCTGCCACGGTTTGCCCAAGCCTAGGTGTTCTGCCTACTGATCTGGGCCTAATAAAGCTAAAATAATTTTATATATATATATATATTATTTATGTATTTTTTTTTTTTTTTTTCTAGAGGTAGATTTTCTGTTGTACCATATATATTTATATTACCTTTTTTTTTGTGTATGCGGGATCCTCTTTATATGTGCCCCCTCGCAAGCCGGCAGGGTGCAGGGCCTCTCTTTGGTATGATAGGAATCGTTTAAAAAAAAAATAATAATAATAATTTTTTATTTTCCATCACTAAGGGTGTGAAAGTCTTTCTCTAAACAGCTCACCTCATCTTGTTGAGCAGATTGTTGTAAATTGAAGGAATGTGTCACTGTTGCATTAAAGTGCACTGTCTGCAATGGTCACTATGTTATTCAGAACCAACTGTGGCAGGGTATTTTCTGAGTTTCATTTCCAGTTTGCAGACTAAAATCTTTTATGGTACATTATTTTTCTTCTAAAAAAGGTGCATTAAAAAGCAAAACATATACATATGTATAGATTTTTTTTCTTCAATATTTACTAGCATAGTTTGTGTTTTTGTTCCCCTTTAAAGGAGCAGTATTACTTTTTTTTTTTTGTATAATAACGCAAGTATATGCCTCCAATAGTTGTACGTTTTTAGGGGCTTTCTGTAAAAAAAAAATTCTGAAACTGGCATGTTCAGTAAACTCTGCAAAATGTGAAAAATGCACTCGCCTACAGCACGTAGTGTAAATTATGTTTACTGGAATTTGGCCACTTGTAGTCTTGTATGAATGAATGAACTAAAATATTTTTATTTTAGTCTTTGTATGTATTAGTTTAGTTATATTTGAAAAGAATGAGACTGATCCACAAATACGCCTGTACAAAATTTGCAAATTGTTTCTGTTGGTAGAGAACTTTGCCACTTGCATTCTTGTATTGAGCTGAAAATGTAACATTTAGTCTTGTATGCATCTGTTGTATTGTATTTTGAATTATTATCACTGTTCCATAAATAGTTCATTAGTTTCTATATACCTACATTTCATCCTCTCCTGTTTTCCAGGGTCCACAGAATAACTTCACGTGGCAGTCTCCCATCCCATGCAGCAACAGCCTTCCAGCCACATGTACCACCGGTCAGAGTAAGGTTGTGGCATGGCTACAGGACTCGGAGGAGATGGATAAATGTGCCGAGGGTACTTTCCACAAAATTATAGCAAAAATTACTGAACTTATATTTAAACTAGAATTCGAGTCAACTTTTTTCTAGTTTTGAATTGGGAGTGGGAAGGTTGCTGACAAATAAGTCCAAGGAAATTTAAACTTGTATAGTTTTAACTTTGAGAGGAGAAATGGGAACAGCTGTTTTTTTGACAAATTTCTCTTGCTTTTGAAAGATTCTAACCCTTCTCCATTATCTCCATAACTGGGGGAAAAAAAGTTTTAGTTGGTGTTTTACTTTAAACTGTATTAAAACAATAAAAAAAAACATAAAGCTGAGATACAAACAGAAGAGCAAAAAGGAAGATAAAAGTAGATAAAGTAATAACATACTGTTTTTACCAAAACAATAAGTGCAGCATTCCATGGCACACACATGGATTAGGACTAGTTGTGATGGATACTTTGTGCACTGCAGAGACCTTCTGGTCCCTTCAAATGCCATTAAATTGCTTCCTGTATTCCTGTTATCTCCCTTGGATCTTTGGCCCAGGATCAGCTTGTGGCTTTAAAAACTGCCCCCAGTTGAGGATAAGCTCCTCCCACCACTATTCTTTTAACTGGGGCCCTTTTACATCTAACGCAGTTGACTGTAGTAGAATGCATTTTGAACTGCACTCCAACTCCACTGCATAGACAGCCCAAAATCAAGGTAATCCTATTAGCATCATTGCAGTGCAGTTAAAAAAAAAAGTAGAGCATGCTGCCTTCTTCTGCACTGCAAATGCAGGGAACGTGCTACAAACTAATTTCTATAGCACTGCACTGCCCCCGTTTAAGCCAAGAAAGCCAAGCCCAAAAACGTATAGCAAAATGCACTGCAAAAGCAGTACTAAATGCAGCGCAGGATGCATGCAAAATGCATTCAAACACGTGTCAAGTGCATGTCAAGCACCCTTCAAATGCATGTAAACATGCCATCAAAAATATGCAGTTATTGTTCATTTTCTGGTGTGAATGGGCCCTAAGTAGAGGCTTTGGCTTTAGACAGTTGTATAACAGGGGTGGAGCCAAGTACCAAGAAGGGGTAGGGCTTAAAATACTTCTTGATTTGTACCATGCTCTCTGTACCACTTTCAGTTCATTTAAAAGATTCAGCTTTGTGGAAACATACATTTTAGCCAAATAGACAATCCAAAAGAAGTCGTTATAGATTTTGCATTAATGGATATGCAACTGACATCAGCATCTTCAGTATTCCTATATATATTATAGGTAGATAAGGCATAATGCTTTGAATATGTGTTACTTAATTTTAGAATTGGATTGCAAGTCATTTAGACTGCTGATTGAAGCTAGACATAGACATCCATTTAATTACCTCTTTTCTGATATCTTCATATCAGATGTATATGGAAGACTGTGGATTCACAGGGGAGGCCAGTTGAATAATAAGCAAGAGTAGACCTTGTCTAGAATGATAATGTTATTGATCTGCCTATCTATGGTACAACATGGTTTTATGGAAACATTGTGCTCATTTTACAATTTGATTTTAATTCAGCAAGTGTTTTGATAATTTATTCCGATATATTTCTGTTTCTTTTGCTAGATTTGGCCCAGTGTCAGTCCAATCTGATTGAGCTTAGCAAAGTGCTTCATAATCTGGAAATGCTGCAAAGGACCCAGTCCGCACCCAATTTCATTGACATGCAGGTGAGGTCATGATTAACCCTAAAATATGCGCATGATTAAGAACTAATTGAGCAGAGAATGTATAGAATTCCTAAACAAATGACACTCAATGTGATAGATTAGTGTAACCTGGAATCCTTTAGGCCTACAAATTATAGCAAAGATACATGCATTCACAAAGAGACATCCTAACATTGTAGAATAAAATTGTTGGCTTTTAAGACGGGTTACTCTTTCTAGTAATTCTAAGAGGCATGCTAGAAACAATATTGATCTCAAAAATTAATATAATAGAATTTATCCAAAACATTAACAGGTGTGATATAAATAATTTCAAAGTGCTGACGTGCTATGTAAGTAATTATGACACCCAGATATAGCAAACTCAAAGAACAGCTCCACCAGCACACTGATACAGTGACACAACTCTTAGATATAAGTTCATATGGATTTAAATAGCTCCTCTTCATGAGTATTTAAACAAAAGTGCCCAAACATAAAATCACCAGTAGATCTCCAAAGTGTGACACCACCACCTTAGTATGGTTGTAAGCTTACCAAAAGCTATGGACCCTCTAACTAAAGAGAGTTCAAATGTGCATATGGCCAAATACCCTGGTCGGGGTAATCACAGGACTCTCCCACCGCACTTCCTGGAAGACGTGAGGACGTCGGCACGTCGCTCCGCCCTACGCCTTTCGTCACACGTGATGTCGTCAGGATGTGTGACAAAACACGTAGGGCAGAGGGACGTGCTGGCATCATCACGTGTTCCAGGAAGTGCGGGATGCTTCTGTGTTTTAGCTGACCAGCTGCTTTTTACAAATGCGAATTATGCTCTTCTAATATGTAGGTGCAATCTTTTTATGCAATAAAACAATCATTACAATGTTACACTATGTGGAGCTTCTTCCCTCATGTTGATTGCAGTCCCATTTGAATATTATCAAGTTAACAAGCACAGTCTACACTTCTAATCCAGAGCGGTGGGAGAGTCCTGTGATTACCCCAGTCAGGGTATTTGGCCATATGCGCATTTGACCTCTCTTTTTAGTTAGAGGGTCCACAGCTTTTGGTAAGCTTACATCCATACTAAGGTGGAGGTGTCACGCTTTGGAAATCTACTGGTAATTGGATATTTGAGCACTTTTGTTTTAATACTCACGAAGAGTAGATCTTTAAACCCATATGAACTTTATGAATTTATATCTGGGAGTTGTGTCACTGTATCAGTATGCTGGTGTATCTGGCCTTTTATTTTGCTATGTGCAATGTGAATTTGCATGTGGGTGTCCTATAATTACTTACATAGAACGTCGGCACCTTAAAATGATTTATATCACAACTGTTGATGTTTTGGATATATACAATTGTCTTAAAGTTTGAGTTTAATAATGTTTCTAGCGCAGCTCTTTTTTTAGAATTACTTGATCTGGTCTGTGATAAAATATCTTGCAGCAGATCTGTTGCTGCCTATTATCACTTTTTTAGAACACTATTGTTATATTCATTTACACTATTTATACCATTATAAATCATTGTTATCTCCAAGTACCGTTTTTCGAGTTGAAATAGGTTAGTCTTTCTCCCTTTTCAAGACAAGCTGTCCTTAAAGTTTTTTTTAATCTATACTCTCAGTAAAAGCATTTTATAAACCAATTCTGTAACCAGAAAAAATGTGTAACGGGTACACTGTACTACAGTCATCAAAAGGTATCTACCTTCCCAGCTTCACCTGCTGCCCCAGTCCTTTACCGGCAACATGGGAATCCCCTGCATTTCCTATGCAATACCGACTTTCAGAAAGTTTATGTACATTGAAAGTACATAAGTAGTACATTGTACAGATAATCCTTGTTTAACGACCACTCTGACTTACGACCAGCTCTCCCCAGCCCAACGACCCGCTATACACCATTGTATTTTACAGTACAGAATTTTTGTTTGTGTTCTGTACTTATGCACATTAAAACAACATTATTGAACTGGAGTTTTGTGTTTTTTAGACCTTTTTTTCACAATACAGTAGTTAAGAATGCTTAAAATATTAATTACTTGTGGTTCCTTGTTTAACGACCAATTAGTTTAACGACCTGGTCGTTGGAACGGAAGCTGGTTGTTAAGTGAGGAGAGCCTTGTATATGCGTTATATGAATTTTTCAGACTACAGATACTGTTTTATCTCTGTCAACACAACACTTTGTTCCATACCAATGCAAATGATCTAGGCTAAACATGGCAATCATAATTTTATCATATAGTATGGGTATGCCAACATGGACATGAACATTCTATGTACTGATGTTCATGTACAGAAAAAGGAAAGTATATCTAAAGCAGAAACCTGGTTTAGAACCTATGTCAATCTGTCTGTTCTTTTTATATCCATGCAAGGGAGATTCATCCTTTGTTTGTCCTGGCGACCACTGTCACCTGGATGGAAAGTGATAGGAAATTTTAAATGTTTCAAGTGTCACACTCTATAAAGTCTAACTATATGTAGATGTTTTAGCCTGAAGATTCCCATGTTAACACTTAGCAGTAAAGCCAAGTTTTCTCTTTTTTTGTTTTTTTTTTAAAGCACTAGCAACAAGACCTGGAACAATGTCCGTATTGATTTTTGAATCAGTGTTTGTCACAATGTATGTGCTGTACAGGGGCATTATTATAAGAGGTTGCTGCTGAATAGCAACAAGGTTACTCTGCTGACTCAGATCTGTCAGACTCAATTGTAAATCTGTTATTCCCATGACATGAATGACCATATTGTAGGCTTGACTGTAAATTGCTGCATGATGCAGAATGTTTAATGTATATGGTAAATACATCCCATTATCTATTTTATACTACTTTTAAAATTGTCTGACTCCAGCTACACGAAACGTAAGATCTATGGTCAACATAAAAAAAATAATTAATGGGTTCATACTTTAAAGGTCATTTACTCCTAGTTATACTATAAGATATGTTTGCAAATTACCTGGCATGTAGATCAAATTGACTTGGAATAAACATGACATGAAATAATGTCCACCATGTGGTACATTGTTTAAGTAAGACCTGGAAAACACATACAATCAAAAAAAAAAATAGGTAGGAGTTCTGCCATTTTTTTTTTTTTTCAGCAGCTACAAATACTGCAGCTGCTGGCTTTTAAAATATGGACACTTACCCGTCCAGCGATCGGCTCTTGGGGTGCTGCCGCCGCCATCTTTGGTATGGGAATCAGGAAGTGAAGCCTTGCGGCTTCACTGCCCGGTTCCCTACTGCGCAATAAAGACGCTTCCTGCTGTCTCTGGGATCTGTGTGTTTCCCAGCAGGCAGCAGGGGCCCCGCAGGAAGTGGTGTAGTTACCCGCAGATTCTGCAGATATCTATGCCCGGAAGTGGGTGCAGATACCTGTATTATACAGGTATCTGTACCCCCCTCCACCCTTAAAGGTGCCAATTGTGGCCCCGGAGGGGGGGGGGGGGTTTCCGATAAGCGGAAGTTCCACTTTAGGGTGGAACTCCGCTTTAAATAGTAAATATAAGATCTCTTGTTTTATGATTTTGTTTTTATACCTGTGTCTATAGATAGAAGTATGGGTATGTTAGTACAATAACACATGCAGCAACATGTGTTGTGGCATTGCTCTTTGCCCTTCATTTTCAAATATGCTACATTTTAAAATTATCACATTCATGAATACCAAAGAAGGGAGCTCCCTTCTTTGGTATTCACAGAGAATTTTCTCCAAAAATGCAATATGTTGGATTGTTTCACAACACCGTGCTTTTGTGAGACTGTGTTTCATCTTAAAATTGATTTCTGCAGTAATATTTACTTTGTATAGCCAAATGCAGGTCAATACAGCCAAAGCAAATGAAACGAATTCTAAATACAGCCTATTTTATACCTTATTTTATATTTCATGCATAGTATGGTTTAGGATTACTATCATCATAGAGGTTTTCGGATAACATTTTGCAATTGATAAAAGTACATTACGAGAGGTTATATTTTCTTGTTACTTTAACTACACAATAAAAATCCAAATTAATCATTTGTCTAATAGCAGTTACCATAAGGTGCCTACACAGCCTACATTAGCTTCTGAAAATTGGCCTGGTTGTTTCTGCTGCTGGGGTTTTGGTATGTGAATTTTTGTCACTAATATCTTTTACTGCACATTAATGAACTTGACCCACCTGAAAAATTAACTTATTATTAAAGAAATGGTTAACAGGGACATGCCTAAAAATTACAGGGCTCCAAAGATATATTTTATGGGGGCCCTCCTCAAGCCGAAAAAAAATTATATTGAACAGCCTAATTTCCTACAGCTGGGCCTGACCTACAGCATACATATATATATACTGTATGTACATTCTTTTTACGCATAACACTTTTTTTTTTTTTTTTTTTTTAATACTTGAGGGCCCATACACATAGGCAATTTTGGCCTTCTAGTGGGAGGCACAGGTGACACATTTCTGTGTGTAATTTTTGTGTCCAGGGCATATTTTTGTATATAAGGACCACTCAAAACTGTGTACAGCTGCCACATATTTAAGCCTATCATTGATTTTGACAGACAGCGGGCTGTTTACTCCACCTGTGCCTCCTGAGCACTTGAATATATGGGCAAAAGCATGCATGTGCGTGAGCCCTAAATACAAAGCAAAATGCAAAGCATTGTCCCTGGAATTCATAGTGTTGTAAACACTCTTTAGAATTCTATCGCACCTGCACCACAAATGTCAGTGCTTGTGACAGATTCATACACTTGACAGGTACACAGATTTGTTTTAGGAGACCCACAATGAGGCAAGAATGTCCATATTGGGCACTCTGTCCCCAGTGCAACTCTGGCTCAATGTTGGTGCTCTTCCTCCCTGACCACTGCACCCATCACTGAGACTGGTACAGCAGTTGAGGAGTTCTGTTGTGGGGTTGGCAGAACATGATCGGGAACTCTCAGACTAGTTCCCCATCAGGTCCGCCTTGCCCCTGATTTGCAGTGGGTGGATTCCTTAGCCACTATTCCGTCCAATAGCAGGTAGAGAATGCATCAACTGCCTTCCCCTGCCAATCTCAAGGAAGGTGAGCCTGATGAACTAAATAGCAGCCATGGAATACATCCTCTGTCAATCGCAAGGCAGACAAACGTGCAAAAACTTGAACGCTTTTGGAATGGAAGAGTGGTGGAATGCTTGTCTTGGGCTCCAAACTGGCATTTGTATATGATGCTCACTTACATGTGTAAAATGTTTGGGTTTCCTGGTTTTATTTTTTTTACAATAATACTATGCAGTCCCTGGCCGTTACTAATCAAACATGTTTTGTTTAATGTTCCATAGTCAGGTCCATTTTTAAAATGTACTACATGGCAAATCAGTCTCAAAAATAGATATCATTGATATCTCAGTTTGTCTCTTTTCTCAAGAAAAACATTTAGTGAACCAAAATTTCCCTATCCTGCTTTTTTCTTCTCCGATATGCATAAGCTATTTTGTGGTAAATTGCCTAGATCATCCAATTTCTTTATGCACATCTCAAGGTTCCTTTTAGCATATTTTCATTAATATTTTCAAAGCAAAACACGTAGAGAATCATTGTAGATATAATCTTGTTGGTTATCTCATCTAACATAGAAATAACATCTAGAAGAATATCCATAAAAGACAACGGAAAATCCTAATATAACATTAATAAAGAAAAAATACTGCTGTGTTTCTGATTCTGTATCTTATATAGGAATCACAATTAACATAATAGTTAAAGGTAATAATAAAAAGCTCAGCAAGTTAAGTTGATAACACTATAAAGACTAAACTATTACACTATATTTCGAACCATACCTTATTATACCATGCAGTATACTGAAAAGTGGTCATTATTTTCCAAAGCTGATCCGCAGGTGAATCCTGAACCATATAGTAAGATCACATATAAAAGAAAATGTATTTTAAGTATACTTTTTGATTTCGCTAGGTATCCAATTTATCCATCATATACAATCGCCTTGAAATCCCATAACGTAGGGGGGTTAGGATCCATCAAGTCGATATTGCCCTTTTTTTGATGATGATTGTATATGTTGATGATGTATTGTATATTTCCCATGTTCTAAGTGCTACCTGTAGCCTTTTATTCACTTTAAAGGATAATGTAATAAGCACATAGATGGTGTGGAGAGTCAGCCTGGGGCAGGGTTAAGAAGGGGTTAATTGAAGAGGGAACTTCCCCTTTAGACCTGCTTATTGCCAGCTGAGTTGAAAATGTCAGAGAGGAGAAGCTTGTTTGGAGAGAGATGGCTGTTGAACTATCAGAGCTGAGAGGAGCTGGAAGGACCCTTGTTGCCTATGACTTGATTCTGCTGGGTGAGCTTGCCTGAACTGGGACTTTGCTATGTTATAGGCTGTGGCTGGGATGCTGAGCATGATTTAAAAGGACTGTCTTATACTGCTAAGAAGAGTTTTTGTGGTGTTTGAACTGCCTATAAAGGATTGCATCAAGGGAAGGTCTCCCTGAGAAAGACTGGGCAGATGTGCTGGCTCCTTTCCTGACTGCAGATCCTCAACAGGCTTATTGTGATTTGTGATTTTGCCCCTTTGTGATAGCATTGGGCAGGTGACAGGTACCCTTTATGGAGATAGACCTCAATGTCTCCCCTGCCCTTCACACTATCTAACCAAGCACAGATCAGCTTGGTTAGATGTGTCCCCTGGCTTTACTCTACTTGCATGTGAGATTGAGGCATGGATTTGCCACGGGTCTCACAGCGATCTCCCTCCTCTAAGTTGTGTTCCTGGGCACTGTAAAAGCGGGAGAGCCTGGGAACCACGGGAGGAGGACGGCTGCTGGCGGGAGGGGGGGGAGGCACTGCAGTGCCGGCTTTGTGAAATGATCGGCTGCTATGGAGCTGCCACATCACTTTGACTTGGGAGCCGGATAAACAAAACCCACACAAGTTTATGGCTGCTACTGCAGCCATCGGCTTGTGATTAAAGGTTCACTGTTTGGACGTACATAGCACGTCCAAGGAGCTGAACTGGTTAAGGAGTTTTCATTTGTGCTTTTTTGAGCATTTTTGCAAGTGTATACAGGTGTTTTTAGAAAAGTATTACAGGCATTTTACATGTGTATTCAAATTTCAGGCTTTTTGCTTTAGCCAATGGAAATCGCTAGGGGAAAGAACAGTTACTATAAGCTAAAACTCCAGAATAAACTCTTAAATTTAATAATTTTCAGGCATTCCAATTAAAGTCTATGGGGACAAAAACACTAAATTCTGCCTGAAAAGTAGCTCGTATTGTTTTTGGAGTGACAGGCGTTTTGCTATAAGAGACAGAATGTTCAGATGTGAACAGGGGCCATTGAAATGAATGGGATTTTGCTTGATGAGCATTTTTTGCGCTTCAAGCTACAAGCTATAAAACGCTTAAGTGTGAACAGGGCCTTAGAAGTGATTAACCCTTTTAGAAGCATCTTACCAAAACTGAAATTTATGTTGCAGAGCTTAAAATATGACATACTTTTTGTTTGCAGACTTTGGAAATATCAGTGAGTTTATCAGACAAACAGGAACTGACATTTTTGGAGTTGTTTGGACATCAGCTGCCTCCAGGTTGCCATATAGTATTGAATTTTTCAGAAAATTACAGTGGTGCAGATTAAAAATCATTTTTAATACCATTAAATTACTGTATATGCTATAATGATTTTTTTTAATCTGCAATATTTTTTCCCACAAAAGTGAGGTTACCCTTTAACAAAAAATGTAACTCCGAAATACCATAATTCTGATGAATTATAGAAAATTGTTATTGGAGATCATCAGAATGTAACACATCCCATAGGTTCACTATACCACCCTCTTTCCAAGTGTGAAAAACCTGTGGCGTCAATGGACCTGGGATCTTCAATAATTTTCCAACCTCCCTCCACACTAACAAAATACCTTGTTAAATCCAAGCTATCCTTTTAAAATGTGTAAGAAGAGTCTCTGAAAAGTGAAGTATGTAAAAGACCCACAGTAGGTCACAAATCTAACGTCAACAGGTTAGTATGTTACGAGGCATGATTAACCCAGTCCATAACAACTTGTCAAACAAGTCGAATTAATATCTAGAAAATGTTTAGGCATTTTTGATCTATTCAAAGCAAGCTTAGGCCTTTTACCTTGCCATATAAGCTAAAAAGGCCAAATTTGAATCTATCAGTATTCCTAAAAATGGGTGGAACGTGTAACAACATTTTCCAAAGGTGAACTTATCTTTTAATAACAAAATAGTCTAATAATAATATATTATAATAATATAAAAATAAACTACTATATAATCAGTGGTAGTTCAGTGAAAGCAAGCCACACTGATTAAAACTGGTAAAACGTGTTAGTTGTAGCAGTTTTATTAGTGTTGTCTTGTGCGTATATTTATCTCATCATTTTTTTTTTTTACAATTTTTTTATATTTTTGTAATTACTGTGTGACGCCGAAATTAGTTTTTTGGCTCAATAAAGCTGTTTTGGACTTGACTTTGAAGTCTGCTGCTCATTCTGTTGGTTTAAGCCCAATGTTTTATGGTGACCTGTGAATATTACTTGGTGCCACTCTAGCAAAAAAAAAAAAAATTATATGAAGTAATTTTTAATTGGTCTTGGTGGAAAATCCATTAGAATTCTAACAAATCTTGTACTGAATGATCACTTATGAGCAAAAGAACATTTGAAGTTATGAAATCTTTGATCAGTAGACTGAGAGCCGGTTCACACAGGGGCAACCTGGAATCCGACTTAGTCGTCCCAAGTCGCGCGGTTGAGAAAATCAGTGGAAGTGAATGGAGCCATCTTAATGTACACTACTGAAGTCGCTCCGACTTTAGAAAAGGTTCCTGTAAGACTTCAATCCGACTTCTAGGGGACTTGTACCCATTAATTTCAATGGAAGCTTCCTCCAAGTCGGATCCCCTGTCTTAACTGAAGCAACTTTCCAGGAAGTAAAAATAGTTTTCTAGGCAAACCCCTCCCTCCCACAGAGCTGATTATTATGTGATTGGCCACTGGCAAAGTCCCCTGTCCTGGAGGCAACTTCAAGTTGCCTTGTAAGTTGCCTCAAGTCGCGCTGTGATTCATACTCAAGTCGTGTCCAAGTTGCCTCCCAAAGTCGCGCTGAAAGTCCTGTTGCCCCTGTGTGAACCGGCCATGACCATTATGCTGGCCTCAAATGAAACAATCTAAACCACATTGATTATTAAAATAAAAATGTGCATTCTTTAACAAATATTGACTGTTTAATTTTTTTATTGTGATAATAAATCTTAATGCTGGAATTGATTCCAGTAAACCAAAAATACTATAGTCCATATAGTGATAACATTGAAATATAAGTCCTTCTGGTCCACTCAGTGAAGGCAGATTAGAATATATACTTGACTGATGTCAAAAATAAGGCGTGGGTACGCTTACCAGAAGTGTTGGATGTGACTACCATACGGCATACACATCAGACAAGCTTTAGGGATGGAAGGTCTTGCATCACATGGGAAACCACCACAAACTGGAGCTCCAACGATATCCGGAACTCTGTGCTGGATCAGTCAGCGAGATGGAAAGGCTCGGCCTACGGGTATATGCCCCTGTGGAAGACTTTAGTCGAAACGCGTCGGGCCAGCTATCCTACGCCCCTCATATTGCCAGAATTTTATACATTGTCTCGAGATTTTTATTTTATTTTTTATGTTCACATGTATATGTGAATAAATCGTTGCTTTCTGACCTGCACCATTGGAGTGGTCTCCGTTTCTTATTCCCTCCCCCGGTCTTCACCATCTACTTTGGGACCATCGGATGATCGTAGGCCGAGCCTTTCCATCTCGCTGACTGATCCAGCACAGAGTTCCGGATATCGTTGGAGCTCCAGTTTGTGGTGGTTTCCCATGTGATGCAAGACCTTCCATCCCTAAAGCTTGTCTGATGTGTATGCCGTATGGTAGTCACATCCAACACTTCTGGTAAGCGTACCCACGCCTTATTTTTGACATCAGTCAAGTATATATTCTAATCTGCCTTCACTGAGTGGACCAGAAGGACTTATATTTCAATGTTATCACTATATGGACTATAGTATTTTTGGTTTACTGGAATCAATTCCAGCATTAAGATTTATTATCACAATTCATATATTGTTTTCTTTGAGTGTTACAATATATACACCTAGCTTATGCATTAGCGCTACAATTTTTGATCCACACGTACTCTGACTTTGTTTGTTTTGTTTGTTGGCAGCTTTTGTATAGCCCTTAATTGATTAGCGCGGTTTTTCCCCAATTTAATTTTTTTATTTACTTAAATAGTGTATAGGTGTTTTAGTTATGGGCAGTATCACCCCTATCTCTCCAGCTATTTTACAGCAGACCGGGGTGTCTTCCTGGGTATGTTAAATCTATTTCAATGCTGTCAGCATAGGTGCATTGGAGGGCTGGCAACAATTTTGCAGCTTGCCTCAAGGCACCCATTTTATCGTTAGCTAACAAAAAATGAAAACGCCAAATTGACACATTAGTTTGGCAAGTGTGATATATATACGGTAAGCACAACTATGGCTTAACAAATGCAACTGAGACACAACCAGCAAAATGATGTACAATAGCTTGTTTTATATCTGTTGTTTTTGTACTGGTTATATGTTTTAACACCATTTTTATAAATGCAACTGTTTTTGTGTATTCGCCACGGGAGCCAGGAAAGCAATATGGGAGCTATCACTGTTGGTTTATTAAAGTGACATTTTGGTACTGTCATCCTTATCCCTCCTTTACTACTTAAAGCTGAACTCCATGCCTGGCAGGGCAATAGACATGAATTGTCTTTTAGCTTAGTAGCGCTTACAGGTTTGGTTCCTCCTCCAACCTGTAACTGAATAGTGAAATGAGAAGTGACACACTGCCACTGCACTCTCTCCTACTAATAGGCTCTATGCACACTTGGCCAAAGAAAAAAGTTCCAGTGGCAGAAACAAGCACTCATAAAGAGCGTTTTTGTACACAGTTTAAGAGAGTTCAGTGCGTTTTCTGCATAGCATTGAGCTGCTTCTACAGGCAAAACACAACTCTTGTAGAAGCAGCAATTTAAAGCCTGGGTACATGGAGCCTACGTGTGGTCCTTGCACTGCAGCACAACTGATGGACGCCTTGTGCTGCTTCTCCATCTGCCAGTTTGATCTCTGCTGTACAAGAACTGCAAGAGACCAATACCAAGTCATAGTCAGACGCCAATAAAGAAAAAAGCATCCAAGAGGCACTGGAACGTTGATGTGAGTTCATACAAAGTAGCGAGAGGAGAAAAACATTTGGAGAGCTCACTGCCTAAGGTTATCTGCTCACAACAGACAGGGTTACCCTTTTGTTGGTATCAGGCGGGTTACCAAAAAAAAACACGCACCAATGGAAGGAGCACCAGACCAAATGATAATGGACTCTCTTATCATTTGGTCTAGCGCTCCTTCTACCAGTGCATGTTTTTTATGGTAACCAAGTCATATTTGGTTATTTACACTGATTACATTTTAAAAGGCACATCTGTATTAATTAGGAGCTTAATAAATTTGTCTTTTATATCTCCCTGGAAGTCCGCTTTAGGCCCCTTTCACACTTTTACGACTTGTCCCACGATTTGGGACTGCAAAGTAGCATGACAAGTCATTCCCCATGATTTCCAATGACAGCCATTCATATTAGTATGACTTCAAGTTGTTCCGACTTCAAAGTAGTCCCTGCACTACTTTGGTCCGATTTTGATGCCACTTACACAGGCATCCCTTGAAATCGCGGCAAAATCGCGGCCACGAATCGTGGCAAAATCACGGTACAATCGCACGACTTTGAAGTCGCACAAGTGTGAAAGGGGCCTTGGCTAACCAAGAAGAAGTATGGAGGTCAAGTGTTCTGACATCACACACTGCATGCAGTTATTGTGTCATTGACTAGCTAAGTAGTGAAGTAAGGATATGGATCGCACCCCTTGGAACTTACACCTTTCAAACCCATTTAGCTGTGATAGCCCCTGTATTTCTATCTATACAGGTTCATTTTAAGGTACCCAGACACTTAGACCTTCACTAGGCCATGCTGATAGAAAAAGCCTGACATGCACATCTACTGCATAATACTTGTCAGGCAAACTCCCCTAAACTTTGTGCCTTATCTCTGCTTATTAGGTTATACAATTTTAACCAATAGCCAATCTACTTGCAATGCTGAAAATTAGCACAAATTTTATATCATTCCTCTCAAGCCAAACGATTTGTATAATTACAAGAGATTTCATCAGACCCTTTGCCATTTTGTATGGGTACCTTTATACATTGCCTTGAGAAAAGTGGACACTTGTGTGGAACTGTTAACTAATACTGTATGTCAGCATGTCTTGTCTTTGCTTCTGGCTCAATGTCTGAAATTTAATGGCTTTCTGTTGCTTTTAATGCTTTGTGCAATTTAGGCTAACTGTGTAGATATGTCAAAGAAAGACAAGCGCACGGCGAGGAGGTGGAGAACAAAAAGTGTCAGCAAAGATGCAAAAATACAACTTCAGGTACAATTTTAATCCCTAATCCAATACAGTTGTTTCAGTCTGCCCCAATTCTTTGCAATGAGTAACGTTAAAAGGTAACTGTACTGTTAAAATACAAGCATGTCATTTTTAATCTATCCAGGGACACATGGATGCCAATATAACTTCTTACTTCTGCTTTCCTTCCCCTACTGTATCTTTAGAGAGATGGCATCAGAGGTCCAGGCTAGCGTAGACATTGATTTGTTTACATTAATTTTTGTCTCTAGAGAACAACTGCCTATGATTCAGTTAAGTTGATTCATAAAAGGTAAATAGGCCATTCACTTTGCAAGGGAATTTTCCCTTAAGGCCTAGTTGACACTATTGCGGCTCTGTGAACCGCATTTGCGCGGGCATGGCAACTCATTCATTTGTATGGGCATCGGTGCCTGCATTTAAGACAAAGGTTTCTGCACCATTTTTAAAACGCTGGGACAGATTTCCCCGCGGTTTCCACACCTGCAAATGCTCTGCAGTTTAAGATGCGTGGGGGTGACAATAAGAATGAATAGCAGCCCTGCACATTTTTAAAGAGCAGCATGTTCTAGCTGCAGGTGGTTGAGGGAACAGGTGTGATTCCCACAACCACCCTCAATAGTGTGAACCAGACAGAACCTAAAGGGTAAGTTCACCTTTACAGAAAGTCTGTAAGGTGCACTTACGCTGGACCTTCCCATCCCCCCCAGTCCCGCTGTACCGGAGTCCCACTTTCCCCCGCTGTTGGGCAACAGGACATTGCTTTACTGGTCTGGGGATTTGAAATACTCCTGGCTTTCTCTCCTCTCCTCCAGTGCTGAAAGTCCTAGGTGGATTCTGATTGGTTAGCGTTGTCAATGTGACGGTGCTGACTAATTAGAATGCCTCCTATCTGTACATGCTGAGAGGTACAGATAGAAAATTAAGCCAGTGGGATTTCAAATACCCGGACCGGTGAGGCGACGCCCTAGTGTCTGACAGTGGGGGATTGCAGGATCGGGGGGTGGGGGAGGGGGTGCAATGTAAATTCACCTTACAGATTTTCTGTAAAGGTGAACCTACACTTTAATGAGGTGAATCTCTATCGACGTTCTTTATCCAGCTGTGCAAGCAAAAATACTGGACTCTTTTCCTTGCAAATGATCTGGTATTCTTTTGCAAAGTGTTTTTTTCTTTTTTACTTCTTTTGAAAAGTTGAGGGAAAATTTTCTTGCAAGGTGAACATCATGTAAACCACCTCGGTCTTCAGTGACACGAGCAGTAAATGATGAATAAAATATTCTATGGCATACGTGTAATAACTAGAGAATTGGATCACAAACCGTTGGAAGAAGGCAACAACCTGCATACATTTAGCCGATTCCTCTCCAGAGCAGGGAACGGGAATATCTAATGTGTATAATATATTTAAAGAACAGTTACCCTTTTAGACTTGGTTCAAATCTGTGTGTGCGTATGTTGTGGGTAGGGCAGCCCAGCCCATTTATTTCAAAGGGCTGCCCTACCATGAGAAACACAAGGAAAAGTCCCCATGTTTGTTTTTACAATTACCGTATATACACGAGTATAAGCCAAGTTTTTCCAGCACATTTTATTGTGCTGAAAGTGCCCCCCCTCAGCTTATACTCGAGTCAAGCACTTTTCTGCAGCAGAAAATGACATTTTCCGACCCGACTTTGGGGCCCCGTATCTCGGGGCCTCTTGGTGGTAGGAACCAACACTACAACATATTCAAAGATGGGGTTCCTAGCTCTAAGTGGCCCCGAGATACAGGGCCCCAAATCGGTTCGGAAAATGTAATTCTCTGCAGAAAAGTGCTTGACATTTTCCGTATCTTAAAGCCACTTGGTAATAGGAACCCCATCTATTGGATATGTTGTAGTGTTGGTTCGACTGAGTTTGCATACCAAATTTAGGTTTCTAGCACCAAGTGGCCCCAAGATACGGGGCCCCAAAGTCAGTCAACTGTGTCCATCTGCAGAAATTTTATTTCAGGACCCTTTTGGCTGCAGATAGGGGGCATCTAGGAACCCTTAACTACCAAGTTTGAAGTTTCGGGGACCTATGGCTGCAAATGGGCACAGTGAGGCTGCAAATGGACATTGTTGACCCTCTTTTCCACTTGCAGTAGCTGCGCATTTCTCACCCTAGGTTTATACTCGAGTCAATACGTTTTTCCATTTTCTTGTGGTAAAATTAGGTGCCACGGCTTATATTCGGGTCGGCCTATACTCGAGTATATACGGTAAATAATAATAGTATTAATTAATGACACCCCTGGGTGTCTGCTAAAGTGCAGTGCATTTCTCCATGCAGCACGATGTGAATGTTATGAAAGATCAATTGGAGCAAAATAATATATATTTGTTCTGAGTTTAGTAGCTATTGAATTGATCAAAGGCAAAATATAGTTAATTTGTCGCATTGCCACCTGTGACTATTCTCTGTTAGAACTTGGATTTGGGCCCAAAGTTGTCACAAGAGTAACATCTGGAGTCCTTCAGTTTAGGGGAGCGCAGCTTTGTACAGCTTCATAGTAAGGAAGCCAAATGAGGACCACTGTTTAGTTAAAACTTGATCCAACACATTTAAATGTACTGTATTTTGCCATTAACCAAAACAGTTTTTTTCTGCAAGTGCCAAACAAAATAGAATAAAATCAAAACTAGCAACTACAGCAGCAGCATTCATATTTTAGAGGAGATCCCCCAGAATCCTCATTCCCCTGTAACTGGCCTGGCTGCCTTTTTAGCACAATTTTGAGTAAAATTACTAAAAGCCTGTTACATGAAATATGCAGACATTTCCTTTCCTGGACTGAATTTATGATAATTAAGTTGCTTCTTTCCAAGGGAGAAGTTAATTTTATTACAACAGTGAAACTTGTGAATATTATACAGAAAGAAAATCTCTTTTGGCACACACTTTGAAGGATTTCAGTAAGTGCACTACAATGACCTATATTAGTACCTACCTTACAGAAACCGGTAATCATTGGGTTACTTCCTTCCAGAGCATGTAGTTTGATCTGAAAGGGAATTTTTTTTTCTCAACAAAAGAGTTCTTCTTAAATGTATATCTTAAAGCACAATTCCAGGAGATTTGAAAGACCTCCTTTGCATTGAGACTGTGGTCACACTGAAAGGGGGGTTAAAGTTTGTTGTTAAGCCACTCTAACCTGTATACACCATCAGCACTGCCTCCTATTGTAGTATTCCCCTCTGTGTGTGAGTTATAAAAAAAAAAAAATGCTGCAAATACCTAATTTCACTGCCGAGATTGCGCTCACATGACTGGCCAGCTTTCTTCTTTCCTCCTCTGAGAGATGTAGCGGGAGGGGCTGAGATTCCTCTGCTGATGTCAGTCTGGAGGGGAGGAGGAGAGGAGGAGAGAGCTGGCTGGTCATGTTATCGAGATCCTGGGTCTTAAAATATGTATTTACAGCATTTATATTTATAAATCATTCATAGAGGGGGACACTGGTATAGGAGGCAGTGCTGATGGTGTATGCAGGTTAGTGTTATGAGAGCAGCAGGAGGGGGAGGGGCATCTCACACACAGACAGAGAGGGGAGGGAGAGGAGGACACAAGAGCAGAGAGGAGAGCAGATAGTAGGCTGCTGATGGCAGAGGCATGTAAACTGACCACAGTGTCTGGTCTCAGCAGCCATGATTACCTTGGTTAGTTTACAAAGGGATGGGGAGAAACTGTCAGGATCAGCCAGGTTTATAGGGGTTACAGGGGGCCAAATGACATAGGACAAGCACTGTATCATATAACATGCTTTAAAGGAGCAGGATCCATTTTTTGGGGGGTTAACAAACGCTTTAAATGCTTGATTAGTCTAGCATGCAGTACTTTTTTTCAGTGCACACCACTGCAACGCAGTGGTATAAACTAGGCCTACCTGAGTCAAGGCATTGCCTTGTCATGCGGTGGGATTGTGTTGCAATAGCCACCCAACACAGTCCCACCGCATCTGGTGTGGAAGAACAATCCCAATTCCCAAAAAGTTGGTACGCTATATAAAATCTACATACATTTTATTGAAAGTTCTAATAAATATATGTTTAATTCTATCAGCTATTTTATACTTTAATTCTAGAGAGTGGGTGCCTAAATTGGAGCAGGCTGGTAGGGGCCTCAGTGCATTACTTTGCCCAGGAGCCCATGATACGATTAAGATGGCCCTGCTGGAGAATAGGGGAGAAGACTTTTTCAGGGTCCGGTCTAGCAGCGAGGAGGATCGGTTAAGTAGATCTTATTTTCTATGTCCCCTACACCTAAACAAGCAATTAACCATAGCAGTGATGGGGATAATTTTTAGATTTCCTGGAGTTGGGTTTTAATGTAAATTTGTGGATAAATGAACATGTTAACATGAGGAAAACATGTTGAAGAGGTGCTAGGATTTCAATGCTTATTCCAATGGTACAAACACAAGGATATCCTTAAATAAGCTAACTAGCTCTGGTGAGACAGCTCTCAAACACTCAGGCCTCCTTCAGTGGGTACCTGGAGGCAAATCAAAGTATACAGATGGGTGCCAAACCACAAAGTGAAAGCGTCCAAAGTGCCTTGTTTGTAATACCATTGCATTAAAACAGCCAATGGGGTTTGAGGTTTGACAACTATAACCAAAAATTAACCTGGATCTTATCTTTGGATCTTCTTTTGGATTAGAATAATAACCGTGTAATCGGCAGCAAATTAACATGAGAGGAAGTTGACAACATTTGCTGTCTGCACATACGCGTCGCTGTGAAATCCGTGTAATGCAGCAAAGCCCCACGCCCACTGTCTTGCAATAGCAACATCTCAAAGTTGCTATTTGCATAGTAATAGGCACAATACATCCCTATTATGGCAGTGCTCAGGCCCGCTGATAGTTTACTCACACCAGGCATTACATTGTGTTTGGAGCAGGGGAAATGGTCTACTCTCCACGCCTATGTAAAGAAATAGCAGTTGTATCAGCTATTATTGGACTGTATTAATGCTTCAATAAAATATGCATGCTGACCGCTTAGGCAACCTCTTGAGGATATAATTTTTTTTTTTTTATTTTTTATTCGCCATTAGACTTTTTCCTCCCGATTTCAGACACTTGGGTACACTAGCAGTAAGTTGAAGAATACATTGTTAATCATCCTTCTTAATTTATTTTACAAAAGAAAGAAAACTGATGTGGCAGTAACATCACCCTAATGACTAATACACCACTAATATATGTACACTTATTGTTATAGGCTTTCTATTTCTCCTGCACATATTTATCGTTAGTCTGCTTGCTCTGCTCACGTTGTACCCCTTTTCTAATAAATACTCATATTGTTGTGGTATGTGTATACAGTTTCTGTTGTATATGTTACCTATGTTGTTTTTTTGTTGTTGGACATAAAAGTAACGTGCCATATGAAGAATGTGTACCAGTTGTCCTATCTATCCAATTTTCAAAGCACATGCAACCATACTTGTGTATTTTATAGGGTAGAACCCAAGAATTAGAATTCAAGGTTTCTGTAAAAAAAAAAAAAAACAAAAAAAAACTTACTGCGCAGGACTTCTCCATGCAATGGGTTTTCAAACATGTAGCTGCAATTCCACCTTTCACCTAAAGTGCCTCCTGCTGGTATAGTCTGGTCTAGTTCTTGCAGGCAAACCCAAATGGCCTACAATCTGACAAAGACCGACCAGAATTGTGATTGAATTTTTTTTTTTATCAGTTTCTTTTTTTTCCTTTTTTTTTTTTTTTTTTTTTTCCAATAAAATTTTTATTGAGAAAAGTAACAGTACAATGAATACAATCAGTCGTTTCAGAATGAATATAGGAGCAGTATACAGACATATATTCTCCTTGAGTCGGATCAATGGTTATAAGTAGCAGAGGTAACCATAGTTCAGATTGTACAGTTAATACAGTATGAATATAGTAAGAGAGACATGTCTTCTGAAGCATGTAAACATAACATATAACGAGGAGATTAGACTGCAAAACAAACTAGGGGCAGTTTCGTAAACCAAGTCTGAAAAGCATGTAGGTAATTATAGATTAACATTAACCAGGATCTGTAGTGGCCCTAGGTGTGTATAGTGATTTGACAGTCGTGGAACCGAACCGGGGCAATTCCCTCTCAACCCCTGCACCCCTATTGGGAACATGCTGTGCAGAGGGAGCGGGAAATTGAGAAAACTCAAAGTATAATGCGGGTGGTGGACCACCAAAGGTGTATTGAGCCTGGGTGCATTGGAGGTGGTTGGAGATTCACGAGTAAGGAGGCATATCTAATACTTAGGGTTTAGAGGTTCCCGTGATTGGAAGAGAGATGGGGTAGGACGAATGGACAGGGGAGGGAGCAAATGAAAGTCAAGATGTAAGCGAGTAGAAGACCTAAAAGCCTAAAAGGTGAAGGGGGGGGGGGGGAAGGACAGAGGGCACGAGAGTCGGCATATGTGTCGAGTGCGTCGGCAGGCGATCAAGAACGGGAGCTAGTGTAAGAGTGTAGATAGAGTGAGGACAGCACAGCATGACGGATACCTGGCCATTTAACTAGGGCTAGTACTGGAGCTCGCAGATGTGCCTTTAAGGTGTATCAAGGAGTTCCTGATACATTTGGGAGGTTTTAAAGTGGATCCAGCATGACCATATATTGCTATATGCGGTCGGAGTGTCTTTGGCTTGATGGATAATATTTTCCATCTCTGAGGTTCTTTCAATACGTTGAAACCAATCTGCTAGGGTCGGTGGAGACGTAGACCTCCAACGAGCAGGTATGCATTGTCTGGCAGAGTTGAGTAGGTGTGGAACAATGGATTTTTTGTAAACTGAGTGAGGGAGGGAGATGTGCTGTAGGAGAAATTGTGAAGGAGTAAAGTCCATAGTATACGTGGAAATGCGAGCTATGGCATCAGCAACTTTCTGCCAGAACGGTTGGAGCAAGGAGCATTCCCACCAAATGTGAAGCGGAGTACCCGTTTCCAGTCCACATCTCCAACAGATTGGAGGAGTTTCCGGGTGGAATTTGTGTATTATATTAGGCGTTCTGTACCATCTGGCATAAATTTTGTAAGAGTTCTCTTGTGCTGAGACACAGATAGTATTCTTGTGTATACGTTGATAAATCATCTCCCAATCTTTACTGGAGAGATTTATGTCGAGTTCCCTTTCCCAGGTCATGACTAGCGTATTAAGTTTAGGATCAGAATCTCCAAATAGGAGCGTGTAGGTTTGTGAAACAAGGTGCTTTTGGGGGGAATCGCTGGTACATAGGGTTTCAAAAGGCGTGTGATCCCTGGACCACAGAGTAGTGCCATGTCCCGCGGTAAGGTAGTGTCTGATCTGGAGAAAGTTATAGAACTGAATGCGGTGATCCGGGAAGCATGTTTGGGTATCGTGAAAGGAGAGTAGAGAACCATTGCGAAAGAAGTGGGAGGCCCGAAGCGTAAGGGGTTCTAGATTGTCAGTCAAGTTTCGAGAAGGTATACCCGGGGGGAAGTCTGGGTTCCCTTGTAACGGGGTCATAGGACCAGGGTATGGGGACCATTTTAGCGCTCGGGCAACACGTTTGAAAGCTTGTAAGGTAGCGCCAATGAGAGGGTGAGAAGAATCGGCCTTAGGTATCTTGGAATCTGGGATCCATGGTAGGAGGGTAAGTGGTGTGTCGTCAAAGGAGTTCTCGATTATGATCCATTCTTTGGAACTTGCGTGGACGTGCCAGTCAATTATTCGAGTAAGGTGACATGCCTGATAGTATTTTTGGACATCAGGGAGGCCTAGACCCCCTTTGGATTTCGGGAGCGTGAGCGTGTCCCAGCTAATTCGAGGTGATTTTGCCGCCCATACGAAGTTACGGCATAGTCGCTTATAAGACTTAAAAAATGATGTGGGTAGGCCTATTGGTATTGCTTGGAGGATATAAAGAATACGGGGTAAAATATTCATTTTCAGTATCGCTATGCGCCCAAACCATGAAAAATGTCCAGATGTCCATTTGAGGAGGTCATTTTGGATGGTTTGTAAAAATTTAAGATAATTTAATCGGTAGAGGTCAGTCAAGTTGGTAGGTAGTTGGATTCCCAAGTGAAGGGGAAGTTAGATTTGCACAGAGACACAGTTTGTGGTTGGAGGGATATATTAAGAGCCTTTGATTTTGAAAAATTAATCTGCAAGTTAGAAAGTTGTCTAAATAGGGTGAAGTCTTTCAAAAGGTTAGGTAGGGAGGTGAGCGGGTTGGACAAGAAGAGGAGAATGTCGTCTGCGTAGGCCGCAAGTTTGTATTGTTTATTTCTATGCCAGTAATGTCTGGGTTGGTCCTAAGTTTTCGTAGGAAGGGTTCTAAGGTAAGAATAAAAATAAGGGGCGACAGCGGGCAACCCTGACGAGTGCCATTGGAGACAGAGAAGGCGTTCGACAGGCGACCGTTGATCCGTAGGCGAGCAGTCGGTTGCGAGTATAATGCGAGTATCATTTGCAGGAATTTAGGAGGGAAACCCAAGGCCGTCAGCGTAGCGGACATATAGTCCCATGCCACTCTGTCGAACGCCTTCTCTGCATCCAACGATAGAAGGAATCCTTTTTGGGTAGTGTTGTGAGATAACCAACGGTGTATGTTTAGGGCCTTAATTGTGTTGTCTCTGGCTTCCCTTCCAGGGACGAAGCCTACTTGATCTAGGGAGATTAGTTTAGGTAGGAGTGGAAGGATACGATTAGCAAGAATTTTGGCATACAGTTTTATGTCTACATTCAGGAGTGAAATGGGCCTATAGTTAGATACTATAGTATCGTCTTTACCTGGTTTGGGAATCAGTGTGATGTGTGCTTCAAGGAGGTCCCTGGGAGTAGAGTCAGGAGAGGCAAGCGAGTTAAAGGTAGCAGTGAGGTGTGGCGCTAGCACGTCGATGAAGGTCTTATAGTAGGAAACAGTCAGTCCGTCTGGGCCAGGGCTTTTGCCCGGTTTTAGTTGTTTTAGAGTAGACAGAGTTTCTTCTACAGTAATAGGGGTATTAAGAGTTTCCGCATCTGCCGATGAAATCGGAGGGATGCCAAAGTGTGTCAGAAAGGATGAGATCGAGTCCTGTCTATTAGATAGTCGGGCAGTCGGGTCACTCTCTGGGAGGTTATACAGCTTGGTAAAGTATGAAAAGAACTGAGTGGTGATTGCCTCCTGAGAAACATGTATCTTGCCCTCAGGATCAATAATTCTGTGTATCGTAGTAGTAGCTTTTCTGCGTTGCAGTGCTCTGGCAAGCAGCTTGCCTGTTTTGTTACCAAATTGATAAAACAGCTTCTGGGATAGAAGAAATTTACGTTTAAGTCTCTTATGCAATTCCTCCTTTAGTTCATCTCGGGCCTTGATGAGGTCTAAAAGGGATTGCTGGGCTAGGGAGGCTTTGTGTATTCGTTCTAAGGCGTGTATCTTGGCCGATAGGGTAGAGATATGTTGTCTTTGTAGTTTGTTTCTATGTGCCGTCATAGAGATGAGTTCGCCTCTGATCACACATTTGTGAGCCGCCCAAGTGACTGATGGTGAGCAGTCAGTAGTGGGGTTTTCTTGAAAGAATTGGACCAGTCGGGTGTTGAGTTTTAGGGTATTGGAGATGTCAGTCAGTAAAGAGTTGTCCAATCGCCAAATGGTGTTGGAGGTACGGGTCTGTGGTATAGAGAGCGTCACGGAGATAGGGTTATGGTCCGAGAGGACCATAGGATCTATTGTTGCTTTCGTGAGGAGTGTCAAGTCCGCTTGTGAGATAAAAAAATGGTTGAGTCTAGTGTATTTATTGTGTGGGGGAGAGAAGTAAGTGTAATCTTTTTCGTTTGGATGGAGGGTACGCCAGGTATCATGGAGGGTCAATTCCTGGAGCCTCTTTTTAATGTCTCTTAAAGCTCTATACGGTAGAGTAGAGGACCCATTAGAGGAGTCTAGGGCGGGTGTGAGTGTAACGTTGAAGTCTCCTCCTAGAATGACAATACCAGAGTGGAATTCCGTGAGTAGGTCAAGAGTTTCCCGGAAGAAGGGGACTTGTCTTGTATTAGGTGCGTAAATGTTTGCTAATGTAATGGGTCGGTTGTGCAGTGTACCTTTAATGAAAATGTATCTGCCATCATCGTCTTGTTTTACATCTGAAACCAGCAATGGGCATTGCTTAGATAGTAATATGGAAACCCCCTTAGATTTAGAAATGTTCGTCGTGGTATGGTAAACCGTGGGGAAGTAGTAGTTATGAAGTTTGGGGATACTGTCTGAACGAAAGTGAGTTTCTTGTAAAAATGCTACGTGGGCTTTTTCTTTCTGTAGGTAGTATAACAGTTGAGAGCGTTTTTCAGGAACATTTAGGCCGCGTATGTTAATGGAACATATTTTGACCGAAGGGAAAGGAGTAGCGGCATGAGGGGTTGCCCTGCATTCCGAGGTATGAGGTGTATCCGTCATGCTGTGCTGTACCTCGTGAGCCCGTGTCTAAGGGTAAGAGTGTGTCTGAGATAACGAGTGAATGAAAGTTAGACTCTCTGGGGGAGAAGGAGGAGAGGGAGGGTGAGCAGAGGCTGAAAGGCCCATAGGGATGTCTCTACAATGGGGGAAGGGGGATATACAAGAACTATCCTAAACCAGTCAGACTGGCTTCAGGTCAGGAGGGTACAGTCAGCAGTAGGCAAGTCAGGTAATCAATACAGAGTGTATGCAGCAGGATACTGTGCTGTATGGGGGTTGGTCTGATCCGAGCAAGGTGGCAACTAAGAAGAATAGAGTACATGGTGGGGCCGCCGTTACCCCTCCGATGAGCAAGCCTTGGGTGAAAGGAGACAGGAGTGTAAGTAAGTATTTGTGGCTATGGTCAGAAGCGTTATAATTTAGGGAGTACCTTTTAAGTCATGTAATGTGTTGTATGGCGGGAATATGTAGCAGAGTATAGATGTAAAGTGAGGATATCCGTAGGAAGAGTCTGAGTTATTTGAGGGGGTGTTCCGTCCATCATGTAAATCTCTAGGTGTGTAAAAGAGAGGGGCATATGTGAAGTTCGGCCATAGGTAGTCATTCATAGTAGTGTC
Organism: Lithobates sylvaticus; assembly: GCA_028564925.1. NCBI lineage: Eukaryota > Metazoa > Chordata > Amphibia > Anura > Ranidae > Lithobates > Lithobates sylvaticus. The sequence continues at coordinate 79,132,847 of CM053031.1, forward strand.
CATTAAACGCGTTGTAGTTAGACAAGATGAAGAGCGTTCGTGTATAGAAATAAACAGCTATATATCAACATAATATAAAACAAAACAAAACACTTTCTTTAAATAATGAGGACCCTAGCGTTAAATAGCAGGCAATATGCATATTATTGTATGCCACAATATCTTTTGTAGTAGTCAAGGGTAGGCGGAGCTCTTGGAGAACGGGAGAAACCATAGGGTCTAGTAGAGTATCGTAAATTAACCTGTAATGCGGTAAGGAGAAATTCTTGGCGTAGGATGTACCCTATCCAAGGGCATAGCAGAAGTGATGGGGAAGATAATGTCGGCGGTTGTGGGATCAGCCGAAGATTACTGGGAATAGATTCAGCCGAATACGTTTATAGTACTATAACCAGGCATATCATGGTATAGCTAGTGTGGCCGTACATCAGAGGGGAGTGAGCCTTAGCCTATATTGATCCCGTCCTCCAAGTGCTGCCCACCCTGAACGTCAGTTGTCATTAAAAAAAAAAAACAATGAAGGTAGAAAGGAATAGTGCAACTTCGCATGGACCTATAATATCAATGCGAGCCTCATTTAGGCGAACACAGATCTAGTAGTACAGCTTCCATTAGGGTAACCGTGGGGGTTAGAGTATTCCGTTCGGCTTTAAACAGGTAAAAAGAGGAGACAGTCAAAATTAAACTTAGGGAGCCTCAAGGAGTCTGGGCAAGCTAGTGAATGTGCCGAGGTTACAAAACTCATCGATGGTTAATGAGTTAGTGGGTGCTCGTTTATCGGTTAGACAGAGTACCGGAGCAGGACCTGAGGGGGTATATGCAAGTTGTGCTGGATGCAGCGACAATGCAGTGCAGACAGCGGGGGTAATTGAGCCACAGCATTATGCAAGTGAGGCCGTTACTCACGTGAGCCTTATGGGAGCTGTATTTCTGAGTGAGCGTGGTATAGATCAGTATCTCCGACAGTCTAATTGAGAGTCACTCAGCGCTGGCAGGTATTGCAGGGTCTGTGGTGAAAAAACAACCTAAAGATAGAAAGTAAAATAAAATAAAAACTGGTAACGAAAACATTCACCCCTGTAAGGAGCACATAACCTAGGCGCACATATTCAGTAAGTAGATGTTCCCATCAGGTGGGAAGCCGTAGAGTGTAGTTGCCTCAGAAGTCTCTGTAAGGCCTTCGGGATCTCGAAGAGAGGGACCGTAGCCACGATCCAGGTGTCTGTTGGAGCGCTGTCTTGAGCCTGAAGGGGACCGGCGTCTGCTACGCTGGGTGTCTTGGGTCTCCATCGGATCTTCTGCTGGTGAAGGGCGTCTGGCAGGGTGCGGCCGGTACTCGGCATACCAATCCGGTACATCGATGAGCGGGATATCAAGCGTGCGGCAGAAGTGGTGAAGATCTTCAGGGACTTTCAGGAGGGCTGTACGGCCTAGATGGGAGGCAGATAGGCAGAAGGGAAATTTCCACCTGTATTGGATTCCCTGTGCTCGTAGGGTTTCCAGTAAGGGCTTCAGATGCCTGCGGTGTTGGAGCGTGATCGCCGACAGATCCTGGAAGATTTGAATGGAGGCTCCTTGATGTTGCAGCCTCTGGGTGTCCCTGGCCCGTCTTAGGATATCTTCTTTGATATGAAAGTCCACTATGCAGCACACGATGTCCCTGGGGGGGTCAGATTCCTTTCCCCTGGGACGCAGGGCCCTGTGAATCCTCTCGAATTCTATGCGTGTGGCAGGCGGTCTTTGAAGCAGTGAGTTGAAGAGAGCCGTCACTTCGGTAGCAATATTCTCCGGCGCAACGCTCTCCGGCATCCCTCTGATGCGGAGGTTATGGCGGCGTCCCCTGTTATCTAATTCTTCAAGGTGCCTATTAGCATCCCGTAGTTGTAGGGTGTGGATGTCAATTTTCCTCGTAGTCTTCCGGAGGATTGTATCGTGCTGCGCTGTGGATTTCTCCACATCCAGGACCCGATCAGAAAGGGCGCGAATGTCCTGCCTCAGGTCGGATATGGCGGCCGAAAGCGTGTCCTTTATGTCCGCCGCGATCGTTCTCAGGTCTTGTAGGCACAGTTGTGGTTGCGGAGGCAGGTTGCGATCACCATCCGCAGCTTGCTGAAGGGGCTGAAGGTTTACTGACCGATCGGCCTGTGGCGGGGCTGCAGCTTGTGAGGCGCTGTGGCGGGCCTGAGTTTATGTAGGCAAAATAAATCATTCTCTTTGCAGTCAGTGCCCATTCTTACAGTACACCTATTTTTCTCCCTCCTGAAGACTTGTATTCGGGCATTTATTGAAAATGGTCTGTTGGCACACGTGAGTTTTTGGAGTCATTGGTGAAAGCAGGGAAGTAGAACATGTATTTTGTGTTTGGTCTGTTCGGTGCAGGACATCTATGTACACATTTAATGTGTTAGTATTTTTAAGTGACGCTAACATTTTTGATGAATATTATAAAAGTGAAAGACAAATTACCACCATGTCCATAAATATATTGCACCATAAAATGTCATCAAGTTTTGGAGCCCAGATATGACTGCAATTTCTTGCACCTATTATTAAAACCAAACATGTGCTCTCTTACGGAGCTGCACTGGCTCCCCAGCGAGAGATAGGACTTCTCGACTCATTCGCATTCTGCACAACAGCTCTTTCAAATGGCTTGAAAAATCCTTTACTTGGAAACAGTCAATAGGATTACAGAGGGCATGCTGGGTTCCCCAGGAGAGCTCTTTTGCTGCCCTATGCGCCCTTTACACCAAGCGTGTCTATTTCATCTGAAAGCAGAAGATACCTTGTGTATTTGTTCAGCTTGTGGCGTTATAAAAACTCAGATGTGAAGATTACAATAACCAGTACTGTATAAATATATAGATAATGACAACATACAGTGGGAATACAGGAAGATGCAAAACACACGGCCCATGGCAAGTCTTGTACAGCTAATGCAAAACAATGAAAAAAATGCAGTTTTTCCAAAAAGGTGTTGCATGGACTATAATATCTAGAACCCAATATACACCTATATTGCCAAAAGTATTGGGAGGCCTGCCTTTACACGCACATGAAATTTAATGGCATCCCAGTCTTAATCCATAGAGTTCAATATTGAAGTGGCCCACCCTTTGCAGCTATAACCACTTCAGCTCTTCTTGGAAGGCTCTTCACAAGGTTTAGGAGTGTGTCGATGGGAATGTTTGACCATTCTTAAAGAAGCACATATGTAAGGTCAGGCACTGATGTTTGACGAGAAGGCTTTGTTCGCAGTCTTCGCTCTAATTCATCCCAAAGGGGTTTTATTTGGTTGAGGTCAGAACTCTGCGCAGGCCAGTCAAGTTCCTCCATCCCAAACTCGCTCATCCACACTATATCGCCAAAAGTATTGGGCCACCCATCCAAATCATTTGGTGGAGGGGGGTTATGGTGTGGGGTTGTTTTTCAGGGGTTGGAAACGTTTATGGTGTCTGCATGCCAAGATATTTTGGACAATTTCATGCTCCCAACTTTGTGGGAATAGTTTGGGGATGGCCCCTTCCTGTTCAAACATGACTGTGCAACAGTGCACAAAGCAAGGTCCATGAAGACATGGATGAGTGAGTTTGGGGTGGAGGAACTTGATCTGACCTCAACTTGATAGAACACCTTTTGGGATGAATTGGAGCGGAGACTGTGGGCCAGGCCTTCTCATCAGTGCCTGACCTCACAAATGTGTGTCTGGAAGAATGGTCAAACATTCCCATAGACACACTCTTAAACCTTGTGGACAGCCTTCCCAGAAGAGTTGAAGCTGTTATAGCAGCAAAGGGTGGGACAACTCAATATTGAACCCTACGGCCTAAGACTGGGATGTGTAAAGGCAAGCGTCCCAATATTTTTGGCAATATAGTGTATTGTCAATATGCATTATATATATATATTAAAGTTAGTTAAAAGGAAAAGGTAAAGCCATTAATTCTCAACTATATATGAACATCCTAATATAGAAAACATTGAGTGTTTATTGCATTAATGCAGTAGCTAAATATAGACGATCAGGGTAATCCAGGTCTAATTCTGTTCTGTAGATAATTTCATGGTCTGTATTTAGCTGTAGTTGGCAACATTAAAGCCCAATTTCAACCAAAACTTTGTTCTAGATATGTATAGTGAGTTAGAACCTCTGTCGGGTTTTTATTGCTATTTACATTCCCATTGGGGAGATTTTTTCTTACATTGTCTGTGCCACCTTCTCACACTCATCGCACTCTGACACACAAGTTGTCACCAGAACAGGAAAATTGCGGGACAAGGATGGCAACAAGAATCTGACAGAGGTTCTCACCTACTCTGCTCTATAAAATGTATGCGTCACTGTTGGAGAGGTTTTAATATCACATCCTGTCCCAGTGATGGGGATCCGGGGAAGTGTTTAGGAAAAATCTCTCCAACGGTAACTCAGACAGGAGCAAAAATGTGTAGAGTAGAAAGTAGTGAGTGTCCCAATCTTAAATAGGGAGGCAGCATCTGACAATTCAAAAGGAGGAATCGTGTCTTGATTTATTCATAACCATAAGGAAAAGCAAACCGGACACAGATTTCTCAAACGCATTGCTTTAATTCTGCTTTTATGAATAAATGAAGACTATAGTTTATCCACAATGGAGAGCCTGTTTTTTTTTTTTTTTCTTCTGAATCCCCTGGCACTGCTTCTCTGTTTAGAGTTGAGCACCCACTACGTTTTAAGCTGGTTATATTCCATGTGCTTTTCTGCCAGTTCATGACGGGTGGCCCTCTCCCACCCAACATCCTTCGATGGAAAAAGAAGCTTGGTAAAAAATTTCCAGCTGAACAGCTCTTCAGTTATTCTGACAGCTACCGGGAGAATTGTTTATCTACACTGTATGGTGTAGATAGAGGAATCTGTTTATAATCTGTATGATGATCCTTACTCTTTATATAAAGCTGGCCATAGATGGACCGTCAACCAGCGGGCTGATCAAAAAAAACTGAATGGATTCCCCCATCCACACAGATGGTGGATAGAGGAATCATTGTGTTTTTGCATTCTGACAGGGGGGACTCTACTGACAGAATACACTAATCAGCACTTCACCCAATTGGCTGAAGCACTGATCGAGCAAAGATTTTCCAGCAAGCCCGTTCTTGAGAATTGATTATTAAAGCTCGATTGGCTGTACTACTTCTGTGGATCATAGGAGTGCAGCTCGTTTTGCACTCCTGTGACCCTAAAGCCTGCTGTCTGCTGACATCACAGAGCCACTCCAGGATCAGGCAAAATTTCAACACTGGGGTCAGGATCCGCCCACATGCCTGGACTGGCACCCGGCTCAGCCTCTCAGCGAGCTGCTGCAAGCCTAAGCCAGCCGGTCCCACCCCCTCCACAGCTCAACCCTCCAGTGAGCAAGGAGGGGGCAGAGCAGAGAGTGGTGACTGACAGTCATCTCTCTCTGCTCAGGGAGCCCTGAGAGCCGAGCGATCAGTGGTGTTAGATCGCTCAGTTCTCCGTGTTAGAGGCAGCGGGGGACAGATGCAGCATTGTACTGATGCTGCACCCACCTAGGTAAATATGATTCATAAAAAAAGCCGTACCCCATACTTCTCTTTTAAATCAACTTCTCACAAGCAGGAATGGCCATCCATAGATTGAAATTCAGCCTGTCCCTGCTGAATCGGCCAAATTTTGATCCATCTATGTCCAGATTTAGTTGTCTTTCCTTGAGGGTAGCTTGGTCTGACTTCGATTTACTTGCAAACATGTTAGATCTGTACCCATGGATGTCCTTTTCTCTACAAATAATAAACACCTAATATGTTTGTATTCATTTGAGATTATTTTTTAATGTGTGTACTTTTATTTTATTTTTATTTTTTTTAACAATTCAAGGCAGGGTATGGAAAAGTCTGTGTACACAGATACCTTTTCTACCCCTTGTTGATACCCTCCATGAGCTACTATGCTGTGCAAGTCATTTTTTATGGTGTCTCCAAGGCAGGCAGATTTCAAATAAAATGATATCATTCATAGAGTATAACACTTGATTAATAGTTGAAATGTGTTTGTTTAAAGGATCTTCCTTGTGTACTATAATTGCACTTGTATCATCATAGATCTTTTGCTGGACACTAAGCAAGTATAATATGTTGTTTTTCTGTATGATCACTTTCTTGTCCTGAGATATAAAATCTTCAGTTTTAACCCTCTTTGACTTATTGACTTATCTTGCTTTCTGGCCAGGGTGGCCAAGAGCTTATATTACTCAGATATAGTGGGCACATCAGTTCAATAACAGATGAGCATGTTTTAAACTGTCTATGCACTCTAAATCAGCTTTTCATAAGGTTGGGCTTTATTTTAAGTAGTTGGCTATACAACTCTAGAAAAATGGAGTGCACATGTGAAAAATGTATACTGTCACTTGGGGTCAGAATTCATAATAATCTGCCTACATATAAACAGGTTTTCTGTCTCTTGTGTGGTTCATGCTTTTTAGGTTAGAAAAGCTGAAAAATATTTAATCGGATCTCATAGGACGTAAGGACACTCTAGACTGGGCAGCTTTTTGTGGGGTTATACAGTGGATTTGATTAATGCACAGTATTAACAGAATTATCTTATAGGTACCTCTCAGTGCTTCTATGTCTCCGGTCCGTCTGCACGCCTCCAACCCTAACCTCTATGCCGATATGGAGTTCCAGAATCCTCCAAGTCATGTAGCCGATGCCCTGGAATTTGCATCTGACTATACCAAACTGCAGGAAGAGTTCTGCTCATTAGCACAGAAAGGTATTGCTCATATAATTTGGCTTTGTAAAACCATTAACGAACTACCTTTGCAGGCATTACAAGGAAACCCAGTTTGTGGTTCTTCATACTTGTGTTTCAAGGCCAAATGTTATAATGTGCTAAAAGAGACCCTGGCCCGTTTAGGGTGAATTGAAAGAGTTGGTGCAAAGCACACGCTTGGCCACCTTCTAATCTCATCTCCAGCACTTCCCTAGCCCTCCTTTTTCAGTGGCCACAGATACAAAAAAAAACATGGTGCTTCTGGGTATGGGGGAGCATGTGACCTCCTCCTATAACATGCCAATTGCTAGGCCCAAGCACTTTCACATGACCGAGGTGGAGGTATTACATTACTGCTACACCTATGATCTGACACTGGGTGTTTTTGGTGGTGGCTGCAGCAACAGAGAACAGAACGGCAGGGGGTCGCTGGAGAAGTTTGTATACAGTTGGGATGGGCTTTTAACAGATGATGTGCATATTTCTTGACCATTCAGGGTGCACCTTATTACTTCTGAATTCACATAGTTTTTTCAACATAAAGCCTACCTTGGACAGTGAGAAACTTGAAGTGTAAGCAGATCCCTATTATATCCAGTTACATTTTTACTTAAAAAGGCTTAAGGTCCAATTTTTTGTGTAAATTTGCAAAATACATTTAAGATGCATCAAAAAAAAGGTGTGCAAAATCTTATAGTTCTGTAAATAGCAGTCAGTCTGCTGTGTTCGCCAGCATGCTTCAAAGTGGGACTTTTTCTCTTTGTGTACAAGCTGTGGTCTCTCTGCAGAGATCAGCCATGGCCCCTGCTTGCTCACTGCAGATCTTTACCTCCAAAAAAAAAAAAATGGCCCTTTAAGAGCTATGGGCGGAAGTGACGTTTTGACGTTGCTTTCCGCCCTGCAATGGCAGACAGGTGGGGGCCATCTTCCCCTCACTCGTTTCCATACCTAACACGGAAGAGGACCCGATCGCCTCCACCACTGCCAACAGCTCCGGTAAGCGGCGGAGGGTGATTTTGCGGCGAATCTGCTACAGAGACCACTATTATGTGTTTAAGTACATATTAATCACATATGCAGCCCTAGGCTCAGGAAGGGTTTTTTTTTTTGTTTTTTTTACATCTACCAAAAAAACACAACATCATTTTAAGGTGGACTGACCTTTTTAAAGGACGATCTAACCCTTTGTTTAGTAAATCCCCACCATCCCCCTAGTGCAGCCTATCTGGGATAATATTTGCCTTTTTACCCAAACCGGCAATCTTGGTCAGTTCCTCTTTATACCACTCACGCATGCCAAAGCCATATTCATTTCTATGGATAAGCCATACTTAAGGTAAGGTAGCCTCCAGCTGTAACTTGGAGTATGTCCTACCTAAAGGAATGAATGGGGAAAAGGCGTGCATGCGCAGTATGATGATGAGCCAACTGGGACTTTGTCGGAGGCAAGATGGCTGGATCAGGGGGATGAAGGTATATATTATCCCAGGTGAGCTGCAGTCAGGGGGTGGACATCTTGACTAAAGATGACATTGTCCTTAAAGTATACCTCATTATTTCAGGATGACCTAGTTTGCTATAGACCTGTGAATCACAAACAATTGCCATGTTTTTTTTTTTTTTTTTATTAAATATACAGTAGCAGTGCCCCTGTGGGGTCGCTTTGTGTACCAGATAATGAATAGTTCTCAATGAAATAAATGTTGGTTAAGTCTAGACTTGACAGTCTCTTCCTCTGCACAGCTCCTCCAGCACACTACTTGAGATCACTTGCTTCACTTCACTGTCCAAATCTAGGTTACTGTCTCCATTAGCACATGGCTAGGCCTCACTCTGAATAAGTCCTAACGTTTTCCTTTACATTACATTACAGGCAGATGTCTGCAGTCCCCTTTGAGATAGCAACCGTTTTAGTAGATAAGAATAAATGTGTTAACTGACAGAGTGGACTACTAATCCCAGCACGCCTGATGTAAATCCTGCCAGCCCTTGTGGCTGCAACGATTTGACTCCAAAAGACCAGAGTCTCTCCCTCTGGCTCCACATCCAACTCCTGGCATGTCTCTCCCAGAGCTTTACACTGTGCTTCTCACTCACCGACCCCGGTATTGATCCCTCCTGAATGACTTGCCTGGCAGTGCTCCCAACTGTCGTCCTTCTTGCTCCTGTTCCAGGACACCTCTCAATGACCGTGTAATGAGAGGCTCCCTCTCAGCTCCCGAGCTCCAGGCCTGAGGTACACCCCCCCAGAAAAGGGGTTCCCTCAGACCTCGACAGCCCAACAATCCATCGTTCAGTTCTTCCACCCGACAACTCCCCCCAAAAGAGGCTGACCATGGCTATATATATATATATATATATATATATGATATATATATATATATATATATATATATATATATATATATGTGTGTGTGTGTGTATATGTATGACCTGCCAATCCTAATTGGGGATTGGTCAGGGCTCCCACATACACCCCATGTCACTCCAGCTCTCTGCCCTGCCTCTTTTCCAGAATCTTCTGAAAACCAGAGGAGGCGCCCAAGAGCTGAAGCACATGTCAATCACCTGCTGCTACTCTAACCACTCCCCTGCCCCCAAACAGAACACAAAACAAACAGGCCTAGCTCACAGCTAGAAAATTACACAAAAACAGCACTCAAAGGGACCAGAAATTAGGAAGCTAATAAAAATAATGTAAATATAAGTTCATTTAATTAGATGCACAAAAAATGTCTTAATTAAAATTCACAACAGTCATATGAAAAGATTCAATGTCGAAGTCTAACTCGGTAAGATAAAATCGTTTTCATCGTTGAAATACTACGAAATTAATGATTACAATACCGCCATAGCTCCTGATGACAAGGGGTTAATCTCAACCAAAAGCATTCCACATCCCGGTCCAGAAGTTGAAAAACCCAATGACTCGGTGTGCAAGAACAGATACCAGAAGGGAGACACCGCTCTCTCAACTGCAGCTGCTGGCTTGGTGGGATTTGACAAAGCGCAGGTGCATGAAAAATGTAAGCCACGGTAACATCGAGCTTGCGTACCACCCAGCACCATGTGATCCCCCTAGATCCGGCTCTGACACCGTCTTCCGGCTATTGGATTTACCTTCTGCCGCACTCCCTAAGACGTCAGGTATCCGGTTGCCTGATCAGCCTGTGGACTGTGGAAGTTCTGCAGTGTTTTTGGCTAATACACAACTCCTGGGGCTGAGCGTGAGTGATTCCCACCAACAAGCCAGCAGTTGCAGTTGAGAGAGCGGTGTCTCCCTATTGGTATCTGTTCCTGCACACTGAGTCATTGGGTTTTTCAACTTCCGGACCGGGATGTGGAACACATTTGGTTGAGATTAACTCCTTGTCATCAGGAGCTAATCATTAATTTCGTAGTATTTCAATGATAAAAACTATTTTATCTGACTGAGTTAGACTTCGACATTTGAATCTTTTTATCTGACTGTTGTGAATTTTAATTAATACATTTTTTGTGCATCTAATTAAATTAACTTATATTTACATTATTTTTATTAGCTTCCTAATTTCTGGTCCATTTGAACGCTGTTTTTTGTGTATTTTTGTTGTGAACTTTCTCCAGAGGCTAACAGCTGCACGGGGTTCCAGAGAGTCTCTACATTTTGATCATGACATAAGGATTTTTTTTATGACTGCCATTTTTAGCGCTGAAGGACTGTTTTGTTCCTAGCTCACAGATAGGCCTGCCTAAATTTACCTGCACTAGCAGTATACACAAAAAAACACTACTCTAGCACCTACCTAAAGGTAGAGGGTGCTACAATACTTTTTCACTTTTTTCATCTATTCTTGCACCTCAGGGCTGCTAATGTCCTCCTGCCTGATGTCTGTCTAATATGCATTGGCTCCAGCATCAGTTGCACCTTAATGTTCAGGAACAGTTTTATTGATAGTAAAAACGGTGAACAATGCATTGTGTGTAGTGTGAGTACCAGCAGTGTATGTGACAAGACGACAATGCAGGAGCACAGTTAGGAGACATGTGTCATCTCCTCACAGGAAGATGATGAGGAATGCCTGATTAAGGACCTTTGTGGCAGGATCACCAGTTATTCTTTTAACCACTTAGGGTGGCATATAGCAGAATGACGGCGGCAAAGTGGTTTCAAAATCCTGACCGGGCGTGCATTGAGGCGATCGTTGCTGCGGGGTGTCAGTCTCATCTCGGTATCTGAACTCGCAACTACGATCTCGGTAAAGAGTCTCCGACGGAGACTCGTTACCACATGATCAGCCGTGTCCAATCACGGCTGATCACAGTTTAAATAGGAAGAGACGCATAAAGTGTAAATAGGAAGAGACGCGAGTAGAGGAGAGCCGATCGGCTGCTCCTCTGACAGGGGGGGTCTGTGCTGATCGATTATCAGCGCAGCCCCCCCCCCCCCTGAGGATGTCCACACTGGACCACCAGGGACGCCGCCAGACGACCAGGAATGCCCAGCACCACCCTAGACCACCAGGGATGCCAATCAGTGCCCACAATGGGAATCACTGATTGGAATGCATTATTGTTTGGCACTGATAGGCTGCATTGTATTGTATTGATGGATGCCAATCTGTGCCCATCCGTGCCGCCTATCTGTGCCCATCCATGCCGCCTATCCGTGCCCATCCATGCCCATCCGTGCCACCTATCCGTGCCGCCAATCCGTGCCACCTATCAGTGCCCATCTGTGACGCCCATCAAGGCCACCTCATTAGTGCCACTTCATTGGTGCCACCTCATCGGTACCCATCAGTGCAGCCTTATCAGTGCCCGTCAGTGCCCCCCATCAGTGCCCATCTGTGAAGGAGAAAACTTATTTACAAAGTTTTGAAACTGAAACAAAAAAAAAAAACATATATTTATTCAAAATTTTCGGTCTTTTTTTATTTGTTTAGCAAAAAATAAAAACCGTAGTGGTGATCAAATACCACCAAAAGAAATCTCTATTTTGTGGGCACAAAATGACAAAAATTTAGTTTGGGTACAGTGTAGCATGACCGCGCAATTGTCATTCAAAGTGCGTCAGCGCTGAAAATTGGTCTGGGCAGGAAGGTGTTTAAGTGCCCGTATTGAAGTGGTTAATTAAAGCTGCATTGAAGAAGATTGAAAACATTTAAAATTTCAGTACATTGCTAAAGCTTATATGAAATTTTAGTGATTGCATCAACTCACAATGTACTTATCCGTGCAGCATGTACAGAATTTTAAATATATATTTGATATTTTTAATTTTCTTATTAAATAGTCTAGGTTTGGCCTAACTTTGGCTCTCCAAGCGTGCCTCACATATTTTTACTTGAAAAGCATGATGAGACTCGTCATTCCACAACAGCTGGAGCGCCGTAGGTCAAGTGTTAGATCTGAATATGCAAAGATTGCAGCATTAAGCAAGTTTTTATCCAGCGAAGGCAGGGGGAATAGTGTACATCGTGTTATGTGTACCCCTCCCTATCTGTAGAAGAGTCAGGTCTGTGATGTCTTACTAAAAATGTTACATTTTTTCAGTCCATTCTCTCCTGAAATCCGCCTACAACACAATTGCCATTGAGAAGGAAAAGATGAAGCAGATGGTTACTGATCAGGATTACAGCAGCCACAATACACAGCTCGCACGCCTCCGACAGTCTCTTTCTCAGGTACGTTTTATCTTAAGTTACAAGACACCTTTCCACATGGCTGCCAGGGAGCTAATTAGTAGGAGCGCTTTTAAACATCCACCGTATGCTGTGCTGTAAGGATGACATGATTCAGGTTTAAATTAAACGTTGTAATCCTGGACTATCTGATGATATAACCAAACTCGGCAAATGTTAATCGATCTAGAGTTTCATGTTAGCCAGGGGATTTAAAGTGAAACAAAGATTCTGTAGAAGCTGATAAAATGCTAAAAATAATGTTTCAAATTTATTTATAAACTAAAACGATTCTTTCAATTAGAAAATGCCAAATGCAATGAAAACATACAAAGTGCATTAATTCGATTTATTTTTATTTTTTCCTGATATAAGATAATTTTAATTGCTATTTATGCATAGTAGTTACATGGGTTGAAAAAAAGCACATCCAGTTCAACCAGTAGAAAAAAATAGAACGCTATACCTATATAACACTTGATCCAGAAAAAGGAAAAAATACTTGCAGCATGGCTAAATTTGCTCCAACATGGGGAGAAAAAAAACGCAATTGGATATTCCCCGCATTAACAATCTATTGTGTTATTTCCAAATACTAATATCCAGTTACGCAGTACTGTGTATGTATGTGTGTGTGTGTGTGTGTGTGTGTGTGTGTGTGTGTGTGTGTATATATATGTATGTGTGTATATAGTATATATATATATATGTTTCCCCGAAAATAAGAGCTTGATGCATTCCTATAATATATATATACCCTGTTTCCCCTAAAATAAGACCTTGCGTGATTGTCGGTGTTGGCTGCAATATAAGCCCTACCCCCCAAATAAGCCCTAGTAAAAGTCCTTGTAGGTCTTGTTTTCAGGGTAGGGCTTATTTTCGGGGAAACAGGGTAGGGCTTAATTGGTGGGTAGGGCTTATATTGCAGCCATTACCGACAATCACGCTAGGTCTTATTTTAGGGGAAACAGGGTATATATATATTATAGGAATGCATCAAGCTTTTATAAAACAATCAGGGCCCTTTTACATCGAACGCAGTTGGATGCATTTTGAACTGCACTCCAACTGCATAGACAGCCCAAAATCAAGGTAATCCTATGGGCATAGTTCAGATCTTTGCAGTGCAGAAAAAGTAGAGCATGCTGTACTTTTCTGCACTGCAAATGCAAGGAACGTGCTACAAACACACCGTGCCGCACCCCTTTAAGCAGAGAAAGCCAAGCCCAAAAACGTATAGAAAAATGCACTGCAAAGCGCATGCAAAAATGCATTCATGCGCATGTCAAACGCGCTTGAAATGCATGTAAACATGCAGGTAAGGTCACTTTCTGGTGGGAATGGGCCTTTAACTAAGCTGGCTACAAAGCGGTCACGAGAAAGTCTATTCCACATTCTTACAGCTGGTACTGTGAAGAAGCTTTCTTTCCATATGCAGATGTTGAATCTCTTTTCCTTCATTTGTAAACCGTGCCCCCCTTGTCTTTTGTAAGAACCCTTAAGTGAATAACTGCACTGAGTCCATTATATGGGGGATAGATATATATGTATGTGTGTATATAATATACTGTATGTGTGTGTGTATATATATATATATATATATATATAGCGCCAACACTTTTTTAAAGTGTGCGCCATTCTTGTAAATTTAGTTTTTCCTAGAACTGTAACTGAGTTTTGGGGTTATTTGTTATAGGCTATACTTTGGCATCAGTTTGGCTGTGCTGTATTGGAGGTCTGCCTGGTCATAGATGAGGTGAGCACCTGTGACCGGCTGAGAACGCAGTCTGGTTGGACGCATTGGGTACCAATCTTTTCCCGGAGCCAATCAGTGGGCGTGTCTGGCCCTGCTGTGTATTCCGGGAAGGGGTACTTAAGGTGCTGAAGTCACGTGTTGGGGAGCCCACGCCCTTGATGGTTCTGGTCCGGACCAGCCCCGTGAGGGGTCTCGGTCCAGGAGTGTCTGCTGACCCCGTAAGCCTGGTCATCCTGACCAGTCCCAGAGGCCCTCATGGTCTGGGGTGGGGATCCATCCGTTTCCGAGCCTCGGAACTGGCTAGTTCGCGGTGCAGTAACTGAAGGAGGATTCTGAAGTGTCCCGGTGACCTCTCGGGATTGGAGAGGCACAGCAACTCGACAAGCGACCAGGGGAGGACTCTTCGGAGGAGGGCCACACACAAAGCTGCCTGCTCGGTAAGAGCCTGGGAGCTGAGATGTATGGACACTAGTTGAATCCGCTTTTCCTACGGTATCGCTGAATCGACTGAAAGATACAGGTACCATAGGAAATGTTTCAACCAAGTCTGTGGCAGAGACTTTGCTAAGTCCGAATCACCTGTTGGCTGCTAGATCTACAAAACAAGGGTTTATCCAACGGTGAAGTGTCCAGTTGCGAGTGGCTACTCCCTGGATTGTATAGAGAGACATTTATCTGAATGTCAGCAGTACTAAAGTGCCTGAGATTTATCACCCATGCCCTCTATTCCCAACTGAGAGACTGTGTTATGTTGAAAAGTTTTTTGCAAATAAAAATCCTCAAAGGGACTTTGAGTGTCAGTCTCAACAATTACTGGGTATCAACCCTGGGAACCCCTAGACAAGAACGACGAGCTACAAGGAGGAGGTAATCGGTAAGCCCAGAAATCCATAGCCGTCCTGCATAGGGTCATTTGGCGCTACACATATATGTGTGTATGTATATATATATATATATATGTATGTGTATATATGTGTATATATATATATATATATATATATATATATATATATATATATATGTGTGTGTGTGTGTGTGTGTGTGTGTGTGTGTGTATATGTATGTATGTATCTTAATCACCTCAAGAGAAAAAAATCCAGTTCCTCTAATCTTTCCTCATAGCTGAGCTCCTACATGCCTCTCATCTGTTTGGTTGCCCTTCTCTGCACTTTCTCCAGTTCCCCAATATACTTTTTGTGAACTGGTGCCCAAAACTGAACTTCAAATTCCAGTTGAGGTCTTATTAATGATATGTACAGGGGCAAAATGATGTCTCTCGCTCTGGAGTTCATACCTGTTTTAATATAAGAAACAATTTTGCTAGCGTTGGAAACTGTAGCTTGGCATTGCATGCTATTAAGGCCCCTTTTATATGCCTATTCAAAAAAAAACTCTGCCTGTCAGTTTTTCAGGCAGACCCGATTGGGCGGTCCATTTGTCTCTATGGGCGTAAACAGACTCCCGCATACCTCCAATCCGATGCGCTGAAAACAAATGGAAGGGGATCTGTTTACCTCCATGTAGGTGAATCTGAGGTTGTCCAATGTAAATAGACAGCAGAGTTTGCTTATGTACTTAGTCTGCCATGGACCAGTCAGCCGCCTCTCTGCTCTGAATAGCAGGGGATCTGTGAGCAGATCCCCTGCTGATCCGAACTGAGTCCGCCCCGTGTGAAAGGGGCCTTAGACTATAATTTACAACCCTAATTCCTAAAAAGTTGGGACGTTGCATAAAATTTTGCTAAAAACATTCCTGATTTTCTTGGGACAAAACCAAAATCCCAGGAAAACAATTGGGACAAGCATAAATCGGGACGAGAGTCACAAAATCGGGATTGTCCCGGGAAAATCGGGTCTGTTGGCAACTATGCTTATAGGCATACTTCCTCATTAAAAAAAAGTGATGAATTAAACATGCTTTGATTCCATGTTTTTGTAAAACTTTAATAAACCTATTGAAAAATAAAAAAAAATCAGTTTGCAGTTGATTGCCATAGAAAAAGCTGTCTTTTTTTTTTTTTTTTTTTACCCGTTTTTATAATTTGGCCTTATCTAGTAGTAGTTAGTCAAGATCACATAGACATGTTCTGTAATGCTAAACGTTTTGAAGCTTTTTCAAGTATCTTCTTTAATTCTGAGTGTCAGGAAGATGCCCTAAATTATCTTCAGCATTACAAAATAAGTCTAAATTAATGTGACTAATTACTTCTTGCTATACCAGTGGTCTCCAAACTGTGGCCTGGGGGGGGGGGGCAGATGCAGCCCTTTGCTTACTTTTATTTGGCCCTAGGGGCACTATTTTCATCCACTGACACCAATGAAGGGGCAGAACGCTTGCAAATGACACCAACGATGGGATACAGTTCCTCCCAAAAATGGGGCACAATTCCTCCCAAAAATGGGGCACAAAAGATTGGGCATTATTTATTCCCTCTGCTGTCGGGACCTTTTCTACCCCCAAAGACCAGAGTCTGGCCCACCTTAAGTCTGAAGGACAGTAAACTGGCCCTTTATATAGAAAGTTTAGAGACTCTTGTGCTTTATCGTGACCTGGATGAATGAGAAGGTTGGCAAAAAAAAAAGTTAAAATAAAGGAAAACTTTTAATGACGAGAAGGCCACATCCAAAATACTATCCCAGAGCAACCAATCTAGTAAGTCTTTGTTCAGATTACACATGTAAAAAAGCTGATATCTAATTGGATGCTTTTGGAATATTGCTACACAACATTGCTATTTGCACTATCTTGATAAAGCCTCCCTTGGTGCCTTCTAATTGTGTTTTCTCAGTTTGCCATTTGTCAAAGTGATGTAAATGGACTTCTTTCTAGTGTGCAAATTTAGTATAATTGGTTGTCAAAGTAGCTACGACTGCAACAAAAAAAAGTGCTTATTAAAGCTGATCTAATAATTACAAATTGAGATACACCATGGAGCATAACATAAAAAATAGAAATGATCCTGTTGAAACGGCACTGAAATTATTAGACATAAATGTTTAATCTGGGATAGTGGTGCACCTTTCAGAGCATCAATAATAGAAGAGAAGTATTTGTGCTGCTACAATGAACATTTACATTCATTTACTGTTCCTGAAATGTGAATAACTTATGAGATTTTATGAGATATCTTTGTTGTGCCTGGGAATGTGTTCCAGCGCACATACAGTGCATTTCAAAGTGAAACATGGCACCCAGTTTAACATGCATCTGCTGCTTCAGTGTGTCTATTTGCTAAGGTTGATGTGACTCAACGTTTATGTAGAGACTGTAAATGTATCATATTATTGCTTTGTACTGTTTAAAGCAGGGGTGTCCAGCATGCGGCCCAAGGACCACATGCAGCCCAAGACGGCTATGAATGCAGTCCAACACAAAATCGTAAACTTAAAAATGTATATCATTTTTTTGTAAAAATGCATTTACATTTAGTAAACACTGCAGCCGATAAAATCTGTCTGTCTCTTTACTGCACTTTTAGTTTTTCAAATTTATGGACGTTTTATCTACCCAAAGAAAAATCTCCCACTCTTCACAATCGCACCTTATTCATGGCACCAGTTTTTGGCAGCACCTATGTTTGTGAGCAACTATTTTCAAGGATGGGCAAAACACAAAGGGCAAAATTAGAAACAAAATATCTGAGGAGCACCTTGCTACTACATCCATTGAACCAGATATTGATGCGTTAGTTTTTCAAAAATAGTGTCAAATATCGCACTAGTTTTATGTTGTCCTCTTTTTTACTTTTATGATAAAAAATATTACAAAACAATGAAGTTTAATTACTCGGGTACATTATCAGTGATCGTCAACTTGTGATCTGCCCGACTTTTTTTGCTTTTTGTTAGTGTATTTTATGTGTGACCCAAGACAATGCCTATTTTTCCATTGTGGCCAAAGAAAGCCAACAGGTTGGACACCCCTGGTTTAAAGGAAGACACCCTTTAGGAGATTGCTAAGGTTTTGAGTGATCTGTCCTGGCCTAACACATTTCTAAGGCCAGCAATAGGCAGAGCAATTTTCTTTCCTGTAACCAAGAAAATTGCTCGGTTCCCCCATACACACATTCATTGTTGATGGGAGAATCCCTCCTGTAGAGCCACTGTGTTCTCCCAGCGGTTGAAGCTGTCCCCGCCAGGAGAACACAGTGATAACAGTCGCTAGCAATAATCGCATGTAAAATCCAACAAGGCTGGTTGTATTGAAGTTGATCGATCAACTTGGGTACATTCAACCTGCCCACATGTGGTTTTAATTTTTGTCCGGTTCTTGCTGAACCGGCTGAGATTTGAACTTTCTATGGTCCGCGTAAGGTAACAGCAGTGCTGTAGAACTGGCAGCCCATAGTGTCTGCAAGTACCCGTATTAGCCTTCAGATCTATCCCTGTGGAGCCCCAGTGGATTTTGGGCCCAGGCTATACATTGAACTCTGACTTCTGCCCAAATCAAGGTTATTCTGTACCTTCTGTCACTCAACTGTGAAATACCAAAGCTTCTAATTCCATCTGAATTTCTGGCTTTTGGAACCAGCTAAATTTTGATTCATGTATAATTGGGTTAGCACACATTAATGTGTGCTAACCCAACTCATAAACCATTATTCATGTTTTTTTTTCTGTGTAGACCCCTTTTACACTGAATACGCTTTTCAGGCGTTTTAGCGCTAAAAATAGCACCTCAAAAGCGCCTCTCAAGACTCCCCAGTGTGAGAGCCTGAGTGCTGTCACACTGGGGTGGTGCGCTTGCAGGATGGAAGAAAAAGTCCTGCAAGCAGCATCTTTGGGGCGGTGCAGGAGCGGTGCACTGCCCCTGCCATTGAAATCAATAGTGCTGCCAAAGCGCCTGCAAAGCGATTTGGCAGTGGCTTTTCGGGCGATTTTAACCTTGTTACCCCCTTTTTTGGGGTTAAAAGCGCCCCACTCCTGCCCGGACAGCGCAAGTAAAGCGCCACTTAAACTAGCGCTAATGCCGCCACGCTACCAGTGTGAAAAGGGTCTAAATTAAGCTAGTATAAGTACCTGAATCTGGTGTGATATTAATCTCTTGGAAACCTGTACAGCAACAATCTGACATAGAGATGGAGAAACCATCAAGTGAGCTGTATGAAAATTTGCCAACAGGTGGAGAGTTTGCAGATGGGTGACCTCCCAATCCTACTGCTAATCTTTCACTGTCCAATCACTGACTAGGGGTGGGAAGTCACCATTGCATTCCTGAAAGGTAACTGACGAAAGCAGTGTCAACTGCCTGGTTTCACTGTGTGGCAGGACTGTGTAAATCTCAGGTTTAAATGGACAGAAATACAAATCCTTTGGCAGATTTATCTCCCAATCGTTCCCGTTTTTGGATAATTAAGTCGTTTTACAATTTATCTAAAGGAAAATCATTTGATCGTTTTTCTTGCAGGCCCTGAACCAAAATTCTGAACTGCGAACCCGTCTGACCAGAATACATACAGAATCTGTCATCTCTGACCAAGTTGTTAGTGTTAACATTATAGCAAGTCCGGATGAGGTAATTATTTCTTAAAATATTGCATTCTGGATATAACCAACTAGGAGAGCTGTAAAGAGGATTTAAAATAAATGTGTCAGCCTTTGTAAACTGTTTACATGTTTTTAAACGGTAGACTTCACGTGGCGTTTGCTTTTTAGCCAGAAAACTGTGCCTCTCTAGGTTTATTATTATTATTTTATTTTTATTTTTTATTAACTAAGACCTAGTTGGGACATATTCTGTAATGTCTGATACTTGTGTGTCACAAAGCAGTCTGTGGAAAACCACAGTTGTGATGTCCTCCTGTGACCTATAGGAGAGGTGTGGCCAAAAGAGCTTTGGCCATACTTTTAGTTGTTTAGGCTGGTGGGGTCCAGAGAGAGCAGGAGTGTCCAACCTTTTGACCTTCCTGGGCCATATTGGAAGAAGAGGAATTGTCTTGGGCCACACATAAAATACTCGAACAATAAGGATAGCTGATGAGGAGAAAAAGTCGGCCAGATCACAAGTTAACAATCGCTGATATAGATCATGTACCTCTAATAAAACCTTTATTTTTTTTGTAATCTTTGTTGTTTTAAAAGTACAAGAGGGCAACATAAAACTAGTATGATATCTGACACTGTTTTTGATAAACGAATGCATTGATATTTGGTTCGATAAATTCATATATGATGAACAGCAATTATATAGATGAATAACAATTCTCAAGGTGCTCCTCAGATGTTTTGGTTCTAAATTTGCCCTTTGTGTGCTTCATCCATGAAAATACTTGCTCACAAATATGGTCTGTTGCCAAAAACTGATGACCTGAATAAGGCGTGATTGTGAAGAGTGGGATATATTAAAACATATAAGTCTTGTAAGGAGACACTGTTCGATTTTTTCTTTGGCCACATGTGTTTGCTAATTGTAAACGCATTTTTACAGAAACTGAATTTTTTTTAGGTAAGTTTATGATTTTTTGTTGGGCCGCAGGTTAGACACCCTTGCTTTAGAAGAAGTCAGATGCAAGAGGGTGGGACTTTGAATGAAGCATGTGGTAGCAATTGAGTACAGTGGTAGGTATAAAATTATTTAATATTCCATAAACACATTTACATACGTTAATAACCATATACATAGAAATGCACACTGGCGTATTGTCGATTTCTAAAATAGTGAATAACTGATAACATGATTAAAAAATTAATCACATGATACGGTTAAGGATTCCACCAAAATTCATGATTGGATATACATATATTGTACAATAACCTCTGCATGGTCTATGATCTTTCTAATCCCTGTCACGATATAAAAGGTATATGTGTATTGGCACAATAATCTGATAAACGTGTAATCATATGGTGAACGGCATCTGATAGCTCGACGCATTTTGCGGCTTTAAGCCACTCTTCAGGAGAAAAACACGTGTTGTATCTGGAATGGAAAATATGTTGTCTAGGTAAGCTAACTTGTATCAATAAAGGGGAGGATAGATCAGAGACACCCCCCCCTAAAGATCGCTTCCAGGTATATGTGCACTTGATGGCCAAATGTCAGGGACCGTGGGCCACCCGAGGGCATCGGTATCGGGATCTATCCTCCCCTTTATTGATACAAGTTAGCTTACCGAGGAAACACATTTTCCATTTCAGATACAACATGTGCTTGATCCCGAAGAGCGGCTTAAAGCCGCAAAACGTGTCGAGCTATCAGAACCCGTGTACCATATGATTACATGTTTATCAGATTACTGTGCCAATACACGTATATCTTGTATATCGTGACAGGGATTAGAAAGATCATAGACCATGCAGAGGCTATTGTACAATATATGTATATCCAATCATGAATTTTGGTGGAATCCTTAACCTTATCATGCGAATCATTTTTTAATCATGTTATCAGTTACCACTATTTTAGAAATCGACAATACACAAGTGTGCATTTCTATGTATATAGTTATTAACGTATGTAAATATGTGTTTATGGAATATTAAATAATTTTATACCCACCACTGTACTCAATTGCTACCACGTGCTTCATTCAAAGTCCCACCCTCTTCCTTCTTATTTTGACAGGGATGGAGGCACATGACCTTACCCGGCCAAGTCCCAATTTCCCCGAATTATAGTAACCCCTGCTTTAGAGGGTGCCAGTAGAGATGGGGGGTTGAAGATATGAGTGAGAGAGCATAGGATAGAGTAAGAAGTTGATTGTAGTAGATGGACGGGTGTTTAGGCAGGTGTCTGATAAAAGTTTGGGGACCTCTTCTGTAGCAGCAGGGTCAAAAGAGGAAAGTATCAAATGTGTTGTTAGACAGGGTATGTTTAACTGGGTAGATATCTGTACAATTGAGATGTTGTCACAAATTCCATCAACCTTGTTTTTGAAGCGATTGTCAATCTCCTTGGCAGTGAGTAGGTTAGTGGGTGGAGGTGGTGGGGCGCAAAGTAGAGAGTAAAAGGTAG
Organism: Lithobates sylvaticus; assembly: GCA_028564925.1. Taxonomy (NCBI): domain Eukaryota; kingdom Metazoa; phylum Chordata; class Amphibia; order Anura; family Ranidae; genus Lithobates; species Lithobates sylvaticus. The sequence goes on from CM053031.1 coordinate 79,154,994, forward strand.
AAACTGCATGTGAGAGTATTCATGAGTGACAAAATAGGTTGGTTTGGCAGCATGGAGGCATGAATTGTATTTTAGAAGGGCAGATTTGCATAGGAGTCTTGCAGGGATTTAGTCACTCAAGAGCACGGCTACATCTCTTGAGATTTCTGGTGTCGTCAGTTTGCCAAGGTTGTAGTGGTCAGGGCCTGATTCTGTCTGTATTTAGAAGAGTGCATCAAGTGAGGGTGAGAGTGAACTATTGTAGACAGATTTAGCCAGGTTAGGGCAGGACAGGAAAGGTGCCGCACATAAACACCACAACAACAGTGCTGGGACAAGGTCATCCGGTGCCCAGGGCAAAGATGCCAAAATGTGCCCCCACCCCGTTCATGATGTGCAAGTTTACGGGATCCTACCCCAAGCAGTCACTTGTCAAAATCACTGTGAAGCTCCTGATCTGTCAGTCAGGTTTTGTGTTGACCTGGAAGTGCTTTGTTTTAATACTGGGCTCATGCTTGTGTTGTCTGTCTAAATTTTAAAAGTTAGCTATTTACAACAATTTGTGAGGCTAGATTCACGTCATGTGCAGTAGTATGTTGGATGGGGGAGATAACACAGCTCTCTCCAGCACCCTGGCACTCTCCTCCTGTCTTCGCTGCTCCCAGCGCCTGACTGACAGGAGTAGTGATATCACTGTCACTACATCTGTTCGCCTTGTAACAGAAGGGAGGCACCCCACTCCCTAAAGTAAACCATTGAGCCCAGGGCAGCCACCCCTTGTTCCGGCCCTGCCCCTGAAGAACACACACAGAGCGCACTGATGGGCTAAACATTTGGCTGTAGCCCACAGCAAAATATGGACTGCACATCGATGTCCAGCAAGAGGGATATAGGTAGATAGCCTCAAGTCTTTGTGTCATAGTTGTAATTTAGGAACTGTACTTTTTTTCCCCATACAACGCGGTACACGTTTTTGTTTTCTTTTAAATATAGTTTCTACTCCATAGCCATGTACATATTTAAATGAACTAGTTGTCTTGCTTCAAAGCAGCATAACTACAAGGAGTTGGTCATCTTATTAAGACTGCAGAATTTTGAAAAGTAGATGTCCCTAAGCAATATTGACAAAATAATTGCAGTATCGTTGTTGGTGTGATTGTTCTCTGATACTAATTGGCTTACTAGAAAAAAGCTGCCTGGGAGATTTTCTGCGGAGCCGAGTAGGGAAATGCTCTGCAGTAATTAGTCTGCATCATTATCTCTAAAATTTGTTGGGATTGTCTTTGAACAAGTAATAAACCTTATCTTTCTAAACTCTAGTGGATAGAATTGTAGATATTTGCGAGAGATAAACATCATACAAATACATGTTTACCTAATATGCGCATGGTTGCTTTATAATATATTTACCTGCTCTAGCAAAAGCATGCTGGACCGCGTGAAACGGCAATGTTTAAACAAAATTCTGTTCTGCAATCCCTGTGTTTTACACACTCCTACCACAGTGTACAGCCAGTGGGTGACCACGCTATTTTCTGGTTTAGGCCTTGTATACATTTAATTAGAAAAAAATATAAATCATTAGTTTATAAACGTTAAAGGTACAATAGAACAAAAGCTATTACAGTTTCTCTTTTATAAAAACTGCAAATATGTGCTTTGCCCAGTCACAAGAGCACGAGGAAGAAAAAGAATGTAGTATGTCTTGTGTCTATTTTCTCATAATTCACAGCAGTGGCATCGCTAGGGGTGGCTTTTGGGGCTATAGCCCTGAATCTGGGGCCCATAGCCCCGAGTCTCTGCAGGGGTCCCAAAGGGGATGGGAGGCTCTCTGGGGACCATGGTGTAAGTGGGGGCCTCTCTGGGGACCCTGATTTTAAGGGAGAGGCTCTCTGGAGAGCCTGATTTAAGGGGGAGGCTCTCTGGGGACCCTAATGTTAAGGGGGGCTCTCTGGGAACCCTGGTGTAAGTGGGGGGGCTCTCTGGGGACCCTGATACAAGGGGGAGGCTCTCTGGGGACCCTGATGTAAGGGGGCGGCTCTCTGGGGACCCTGATTTAAGGGGGAGGCTCTCTGAGGACCCTAATGTAAGGGGGGCTCTCTGGGGACCCTTATATAAGTGGGGGGGCTCTCTGGGGACCCTGATGTAAGTGGGGGGCTCTCTGGGGACCCTGATGTAAGTGGGGGGCTCTCTGGGGATATATACACACACACGTATATTACTGTATATACATGTGTATGCCCGCCGAAGCGTATGACTTTACTACGCTGCTATGGGCTCTAGCCCCAGATTTTTTGTAGACCTAGCAATGTCCCTGATTCATAGTCAAGTTAAAGGTATCCACACTTGTATTCCTATAAGTGCTTGTAGTAACTTTTACTCAACTAGGTGTGCCAGAAGGGCTGAGGTTATTCTTAGAAAGTAGGTGCAGAACAGCGAACCCAAATTACCAAGTGGCTCCTTCAGGGGTGGTGCTAAATAATTGAAGTGGTATCATGAGTGCTTTTATTACTTAAAGTAACCACAAACTGAATCCAGTAACCACAAACTGAATGGATAATACATTCCTACTATTATACATATCTAGAAATGAAGGTTAATAAGTAGGAAAAAAAGGGGTGGGATCTAAAAAAAAAGGTTGGAGGGAATGAGGGAATCGATTGTTCAAATATACAAGGGATCATATAACATTAGTGTCCATAAAGGCGGTGAGCCTCATCAGGGTAAAAGAAGTGAGAAGTCAAAATCTGACGGTAGAATGTGTGTTATCCATGGAAGCCATAGTGTTTCAAATTTAACAAGTTTATCAAGTATGATTGCCTCCATTTTGGCATGGATCATAGCTTGCGTTACATGTTGTTTTACTGACACTTCAGAGCTTGTCTGACTTCCAGGCTTTAGCTATAGATTGTTTTGCTGCCGTTATGACATATAGTAGGAGTTTAAATTGGCGTTGTGTTATGTTTCGTGGTTTATTATTTAGGAAAGCCACCGATGGATCAAGTTGTAAAGTAGTATCAAACATTGTAGAGAGAATATTAAATATTTTTGACCAAAAGGTCTGGGCTATGGGACAAGTCCACCAAATTTCACAAACTATTCTCATAATATGTTTGTTATTATGGTCCTTTAAATTATTTAACAAAAACTACTGGTGCAGCAACTGCTGTTGCACCCTTGATGGGGGTTTATAGGTGTCCTAATCCTTGGTAATGTCCGCTTCGTCTAGACAGCTTGGTCTGCATTTAAATGCATTACTGGCTTTACATATATGCATGTGAAATCAAAGAATTTGTATACAGAATACTATCATTACAATTATTAACCACATGCGGTTATCAGAATAAAATATTTATTGTTATAGTGGCACTTTAATTAAAGCCTACAATTTTACCAACAGAACGACAATTAAGAATGACTGATTTTGTAATATATCTATTCTGCGACTCTTCGTGGGGCAAATTATAACTGGGCTCTCAGCCCAAAAGACATTATCTTTAATTAAATGATAGAATCCAAGCAGCTTGTTGTATAGAAGCATGCTTCTATACCAAGGCAAATTCCAATTTCAGAATTCTAGCACTCGGTATAAGCACTGTTTTATGAATATATCACTTTTGAATCAGAAATCTAAGGCTACACACTGAGACTCTCTGATGTCATATCATATTTTTAGCAAGGACACAATTCTTTGCCTGAAAACAATTCTAGTAAAATGACTATTGTCTGTGCTTTAAAGCTCAACTCCAGGATCGCCTAGAAATACTCCCAAACCATTTACCACTGACGGGTTCTTACAATGGTCAGTTTTTATTAGTTCTCATCTAAATCTTGTCAGTACATTTTGATAATGCCTGAAAAATGTTTTTTGAAATTACCTCAATATTTTACTTGCTTTTAACATTTGATTTTGGAATAAATGGAATTTTCCGAACTGCGCGGGAGCCCTCGGTTCTGGCACTAAGCTCTGAATGCCAGGAAAGGTATGTCGGACCATCAGAGCGGATGTGCCGGTGACCTAACTGGCTACACGCACGGTGAATATCTCCCAGTGCAATGAGGCTTACCTGTAGGTAAAAGTGACCAAGTGGGGTTTACTACTGCTTTAACATTTTTGTATGGGCTTCAAATGACTAAAGTAAACCTTTCATTAAAGCTGGCCATAAATTATTTATTTTTATTTTTTTAACAAGCCAGCGTACTGATCAAAAAAAAACTAACACATTCTCCCATCCACGCATTTGAGGTGAATAGAGGAATCCTCTCTGCTGTGCTATTGCATTCTGACAATGGGGACTCCTCCTCTATTAGAATACACTGATCAGCGATACATTGCAGATTGTAGAAAAATGTTTCAACATTCCTGTTCAGGAGAAGCCGATCATTAGATGGACTGGAAGTTGGAATGGTCATAGATGTATTGAAATTATGCCAGTCCTTGCTGAACTGGTCAATTTTATCATCTATGGCCAACGTAAAGCCCCGTACACATGGGCCGAATGTTGGGAGACAACGGCCGGTTCAAAAAAAAAGGTTGACATTTGGCCCGCGTGTATGTCGGTCTGTCCGACAGAAGCCAGCCATTTGGCTAGCTTCTGTCAGACATGCATGCTGGAAAATCAGTTTGAAGAATGCACCCCTTACTGTGGGGGGTCAGAATGCCCCAGTTACAGGCAGTTAAAAAGGTCATTGTCTTCATGTCCCTGGCTCTGCCAAGTGATGTTGGCCTGGTCAGGCATCATTAGATGGGAGGTTAGTTAGCCACAGCTCAAGGAACCCCTAGCAACCTCTTGAGGAACTCTTGAGATCCATGGGAACCCTGGTTGAGAATCGCTGGTGTATTGTTTTCAACCAGAGAGACCTTGCCCCGTAGACTTTCCAAAATGGCCACTCCCGTGTTGGATATGTGACATATTAAACGTTTTTTTTTCTTTACCACGAACACACACTGAGATTTATTGTAAACTGATTGTTTTCACGTGTATTTAAAAAAAAAAAAAAGGTTTCTCCTTTATAGGTACAGCCTTGCTCTGCCTTTTGTGAGAACGTTCTTGTTCGTAATATGTGACACCTAACAAGCTTGTGTCCAGTTTGTCTTGTTATACTTTAAAAATTTAGCAAAGCATTTCCAAACCAATGCACTTAAAATGATATGTACTGTAGGATGCAGAGTTGAGTTTGTTAGGAAGATTCATTAGAAAGCGTGTGAGTACAGCGGAAATCAGTGGTGTGTGCAAGTCTTAATTCTGCATCTTATTTCCAGTCCGTGTCTTCCCTCCATCTGAGCACAATCCGTCAATCATGACAAAAGTTGAAAGCTCTTTGCTATGGAATTTTGGAACTGTGTCCCACACCATTGATATTTAAATGTTTAATATAAAGAGGCGGGTTCATTAATCATTTTGGCAAATGGTATTGAATTATTGCCCAGCCTAATGACCATGTTTTTTTATTTTAATTCCCTGGGCATATAATATAATGCTTTACCTTTTTATGTAACGTTGCCTAGTAGGGGAAAATTGGTCACAGAAACCATTGTTTCCTATGTACCAAGTTCACACTATAACCCTGTGGTAATATGCTGTGCAGAAAATGCAGCACATCGGAGAGCAGCACAGGTCAATGCATTGCACAGTGCTTAGGTGGAGTGTACTCAAGGTTGGAAAAAGAAAAGTAAAGATTGCAGATTGCAATGCACTGAAATGGAACCGGAGCACCTGGAAAACTGAGAACACATACTAAATCGGAGCATTTTTGCTGCGGGTAGTGTGAACTGGTCTTAAATCAACCATTTAGTTGGGTAAAAATCCTTCATTCCTATAATAAAGCTCAACTAAAGATCTAAATATACGGCATACTCCTTAAACATCATGGAATGTACTAAGGGGCATTTAAGGGAGGGGGCAGTACAGGAGCCAATCAGGTGTGCTGCATGCACATGTGCTGACAAGTAGCATGTTAGCAGGAGATGAGAACCGAGGGGATGACTTGTCAAGATTTCCCCCCTTCACTTCCCATCACAGGCTGGGTGGGGGCAGGGAGATGACCAAGCTGTGACTACATCAGAGAAAAGTCTGGTCAGCACTCTGGTTGTGCTGTCTGGCAGGGCTCTGTAAATCTCAGGACTGGATGGGCAGATTTACATGGCCTTTGACAAGTCAAGGATTTCCCTCCCCAAACACTGTGAATATAAATAGGTTAATTTCATAAGGTGGTGAAAAAAATTATGAATAATCTCTAGCAATCAGATGTCCCCTTTCATCAATGTGCTGCAGTGGGAACAGTTAACAGTAATTGGTTGCTATTTGCTACTGCACTATGCACATTGCTCTTTGCCTTTTTGAAATGAGTCCGAAACAATTTGCAACCACATGACTTCCTCTTTAAAAATTATTTTGTATTCCTTTCCTGCAATGTGTTATAAATGACCTATAGAACTTGACCTGTAAAACACCATTGGTTTATTGAGCCGCCTTTTCCTCCTTAAGCCTGAAACTTTTTATATGAACTTTGGAAATTTAACAATATGGTGACATTTGGTAATGAATGCAGCCCTCTCTAGTTCCTGAACCTGAATTTTCCTTTTTAAGATACAGAACACATTGTTAAATAGCGAATCCTGCCCAGACTGTTTGTTGCTGTGACAGTTTGTTTAACCTTGATCTTACTGATATTCAACCCACCGCTTTTATATAATGATATACAAAGATAAATTTTATATTTGATTTCATGTTTAGTTTAGTTATTACTTATATTGTAAATGTACCATTTTATATTTTTAGAATGGAATAGCAATTATCAGGGATGGAATTTAGGCATTACTACAGTGCCCTCTAGTGGACTACTGAAGCTATGCTTCATTCCAGTCCTTATATATTTCACTGCTTTCAAGATATGACCTTTTTAATACTTGAGTTTGAATTTACTGGAATAAATCTGTAAATTGTTTAGATGCAATAACCGTTCAGAAATGGGTATTAGCCACACACCCTTTCTGTACAATTTTTTTAGATTTACCAACAACTACAACCGTGGCCAAAAGTTTCAAGAATGACACAAATATTAGTTTTCACAAAGTCTGCTGCTTCAGTGCTTTTGGATCTTTTTGTCAGATGTTGCTATGGTATACTGAAGTATAATTACAAGAATTTCATAAATGTCAAAGGTTTTTTTGGCAATCACATTAAGTTTATGCGAAGAATCAATATTTGCAGTGTTGACGCTTCTTTTTCAAGACTTCTGCAATTCGCCCTGGCATGCTGTCAATCAACTTCTGGGCCACATCCTGACTGATGGCAGCTCATTCTTGCATAATTAATGCTTGGAGTTTGTCAGAATTTACAGGGGGTTTTTTTGTTTACCCCCGCATCTTGAGGATTGACCACTTGGGTTCTCAATGGGCTTAAGGTCTGGGGAGTTTCCTGGCCATGGACCCAAAATTTCAATGTTTTGTTCCCCAAGCCACTTGGTTATCACTTATGCCTTATGGCAAGGTGCTCCATCATGCTGGAAAAGACATTGTTCGTCCCCAAACTGTTCTTGGATGGTTGAGAGAAGTTGCTCTTGGAGGATGTTTTTGGACCATTCTTTATTCATGGCTGTGGTCTTAGGAAAAATTGTGAGTGAGCCCACTCCCTTGGCTGAGAAACAATCCCACACATGAATGGTCTCAGGATGCTTTACTGTTGGCATGACACAGGACTGATGGTACTGCTCACCTTTTCTTCTCCAGAGAAATTTTTATTTGGATGCCCCAAACAATCAGAAAGGGGATTCATCAGAGAAAATGACTTTATCCCAGTCCTCAGCAATCCAATCCCTGTTCCTTTTGCAGAATATCAGTCTGTCCCTGATGTTTTTCCTGGAGAGTGGCTTCTTTGTTGCCCTTCTTGACACCAGACCATCCTCCAAAAGTCTTCTCACTGTGCGTGCAGATGCACTCAAACCTGCCTGCTGCCATTCCTGAGCAAGCTCTGCACTGGTGGTGCCCCGATCCCACAGCTGAATCAACGGTAGGATACGGTCCTGGCACTTGCTAGACTTTTTGGAGCACCCTGAAGCCTTCTTCACAAATGCAGTGGATATGTTTTTCATGGGATTAAGTTAATTTTCATTGGAAAGAGGGACTTTGCAATTAATTACAATTCATCTACACTCTTCATAGCATTCTGGAGTATATGCAAATTGCCATCATAAAAACTGAGGCAACAGACTTTAAAAATGTATATTTGTGTCATTCTCAAAACTTTTGGCCATGGCTGTACATAAGTAGTTAGATTTACTTGGTTGGATATAAACTCAATAGATTTTGTAGGTTGGCCCTCATACTACATACATTGTTCTTGCTGACTCCAGGAGATTGCATAAATCGATGTGTGGGCAGCTCTACTGTAACTGCAAAGTAATGTTAGAGCAGTGGTCATCAACCCTGTCCTCAGGGCCCACTAACAGGCCAGGTTTTATGTATTACCTTGGGGAGATACAGACTAGATTACTGCAATCACTGAGCAGCAAATTATATCACCTGTGATGTATTTCAGTTATCTTGCAAACCTGGCCTGTTAGTGGGTCCTGAGGACAGGGTCGATGACCACTGTGTTAGAGGACAAGTCTCGGATTAACCCATCCTGTTATCTAGCACACGGTACAGGAAAAAAATTCCCATCAGGAAAATATTAAAAGCTGCTATATGCTTAAAGGGGAACCCCAGCCAAAACACTTCTTCCATTCTTGGATGGGGTGGGAAAGGATTAGCACCTCTTTCAGGTTTTCAATTGCAGTCTGTGTCTTCATGTGAGAGACTCACTCATACTTTCTGTCTTTGAGCATTTGCACTGGAACATGTTAAAGAAAAATCTATCAGAATAGTAGTAGAGGGAAACTTTTTCTAAACTAAGACACCACTTCTGGTGGCAATTGTCAAACATTAAATGTTTTCTTCTGAGCAAGAAGTGAGGAAAACAACTTCCCTAATATCTGATATGCAGATGACCACCAGAGGGAGCAAATTGACAAACCTGTTTATGAAATCCAGTAGGGCAAATATGAAGCAGCAAGTTAGTACAAATGTGTAAGTAGCGTCAAAACATTATTTTAGGTAAATTCAACAATACCGATTCAAAATGTATACTTGTTAAATATACACAATTTTTTTTTTTTTTTTTTTTTTTTTTTACAGTTTGTCAGTTGTTTAGTAAGGGAGTACAAAGGTGATCTGACGTACAATAACCCTTAGTGATAATTTCAGATCAGTGTAAGATAATATGTGATTGGTTGCCATGGATTCCTGCTTTTTTACACATAATCATTAGTTTATTATAATACTGAATATATCCAAATGACAAAAAGGATTTGGGTCCAAAGAAGCTAGAACTTCACTAATATCACCAATAGCATTCTAAAATGCAATGTGAACATTACTGTTCTTCTACTTAACTTATAATATATATATAGTTGAAAACTCTAGGAGTGGGTAATGAGATGCATGAACACATAATGCTCATTTGCTTGGTTAATGTCACAATAGACAGAGAATGTTTCCTAAATTAAAAGTAATTTTGAAATGCTGTATTTCCTATAATATAGCTGCTATGCAGTGCTCTCTTAGGCAGGTATAGGTGGCCACTATAGAGGCTCCATGAGCTACGTCTGCATCAGGCTGAATTTGTTAGTTGTGCGGAGTACAGTGCAGAGTATGCACAAGTTATGTGACCCTTGTTGATGTGGCATCCACAATAAGTCTTGGATCTAGCACACAAGTATTTGTAAATGCCTGCAGTATCAGTGATGTGTACACTAAATCTGCACCCATTCCCGGTTCCTACAGTGTGTGGATACCAATACTGATGAGTGGTGGATTGTTGTGTGATAGGTATCCACATCCAAGTACAGTAGCAATGAAGATATGTCCCTTTCATGTACTTACATAATTGTGTGAGTTCAATTTGTATATATAATATAGGCTTGTTGCAGAGTAAAAAGATGAGGTCATTATTTGTGGGTCCCTCTGTCTGTCTGGCTTTTCAGACTTAGTTTAAAGCGAAATACTCCCTTCAACAAGAATGCATCTAAACTGACCAGCCAACATAAGCTGAATATAAATATGAAAACTAAAACTAAAAAACTTTCTTTATTCTGTTCAATATGTTCTTCGTAGAAGCATAAGGACTTTACCTCATTGGTGGTTTCTTAGTTGTGCTGACACAAACTTGATATGCAAAATGCACACGGGCCTGAAGCATGTATAAAACCTTTTAGCGCAGCATACTCACCACGTATACAAAAGTTCACGACTGTACACAAAAGGCTATGCAAACCCTATACTGCTAGGGTTCTCTGCATTCAAGATTATGACAATTACACTATACAGCTCAGATTGAACTTTTGAGTGTAACACGTCTTCTCCAGGTGCTATGGAAGGATAGAGACTGCTTTATACTGTAATTTTTCTGATTTAATGACCTAATACAGGTTTAAAGTGATTCTCAAGAATATATTTTCTTAGATTTGATTGTGTCCACTGTAACAGGTTAGAGCTAGAGAACTGTAGCATTGTATTGGTATTTGCAACTTTCATGGGTTTGTGTAACCAGAGAGTCGGGTTACTGTACATTCACTATATTATTTTACTTTGCCCACATTTTCAGGTAAGTGGTTGTGTTTGTAACTGAGAAATACCCATGTAGCTGGGCCTGTAATACAAATCCACTTCTAGATACTTATAGCTCTGACAAGTCATATTTTTGTTTCCATTGCAGCCTGGAGAGCAAATGCATGTCAATCTGCCTCTGTCCCAACAGGTGTCTAATGAGGGCAGGATGTCCCTGTCCGAATCGGTGTCTGAATTCTTTGATGCACAGGAAGTGCTCCTGTCTGCCAGTTCATCTGAGAATGAGGTAAGTCATATGTTCTATCTACCAGTCTGGTTAAATAATCATTTATTTATTTTTATCAGTGATGTAGAGATAATGGTCTACAGAAGAGACCTCCAGGAGGCTTATTTTATATACCGGGGAACAGTGAACCAATAATGGCCAAAAACGTATTTTACCCTTTTTTTTATTTTTTACTCAAAAATGTTAGTACGGTTTGTTGATTAAAGTTAGAGTTATGCCTCGTACACACGTACGGACTTTTCCCCGGCGGACCTAAGTCCAGCGGACAATCCGCTGGACTTTCGGGCTAGGTCCGCTGGACTTTCCGAGGGTGTGGACTTGCCCACACACGCACGGACTTGTCCAGCGGATAATCCGCCGGCCAAAAGTCCGGGGACTTTTGAAAATGAACGGACTTGCCCACACACGGAGCAGTCCGTTCATTTCGAACGTAACTTCAGGTTACGTAGCTAGCGTAGGCAGTAAATGCCGCCGCGCTAGCTCCGCAAGCTGGCATGGATTTAAAGGGAATCCCCACGCCGAAAAAACGACGTGGGGGTTCCCCCCAAATCCATGTCAGACCCCTCATCCGAGCACGCAGCCTGGCAGGCCAGGAAAGGGGTGGGGACGAACGAGCGCCCCCCCCCCTCCTGAGCCGTACCAGGCCGCGTGCCCTCAACATGGGGGGTGCCCTGGGGAAAGGGGGGCCGTGCGGCCCCCCCACCCCAAAGCACCTTGTCCCCATGTTGATGAGGACAAGGGCCTCTTCCCGACAACCCTGGCCGTTGGTTGTCGGGGTCTGCGGGCGGGGGCTTATCGGAATCTGGGAACCCCCTTTAATAAGGGGGCCCCCAGATACCGGCCCCCCACCCTATGTGAATGAGTATGGGGTACGATGTACCCCTACCCATTCACCTAAGGTGTAAAATGTAAAGTAAAAAAAAACACCCACACTTTTGAAAAAATAGTTTATTGCACTGCTCCGGGGGTCTTCTTCCGTCTTGGGGGTCTTCTCGCCGGACTCCCCCGCCATTTACCAAGCTCTTTTACCGAGCGAGGGGAGTCCGGCTACCTTCTTCGTCGTCGCCGCCGTCTGGGGGTCTCGATCCGCCTTCGGGGGTCTTCTTCCGTCTTGGGGGTCTTCTCGCCGGACTCCTCCCCTCTCTTCTGCTCTTTTACCTAGCTCTTTCACGAGGGGAGGAGTCCGGCTACCTTCTTCGTCGTCGCCGCCGTCGTCTGGGGGTCTCGATCCGCCTTCGGGGGTCTTCCGGGGGTCTCTTCTGTTCTTGCGGCGGTCGTCGTCTTCCGCGCCGCCGGCGCCTTGTCCTTCTTCTTGTCCTTCTTGTTCTTCTTCTTCTTCCGATGTTGACCCGTCGCTGTCTCTGCCCGGAATGCCTGTGCCGATCCGCGTTTGGACTTATATAGGGACATGGGGGACAGGGTCACATGTTCATGTCACATGGTGACCCCGCCCCCTTGCGATGTCACAGTCCCAGCATCCTCCGGGACTGTGACAACACAAGGGGGCGGGGTCACCATGTGACATGAACATGTGACCCTGTCCCCCATGTCCCTATATAAGTCCGAGCGCAGATCGGCACAGGCATTCCGGGCAGAGACAGCGACGGGTCAACATCGGAAGAAGAAGAAGAACAAGAAGGACAAGAAGAAGGACAAGGCGCCGGCGGCGCGGAAGACGACGACCGCCGCAAGAACAGAAGAGACCCCCGGAAGACCCCCGAAGGCGGATCGAGACCCCCAGACGACGGCGGCGACGACGAAGAAGGTAGCCGGACTCCTCCCCTCGTGAAAGAGCTAGGTAAAAGAGCAGAAGAGAGGGGAGGAGTCCGGCGAGAAGACCCCCAAGACAGAAGAAGACCCCCGAAGGCGGATCGAGACCCCCAGACGGCGGCGACGACGAAGAAGGTAGCCGGACTCCCCTCGCTCGGTAAAAGAGCTTGGTAAATGGCGGGGGAGTCCGGCGAGAAGACCCCCAAGACGGAAGAAGACCCCCGGAGCAGTGCAATAAACTATTTTTTCAAAAGTGTGGGTGTTTTTTTTTTTTACTTTACATTTTACACCTTAGGTGAATGGGTAGGGGTACATCGTACCCCATACTCATTCACATAGGGTGGGGGGCCGGTATCTGGGGCCCCCTTATTAAAGGGGGTTCCCAGATTCCGATAAGCCCCCGCCCGCAGACCCCGACAACCAACGGCCAGGGTTGTCGGGAAGAGGCCCTTGTCCTCATCAACATGGGGACAAGGTGCTTTGGGGTGGGGGGGCCGCACGCACGGCCCCCCTTTCCCCAGGGCACCCCCCATGTTGAGGGCACGCGGCCTGGTACGGCTCAGGAGGGGGGGGGGCGCTCGTTCGTCCCCACCCCTTTCCTGGCCTGCCAGGCTGCGTGCTCGGATGAGGGTCTGACATGGATTTGGGGGGACCCCCACGCCGTTTTTTCGGCGTGGGGATTCCCTTTAAATCCATGCCAGCTTGCGGAGCTAGCGCGGCGGCATTTACTGCCTACGCTAGCTACGTAACCTGAAGTCACGTGCTAAATGAACGGACTTGCCGATGAGCGGCAAGTCCCTTCATTTCAAAAGTCCCGCGGACTTGCCCACTAACGGCGGGATTGTCCGCTGGACCAAGTCCAGCGGATAATTTGAAAACAAAACCTGAAACTTTAGTCCGCCGTACTTTGGCGCCAAAAAGTCCGCCGGCGCCCACACACGAGGGGATTATCCGCTGGACTTCAGTCAGAGGATAATCCCGCGGGATTTCCCTTCGTGTGTACGCGGCCTTAGAGAAGACGATGGTGTCCTACAGTGTTGCATCCTTTCTCACTTGAATACCGACTGTAGAAGCAATTGAGACTTCAAGGATACATTTTAGAACTGAACAAGACCCTCAAAAGCCTAGCAGAACTCAATCAAAACCAAGTTTACTTGTCAGCTCTTTGCCTTACCACATATTTTAAAGTGATTCTAAAGGTTGATTTTTAATTCGCTACTTTGTATATAAGTAGTCTGTCCAGCTTCATAAACTGATGCAAATTTTTATATAGCCTATATTTAGAGATCTGCACCATTAGAAATTTTCTTTGCTTAAAGTTCATTAACTTGGATATTTCTGACTTTCATGCAGGTATCCGATGACGAGTCATACATCAGCGATGTCAGTGATAACATCTCTGAAGACAACACCAGCTTTGCGGATAATGTTTCCCGTCAGAGTACTGTATCAGATTTTTTATGGCATTATTTAGAGATGCATTGTTTGACAGTGAGTTCTAAGAACAAGCTGGAATAAAAATAAATAGGTGGTGTTTTAAGAGTACACAATTTTTGGGGCTTGCAACAAGATGTAGGAAAAGAGTTAGGCCCTGTTCATACTCTGAGACTGTACGCAAGATCACTACGTTCTCATGGCACACAAAAATGTACATCTTTTTTTGCAAGTGCGATGTGGCACTATTTATTCTTCATGGCGCCCCAACACATCTTGTTGCAGAATGTGAGAAATTTTGCACTAGGTTGCACGATAACAATATACCATGCGCTTTGGGGTAGCACAATCTAAAAAAAGGAGGTGCTAGCTCTACTTTTGTGTGATTGTTGCACGTAGCATAGCCCATTAAAATGAATGAACTGCTCTAAATGCCGGTGTGCTGGTGCACTTGCACAGGTGTGAATGGAGCCTAAGGTTTCAAAGTCGTCTGCTCTTTGGTATACCCTGTGCTGCCCTATACATACTATGTATGAAAGCTGACTCTTATGGGACCCACTTTGCACCCTGTTAGGTACCAGGAAATGTGGCGTTAATGATGAATCTGATGGCAGGTTGTAGAGAATTTCATGCACAATAAATTGGGACTCTATTTCTTATTTGTGACTTTCCTGCTCTGTTGGCCAACCACACCACAGGCCAAGATGACGAAGGGTGTAAGTGGTCCACATAGACAAGCGATCAGTTTCTTGAAATTCCACAGCATTGCCACTCCTACTCTACTCTACTCCTTCCTTTTTTCCTTCTTTTAAAACTCCCACTATTCTTTTTCATTGATAGCCATTGATGTTTAATACAGGTCACATCATGGGATCTGCATTGAGCGTTTCTTTGATCATGGTTAGAAACTAAATGGAATACACATAAAATACATGTGAAAATAATTTGATATAACATTTTGTGGCCACCAGCTTTCATTGTATGTATATGCACCAGGGGTGATGTGATTGATGGTATTACTTTATAATAATCATGTGTTATACAAAAGTACAATAGATTACTTTCTAGCTATGAAACTGGGTGTATAAAATCATATCAGTTAGTGCATGTAATGGCAAGACCTTCTTTATAATACTGCATCGAGAACCCTTGTCCACTCTGAGGATCAGTTCATTTCTTGGCATATGGGGGTGACAATCGCAGTAAAATTGTGGGAAGCCCATCGCCCAAAAGAAGCTCATTGTACTTCTTTTGGGTGACAGGTGTCTCGCGATTCTGTTTGCATGATGTTACTGCGATTGTCGCCTGACGAATCGTGGGAAAATGGCTCTGCGCTTGGGTGCTATTGAAATAGATGGGCAACGCACGGGGATCGCACGGGTGTCTGAATAGCCACTATTGCGAATCACGATCAGAATCGTGCCAATTCCGCCCGTGATTCGGAACACATAGATGTGAACAGTGTCTTACTGTCTGTCTCTATGCTGGGAAGATTTGACCATCTTTATTTGTCCCAGTAGCCGTCTTTATTACAGAAAGTGAGGGGAAATACAAAATTTTACAGTTGACACCCAAACAGGGTTGGTTGGAAACTGAACTGGAAAATATGAGCTGTGATATCTTAGGATGTGTTTAAGTACACAATCTACATATCTTTTTACCCATTATGTTCTAACAGTTATTTTCTGTTTCCCAGTTCTCAATGGAGAACTGTTAGGTGGTGCTTTTAGAACTGGACGCCGGATAAGCCTTCCTGCACCTTCACCTGACACCAGCAATATCAATCTTTGGAATATTCTAAGGAATAATATTGGCAAAGACCTGTCCAAAGTCTCCATGCCAGTGGAACTTAATGAGCCGCTTAATACTTTACAGCACCTTTGTGAAGAATTGGAGTACAGCGAGCTGTTGGATAAGGCCGCTGAGACAGATGATCCTCATGAACGTATGGTACAGTAAATGTTTTTTGTGGGGTACTGCACGCACCTTTGACACTGTGGGGTTTACCATATTTATCGGTGTATAACATGCGTCGGCGTATAACACACACCCCAAGTTTAGAAGGGAAGTTTAAGGAAAAAAGCGTACATTTTAAATGCCCATCAATGCAGCCTTACAGTGTCCATCTGCAGCCTTGCCCATCATTGCAGAATGATCAGTGTCCATCTGCAGCCTTGCCCAACAGTGTCCATCTGCAGCCTTGCCCAACAGTGTCCATCTGCAGCCTTGCCCAACAGTGTCCATCTGCAGCCTTGTCCAACAGTGTCCAAAATTGCAGCATGATCGTTTTCAAATGTTACCGCCGCAGAGATAGACAGAGCCGGATGTCCTGTGTACTCGGCTCCTCTGGGCTCCTCTCACAGTCCCGCCCCTTGGCCCAGCTCATATGATGGACACAACACCGGTCCAATGGCGGGACGTAAATGCTAGGAGGTGGGGACTGGGCATGACTGCGAGCCGAGCTGAGCCTAGCGGAGTACACAGTACACTCGGCTCTGTCTATTTCGGCGGTGTCCGTTCCCTCTTTCCCCTCCAAGACAGCGGTTCAGCGTATAACACTCACCCAAAACTAAAAATGCAGGCAAAAAACCTTTGGGAACTCCTCTTGTGTGCCTTGGGAGCCCTTGTATGCAAATTTTCATATTTTTAGCACTGTGAGATCTAGACTAGACCCTCCCTTTCCTTTTATACCTGTTGGCCAGTAAGGTTCGAATTTGTGTTTCAAAGTTATATGTTGCTTGTATGTTAGTCATGAGGCTAGTCTAGTAAGAGCAAGATACTGGCAGGTAGACTGTAACACTTTAAAATGTTTAAATCTATGTATGGAAATGATTATTGCATTTAAGAGGTTGTAAACTTCCAAACCACCCCCCCCCCCCCCCAAACAAAACCTGCAAGAGAAAGGCATAATGAGCTAGTAGTAGCTCACTATGAAATACCTCAGAACAATGCCCTGAATCGGTGGTGGCACTCCGAGTCGACGGAGGACATCGTCCACCAGAATTACTTCCGGGTTCTGTGCGCGGGAGCCGCCGGTCTTGGCACAAGTCCTAAAGAAACTTTTAACGAGGAGTCCGCAATGGCTGTCCTCCATATCGCTGTCTTTGCAGGTTGCTCTGACATCTGAAAGATGAGATTTGATTGGTTGACATGGATAATAATGACCTGCAGATTACAGCCAATGCCTTTGGCAACCAATCAGACAATGATGCTCTTTGCACTCCTCTAAGCCAGATACATCACAAAATTCTATATAGACACATTTCAGTTTCTGAAGGGTTGATCATTCCGCATTCTGTTTTTCAGGCCCTTATTGCTGCATTTGCAGTCTCAGGATATGCTGCCACGTATTACCGAGCTGGGAGCAAGCCTTTCAACCCTGTGCTCGGTGAGACTTATGAATGTATAAGAGAAGACAAAGGATTTCGATTTTTTTCTGAACAGGTGAAGTTGATTAGTGACATGGAACTGTAACACAAGTTGACGTTTTTTTGCACATCTGTATCACAGCGGATTCATTCATCCAAACTAACATTTTAGTTTTAGCTACATGGCTGTGACTTGAATTGTATGCTAGCTTCTCATATATCTCTGAAACTTCATGGTGGTGTGATGTAAGGGTATGAACTTTGGCAGGAGATCTCGCTCCTGGAATCACCAGCAGAAGCCCTATTGAGTTATTCAGCCCAACAGCATCCTCCATTAAGGCTCTATGCACACTGGCTTAAAAAACGTTGCTTCCACAGGAGTTTTGTGTTCTGCCTGTAGAAGCAGCTCAATGTTATCCTATGTGTCCATGCACATTAGGTCATTAACCACTTCCGGACTGCTGCATGCCGATATACGTCCTCACTTTGAGGACGGATATCGTTGTTATGGCAGCAGCTAGCTGCCATAACCCCGGTATCGACGTGCTCGGCCAACGGTCCGGTACAATATTAAAAGTGGTCTCTGCGGCGGATTCGCCGCAAGATCACTTTTATCGGTGCCGGGAGAGGCCCCCCCTCCCGCCACAAAAAGGTGCCCTCCGTCGCTTACCGGAGCCATCTGTAGCGGCGGAGGCAATTGATCCTTGCCGTGGCTGTGCATGGAAATGAGTGAGGGGAAGATGGTCTCCATGACACTGCAGGTCAGAAGCAACATCAAAACGTCACTTCCGCCCATAGCTCTTTTATTATTGCATTTTAATGTAAATATGAGATCTGAGGTTTTTTGACCCCCGATCTCATATTTAAGAGGTCCTGTCATGCTTTTTTTTCTATTACAAGGGATGTTTACATTCCTTGTAATAGGAATAAAAGTGACACAATTTTTTTTTTTTTTTTTTTTAAAACAGTGTAAAAATAAAAGGTAAAATAAAAAATGTTTTAAACGTGCCCCGTCCCGCTGAGCTCACGTGCAGAAGTGAGCGCATACGCGAGTAGCGCCTGCATATGAAAAAGGTGTTCAAACCACACATGTGAGGTATAGTTAATGCAAGAGCAATAATTCTAGCCCTAGACCTCCTCTGTAACGCAAAAAATGCAACCTGTAGAATTTTTTAAATGTCGCCTATGGAGATTTTTAAGGGTAAAAGGTTGTCACCATTCCACGAGCGGGCGCAATTTTGAAGAGTGACATGTTGGGTATCAATTTACTTGGCGTAACATTATCTTTCACAATATAAAAAAAATTGGGCTAACTTTACTGTTGACTTATTTTTTAATTCAAAAAAATGTATTTTTTTTTAAAAAAGTGCGCTTGTAAGACCGCTGCGCAAATACGGTGTGACAGAAAGTATTGCCACGACCGCCATTTTAGTCTCTAGGGTGTTAGAAAAAATGTATAATGTTTGGGGGTTCTAAGTAATTTTCTAGCAAAAAAAAATGTTTATGGAGGTGTGGTTAAGCCTCCGAAATGCTCGGCCCTTAGGCGCTGTGAACAATCAGTCTGACAGTTCACTGGAGTTTCCCCGCGGCTCTGTATCGGCTTCCTCCGGCAATTCAGTGATAGCAGCGTGGATCGGGAGACTGCTGGCAGCAAACTTCACAGACTGACATGCCTACCGCTCTGACACATGTGTGAGTGAGTGCAATACAGATTGTTTTTAAACATATAATTTTTAGAAAAACAACCGCACCAGAGGCTACCTGGCGTCTCTCTCTCCCTTCTCTTTTGTCTCCTCTGTAATTGCCCCCTGCCCCGCCGCTCCGATCCCCCTGCTGTCCAGTTCCCCCTTTGTACTGGGGCCCCTAAAGGAGGTCTCGTGGTATCCCCTGTTGGTGGCCCTGGGGGTATTGGGGGGGCAGAATTTGTGGTGGGTGGGGAAGATGATTTGTAATAGGAGGGGGTGGGGGATAAGTGCTGGAATGCGGGAGAAGGGGGGATTGTGCTAGGACTGGGGATTTTGGGGATGGTGGAGGGTTAATTGTCCTTTGGAAGGGGGAAAAAGATTTGTTTTGGGGGGGGGGTGGATTTTTGCTGGTGGAGGGTGGGAATAAAGACTAGTCTTGGATTTTTTATTTATTTTTTGCAGGAGAGGGAGTGGGGTTTTTTATGAAAGGGTAAAGTGGGGGAGAGTATTGCTCATGGAGGGAATTTTGCACTCCTCCTTACCCCTACACTGTGCATTACAGACCCCTGACTCCTGCATTCTTTTTGTTTTGTACTCATGACTCCTAATATACATTACACACTCCTGTCCCCTGCATTGTGTTCATAGGACTCACAGGCTCTATTCACACCTAGGCATTCCGGATTGCAGGCGTAATCGCCATGATTCTGCACATGAGCCCCAAAACGCCGCTAATCGCAGGATGTGCTCGCGATCCCTTTACTTTCAATGGCACCCCAATTGCGTAGCGAAACTTCTTTTGGGTGACAGGCACCCCACGATTTTGTTTGCGTGATTTTCCTGTGATTTGTCAGGCGACAATCGAGGCAAAAAACGGTGCCGCGGTTGGAGTGCCATGCCATGCGCCGTTGAAGTGTTTGGGTTTGGCTTGAAGAAAAGGTGGCAACCCTAGCAACAAAAGGTGTTAGAACTCGCCCTTTATCTTCTAGGCCTCTCTGGGAGCCCCCAAACCTGCAAGTGCTGACTTGAGCTGAGAAGTCAGTGTTTTGGTCCTCCCCCTTGTTTACTTTTTTTTTGGGCTAGTGAAGCCACTAATCACGCTAATCAGCCAATAAATACTGCAGGTGGGGGCAAAGCATTAATAATTGATACCCTAGCTGCAGCTGGAACTCTGTAAGGTTTTTGTTGCTGTCAAGGCACTTTAGAAGATAAATTAAGGTAAGTATCGGCACCTCTGGCTTTCTGCGTTTGAATACGTTTCAGTGTTTAATAGGAAAGCAGAGGGACTGGCATGAACACCAGGGATTTCATACAACAGAAGCGATACAAAGAAAACAGGATACGTTTTCATACATGTTAATGGTACAGCAGGCACATATCAGGAATATGAAATTCTGGGTTGATATGTTCATTATATTTCAATATACGAGGTTGCTTCAAAAAGTGTCTGTACATTTTTTTTTTTAACTCTATTATACATATAAAATAGGGCAGAACCTTTTTGTACTTGCCTTTCTCTGCTGTCCTTGCCACCAGAACGCCGATCCTCCACTGAGGCTTGCTAGGAAAACCAAAACTTCAGGATTTTCTCCCCACCAGCACACATTTCTTACACCCGCTGACCTCCACATCACTACAGGACACAGTGAGGGTGCTGGGTGCTTCCAGGCAGGGCCAGGACAAGGGGTGGGCAGGAGGCGCGGCTGTCCCAGGTGCTGCGGTGTCTATAGGAATCACCACTCCTGTCAGCCCATAGCTGGAAGCGATGCAGTAGAGAGCTGGGAGGAGCTGCAGGCTGTGTTTCCTCTGCCCCTACTTCCAGCGCAGCTCCTGTATTCAGAAACCGGCAGCGGTATTCATATGAATACATGAGCTGCACTGGATGAACAGAGGAGAGGGAGAGGGAACAAAGCCCTCAACCCCCTGTGCTAGATGAGGCCAGGTGAGAAGGAGACAGCCAGGAGTGCAGCAGAGAACTGTGAGTGGGTGAGGTGGAGTTCTCGCTTCTCCTCCAGCTCATCCTCCCTCCTAGAGCAGCTCCTGACTGTACACACAGCTGCTGGCTTCTAATGCAGTTGCGCTGTCGGATCAGGACTGTGGTGGGTTTGCTTACCTGCACCTTTCACTCATCTTACTGTTATCTGCCCGGTGATGCAACAGCTCAGATGTGGTGCTGCCCGTGGTGTGACATCATCCTGCACTGTCAAAGGATTAATGGAGATTGCTTAGCGAGTTCAATCTGGTCCATATAGCGGTATTCTTAGACCATGCCCTATATTTTATGAAGCCTGTGCATATATTTGTCACCATCCTTGTTTAATAAAATCTAATGGAGAACATTTAGTTGGGCCTGTCCTTTTTGTTGTACTAAGGTATTGGCCGCATGTCTGGGAGTCGTCCCTCTCCATAAACTGGGAGTGATTTGAGAGCAGGAAAGGATTGAAAGAGTCGAATTGTCCAGTGTATGGGAAGGAGAGGAGGAATGAGATGCTATAACCTCTTATAATTTGGAGGTTTAAAGTTGAGGTGAACATATTCTTTGCACAGTGTGGAGGTTCATTGATCACCTGCGAAGCACGGAAGATTACAGTGCGGACTGAGATTTTATATAGTGACTTTTTTTTGTTTTCTGTGGCGGCACAGGTAGATACTATTAGAGCAATTATGGTTTATAGCACTTTTTTTTAATTTACTTTTGAAAAAGTAAAAAAAAAGTGCTTTTTTTTTTCTATGTATGAATAAATAAAACTTTATTGAAAGTGGTTGGGTGTGCCCAGTGTTAAACCTGCAAAAGTAGCTTTTTCCACCATTTTTTTCTCCCCCAACATATTATCTACTAAATACTTAATTCATAGCTAGGTGATCTGCCATAAACAAACCCGTCACTTCTCCCTAACATGTGTAACTATATACTCCTCTGTGACTGGCATGCATGCTCTGATTTTTGGTTCTGGCAGACTGGTACATGCAGAATAAGCAGAGGCAAATACCACAGACGGAAGGTCCTATAAAGTCGCTACACACTTTCAGGTCCATGCCAGCGCAGTCATTTTGACAAGTGGATGACTGCTGGTGGTAGGATCTCCTAAGCTCACACATAATGGGGGGAGGGAGGGGCAGTTGGAATCTTTGGGCACTGGATGACCTTGTCCTTGTCCAGGGAATGTCCAGAACACCAAAACGCATTCAATCTGCATGATGACGTGGCATTCACCCTTCAGCTCACTCCTAGTAGGTGTCTAACATCCTCCACCAGGAAACCAGTCTGCTCATATTTCTGTAACCTTATGGTGGGAAGACTCCTCAAACTCCCTTGGTTTGACTACCATAACGTAACTGCTTTACCCCTCACCCTGTTCTGCCAACACACATGAAGCCTACAAACTCTTCTCTTATTGGCTGGGTACTTTGATGGGAGGACACCTGGAATGAGTGTACACTACACTTGTCTGGATGCAATTAACCTTTTTACTCTAACTCACATAACACATAAACTGGAACAGTAATAGCTTGGCAGTTCTCATACAAGGTGCAGACTCTTAAATTCCACCTTACACGTTACTTTCAGTTTGTATCCTGTCATTACAGAATCGTATCAACCTTTTGCAGTTGGTTTCTCTGAGTGGATACTTAAAGAAAGCCAATTCAAGCAAAAGCAACAGGTTTACTTTATTCCCCTCTCCCCTGCAGCACAAATGCTTTCATTCCTATCCCCAACTACTCCGTTCAAACATTGACGGTGAGAAAAGAGAGCCTTGTGTGAGCTTTGAGTCCCTCTATTCAGAGCTTACACAAGTCTAAGGCCTGCTTCCCTACTCCCATGTGACAGTGCTGGACAAATAACCAAGCACCAGCACTCTCAGAAGAGGCAGAAGAGCTACATGCTCCCTCATACACAGGAGTGTCAGGAACAAAGAAAAAATAAGTATATACTGCTGGGGAGGGGGACATGAAAGCAAACCTGTTGCTTTGCTTTGGCAATGCTAGATTTGCTTTAAAGAGCAGTCCACCCATAATATCTGAGGATGTGTGCTGGTGGACCAAATCAGCCACACAATTCCTATATTTCTTGGGAACTTCACCACTACAGAATACTGACGTAACAAAATGAATGTAATATACTGATAATGTACGGGCCACTTGTGAGTGGAGCGGGGAGGTCCTCGAGAAAACCAATGGGAAATATTTTAGGACTAGGAACAGAAATACCAGCTCTGGATGGACTGCCTCTTAAGTTTTAAACATACATTAGAAAAAGTTTTAATTCATAATGAAAAAATGTATGTGAATAGCCATGACTGTGCTGACCGGTAGGTATTCAATAAGTAGAATACTTTGAGACTATTTACTCTGATCTAAAACCAGTACAGTTGACAATAAATCCATGTGATATTTTTTTTTTCAGGTTAGCCATCATCCCCCAGTTTCAGCCTGTCACTGTGAGTCAAAGAATTTTGTCTTCTGGCAAGGTATGTTTTACCCTAGCTTTCCCTTTTTTCTTTCACAACAAAATCACCTTTTTTTGCTTTAAACAGTCTGTCCACCCTTTTTCTGTATTGGGTGTGTGCCAGAAGGTTAATTCACATGGCAGCATATATCGTTTGGGAATTGTGATGTTCTCAAATCTGGCTAATTGCCTCAGTTAGTACAGGGAGTATTTAATTATTTCACATTACAGAAGTATGAGGATGAACAAGACTCATGGTAAAGTGGGCAGTACCAAAAATTCCAGACCCATTCATTGATCTATAGATAGAATGTAAACTTTTGGAGGACTGACCCTGCAAGGAGCAGTAAAGTTAAAGGGTTTCTTTGTGTTTTAAGTAATGCATTAGCGCGTGCCTCAATGTGACCATAGACATCTAGGAGAGCTCTTTCCCCCAATGCACGGGGAGCTGCTTCACTTCTGCTTTTCACTGCTTTATTGAAAAGTCAGGTTGGTGGTCAAGGACCTTGCTGCATGCTGACCAGCCCCTGTTTTCATTGTGACATTCTGACTTCTGCATGCAAACCAACTGATCTGCCCTCAATGCCACCACATGGGGATTAACATACTGTTGGTGTGTAATCAACCACATTTTTTGATAGGTGCAAGCACATTTCAGTTGGCTGTATGATAGTGATGTCAAACCATAAATTGGGGGGGGGGGGGCTTGTTATAAGGCAGCAAGATCCTTGACAACAACATTGGATTTCCTGCACATTTTTCCTAAGATTATTAATAACGAGCCCACCCCCCAATCATTGAGGCACAGAAGCCCTTGTAGAAGGTGCTAATTGCATTGTAAGCCCAATGAGTAAATTGTTTTAGAACTACTTTAAAATTAATAATGTTTTTTCCTTAGAGGTGGGACCAAACTCGCCCAAGGTGTTTTTATTGTAACATGAAAGTGTATTTAGGACTTGTAAACATGAGCAAGTGAATGCAGGCCAAAAGTTGAACCTGTGCTTTGCTCATGCAGGTTGTAGCAAGGGATTCACATTAATGCTGGCCCTTCAGCTACACATCTCAGCTACCATCTCTTTGTTCACCCCACTGCTCCATTCTTTAGAAAAGCAAAGTTACACACTTGGTACATCAGAAAGTGGGAGAGGATGTGACTCACTTTCCTTCTTCCACATGACAACCCTTGTGTTGGCAATTGGCCACTCAGGAACTCAGCACTGTCACATGGGAGGTGAAGAGAGAGTTGTCAGCCCTGTGTAAGTTCTAAGTAGCTACTTCTCATTCACATGAGTGAATGGAGCAGCATGAGGCTAAAGGATGGGTATGTGCATCTCCTGGGCCTGATAATGACGCGGACCTGTTGCTTTGCCATGCATGGGCAAAGTTTTTATTGTCTTTGGGGTGATTTGGGGGGAAATTGCTTCACACAGCAGTGTGGGCTATGTTTTCAAAGGCTTGATTGAAAGTAAACAAATATCAATATGATTTTGTGGATTTCTAAAAATGCTGCATTCTAGATCCTTAAAAAAAATGGTTAATTTTGGTAGCGAAACCCAAGTGCCCACGTAAACAAGCCCTTAAAGTGTATATAAATCCTAACCATGAACTTCTTTTATTTGCTACCTTTTGGTTTGGCAAATATACCATTGAAAGCATTTTGTTATCTTTATATCTGTTCAAGTGCAAAAAAAAAATATTATTCTGTTGATTATTGTTATCTCAAGTATACAAAACATAGGAGCTGAGTGCATTTCTGTACACACTGTCCTGTGCCATACCCCCCCAATACTGTGCCATACCCCCCAATACTGTGCCATACCCCCCCATACTGTGCCATACCCCGCGATGCCCTGCCATACCCCGCCATACCCTGCCATGCCCCGCCATGCCCCGCCATGCCCAACAATACCATGCAATACTCGCTACGATCAAAGCCAGGATCGTTTTTTTTTTTTTTATTTCAGGCTTTCCAGCCTAGAGGTGAGATGTGGGGTCTTATTGACCCCATATCTCACTGTAAAGAGGACCTGTAATGCCATATTCCTATTACAAGGGATGTTTACATTCCTTGTAATAGGAATAAAAGTGATCAAAAAAATTTTTGGGGGGAAAAAAAGGGTCAAACTAAAATAAATAAAGTAAAATGAACAATAAAATATATATATATTTTTTTTAAAGCGTCCCTGTCCCCGTGTGCTCGCACGCAGAAGCGAACGCATACGTAAGTCCCGCCCACATATGAAAACGGTGTTCAAACCACACATGTGAGGTATCGCTGCGAACGTTAGAGCGAGAACAATAATTTTGGTCCTAGACCTCCTCTGTAACTCAAAACATGTAACCAGTAAACAAAATTAAAGCCTATGGGGATTTTTAAGTAGCGAAGTTTGGCGCCATTTCACGAGCGTGTGCAATTTTGAAGGGTGACATGTTGGGTATCTATTTACTCGGCGTAACTTCATCTTTCACATTATGCAAAAACATTGGGCTAAATTTACAGTTTTGTTTTTTTGTAAAGCACAAAACATTTTTTTTCCAAATAAAACACGTTCGAAAAATTGCTGCGCAAGTACCGTGCTAGATAAAAAGTTGCAACGACCGCCATTGTATTCTCTAGGGTCTTTGCTAAAAAAACATATATAATATTTTGGGGTTCTATGTAATTTTCTAGCAAATAAATGATGATTTTTACATGTAGGAGAGAAATGTCAGAATTGTCCTGGGTGCTCCAGAACACCTGATGGCACTCCCTGTATGATTTATTTATTATTTTTTTATTTTTATTTTTTTGCACAGATATACATTTTATTTGTTAAAGTCTTTATTGTTATGTTTATTTCAGTCATTGACTGACTGCTAACTTTTACTTTCAGACATCAGATGGAAAAATAAATTTTGGGGAAAGTCCATGGAAATATTGCCTTTTGGAACAGTGAATGTTATCCTTCCAAAGTAAGATGTCTATTTTATCCAGTGATTGGCTGATTGTGAAAAATGCGATTAACTGTAGCTCTTGTTCATAGATCATATTTCCCACATAGAGTGGTATGATGTCTGAAAACTAGCTGCTCACTCATTCTCCATATCTATAGAGTTGAATTGCATATCCACCTTTACAGTGCCTTGAAAAAATATTCATACTCCTTGAAATTTTCCAAATTTTGTCATGTTACAACCAAAAACATAAATTTATTTTATTGGGCTTGTATGTGATAGCCCAACACAAAGTGCCACATAATTGTGTAGTGGAAGGAAGATGATAAATGGTTTTCAAACTTTTTTACAAATAAACATCTGAAAAGTATGGCGTGCATTTGTATTCCGCTCCCTTTACTCTGATACCTGATACCCCTAACTAAAATCTAGTGGAACCAATCGCATTCAGAAGTCACATAATAAGTAAATAGAGTCCACCTGTGTGTAATTGAATCTCAGTATAAATATAGCTGTTCTGTGAAGCCTTCAGAGGTTTGTTAGAGAACCTTAGTGAACAAAGAGCATCATGAAGGCCAAGGAACAAACCCGACAGGTTAGGGATAAAGTTGTGGAGAAGTTTAAAGTAGGGTTAGGTTAAACAAAAAATATCCCAATATCTCACGTAGCACTGTTCAATCCTTCACCCGAAAATAGAGTATGGCACAACTGCAAACCTACCAAGACATGGCCTTCCACCTACACTGACAGGCTGAAAATAAGTGCATTATTCAGAGAAGAAGCCAAGACGTTATGGTAACTCTGGGTGAGCTGTAGAGATCCACAGCTCAGGTGGGAGAATCTGTCCACAGGACAACTATTAGTCGTGCACGCTACAAATCTGGCCTTTATGGAAGAGTGGCAAAAAGAAAGCCATTGTTAAAAGAAAGCCAAAAGAAGTCCCGTTTGCAGTTTTCAAGAAGCCATGTGGGGGGACACAGCAAACGTAAAATAAGGTGCTCTGGTCAGATGAGTCCAAAATTTTACTCTTTGGCCTAAAAGCAAAACGCTATGTGTGGTGGAAAACTGACACTGCATCACCCTGAACACACTATCCCCCACCGAGAAACATGGTGGTGGCAGCATCATGTTGTGGGGATGCTTTTCTTCAGCAGGGATATGGAAGATGGTCAGAGTTGATGGGAAGATGGATGGAGCCAAATACAGGGCAATCTTAGAAGAAAACCTGTTGGAGTCTGCAAAAGACTTGAGATTGGGGGGAGGTTCACCTTCCAGCAGGACAACGACCCTAAACATACAGCCAGAGCTACAATGGAATGGTTTATATCAAAGCATATTCATGTGTTGGGATGGCCCAGTCAAAGTCCAGACCTAAGTCCAATTGAAAATCTGTGGCAAGACTTAAAAATTGCTGTTCACAGACACTCTCATCCAATCTGATAGAGCTTGAGCTATTTTGCAAAGAAGAATGGGCAAAAAGTTCACTCTCTAGATGTGCAGAGCTGGTAGAGACATCCCCAAAAAGACTTGCAGCTGTAATTGCAGCAAAAGGTGGTTGTACAAAGTATTGACTCAGGGGGGCTGAATACAAATGCACACCACACTTTTCACATATTTATTTGTAAAAAAAAAAAATGAAAACCCAGCAGGAATAAAAATATAAAATCAGCCCTGGCTTCAGTATTTGCCCCCTCTTCCACAGCAATTCCTTTTTGTCCACAAGATGTGCTCAGACTTCCGAGTTGAATGAAAGCAAGCATCATTCAACTCAGAAGAGGACATATTATGAGTGGAGGGTGTCATGTACCTGTACTTTGAGGGAGTGTCACTAAGGTGCCCTGCATTCACAGCATTATGATGCAGAATTTATCAATATATCATCACATTTGCAATTTTCATGCTGAGCTAATGCTATAAAAATCACCTTAAACTTTACCACCTTTGCTAGCAAACACTGAGAGTAAAGAGGATCCTTGTTACACTAGACAACATGTGCATGCAAGATTGTAGCACAGCTGTTTTAAAGCCAGATGAACTTTTTTCCAGGTATGGAGATTGTTACGTCTGGAACAAAGTTACAACGTGCATACACAACATCCTGAGTGGAAGAAGATGGATAGAACATTATGGTGAGATCACCATACGGAACACAAAGAACAGTGTTTCTATGTGCAAAATGACATTTATCAAGGTAAAGCAATTGCTAATCATTGTAGTTATTGGTTTGATATAAGGTGTTAAACACTTCCAATACTTCAGGAGTAATATCATGCCATCCCAGGCCCAGTTCACAAATGCTGTAGTGATATTCTCATTTTATAAATGTTGTAATATCGGACTTTATTTTTCCACAGGCTGTACGTAGAGGTAATACGGCCCTAGGCACATGAAAATTGATATACCGTATATACTTGAGTATAAGCTGAGTTTTTCAGCACATTTTTTGTGCTAAAAATGCCCCCCTCGGCTTATACTGGAGTCAAGCATTTTTCTGCAGCAGAGAATTACATTTTCCGTATTTTGGGGAACCTCAAAGCACTACAACATATCCAAAGCTGGGGTTCCTAGCACCAAGTGGCCCCGAGATACGGGGCCCCAAAGCTGGTTCCGAAAATGTTATTCTCTGCTGCAGAAAAGTGCTTGACATTTTCCGAACCAACTTTGGGGCCCCATATCTCGGGCCACTTGGTGCTAGGAACCCCATCTTTGGATATGTTGTAGTGCTCGTTCCACTGGGTTGTTGCACACCAAATTTGGGGTTTCCTAGCACCAAGTGGCCCCAAGATACGGTGCTCCAAATTCAGTCAACTGTGTCCATCTGCAGCAATGTAATTTCGTGACCCTTTAGGTTCAGAGACCCCAAATTTTGGCTGCAGCTAGGGGGCATCTAGGAACCCATAACTACCAAGTTTGAAGTTCGGGGGGACCTATGGCTGCAAATGGGCACAGTGAGGCTGCAAATGGGCATTGTTGATTCTCTTTTCCACTTACAGTAGCTGCGCATTTCTCACACTAGGCTTTTACTCGAGTCAATAAGTTTTCCCATTTTTTTTGTGGTAAAATTAGGTTCCCCCGGCTTATATTCAGGTCGGCTTATACTCGAGTATATACAGTAATCTTTTGCACAGGCTCTGAACTCTTATGTGACTCTTGTTTTCAAAATGAATATTCCTGTATATTCTACTGGAAGCAACATCCTAGCTGCTGTATTTGAAAAACTACCATATAAAACTAGTATCAAGGCTCTCGGATGATTCTTAAACTGGCTTTTTTGCTTACCTTGGGTGATGGTCAGATCCCTGTCCCTGGCTGCTTGCCTGATACAGTTTTAGTGCCTGGAGAGTCTAGCGGGGCTGTATATGGATTACAGCTAGCGCACAGAGATGTTTTGTGGCAATGTTCTGTGCATTGTAATTTGAAGGGCTACTACTAAACTGTTAGGCTTCAGTTAAGCTCAGGCAGAAAAGTTAGAGGATTGACAAAAGTCAAGGAACAATACAGCCATCTAATTCCTTAAAGTCATTAAGTGAAAAGATCTGTAAAAATCCATACCTATAAAAGAAGTTAAATATGTACCTTTCCCAGTGCCTGCGCACCACAGATTTCCACTGTAATCAGTATAATGGTTTCTCAAAGTTCACTGGTAAAACTGAAACTCTGGGTATCTTCTTGGTCTGCCGCAGGCCTCACTGGTTACTCCTGCTGACCTCTGTTGAACTTGTACACCAGTACTGTCTTCTGTAAAACAAAATTTGGATCAGTAGGAAGAACCAATGAAAGCTGTGTGTTGGAAGGGTGTTTTTAGGGTGGTCGTCCATATGTTCCTTCTCGGGTGCCAAGCAAGGATTACATGAGAGGCCTACCCCAGGGTGGGTTTTTCTGGACTACGCTAGGCACCTGTGACAGGTTTACTTCATTACATTTGGGATACCTTTACTCTTGTGCCCTTTTAATCAGTCCCCTGGGACGTGGCTGAGGCTGCTGTGGGGGAATACTCAGCCTTAAGATGTGCCTCTACTTTTAAAGACTTTTAGAATGTACACCGTGTACACTTGTACTGCAACTGTTCTCTGGTTAACTCTTAGGTCCCTATGATAATGTACACCTTTTCCGTAACTTGCATTTAGAAGGTACGGGCTGAGCCTTGTCCACAACCACCTGACCAGCGTTTTCCACTACCATTCCCCAGTAGCGGAGTAGGCCCGCCGTGCACCTTGCGTGGGCTCCACAGGAAGGAGTGCTGACAACACCCTCTTTCTCTGCTAGAGCCTATTCTACCTGCAACAGGCACACGCTACCAACAGGCTGCTTTGCAGACTCCCGTTGCCCTAGCTAACAGTTGGCTATGACTAAGCAACAATGATGTTGTGAAACATTGTAATGAACATTGACTATTTATTACAATAAAGGCTTTTATCGGAGTGTGGCTGTCCAGAATCCATTTCTTTAATATTGCTCGTGCTGAGCCTGCACCCGGCTTCCCCTTTGCGGAGGGCATTTTCTTCAGTACACCACCTGTACCCTAGGTAACCACTGGTGTCTTCACACTGTATTACTTCTTTACTGATGTCTTCATACCCCAAGTACCTTAGTGACCTCAACCATGGGATGGTGCTGGTTACTTGCATTACACCCTTTAGTAACTTCAGACCAAGCGGGGACAAGTTTTCAAAACTTTACTTGAAAGTGCAAAAGGCATTACAAAATTTAATATTCCAAGACATAATTATTTTCCTACATCCCTAACCCTAACTCAGGCTGTGTGCTGCCCCAGTATATCTGCAAAGGTAGTGTCCATGTAAGTACATAGTCCATCACAGGCATTCTCCAGCAGATGGTGTCTTCGGGGCAAACCCCAAGTTCTGATAACTTTACATCCAAGTAGTATTGAACAACATTCTTCTGCACCTCACGGGTGGTGTTCTCCTTCTCACTTCCTTATAGGCACTGGATCTCTCTCTTCTGGGGAACCTTCCCTCTGGGGTTCTCGGGCCCCAGGCCCCCTGGACCCCTCCAAGGGGGAAGTGAAATGTCAGTTTCTCTTTGTTGCCTTTTGCCTTTTCCATGATTGGCCTTGTAATTGCTGTTGGACAGTACTGGAAATTCATATTGGGTGTAAAGATGTAGAGTTTGTTGCCTCCCATTCTACTATAATATACAATATAGCCTCTGTGGTTTAGTTTGTTAGCTGGCTACCATAGAATCTACACAGGCTTTCTCTGTGTAGTGTGATGTCTTGTATTTCAATGCTTATTAGAATGAACATATAGAAAAGCAATCCCTGCGCATTATACAAAACTCCCTTTTTTTCCTTATAACCTTGCAAATTGGTTTCCCTTAGTAAAAAAAATAGCTTTATGAGAAAATGATATGTCTAATCAGTGCCGATTATGTGCCAGGCTATTCAGGAATACATTGCCTTAGACCAAGTCCTCTAATAATGTCTAGAAGCATTGTTCAGGCTTGATTTATACAGCAAATTCATGTATTTTAAATGATGTATTATTACCATATCTGTGTCAAGTTATTCTTCCATGTAATTTTACACAAGGTGTTATCAGCCTGAATAGGATGTAATGATGATCTGTATCATGCAGATGAATACTGTAAATGAGCAACACTTTCTCATAATGTCGATAACAAAGTAATAGAGCCTCACAAAGAAATAGCTTTGCCTTAATTCTCACTAGAACATCTCTAACCGTTTCCGAGTCTTGAAAATAGTAGTTGTTTAGGAGTATCATCATCTATTGACACAAAGTGACCACTTAAAATGTGCTTACAGGCATTGTACAGGAAATACATTAAAATAGCAGGTTGATGAAAGTTAACATTATAGGCTGAACTGTGTGTCTATAAGCACCGATCAGCCAAAACTTGTTACAATGGCATCTGAAAGTCAGTGGGATGTGTTGAAAGCAGAAAAAATGGGCATTTGCAGTTTCTTGTGTACAGGGCTGCATAGCTGCAGGCCAGTCAGGGTTCCCATGCTGACCCCTGTCCCCAACCAAAAGCACCTACAGTGCGTATGTGAGCATCAGAACTGGACCACAGAGCAATGGAAGAAGGTAGCCTGGTCTGATAAAAGATGTTTTCTTTTACATCATTACCTAAGGAAGAGATATAGCACCAGGAAACAGTATGGGGAGAAGGCAAGCCGGCGGAGGCAGTGTGATGCTTTAGGCCATGTTCTGCTAGGAAACCTTGGCTCCTGCCATTCATGTGGATGTTACTTGACCTACCTAAACATTGTTGCTGACCAAGTACACCCCTTCATGGAAACAATATTCCCTGATGGCAGTGGCTTATTTCAGCAAGATAATGTGCCCTGCCACACTGCAAAAATTATTATTGTTATTATTATGTCTGATATGATTATTTCATTTTTACTGAGCATTATAGTATTCATTTGAACTTAAATCTTTTAACAGGGGAACTATTGGAGCTCCAGTGTAAATGAAATCCATGGAGTCGTCATGGATCAAGACGGGAGGGTTGTACATCGGCTGTTTGGGAAGTGGCATGAGTCTCTGTACTGTGGAGATGCTCCTGCAGCTAAATGCATATGGAGGCCAGGTACAAGTTTGGTAATTACAACCTTGTGTGGTTTTGGGGTTGTCCCCTGACAGCGGTTATTGTAACAAAGAGGTAGCTTACCATTACAGAGGTTTCTATGGAGGAAGAAGGATCTTATAAACTAGACATTTTGGGGTCCGTTTAGTAAACCATCCACTTTCCACCCTCAAAACTTACATCACTTCTCGGCCACCACCCACCCTCCCAAACTTCCATCCCTCACTGTCCAACCACCTTCCAAACTAACATCACTCACCGTCCACATAGGTTTTTACATAGGCACATATATGGTGTCAATAGGACACAAAAAAATTGTATTGTTTTCTATGTTCTAATGCTTCGCTGAGGTGCACTGCATAAAAATGTGGCATATCTGCATTCTTGCGCTGTGCAATGCACAGCACTATATGCCACCACAGTGCATTGCAGTGAGCTGCAGTGCATAGAGTTGAATTAAAGTGGGAGAAAACTCTCATGCATGACTTTCACCTATAGGTAAGCCTATAATAAGGCTTGCCTATAGGTACTGTAAATATTAAATAAATTAGGAGATATTTACTGTAGATGCAGCCGGTGACGTCACCCGCGCATGCACTCTGAAGGAATGGCATACCCATGCCGTTCCTTCAGAGTCCTTTGCCATAAACGGTGGCTCCCACACGTGTGTGCGGTAGAGATGTCATCGCCGGAGCCTGCAAACCCGGAAGAAAGACCAGGTGAGGATGACAGTGAAGCGCTTTCATCAGTGACCGGGCCCCACTGGACTGATTCATTCTAATGTAAGTTTTACATAATGTGCTAGTATGTGATGCATACTACATTGTAAAAATGGGAGGAATATTTACACTAAATCAATAAAAATATCAAGAAATTGAAAAAAAATAGCTGCTAGCACAGGTCAATAGATGAGACATAAAAAGTGCAGCGCTATCAAACATATATGAACATGATTCAAAAGGAAATGAACATAATAATGATGAACAAAATCACCAATGAGAAATGAAGTCCATAAATAATCAAAGGGAAAAATATGAAAAAAAAATATTAATTAATAACATATTGACTTTTTTTTCTTTATTTATGGACTTCATTTGTCATTGATGATTTTGTTTATCATTATTATTATGTTTATTTCCTTTTTGAATCATGCATACTACATTTCTTTGCAGGTTTAAAAAAAAAAAAAAAAAAAGCCAGTGGTTTACTACCGCTTTAAGACCCCCATACACACTATACAACTTTTGTTGTCTGATTTCCTTTAGATTTACCAAAACCATGTAGTACAAGGGCCTGCCTGATTGCATACAAATTGAAACTCCTAAGGTTTGACCTCATATTATATGGTTTTGGTAACTCTGAAGCAAAGAAATCTACAGAAAATTGTATACTGTGTATCCAGCTTAAGTCTCATTTTTTTACATTTTAATAAAGTAAAGAAAAAAAAAACCTATGCGACGCATCACACTGCCCCTACACAATGCATAAACAACATGCACACATGTTAGTGCATTGCAACACACTGTTGTGCATATCAATGGAGTGTTGGCCTTAATAAATGTTTTAAAGATGTGTTGTAACATCACATCGCAGTGCACTCCTGCAGTTATGCCTGATATTCAAAATAATGCTTTTCTGAGTTTTTCACCTAACAAAAATCTTTATCACCAAATCTGATTTGGTGATAAATCTAGGGGGCTATTCTCCATCGTCACGGTTATGAAGCATTTTTGGGCTAGAGCAACATTCACAAACTGGCCTGCTCTAAGGCTACTTTCACACTGAGCCGCTGGGCGTGCTGGCGATAAAGCGTCGATTTCCGGCCGCTAGTGGGGCAGTTTTAACCCCCGCTAGCGGCTGTAAAAGGGTTAAAACCGCCCGCCAGGCTTTGCAGGCGGGTTTGGAGCGCTGCCCCATTGTTTTCAATGGGAAGGGGCACTGTAGGAGCGGTAAATACACCGCTCCTACAGCACTCCAAAGATGCGGCTTGCAGGACTTTTTTCAGCGTCCTGCAAGCGCACCACTCCAGTGTGAAAGCCCTCAGGGCTTTTACATTGGAGAGCACTGAGCGGCTCTTTTAGGGCGCTTTGCAGGCGCTATTTTTAGCACTTTAGTGCCTGCAAAGTGCCTCAGTGTGAAAGGGGCCTAAGGCTCGGTTCACACTGAGGCAGGACGACTCGCAGCACGACTCGCAGCATGACTCACAGAGGCGACCTGCATCCGACTTCAGCGGCGGCTTGCAAAATTACTTCTGTATAGAAGTCAATGCAAGTCGCCTGAAGTCGCCCCAAAAGTAGTACAGGAAACTTTTTCTAAGTCGGAGTCACTTGCGTCGCTCCTATTAGAACGGTTCCATTGTACAGAATGGAGCGCGACTTGTCAGGCGGCTAAGTCGCCTGACAAGTTGCCCCAGTGTGAACCGAGTCTTACAGTTCAGTAGAAATAATATGGCCCAGTAATGAGTTTTCTGAATGTATGGCATCTCAGTCTGTACACAGGTCATTAGACTTACACCTAACAGATCCTTAGATTTCTATGAAACCTCACCAATAACCTAAGCAACAGAAGATAAATGAATTTTTGTTTTTTTATATTTTTCAGGTTCAATGCCAACTAACTATGAACTTTATTACGGCTTTACAAGGTTTGCCATTGAATTAAATGAACTAGATCCTGTAATGATGGATTTCCTTCCAAAAACTGATGCAAGGTTTCGGCCTGATCAAAGGCAAGTGCTTATTTGGTAGTGACAAGCCAAGCTATTCTAATCTTCCCCTGGTGTTGATAACCAGGAAATGAAATCACTTTAGGACATTCACATGTAGTCTCCCATTAAAAGGAGACTGTTATGAAAGATTATTGAAGGCGACCATTACTGAACACTCCGTTGAGAATGCCAGTTCTCTGGCTGTCATTCTGATGCTTTGATCTCGATGCTCTGAGTCAATGACCCAGAACAAGTATATAGCCTAGTTTATCCAACACTCATTTACAGCATGCTTGCTCTTGAACCCCCCCCCCCCCCCAGATTTTAGCTGTGCTGACCCCCACCCCCCCCTCTCCCCACCCTAGGGCTTTGAGAGTGCAATCGCTGATTCGTGAGCCAGTCTGATGGGGACAGTTGATGTAAGAGGGCACTCTGATAGGGGCAACTGATGTAGAGGGCACTCTGATGGGAACATTTGATGTAAGGAGGCGCACTGATGAGGACAGTTGATGTAAAAGGGCAGTCTGATGGGGCAATTGATGTAAGGTGGCACACTGATGGGAAAAGTTGATGTAAGGAGCATTCTGTTGGGGAGAATTGATTTGGGGGCGGGGGGCTCTCTGATGGGGACAACTGATATAAGGGGGCATAGGGTGTTCTTCATCCTAATCTAATGACATCCTAACACTAGGGTTCCTTGTACACTCCTACATTGCCTTTGCACTGCCAGTCGGGCATTACTTACAGGTCATGACCAGTGACATAGAAGCGCACTGAGTGAACAATACTGGTTCCCTGCATCTATAACAGACTGTCATTGACTCACACACAGTGTTGACAATAGCCCCCCCCCCCTCACTTGTTTTACTGCACCCCAAATCAAATAGGCTAGATCTGGCCTTGTGCTTGTTGTGATATGGTGTTCCCGCTAATCAGAAGTGCCAGTACCTGTGTCCTGGATGATTTGGTATCATCCCACATACAAAGACACCATCAATATTAGACCTAAGATCTGTTTTTGGATTTGCTGGTGGGACGGGACTTTATTCTTAGAAATTGAATTATTCTCATCACCTATGCAAGTCTCCCAGAATGGGGGGCACACTGTTCTGTCTTCATTAATCATTGAGGCTATAAAATGGCAACTTTGTTTTCTCCTCCTGGAGAAAATACAGTGCATTCTATATGGGCAGTCTTGGTGTCTTGGCCTTCCTACAAAGAGGTGGTATAGAAAGCTGCAAGTTGGAGGTTTATCAACAGGTTTATCTGCCATTCCAGATTGGATTTGGCAACAGGCCCTCCCATGTCTGTCTTTGTGGGGCCTTGCTGCTCTTGATGGCCTTGATAGCTAAATAAAATTTAAGGTGCTTTTGTGTTTGTTGATTTCTTGTTACTAGTTATATCCCTTTGTATGCCAACATGAGGAGGGGCAGGAATAAGTAAAATGATGTACTACTTACCGTAATCTTCCTTTCCTTTACCTCTCTTCATGGAAGCATAATCCCCCCTCCTGATTCTGTCATGAGTTATAGGAACACCAAGGGGAAGGGTAATTGGGTCACCTTTTTTTTTACTATTTTAAGGGCTATCCTAAGGGGGCAGAACACACCCATTGTATGCTGACATAAGGAGAGGAAAGTTACGGTAAGTATCGGATAACAATTTTCTTTAATCCTGCACAAGCTGCTCTTGGCCACCAAAAAGCTGAAGGAAAGACCAAAGATGGAATTTAAATTGCGCCAAATGAGCAATCTGTCTTTTGTCTCCCCTTCAGCTCCCTCTAGTGGTGGCCAAGAGCAACTACAGTAGGAGGAGAGAATGAAAGCAAACTGCTTCCTTTTGTCTACAACTTTTGTTTAGCAGCAAAAAATTTACTTGTGGCAACTGAGTTTTTAAGCTGGCTGAAGAAAAAATAATAAGTACAGAAAGTACACTTATACTTTAATAGAAACCAGTGATTTGGATCCCTTTATTTATCTGGCATTCATCTCATGAATAGTGATACTTCCAACAAAATGTTAATCCTCTGTATAAGTGCTCTCTCTGTATTACAATTGTTACATTTGTTGTAGATTACTTGAAGATGGGAATGTTGAAGCTGCTGTAACAGAAAAGCAGAGAATAGAAGAACTTCAGAGAACCAAGAGAAAATACCTGGAAGACAACCATATAGACTATATGCCAAACTATTTCCGGTAAGTTAATTACTGAAAGTGTTTTCTGCACATTGCTTGAATATAAAAATATAATTCATGAACTGTATGACTGAGAGAACTGATCAAAAAATGGCCTTTGGGTAAGGTTTAGAATGCTCACTGATAGAAAAATGTTAATAAATAAGGGCTGCAAAACTGTAGCGTCAGCACAAAATTTAGCAAGAAAGATGTCTAAATGTAAACTTTCTGAAATTGGAAAGTCAAAATAATGCATGCACACTTGCACAACTGTGTTTCTTGTGGCTTTTCTGGGAGGTTCCCCAGCTGTTCAGGTTAATGGGATTCCCTATAAGCTCTCGTTTTAAGCTCTGCAAGCTGCACAGTGCAGAGATCATAGGCTTTCCACAACTTCTCTTATGGGGAATCCTCCGGTTGTGTCATTGTATTCTGACAGCAAAGAGACATCCCCGCCATCAGAATACACTGATCAGCATTGCGGGCTATAGCCTGCAGTGCTGAACGAATAGGGAAAGTCGGACTTCTATACGACCTCCCTGCTGAACCGGATGAATTTTGATTCATGTGTGGTTGACTTTAGTATGTTCTTATTCTTTTCATAAAGGGCAGAGACCAAGACTACACAGAACAGTGGCGGCCCGTCCATACAGGGCACAGGGACTCTCCCCCCCCCCCCCCTAATCCATGCGCCCAGCCCCTAATCTACATGCAGGGTGCCGGACGCATGGATTCCAATAGAGTTTTTTTTTTTTTTCCAGAAGCACATGATTAGAACCGGAGGCTCTAATAGGCTTCAGAAAAGGGTGGGCTTGGGGCGCAGAGCACTTTTGTGACAATAGCGAATTAATATTCGCTTTTGTCTTCCTGATACTCCTCCTGGCCAATCTGGAAGCTTCCTGAGACCTGATTGACTGAGAGGAGAAGAGCTCATATTGGAGGAGAAGAGGTAGAGAAGGAGGAGACGCAGGGGAAGCCGCTGTGAAGCTGAGGAGGAGGGGACGCCCGGAGGAAGCGCTGCCCGCGACCTAGATGGGGTAAGTGCGGGGCTGGTAACCGACGAAGGGGGGGGGGGGTTGTGGCTGATCTATCTGACCAGTGGAGGCGGGGGGTGGCGGCGATCAGATTGTGTAGCACCAGCTGACACAGAACAATGTGGTCCCTCTCAGCAGCAGTGTTTAGCTTCCTCGTTTGAAAGACCGCAGCGTTAGGGAAAAGAGAGGAATGTGCAGGAGGGGGGGGGGGGGGGGGGGGATTAGGTGGGAAAGAAACACCCTATTACCTGCCTGGTTTCCTGGTTGCATGCTTGGTTCCTAGCAAACGGTGTCCTAATGTGACCAACATGCGGATGAGGTTGAGCATCCCTGAACGCACACTGTCTGCATTCGGGCCCCTCACCCAGACGCTGGTCACATTAGGACAAGCGGCAGTGTTCGTGCGAACAAGGCCATAGACAGTTAATTGGCATAATCGCACCAATAATTAGACAATAGGGAGGCAGCGGATCCAGGAAGCTATAGAGCAGATCCAGGAAATGGCTGTCAAATATAGCAGTTGTGTGTGAATTACAAACTGGTGACGGGTATCAAGGCTTAGTAGCTGTTGGATAGAATGATACATTAAGGCTGGCCATAGATGCATAGTTTTCCCCCCATCCACACAATCCAACATGGATAGAGGAATTCAAACTGAGATATTGGGGGATTTATTAAAACTGGAGCGTGCAAAATCTGGTACAGCTCTGCATAGGAACCAATCAGCTTTTAGTTTTTTTTTTTTTTGTCAAAGCTTAAAGCGGAGCTCCACCCGTTTTTATGACATAGATCTAAAAAATGATACTCACCATCCTCGATCCGAAGCGGTAGGTTTTTTTTTTTTTTTTTACTTTTTGTTGTTTTCTTCTTGCCATCTATTGCTTCCGGTTCTCCTTCCCTTGGATATGGGCAGGGATATTACGGCTATTTCGTAATATCCCCTAGCCCGCACTGTCTCCTGGGAGCTTGTGTCATAGCTCCCAGGAGTCAGTGCGGCGGCCTGGCCTGAGATAGCGCGAGACTTGAAACCGAACGCGACGTCATTACGACAATCAGGTTCGGTCTCTGCTATCACAACGGGGCGGGACTTTCAATGCCGCCGCCGTTGTGATGGCAACAGGAGCTGCTGACGGGGCTCCTATGCTGTTTGTACTGCGCATGCGCGAGAGTACAATGAATGGGCGTCAATGAAATCCAGGAAGAGAATGCCTGGAGGTTTCAAATGCCCACAGGCAAGATGGAGAATGGACCGAAAATTTTTATAAAGTCTTTTTAGGAGATACAAAACGAAAGGCACAAGTGATAGAAACAGGACAGGTGAGTTACTCAATTACAAATGAATTTCTTTATTAATCACCATTGAAAAAAAAAACGTCAGGGGCAGTGTAGCTCCGCTTTAAAAAATAAGTTCACTTTTCATAACAGGTTACATGTTGCCCTCATATTAATTGTGTAACATGGTATGAAAAGACCAGTCCCTGCTACCCCCTGATCCCCTGTGTTGACAGCCATCTTCTTTCCCCGCAGTGTTCCTTGAATGGAAAACTACAAGTCCCGACATCCTTAGCAGCTGTCGACTTGTAGTTCTCAATTAACTACCACGGTGCTGTGGTAGTCCATTGATTCTTCCTGTCAGAATGTATCGGCTTGATCCTACGAGGTACGAGCAAGTAGATACACTGACAGGTCTGCATGGCATCAGTGATTTGCTGATCGCTGGTGTAAGGCTTTACAGGCTCCTACAACAAAAAATAATGCACATTATTTTACCTGCAAAAAAGTGCATTTATTATTTTTTTGTAAAAAGGTGAACTTATCCTTTAATTGAACAAGCTGATTTTAGAAGCAAATTGGCTACCATGCACATCTGCACCAGATTTTGCACTCTCCAGTTTTAGTAAATGAACCCCATTGTATTTTGACAGAGAGACTCTCCACTGCCCGAATACACCGATCAGCGGTTGCAGCCCATTTACCATCTATCCCTTTAAACAAAGTTTAATGCTTTTTATGATTCATTGACAAGTACATTAAGTTCCGTTTAGTATGCACGAATATGAATCATTGTGTTTCTTCTCTGTGTTGCTTCTGCAGGAAGGTGGTGGACACCCATAATAAGGAGACGTGGGTTTCCAATGATACCTACTGGGAACTGCGCAAGGACCCTGGTTTTAGCAAAGTGGAATTACCTGTTCTTTGGTAATAATAGAACTATAGATTTGATAAATCAGTCATCATATCAACAGATCAATAACTATGCACAATTCAGTTTCATATCGCTGTAAAAAATATATATTTTTTTTTTGTGATGCACAAAACCATGCCATTTGCTTTTTACATTTTGTTTTAGGTCGTTTGCAAGAATAATGATAAATTCTGGAGTGCTATTTAGATTGAATGTGTGAAATAATGTATTTGGCTAGTTGCCTTTGCCCTCTATGAGGTATATCTTGTACTTTCATTATTTTTGGCTTTCAATGACAAGGTGGCGTACTGATCAGTGTCAGTGAAGCTACCTCAAGCAGTTATTTTAACAGATGATCTGTGGCTGATCAGGAAGAGAAACTTTCTGCCTTCCTTTACAGCAACACTGTTGCTTGAAAAAGCAATTTTAACCAAACTCCCTGCAGAAGAAGACTCTTAGAACTCACCTCCCTGCTGGAGTCCAAACATCTTCGTCGTAAAAAAAAGTACAGGCTTCAGCGGATCTTTAGCATCTGACACTTCACATAGTAATGCGGATGTCTGTGTCCCTGACCCCACAATGTGGTTCCATCTGCCAGCTCCTACATCACTATAGAACACAATAGAAATGTAGGGGTTTGCACAAGCATATTGAAGACCGCAGCCAAAGCTCTTGAAGACCCTAACGTTCGCACTTGCTGTCAACAGGAGAGATAAACCTATCAGCCCTCTTGTGTGGGAAGGACTTTTAGAATGTATTTTTCAAACAAGAGTTCTTCTCACTTGTTCCTACTATCAGTAACCGTAGTAGGAATCACTCTGTGTCATCATGCCCATCCTCCTGCCCTCCCTTCCTCCTTGCAAATTTAGAAGGAAATTGTGAATGTCTCTGTAAATAGAGGTACTGGCGATGGATAAATAGAAGGGTATAGCTTTGTTCCTACAGCATTCTGGCACCTCCAATAAACTCTTACCTGTTCTTGTAAATGTGGCCCTATTTGCACCTTATTTAAAGTAATGTACAAAAGAGGCCAACTGAATTTCAAAGCGAGGTTTCCAATGAGTCTCCAGACGCTGGCTACACGCTAGACCTTGCCAAAACAAAGCCACTGATTAACTTCCAGTGCATTATGCGAAAGGCCCTTAAAGCATCTGTGCTTCTTGTGGCAGTCCAAGCCATGCACCCGATTTTTATTCGTTTTCTATAAATGATCAGCTATTCTCCTTGGAATGCAATTCACTTTTTTTGAAATTTAGGATCTAAAACCAGATCCATGCACACTCCTGCCCTGTGATTTTGATTTACTCAAAAGCATGGGTCTCCAAGCTATGGCCCTCCAGTTGTTCAAGAACTACAATTCCCATCATGCCTAGTCATGTCTTTGAATCAGAGTTTTACCATGCCTCATGGCAGTGTTTCTCAACTCCAGTCCTCAAGGCGCCCCAACAGGTTATGTTTTCAGGATTTCCCTCAGGTGAAACAGCTGTGGTAATTACAAAGTCAGTGAAACTGATTAAATCACCTGTGCAAAATAACGGAAAGCCTTAAAACATGACCTGTTGGGGCACCTTGAGGACTGGAGTTGAGAAACACTGCCTCATGGGATGTGTAATTCCGCAACAGCTGGAGGACCGTAGTTTGAGGATCCTTGCTCTAAAGGCTACCATGTGCTTCTCTACACACGATGTCTCCAATGAAAGCGGTATTAAATCCAAAAGCAAACATTTATTATATTGCAGCCTACCGTTGGATGTGGTGTGGTGATTGTGTATCAAGTGGATCGATTGATCCACTTGGACAAAACCAGGCTGACAGATTCTCTTGCAATTGTATCATAATCACTGCGGGTAATTGTGTGGCCATACTGGGGTTATAGCTGCAGCTGTATGCCATAAGCCCGGTATTTATTTTTTCAGCCAACGATGCTCTTTCATCTAAAAAGCAGTCCTAGGGGCTGATTACCCCAAGATCTTTCCTCTGCTCTCCAAAACAGGTGATCAAATTGAGATAGGTTTGATCGGCTGCTTTACAAGCCAATGACAGCTTGTAAACAAACAAGTTGAAACCGGAAGTGACTGAATCCTCATCGCTTCTGGTTTCTTAGGTTAGAGAAAAGATTGGGGACTGGAAGGTAATTCCACTCCACAGTGTTCTTCCGATGTGACAGGTCACATTGGTCCCGAGTTCTCCTGTCTCACTGGACCTCCTTTCACTGCCTATTAAAGTGATTGGGTGGCTGTATAGCCCCTTGGATTACATTTACAGTAAAGTCCATCACCTAATCTAAAGAATAATACTATATATATATATATATATATATATATATATATATATATATATATATATATATATATATATATAAAAATCTTTTTTTTTGTTGTTGAAACAGAGCCCCAGAGAATAAAGTGGTGGTCATTTTTTTTTTTGTCACGTGGTTTTTCTAACACAATTTTTTGGGGAAAACTACACTTTAATAGATTTTAATGCAAAAAAACATAATATGTAACTC
The DNA here is from genome assembly GCA_028564925.1 of Lithobates sylvaticus. Taxonomy (NCBI): domain Eukaryota; kingdom Metazoa; phylum Chordata; class Amphibia; order Anura; family Ranidae; genus Lithobates; species Lithobates sylvaticus. The sequence goes on from CM053031.1 coordinate 79,198,685, forward strand.
AATTTTTAGTAAAATATAAAATATGATGTTGATCGAGTAAATAGATACCTAACATGTCACACTTTTTTTTTTTTATTACTTTATAATGTTTTTTACATTCTACACTGTTTTTTAACAGTCTACACCTTTTAATTTTAATTTTTTTTTATCATTTTCATTCCTATCACAAGAAATGTAAATATCTCTAGTGATAGAAATAAGGCATGACAGGTCCTCTTTATGGAGACATCTAAGGTCTGGAAGACCCCAGATTTCTCCTCTACACTGGAAAGCATGAGCTAAAAAAAAACTGATCCTGTGCTTTCCAAAAAAAATAAAAATAACCGTACTATCAGGATGTTGCTTCTGGCCTCCTAGACCATAGAGATGGCCGGGGACCTTCCGTTCCTCAGTCAGCTCCTATGATATCCCAGCAGCACTGTTGCTGGGCTCCTCCATTGGTTTAAGAAAAGAAACTGTGTGTGTTTACCCAGCTTAAGTTGTAGCTTGGCTTCGATTTGTTAGCATATTTAAATTTGCTAGAACATCTAACACTACCTTCACCAGATTGACAATGCTGCTGTCCAAAGGTGTCTCTGTTGCTCCTTAATCCAGCGTGCAGACACCCTAATACAGGAGGTGGGTTACTGGCCACATCACCAGCTGAAAACAGAGGGGGGAGAAAGCTTAAAAAAAAGAGAAAACAAATGCAGCCACCACATCTGATTGGTAAGCTGCAATATATTACGATTTTTGTTTTTGGGTTTTATACTGCTTTAATGTTTTTCATTGCCCACATAAGTACAGGTGTGAAGAGCTGCATAAGCTGTAATAACGTCAGGCATTGAATGAAACCTTTCTTGCCATCTTAACTCTTCATACTCCGAAGAGTGTGTTTGCACATGCTCTTTACATAATTTTAACACCTTCTGGATGATTGAGGTCTTGTTTAATGAGGACAGTTAGAAATCATGCTGTAGATTCAATATATTTTGTAATTGAGCAGGTAGCCCTAGGACATCCTTGGCACCAGAAATACACAGCCTCTTTATGTTGCATGAGAAAATGTGCCCATGTGCATGTAGCATACTGAGGACAGTTAGGAATCATGCTGTAGCTTCTCTCTATATTGTCCTAAATTTGAATTACTGTATTGTAGAACAGAGGCTAGATGTCCCGGGAGCCGCACATCACGACTAGACCCACTGTGTGTGGACAAGTGGCACTCAGCCTGGACCCCTGCCAGGCCACAACCCCAACACAATTTGCTCAGCCCACCAAAGCTTACTCCTGGGGATCCCCATGAGTAAGCTCTGGTGGTTGGAGTGAAACGTCACGGGGACGTGGCCTGGTGAAGGTCCAGACTGAGATTGTCACTTGTCCACACATAGTGGGTCTTGTCATAATGTGTGGCTCCCGGGACATCTAGCCTCAAATCTATCATTGTTTTGTGCGGCAGCCAGCATTCACAGCAGCGGGCACAGGACTATATTTCCATGCTCACACACACACCCCTTGAGTTTGTGGGGTAGGTAGAACAGGCAGTCTCCTTGGGAGCTTTGGGGGGGGGGGGGGCATGAAAGAGACAGGACCTGTAACCTATGCTCAAAAGAAGAGGAGCGTTTTCTGGTACTAAAGGAACTCCCCAAGTTACCCTAACACCTGTTCTTACCTGTTCAGGTATGATAACCAAAACCAAGATTCCTACAGTTTTCTTGGGAGGAAAAAAAAAAATACAAATTTTAGCAAACTTTGTTGCAATTTTTACACTTCTCGTTTCTGAAGATTTAAAAAAGTTGCCTTTAGAAATGCTTTAATATATGTTAAAGGCTAAGTTTACTTTTGGAGCATGTTACACCTGTATGTAACATGCTCCAGCACTATAACCTCCCCCTCCTGTCTGCCACTGCGGCAGACTGAGCCCTTGTAAGTCCATTGACTTCCTCCACCAGAAAGGCCGTACAGAGGTACAGGCAATAAAGCAGGAGGACGTGTCTGCAGGAGCCTGATATTGTACCTGGAATCTACTGATCGCAGGTACAATGCTTTGCGGGCTCCTGGGGAAAAATATAAATGCCCATTTTTTTTTTTTTTTTACTGGAAAATATGGCATTTATTTTCTCTTCAAAGCTCAACCAGTCCTTTAAGTTACCAGTCACATGCTTGTGGACTGCCCAGGATTTGGTGTCTGTTTCCTGTGGCCTTTTAAGAAATGTAACATATGGGAGGTGCAGTATATTTGTGCACTTTGCTCCACTGTACCGTGGTTTCATTGTCCTGCTCATTTCTGTGCATTTGCCTAGAAAACCTGTTGTATAGTTTCAGCCAGTCAGTGGAATTTACTAAAGGAATATGGGCTCTGTTCCTATTCATTTTTTGATGGTTCGTAATTAAGTTGTATATTTAATTACCAGCCATGTGCTAGCCAAAATCTTTTTTTTTTTTTTTTTATTTCCCTTGCACCTGAAGTAAATACAGGTTCACTTTATTCACCAACTTCCACATTGCAAAGTTAATGGCTGTACTTTTTAGTAAACCAGCCAGTGATTGCTTTGGGTATTTACATTTAGGGTCCTCCAACCATTTGATCCTATTTCCGGAAGGGCCCATTTAGAAAGCTGCGCAGTGGCCTTAACACTTCTTTAAAAAAGAAAATATATATTACCAGCATATTTACAAAGAATACCAGTGTGCTTTTAAGCTTTTCTTGCTTTGGAACTCCAGGGGTGCTTGGCGCAAGATCTGCTAAAGGGAGACCACTGGCGATCCTTTGCATATCTTTTTGGGAACAGTTTTCAGAGTTCAGTTGCTTTTTTAAAGCCTAACTCCACGTTTTGTGTTACTGTAAGGCAGTGGGGTGACTGGCCTCAGGTGATACATAGTGATGAAACAAATCCTCCTACTTAGGTTGTACCTGATTATCTACAGCCGTCTATCCACTACATTCGTTCAAAGTGCAGACTTTGCACAAGATCTCTCAGCTCTGAAGAGCAAGGGGTGGAGAACTGAAGTTACATCAGTGTAGAGAGCTCTGAGAGCTGATTGGAGGGAGGAGACACACCCCCCTTTATACAGCACACAGGAACAGAGCTGAGGCTGTCAATAAGCTGGAGCTCCCTCCCTGTCTCCCTTTTTCTCTTGGTGTCAGGAAAACTTGTCAGAAGTAACCCATGATTGTAAAATGAAGGACTAGACCGAAATTACACTTAATGCTCTGGATTGAGATGAGTACACACTATAGAGGGAATATTCTTTGTTCATATTGCATGTCTGAGATTCACAACCACTTTTAATAGTTTGATTGGGCCAAGCTGCCCCAAACAATTTCCTGCTAAGAAAGGTGCTACATACAATACTGTGTTCCATCAGAGGTACAGGGACTTCTCATCCAATTCCCAGAACAAAATCTTTTACAGGAAAGCTTGTATTTTTCTGAATGAATACAGAGAATTCTTTGATTGGCTGAGGTGGAGAAGCAGCCAGAGGACGGCTTTGTGAATGCGCTCACCCCGAATCTATTTTGTTGAGGGAGTGGGGTGGGAAGTCCCTCTACTTCTACTTATGATTCTACATACAGTTTATACTGCGACTACAGTGGGCACATTTCTTAGTTAAGGAAATAGACCCTTTGGGCCATCTTAGTGAACTAGTTAATGCAAAACTAAACTTGGATTTCGACTTTAAAGGCTAAATCCACATAAAAAAATAAAAATTAAATGCACATCAATTTCCACATTAATTTTTTTGCAAAGCATTGCCACCATGATCAGTGCATTGCAGATGCAATGCCAGGTTCCTGCAAACTCTTTCTCCAGCTCTATGTCTGTATCAAGGTACAGAATTTCAATTAGAGCTAGAGGAAGTGTTAATGGACTAGGAGTGTGGTGATCATCATACTTGTGTTTCATTGAGAACTAAAGCCCATCTGCCACAGTGGCCAATGGGACTTGAAGTTCGTTCACAGATCTCTGTGAATAAATGACACAATGGTGTCGCACACCCTCATATTTAAAAAAATAGCCACGAAGAAGAACCCCCACGTACTGTCATGGGAGGGGCTCATTTGCGCCATGTTACAGACTAAATAGAGGTATAACCTTTTAAAGTATCCTAGGACATGCCTGGTAATTTTTTTAAAAGTATTTTTAGACAGTTTTTGTTGACTCCCTGCATACAGTGCATCTTGGGCCCCTTTCACACTAGCGGTACGATCGGGTCTGCTTGTCCGTTTTTAAGGTGGACCCAATCGGACCCTCCATTCTCTATGGAGCGGTGAGTGTAAACGGACAGGTGTGCGTTTACACCCACTTACATTCAATCCGATCCGCTAAAAACAGACAGATGGGGAATCGTTCCCCTTTCGTCTATGGGATCGGATGGCAGTTGGGCATAAACGGACAGGCCCATAGAGGAGAACGTGCTGTGTCTGTGTCCGCTCTGCATAAGTGGAGAAGACACAGACTGGTCATCTGCCTGCTCAGCGGGGATCAATGGAAAGATGCTCCTCTGAGCAGGCAGACTTCTGGTGGAGTCTGCCCCGTGTGAAAGGGGCCTTAAAGGCTGGGATGCAAGGCTTTTTCTAGGGTTCATATGCATGTCACCAATTCACACACACAATGGAAACATTCATGTGTTAGGCTGACCATACACTATACAAATCTGATTCTACAATCGACTTTAAAGTTACCAAAACTATGTAATAGTCCATTCAATTTGTTTCTAATCGGGCAAGCTTTTGCACTATATAGCTGATGGTAGATTTAAAGGAGATTGTACATTTAGATTGTGAGGTAAGCGGTTGGGCTCAGATGGCTGCAGTTCTGAGTTCCTAACCTAGAGCAGAATAGGAAAAGGTTACCAGAACCATCCATAAAAGGGAACCCTGCACTCACTCGTTTTACTCCACATGCACATCTGAATCTTTCATTACATATGCCTATCATCCACGTAGATTTTATTTTTTGAGCAGTTTCCATATTGTTTTAATATTTGCATGTTGTATTGACCTTTACTACTTTTTTTTTATGTCACAATGAAGTCTGTTAATTCATTAAGATTTAATGCGGGGCCACACATTGACAAGATGAAAGTGGGTTCAACCTGCTGTATATAAGAGACTGGCACTTTGATTAAAGCCTTGTTTTACAGTATATGTAAAACTTTATAGCGCAAGCTTTAAATTAAATGACTTGAATGTAAAACGTACTAAAAGAGTAGCGCATGTTTACCTTGAAAGTGAATTTTCACCTCTTTGGCATGTGCAAGGAAAAAAAAAATATTTTGCTTGCACTTGATTTAAATTTAACTCCACTTCATCTTATTCACCAAGCTAAGTAAGCTTTCTGCTTGCAAAGGAAATATTCACTTAGCATTGTAAATGAGGGGAAGTTTGTATAGATGTCACTCATTGACCACTCAAGCAGAGTTCTTTCTGCTTAAAGCATATTTAAACCCAAAAACAAAGATGTTTTATTGCAGCTTACCAGTCCTAAAATGAGTCTCAACCTGAAAAAGACATATATCTGAAGACTGCCAGGCTGACATAAAGGTTTTATTTTTGCCAGAATTTTTTTAATAGAATGTGAGGGGTTAGAAGCTGTGTCATGTTTTGCTATGCAAGGCTCCATTAGAGAAAAATTTCTTTCACTTCCTGTACTGGGGACAATTTACCGGACAGGAAGTGAGGAAAAATCTGCATCAGTCAACCGGACAACCGGACAACAAAAAAACAGGGGGTTCTAGCATTCCCCTACTTAAAGTGATTGTGTAGTCAGAATAAGCAATAACTGCCCTCCCCTCTGTTTTATCAAGATTTAAGAGCAGGAGGACATGTGACTGCACAGCGATGCTGTGCAAAAAGGTATTTAGGATTAGAATAAAAAAAAAAAAAACAGACACAGTACTTTATACATAATACTTTTATATCTTGATAAAACAGAGGGTATGGTGGGTTTTTCTAAATGTTATGTTCAAGCCACAGGAAAGAGCAGCGGGAGGGGAGGGGCAAGGAGGAGATCACTCTCACACACAGGCTTTGGAACTGACAAGCAGGAAGGGAGGGGGAGAGTGAGAGACTCAGAGCGGGATGATGGGGGCGCATAAACAGACCACTGTATCATGGATCAGCAGTATTTTACAGCATAGAAAGGGACAAAGTATAAGGCAAAAGCACTATTCTATAGATGAGGGGTCTCCAAACTTTCTAAACCAAGGGCAAGTTTGTTGTACTTCAGACTTTTGGGGGGCCGGACTGTGGCCATTGGGAGTAGAAAAGGTCCCACCGTCAGTGGGGAAAAAAACAATGCCCCTATCTTTGGTGCCAGTGGGAAGATTGGGCCCCATTGCTGGTGTCATTGGGAGAAACTGTGCTCCATCATTGGGAGGAATTGTGCCCTATCATTGGTGTCATTAGGATTAATTGTGCCCCTTCACTGGTGTCAGTGTGGGAGTGGGAGAGAATTATGCCCCATTTTTGGTATTGGTGGATGAAAGTGCCCAAAGGACCAGATAAAAGCCAGCAAAGGGCCACATCTGGCCCCTGGGCTGCAGTTTTTGAGACCACTGCTATAGTATAGATCAGAGATATGCAATTGGCGGACCTCCAGCTGTTGCAGAACTACAATTCCCATGAGGCATAGCAAGACTCTGACAGCCACAAGCATGGCACCAGAGGCAGAGGCATGATGGGGCTGGAGGTCCGCTAATTGCATATCCCTGGTATAGATCATGTCTTAAAGGTACAGAAGCTTGTTTTTTTTCCTTTTATGGTTACAACCGCTTTATCTTTAAAAAAATAATTCTTACTTCTGTCTCTATTGTTGTTAGTGTTTCCTTCACGACTTGTTTGTTGAAAAGGTTGTCCCTAGGGTAGTGAGTGAGGGAAAACAGAGCTCCGATCAACAGTTTTTATTCGTTCAACCACTCGGTTAAACAGAAAAAAACTGACTTGATTCCCCCCTTCAGCACACTCAAAGTGGATGGGGGAATCCTCCCCACTATGCTACTGTACTATCATAGTGGGGGGGTTTCCCCACCGTTAGAATAAACTGATCAGCCTGCAGCGCTGATCAAGCACTGGAAAATTGCTCTGGGCGGTTGTACATAAGTTGATCTGTAGATCGACTTCTTTATAACCTCCCTGGTCATACATGGATCGAAATTCAGCTAGTCCCTGCTCAACTGGATGAGTTTCAATCCATGTATGGCCTGGTTTAAAACCTGACAGAATTTCTAATCCTTCCTCACTTGTGTATCAAGAAGCTCTGTAATTGGCAGGGGTTGGTCATATGATCATCTCTAAAATATGACCAATACAGATGGATCCTTCAAGTTGAAATCATATTTTATAATTCTCTAAAATACTGGCGTTCTGGTCCCTGACAGAGCAGGATCCTGGGACTACAGTACAGCAGGCTCTGGGAGGGTGATGGGGTCCAGTGTAAGGTCATCAGAGTGTTTCTGTAAAGGTGAACTTGCACTTTAAATTATCCAGGAGAAAGATCTACAATATTCAGTGAAAGGAGCAAACTTCTCCGGGTCCTCCCGGTTTCCTCACGCACGCCAAAGACATACTGGTAGGTTAATTGGCTCCTGTCTAAATTGGCCCTAGTATGTGTATGAATGCGAGTTATAGACTTTAGATTTGTAAGCTCCTTGTGGGCCGGAACTGATGTGAATGTACAATATATATGTAAAGCACTGCGCAAAATGACGGAGCTATATAAGCCCCTGAAAAAAAAAAAACCCAGATTTCAGTTTACTTGGGTCAGATCAGAGACTGTTTGTATATTTCAGCTCTTAACGCTCCCCAAACAATAAGCCTGTTAAAATGTGGTCTGGTTTTTAAAGGACAACTCAAGGAAAACAGATTTTGGAAACATCTTGACGCCTCTAATCTTGCCTATCCTAGAGCTGCATCGTTGCCGTTTACTGTATAATTATGAAGCTTCATTGATGCCAGATACTACACTCCATACTTTTTCTGGTGCTGTGGCTAAGATCTCCAGCTTTCGTGAAGGATTTGTCACTTTCACTCTTGTCCATTTACAACCTCCGCTTGTATTTTATGAATAGACAAAGGTGGGGGGAACCTGTTGTTTGCCCTCTTTCCTCTCAGCTTGTCCATTCACAATGCCCCTTGTCAAAGGGAGAGGGAAGGTAAACTGGATCCTTCACTGTATGAAAGCTGCAACGCTTGTGCCAAAAGAGCACAGTAATATGACATCAATGAAGCAATTATCTTTTAAATTTTTTTTACAGTGATCCATAACCAAGGCTATCCACCATTAAGGGTAACGTCTAACTTGTGGTGTTTCCAAAAAAATTCCCTGGAGTTCTGCTTTAAGATGGTTTAAAAGTGAAACCTTACAGAGACAGGAACACAATCCCTAAAATGATAATTTAACTTTCTTACCAAATATTAGACGTGAGTTTGTATCATTTGTTGTTTTTGTGCTTTAAACTGTACAACCAATACTTTCTACTTCAGGCTGAGCCTGAATGGTAGAGAACTGAGATTTTCAAACGACAAAGAATGATACTTTTAATGTAAATAAACCCTGCATGTATATCTTCTCTGACTAGCCTGCCAATGAATGTTGCTAAAGCCTTACTAAAATACAAGCTTTGTTTTAGTTTAATATTTCTTCACAAAGACACATCGGGTATTGCAAAATCAGAGATTATTGGAGGAAATTTTCTATTTGACCTCTTATAAAGTCTAAACTGTAAACTTGATGACTTTCTTTTTGCATACATTTGTCCTTACATCAATCTGCTGCTAATAACGCTTGTTCAAATAAACTTCTATGTGCACTGTTTAATTTATCAAGGCTTGCGTTTTTATTCACCACGTTTTAAGTGTGCCAATTAAATTCAAGCGGACACCTTGCAATTTAATGGAAAAAAAAACGTAATGAGTATCCTGGAACTGAAATTCCAATGGTAAGAATGTATTCAAGTAAACACGTGACGGGTGGGAGAGACCTCTGCTGTTCTGTTCTGCAGGTGATTTTCTTGTTCTTGAGATGCAGACATGTTTTTTTCTTTACTTGATTTTTTTTTTATACTTAAAGCCAAGCTCTATCCAAAAGTTTTATTTTTTTTATAATTTCTTTGTTGAGCAAAAAGTTTTGCATCGTACAAAAGTAGACAAACAACAAATTTAGATGCACAATGGTTAAAATGGATGGAAATGGTAGTTCGAGCACATTAACAGGAAAGCTGGCATTTAAATAATGCAATTCCAGACGTGTCGTAGCCGTTATAGCAAACAACCCCTATTAAAAAGTATATGGTGAAGTATGGGTAGGTGGAGTTACAGTAGGGCCGTCCCACCAGTAGCATGTGACCTCCTGCTCTTGGATAGCGGGTTGGCAAGTTGCTGACCCGCCATCCCAGGGCATCAGTGTTGTGAATGAAGCCGGTGGTAGAAGAAGCAAGCAGCTGTAGAACCGCGCCACAGAAGCCGATGCTTCCTGTATAGCACCGGCTCCTGTCACAAGCGGAGTGATACCAAATGCACGCAGCCTGGGACAGGCTTCCATACCTGAATTGAAGACTATTATTAACCACTTTCAGACCGGACCATTTTGCTGGCTTAAGACCAGACCACTTTTTGCGATTCGGCACTGCATCGCTTTAACTGACAATTGTGCGGTCGTGCGACGTGGCTCCCAAACAAAATTGACGTTCTTTTTTGCCCACAAATAGAGCTTTCTTTTGGTGGTATTTGATCACCTCTGCGGTTTTTATTTTTTGCTCTATAAAACAAAAATAGAGCAACAATTTTGAAAAAAATGCAATATTTTTTTATTTTTTGCTATAATAAATATCCCCCAAAAATATTTTTTCCTCAGTTTAGGCCGATACGTATTCTTCTACATATTTTTGGTAAAAAACAAAAAAAAATATTGCAATAAGCGATTTGGTTTGCGCAAAAGTTATAGCGTTTACAAAATAGGGGATAGTTTTATAGCATTTTTATTAATATTTTTTTTTACTAGTAATGCCGGCGATCAGCGATTTTTTTTATTGCGACTGAGACATTATGGCAGACACATCGGACATTTTTGGGACCATTGTCATTTATACAGCAATCGGTGCTATTTAAATGCACTGATTCCTGTGTAAATTACACTGGCAGTGAAGGGGTTAACCACTAGGTGGCAGTGTAGGGGTTAAGTGTTCCTAGGGGCGTGTTACTGTGGGGGGCGTGGCTGTGATTTGGTGAACACTGATCTCTGCTCCAATCACAGGGAGCAGAGATCAGTGTCACTAGTTGCTAGGCAGAATGGGGAGATGCTGTTTACTTTTGCATCTTCCCGTTCAGCCATCCCGTGAGACGATCGCGGGTATACCCCCACAGCGATAGAGCCTGCGGGACTCACGGGGGTCCCGACCGGCGCGCACGCGATGATCTTGAAGGGTACGTACATGTACGCCCTTTTGCCTGCCCGTGCCATTTTGCCGACGTACATCGTCGCGCGCCGGTCAGGAAGTGGTTAAGTAATGCAATTCCAGACGTGTCGTAGCAGTTATAGCAAACACCTTTTAAAAAGTATATGGAGAAGTATGGGTAGGTGGAGAAGTTACAGCCTGTGACCTGCTCTTGGATAGCGGGTTGGCAAGTTCCCGACCCGCCATCCCAGGGCATCAGTGTTGTGAATGAAGCCGGTGGTAGAAGCCGATGCTTCCTGTATAGTGCCGACTCCTGTCACAAGCAGAGTGATACCAAATGCACTCAGCCTGTGACAGGCTTCCATACCTGAATTGAAGAATATTATTAAAGGGGAAGTAAACGCTGCTTTTTTTTTTCCCTGATCTGCAAAGTAAAGGCATGATGCATCGCATACTAGCACATTATGTGAAATTTGCCTGCAACCGAAGCTCTTGTTATCACTGCTGGAGGCCGCATTCCTCTTCACCTGTCTTCCTTCCGGGTCTGCAGACTCCAGCTGTGTGACAGGCCTGAGCTACGTGATGTGCAAGGGAGCCGCCGGTCACGGCACAGGGCTCTGAAGAAACTGCACGGGTGGCCATTCCTTCACAGCTCTTGACGTCATTGATGGCTTATACAGTAAATATCTCCTAAATGTGCACCTTATATGGTTACCTATAGGTACAAATAATCCATGGACGTTTACTTCCTCTTTAAAAGGTAAGCTTATTACTAAAATCATAGTGTGTGTGTGTGTGTGTGTGTGTGTGTTGTGTGTGTGTGTGTATGTATATATATATATATATATATATGTATATGTATATATATATATATATATATATATATATATATATATATATATATATATATGGACTATGAGTGCTACACCTTACCACAGAGGATTCCCTCATACACCAGCAATATTGTCTTTTCTTAAATGGAGGGTTTAGTAAGCATGTTTTAATGGGCAGGCAGTGGTGTCCAAAAGCTTGAAGAGCTGCACCCTACTTGCATTAAGGGATGCTATATTGCAAGTAATTGATTTATTTATTTCCCCCCATTTCATGTATATAAAATCATTTGGACTTGAGTATATTTTACTTTCCGCAGATGGTAGACTGGACTTCATTTTCTTTTTACTTGCGTGCAGGATTTACTTTAGGTTTTGTTAAAACAATTAATTTCTTAGTAAAATGGGGGAGGGTTTCAACCGGAGACAGGTTATTTGCAACTGGCTTCCTCTCCTAACATCCGCCCTTCTTTCTTATCCTCCTGGCAGAGGGACAGGTGATGCGAAATAGTCATGAACATAAATACAAATTTGACAGCACTATAAAATCTTAAAAAAAAAAAAAAACAGTTTTGCTTTTTTGCAACTTTTATACAGAAGGATACTCGGGCAGAAGTTGTAATAAAAACATCCTCTCGGCTCCCTTTTTGTTTCAGTGCATTGTTCAGTCCAACAGGTATCAGTTTGCCCCTCTTTAACAACTTGAAGGTTGGTGCATTGCCAGTCTACTCTGAAGAACTTGGTTTGGGCCAAAAGGTTATAAAAGTCCATCTAATTCAACCAATATAAAAACATTAACCCCAGAGAAACATCCCCCCCCCCCCCCCCCCCAAATATGCCAAAAGAATAAAATTGCCTCCTGGGGGATTAGGAAGGACTCTATCTGATCTTCCCTAAATCAACAATCCCTTGTTCTAACTATAACATTACTACTATAGTTTTGACCTATTTGCCAGATAGTTTACAAATTTGACAATGCGGTTACATAAGTAGAGGTTTGCCCGTTTGAGTTAATGGTTGTGTGGTCTGGACTTAAGTGGTCTTTATGACAACCATATCAGGTTTAGGTTGGGGGAGGGTTTAGATTTCATATTTACTGTATAGCCATCTATCTTTTTTGGACTGTCTTTGTCCATATACATTATGTGCTAAAAACCACAGCTGTCTGTGGTTATGGTACAGTATACATTTATAAAGGACAACCTTTTATCTTGGGCACTCCCAAAGTTTTAGCTTATTATTATCTTTTAGGACTTCTGTTGGGCTTTAGGCAAATCAGGTGCAGGGCAGTCACTTCAATGATTTCACCCATTCTCAGTTCTGATGCAATGCTTTGCAGGCACCAAGCTTACTAAAACTGGAGCAATTCTGCATATAAAAAAAAAACACAATTGACTTCCATGTTTTATTGTCAAAGCTTAATTAAACAAGCTGAAGTAATAAGCCGATTGGCTACCATGCACAGCTGCACCAGATTTTGCACTCTTCAGTTTTAGTAAATCTAGAGCAGGGGTCTCAAACTGGCGGCCCTCCAGCTGTTGCAAAACTACAAGTCCCATGAGGCATTGCAAGGCTGACAGTTACAACCATGACTCCCACAGGCAGAGGCATGATGGGACTTGTAGTTTCACAACAGCTGGAGGGCCGCCAGTTTTGAGACCCCTGATCTAGAGGCTAGTTGCAAGACAAACACCTTCCATATGTTTGAGTTTCCTGTAGTTTACTCTCCTATATCTCCAACACTTTGTCAGCCTATTGTGGATTACATATTGTTTCACATAATTTATCCCCCCATGATATCTATATTGTTCTGGATCTGATTCCAAAATAACACCCATGCAGCTGTTTAACTGTATCAATCACTGGGACTATATTTAGCAATTACTTAGGCTGAAGGATTAGACTGGATGGTAAAAGCTGCTACACTCTGCAATGTCTCCAACATCCATGTTATAAACATAACATTTTGTTCTAGGCTAGGAGCCAAGCACATACTGTATACCTAAGCACTACAGGCTACACAAGAAGTTAAGGCTGCCTACTCAAGATAGATAGATATGTGTGTGTGTATATATATATATATACACACACACACACACACACACAAGTCAAATTTATGCCAGTCTAGTGGTTATATACAATATTTTTTGCTCATATGTATGCAAGTGACAGACTTACTCAGAAATTTTACAAAACTTAACAGTAGGACATTTACACCACAGAAAGCAACATACTAATGACACTTTACCTCTGATCCTTTACTGTACATGCGTCAAACACAAGGCCCATGTTCCAAAGATGGTCCTCACTCCTCTACTATAGCTGTGGCACCCTCCTTGTGTCAGCAGCAGAAAGGAGGGCAGAACTCCTCCGCCAAATCCTGTGCTTTTTCGTAACAGCCATGGAAAAGCTAGTCTCTGGTCCCCCACCCCCCCAAAAAAAACCCAGAACTCCTCGTATGCCCTTTTGTGCACCCCCTAGTCTCTGCTTCTCCTAGGATGAACCCTTCTGCAGACCCTGCACTTTCCAGCAGGAGCACAAGGTAAGGTTCAAGAGGGTTCTCCCTTGAAACGCATCAGCGACACCATCTGTTGTCCTTGAGCATTTTGGCTCCTGCGCAATTTTGAAGTGTGACATGCTTGAGTGGTGGCTTTGCGAGGGGGTGCCCAATAAGGAGGATGAGCCTGGAGCACCCCAGAAGAAGAGGATTGGGGCTGCTCTGTGCAAAATGATTACACAGAGCAGGCAGGTATTTTATTTTTTATTAGCTAAAAAAAAAAAAAAAAACCTAAACAAAAGGTTTACACCCTCTTTAATTTCATCTACCTTACACTGGAGCTTTAAACACAAGTTTGGTGCAATGCTGAAAGCCTTCTCGTAGCCAAAAGTAATCGCTAGCATTCCTAATAAGATCAATGTTTACCATCCCACAGATTTTTTTTAGCTGAGGCTTTAAAAAATGACTTCACAGATGTTGTGGAGAGAAGCAAAAGGCATTGTAGCTTGCATTGTCAGAAGGAATGCAACAATGGCTACCACCATAATTCTTTTGACAAGTTTTTTTTAAAAGTAGAGTTCCACTCGTTTTTAGCTTTAGATGGTCCAGGATTCCCCCATGGTGACTCTACAAGGAGGACTTTTTTTTCTTGGAACCATGAGGTGACTTGGCTTTCTGAAAAAAAAAAAGAGCCATAAATGCGTACAGGGAGCACGCGCCCCCCCCCCCAGAACCAACCACCAGGGTCCCAGCCACACTCCCCTCCGACCACCAGGGAAGGCAAACACCTGTGGAGCTATCGGGATTAGGTAAGGGAACACCACCCCAGGGTTTCACTTAGCATAGCTGGTACAAAAGGTATCTCCTGGGAGCAGTTCATGAAAGCACTGCCTCCGACCTCTCCCACTGAGGATAGTGGTCGATTTGTGCCCCTGACAGCTGACTACAGCAAGAGGCCAGGGCCACACCAGCCGAACACTCGGTCTGTTTTCTGTCCCAGAACCATAAGACGCAGGATTGCCAAAAGTGCCTGCCCCCACAGCTCCACACGCTGGCTGCCTATACAGCAGGAGGGACCCGGGGCACTTCCTACAGCACCCCCCTGGGCGTAAGAATGCAGACCTTCTCAGACTTCCACCTTCCCCAAGAGCAGCTGAGGCGCGTCAAACTGCAGTTTTAGACAGGTAATCCCTAGCCTTTACCAGACAGACCCACCACCACCCCCCCCCCCCCCCCCCCCCCCCCCCCCCGAAACATTTGGCTTCATCCTCTCTGGCTGTCCAGCCACGGCTTCTTAATGTCTCCCCACTGGAGGAAACACCTGAACTGAGGGGACAGTGAGATTTAAATTTTGAATTGAAAGGTGTTGTTTCCTAAGAGGGGAGAAGCCAGTGTCTCTATGGTGCTGTCCTGAAAGATAAATGGGGAAAACTCTCAAATAAAAAAAAAAAAAAAAAAAAATAAAAAAAAAAACGCCTGAAAATCACTCTGCTCAGGTGTAAAGGCAGCCTCAGACTTCATTGACAGGTGCATCTGTCCTGCTGTAATCCATTCCTGTATTGAACCAATCAGGTTTTGCATCCCACGGACTTGTATGTATTTGAACAATCCACATGAAGCAAACAGGCCCCAACTGTAGCCACCACTTCACATCCTAAAACACAGCCAAGTTCTGGCTTTCCCAGAAAGAACACTATGCACATTTAGGTTTATTTAAAATGTATTTTATTTTTTAATTTTTTTTAAAAGGCCACCATTCACACACAGTTTGCTAGTACATGCTATTAAAAGAGATGTCCACTCAATAGAACATGGTTTTCAATTATAGAAATGGCTGTAACTGCCCAACACAAGTTCATAGACAAGTAATGATAACATTTGCCATGCGTTTTAGGATTCCTTCATTAAGCACAGGTTACCCAAATGCATAGGGCAGTTCAGCTGTGGCCAGTAAAATTAACAGGTGAAGTCTTACCAGCAGGAAAAGTACAATACCTTTACACAGTGCCTGCAGACAGTTCATTTTTGACCACTTTTGCTGATAATTACCAAGCCAAACATATCATTGCCAACCTTCCTGCTCCAAAGTTACCCGCTTACATTTTGTGTGGGATGGAGAATCCTATAGTTTGTTTTCTGAAAATGTGAAACCCAATTCTGTCAAATTTTATACATTGCCAGAACATGTTAGGCAAGCTGATCTTAGAGCAAGGCTAGGTAAATCACAGGATCCGTTAGCCAATAAATAAAAAAATAAAAAAAAAAAAATAAAAAGTTACAGTAAAACTTCACATGCCCCAACCAAGCTCCTAAAAAAACTGCCTATGGACTTCAAGATAAATAGAAACCAGAACTATGGGAGCTGCCACTAGTGGTTGCATGTCCCAGAAGACTGCTGGACCATCCTGTAGGCACAGCGCAACTCACATCCAGCTGTGAAGCCGCAAGATGTCACAGCCGGGTTCCCACAGTTGAAATGCTGGGGAAAGAGGCAATAGTGCGGGCAACCACATCACTGGATCCTGTGACAGGTGAGTGTTTATTAAAAATCAGCAGCTACACTGATTAAACAATGAATAAAATCAGAGGCTGTACATAATTCCCAATAATAGACACTGACTGAGCATTCAGGTGAGAACATTTTAGGACCCAGCATTCATGCACACAGTTCTTACTGACCTCCGTGGTACACAGAAGCATTAGCATAGATGTTCAAGTCAGTAAGCAACTTCATGCACTTTGGTGGGCACAGATCTGCTAGTAATCACTGGCCTGCATGTGTATGAGCGCACCAGTGACAAGTCCACATATTATCCAATTATTCCTAAGTGTACACAAGTATCAAGCAGATTTCTGAAACAAAGTTTACCACTAAAAGAGTGGAATTTAAAAGACAATATTTCAGAATGTTTGTCACTGTGCCTCACTTTATATAGTTTGTGGGCTGTTCATGAGGTCTATCAGATAAGCAGTCCAACAGCCACATGAAGTAGCACACATGGCAGGCGGACAGAACTGCTGTTTTTTTGAGAGGTAGTAGCTTAGCGCAGTCAGCCTTCAATAAAGGAAAACGCCATTACTGGCTGGATTTACAGGTGAGAAACTTCACAATGGATTCACAAAATGCAATTTGCTGAAAAAGCTTGTATACAGTGAGGCATAAGGCAAAACTCAATAATAGGATTAGGGATCACATACACTTAGACACCAGTATGCACACTTAGAAGTCAGGAGACACTGGACTCAATTCAGAAAGCCAATACACTACGATGAGGGCTCATACGTGCTTGTGCACTGTGGGATGATCAGCTATGACACCAGTCATTTAAAGGCTTGAAAGTTTGTTCAAGAGCTGACATAAGCACGCTGGCAACCTTGAAGGCAAATTCATACTGCAAGGCAAAGCAGCTGCAGATCGAGCAGAAGCTAAAATGGCAGCTTCCATAGCTGTAAAGGATAGGAGGGTGTAGTTCTGCTTTAACCTTTTTGCTGCCAGAGCAGTTTGTGTTTTCTGTGCACACGTTTATAAAATCATTTTAGGCTTGAAGATTGATAAACCCCCAAAGTATAATATATTTTCTGGAAGCAGGCACCCTAGAGAATAGTGGTAGTGCCAATTTCTGTCACACGATATCGCAAACCATTTTACCCGACACCTAGAAGTCAGCTTGTCCGATTTACACACACACTCCCGGTGCCAAACCCCCTACTATTGTACGGACCTGGCAGTGAAAGGGTAAAGCAGAACTAAACCCTCCTTTCCTTTACAGCTAAGGAAGCTGCCATCTTAGCCTCTGACCTACATTTGCCATGGTGCCGCACGTGAGCAATGACACAAGCCATTTGATGGTTTGACAGTTTGGTTGAGAGCACAAAGCAACTAACAGTTAAAATTCCATGGCATGGAAAGCACTAAATCAATGGGTTTAGTTCCACTTTAAGCGAAAATGGGCCCCACAGATACTTTTCAAAAAAGTGAGTTATATTCAGCCAAGTGCAATAAAATTTGAAATTATAAATACAACAGCCAAGCCCAGTGTAACCAAAGCTATAGGCAGCAGATGTAACCATTTCATATTGGTAATAACTGAATGATGAGATTCTTACATAAGCCCAGGAGCCAGAAAACAGTCAGTCTCTGGGGGGGGGGGCGGGCCCCCCCCCCCCCCCCCCCCCCCCCAATGGCAGATCCCACACAACTAAAAACCTTCTGAATAAAAAAAAAGGCAGATTATTGGAAAATACACACGGTAGATGAAATGCGAAAGTCAAATCTACAACAAATACTGAAAACGTTTATTTAAAAAAAAAAAAAGTTAAAACAGTTTAGAGTGGACAGGTCCTTCAAATAATCTGTCAACCAGATATGTTCTCCTCAAATCAAGGTTTTTTGCAATTTAAATTACATTTTAAAAACAAAGCAAGAATTCATACCCCATTTGGGTTCTCGGGAACTGAAAAGCATAATAATGTGACATTTAATACTTGGGATTCATTTAGCCATACACTAACATAACATGTTCACATAAGGTACCTTTAACTTTTGGTACAGCCATGTTTGTTTAAATTTATTATGGGAGGTAAAAGACGCAATCAGGTTAATCTTTCATTTTCTTCCGGCCATGATTTTGAGATATTGTAAAGCATTATGGGCAGCATCATTGTGAGCATTGCCACAAGAAAGACCTGTTCCATGGCATACAGTGACTGGACTGGTGGAGAGCTCTGCAAGACACTGGAACTGTCCATTGACGCTAAGTTCCTCTGAAAAACAAAATGAACAATACATGTTACTCACTTGAAGACCAGGCCTTTTCTGGTGTGAATATAAATATATATAACACACACACACAGAATAAAATGGTAATTGTTTTTATATCACACTGTTTTTGTGTGAAACACACACTATATACCCCAAATTCTTTGTAAAGTATGAAAGATGTTAAGCCAAATTATATATACCCAACCTGTCATGCTTTAAAATTGCACGGGCTCGTGAAATGGCGTCAAACTACGGTACATTTCCATAGGCGAGGCTTAAAGTGGGGTGCCCCCTAAAAAAAAAAAAAAAAAAATTTAAAAGTCAGCAGCTACAAATACTGCAGCTGCTCACTTTTACTAAAATCGGACACTTACCTGTCCCGGGGTCCAGTGATAGGGGGGGGGGGGGTGGGGGGATGAAGCCCCCCGTTCTGCTTGCGGCACGGGCATTCTTACTGTGAGCACCCGACTGGCTTCACAGCCGGGCACCCACTGCGCATGTGCGAGCGGCACCGCGATACGCCGTGCAGTCATCTGGGACATGTGGCAGGTCCCAGATGACTGCGGCACCGAGGGGAAGTGATGTCAGTGCCCGGGCACTGAAGGTGGCAGACTACGAGAGACCCCCTAGCAACAGGCATTTAGAGGTGAGTAAATATATCCCCCCCCAATTATTTTTTTTTATATGATTTTTAAGCTATTTTTTGGGGGGGAAACACCACTTTAAACATTTTTAAAGGTTACCCATTTAGAGTTAGAGGAGGTCTAGTGATAGAATTGCTTTCGTTCCAATGTTCGTGTTGATATCTCACGTGTGGTGCGAACACCATTTACATATGCATGCATGACTGACCGAGCACAAAGATGGGGGCGCTTTGAAGGGACAGTTTTAAAAATAAGAATTTTTTTGTTTTAAAATTTTTTTTTTTTTTATGGTCATTTATTTATATTACAAGGAATGTAAACAGCCCTTGTAATAGAAAGGACGACAGGTCCTCTTTATGGAGAGATCTGGTGTAAAAAAATACCCCAAATCTCTTACCTTTATAAGCAAAAGATAAACAAAAACACAATTTGTTTACTACCAACCTAGACTAGAAGTGATGTCACAACATCGCTCCGGTCCTCCAAGGCCAATTACACTACTTGCAATCACACCTATTAAGATGGTGCCATAAAAATACATTCAATGCGACTTTAGGTAATTTGTAAATCACATGGTGAACAGGGGCTAAAGCCATTTTCATAAAAAATATAACATATGTATGGCTGCCCATTTAGTAAACAAACCACATTTGAACTCCAAGCAAACCACTAAATATAGTCCGATTACATACATGGCAGCAGTTTTATCAGCTGAAGGATTTTTATTTCAGTCTAATCAGTCCTGAGATTTTGAAGACTCATCCAGCAATGGGCATCTGACAGTAGCTCAAACCAGACAGTCCAAAATCATTTCAGTTGTTAGTAATGAAGTCATTGCTGCTCAATGACTGGTTTGTGAGGTCAGGGTTTCACCTGAGTTCACCTCAAGATTTACCCTGTGTTGAGCCCTACAAAATGGAGGGGTGGTGTTGATCTTAAAATCGCATTTGCAGCAAAAAAAAAAAAAAAAAAAAAAAAAAACTCATTGTACAAAGTGGTTGAATTCTTGGAATTCAGCTTTAACGTCAAGGTTAGAATTACATAACTTTCCTCTCATTTCCGCTTTCTTTCAGCTGCCCTAATCACCTCAAGGATTCCATCAGCAAGATCTCTACTTTAGAGAGTTACAAGCTCTGCCAATTTCAGTCTCAGACCCGCTGTGCTACACTCCAAAAAATATAATGCAGACAAGACCTCTATGCAAATGTCATAGTAGGCAGCCGGGTAAAATCATAAATTTCAGCATGTTTTTAACCACTAGATAACCAGGGTTGGCTCGCCTGGGCAAATCACCGTAGGTATAAATCAGCTGCTTTAAGACCACTAGGAGCGTGGGCACGCCGCCGGGGCTGCACGGGCCGCCCAACAATGGAGCAGAACTGACAGACACAGAATGGAGATCTGTCAATGTAAACAGCCAGAGCTCTGTTCCGTCAGGGGTGAGGAGACATCTGTTGTTCATACAAAGTATGACCAGCAATACGTCTCCTCCAGGCAGTCCCACCCCCCCCCCAGATAGAATCACTGATCTCCTCCTAGTGCTACACCTTCCCTGCCAGTGACATTCATACAGTAATCAGTGGCTATTTTTAGCTCTGATCGCTGTAGAAATGTCAATGGTCCAAAAAAAAAAAAAAAGTGTCAAAAGTGTCCGATCTGTCCGCCGCAATGTTGCAGTCCCAATAAACCCCCCCCCCCCCCCCCCCCCCCCCAAACAGATTGCTGCCCATTACTAGTTAAAAGAATAATAATTAAAAAGCCATAAATAAATCCCTAATTTTGTAGACGCTACAACTGTTGCGCAAACCAATCAATATACGCTTACTGCGTTTTTTTTTTACCAAAAATAAGAATACATATCAACCTAAACTGAGGAAGAAATTTGTTTAGTTTTTTTGGTGGATAATCGCAAACAAGTAAAAAATATTGTTTTCAAAATTGTCGTTCTTGTTTTTAGCACAAAAAACGCAGGCCATTAAACCACAAAAGAAAGCTCTATTTGTGGGGAAAAAAAAAAAAAATCTGTTTGGGTACAACGTCGCACGACTGTCAGTTAAAGTGACGCAGTGCCATGAAATGGTCCGGTCATTAAAGCGGAGTTCCACCCTAAAGTGGAACTTCCGCTTATCGGATTCCTCCCACCCTCCGGTGCCACAATTGGCACCTTTCAGGGGGGAGGGGGGTGCAGATACCTGTATAATACAGGTATCTGCACCCACTTCCGGGACTATCTGCCCTGGCCCTATCCGAAGATGCCCACCCATATCCGAGGGTTCCCGTTGTGTCTTGGGAAACACACAGTTCAAGGGACACAACGGGGACCAATAAAGACGCGCGACTCGCGCATGCGCAGTAGGGAACCGGGCAGTGAAGCCGTTGCGTCGTCACTTCCTGATTACCTGACAGAGAATGGCGGCGGGGGCAGCCGAGAGACATGCTGTCGCTCGTCACATTTTGCCGACACCGATGGAACCTGGAACAGGTAAGTGTCCATTTATTAAAAGTCAGCAGCTGCAGTATTTGTAGCTGCTGACTTAATATTTTTGGTGCGGGTGGACCACCTCTTTAAAGGGGGCAAATCTTTCCAGGGCTGAAGTGGTTAAAGTGATTGTAAAGGCAGAAGGCTTTTTATATATATGTATTTTATGCATCAAGATAAAAAGTTTTTTTTTTTTCATTGAAGTGCATTTTTCCCCAAAAAATTGTGTTTGAAAGACCGCTGGGCAAATACAGTGTGACAAAATATTGCAGCAATTGCCATTTTGTTCCCTAGGGTCTCTGCTAAAATATATATAACGTTTGGGGGTTCCAAGTAATTTTCTAGCAAAAATTATTAATTTTAACTTAAGAAAGAAGTGTCAGAAAAAGATTGACTTTAAGTGGTTAAACTTCCTGCATTTACACATTGTTGAAAACTTGGCAGACAGAAGTGTATCCCTTTGATCTAAGAAGGAAGAGTCAGTTACGTTTCATATTAAATACTTGGCAGGCTGCAATGATGTTTTCTTTTGACAGCTGAGTGAGCAGATAAGTCTCTCCACTTGTTATATGAAAGAATCGGCAAACTCTGCAACAGAGATAGTCATAGGGGTTGAATCGAGATCGCAATTTTTTTAAACGATTAATTGTGCAGCTCTAAGGAGGAGAGGCAGGAGCTGGAACATGTTACACTGTAAATATGGGTGGCACATGCAACCTATTCCAAAAAGGTGACCTTATCTTTAAGGCGGTGACATTCATACATAATATATCAAAACACTTACCAATATCCAAGTAGGATACACGGATGTCTTGCTCTTCTGCCACCTCTGTTAACATCGTCGCATAATCTGTGTTAGGAATACTTAGCGGGCTTCTTTTCAGCAGGTTTATTTTCTCGCCAGATGAATTTTTCAGGTTGTCCCAGGTACAACCAGTGTTATTCACAACTCCCTTTTTCTGCAATGATCAAAAAACAAACTTTAAACCCCAGTCTTTTCTGCAATTTCTTTAAAGTATCCAACAAAGCAGTTTAAGACGAAACAGCAGTAACGTCTCCAAAAAAAAAAAATAAAAAAAAAAAAACCAGTATACAATAAGTGTACAGGGTGTATGGATTCTTTCTAGAGTACAAAAAAAATTACATAATTCCAGTAAGAGAAGTTGTCAAATGTGCAGAGATCCAACCAGTGCAAATAGTAAGCTTAGGGATAGGGAGAATACCCCAAGTACTGGCTATGAGCTGCACAGGGCATTGGGTTAAGAACACCCCTAATGACTGAGGTAATAAATCAGAGACAATACCGCCGGATACCAGCCACAATACACTCCAAGTCAGACACACAATTCCTTGGAACAAGGAAAGTATGAAGAGCACAGGAAAGGAATTTGTGGGGAGTGAGGCTGTTTTTGGGGAGTTGCTATGCTGGTGCACGTGTCGGTAGGAAGGCCAGAAAGACCGCAATCCTTCGAACAGTTTTCCAGTAGGTCCTTACTCTCAGAGTAGATGAACATGTTCCAGTAGAACCATGTTTCTGTATATTGCACCCCCCCGTTCTGGGCGGTAAGTACTAAAGCCTCCAGTTCGTTGATGCCCTCAACCTTAAAAAAAATGTTTTGACTTTACAACCACTTTATCTCGATGCATTCCATGCATGAAGATTAAAAATAAAATAAAAAACCCGTGTGCAGCAGCCCCCCCCCCCCCCCCAATACTTACCTGAGCTCATCTCTATCCAGCAATGTGCACAAGTGCCTCGGTCATCCAGGAATCTCCCTCTTGATTGGCTTAGGACACAGCAGCAGCGCCACTGGCTCCCGTTGCTGTCAATTAACAGAAGTTAGCCAATCAGGATAGAGAGGGGGCAGGGTTGAACCACAGCTCTATTTCTGAATGGGCACACAGAGCTGCAGCTCGGGTGCCCCCATAGCAAGCAGCTTGCTGTGGGAGCACTCAACAGGAGGCAGGGGCCAAGAGAGCCGGCAAGGGACCAGAGAAGAGGAGGATCCGGGATGCACTGTGCAAAACCACTGCACAGAGCAGGCAAGCATGACTTTTGTTTAAAAGGAAGAGAAAAATAAAAATCCACACATGAGACTATTACTTTAAAACCCCCAGTATTTTCTTACAAGGTGCTCATCACAGAATACATCTCTAATTTTCCAGAGTAAGCTAGAAAAATGACAGCGGACAACCAACTGACTGCTTTGCAAAATATCTTTATTTGTTGGACCCTGTTTCGAATGGAACATTTAGGCATGTTCAAGGAAAAGTAGGTTTTTTGTTTTTATATTATGGCCCAGGCTTAGAAAAATTCAAGTTAGACTTAGTGCCAACTTGTTTTCCAGGAGTCTCAGGACAGCACCTGAGCGTGCCCCCCCCCCCCCTACATTCCAGCAGGAAACACACCTACAAACTTTAAAAGGAGGCTCCTTCCCACATGCGAGTAGTGTTAGTAGTAGTAGTGAACCTCTGGCCCAAGCTGGAACACAATCAGAATATGGTTAGTCACAGCATAAAATCAAATAAGGGCAGGTTGTTGCTGTCCTGAAAGTCTCCTGGAAAACAAGTTACCAGTAAGTCCAACTTGTTTTTCCCTTAACGTCTTTCAGCACCTGAGAGGATAAACGAGACTTACCAACTATGGAGGGACCACAGCCTGCAGGACAAAGCCTGATCATTTGCTGACAGAAGATCCAGTCTGTAATGACGGACAAACGTTAGGTAACTTGACCACGTAGCTGCCATACAAATTTGATCTGGGGTGGCACCAGATTTTTCGCCACATGTAGTGGCTTGAGACCTGGTAGAATGTGCTAGAATTCCCGGCGGGGAAGATGCTCCAGACTAAGAGAAGGCTGCCAGAATAGCAGATTTAAGCCATCTAGCAATCGGCCCCTTAATGTAATAGAGTTCTTCTTCCATCCAAATTGTGAAATTGGCTCCCCCCCCCAGAAGGGTTTGAGCAAAGGATTGGTAGGATGATCTCCTACGACCGGTTATGAATGGACACTAATTTTGGTAAAAACCCCAGATCTGTTTTAAGTATAATCCTATCTGGGTAGATGGATAAGAAAGGTTCTTCAACCAATAAAGCGTGCAGTTCACTAATTCTTCTTGCCAATGTGATTGCAACTAGAAATAAAGTCTTAAAAAGTTAGATTTCTTAGAGATATTGCTTGTAACGGTTCAAAAGGTTTCTTTGTAAGGGCTTGTAGGGCCGCTGATAGATCCCCATTTGGGAAAATGCTTAGCTGGAGCTGGTCTAGATCTAGTAAGTGCCTTAAAAAAAAAATCTTGCGACCAAGGGGTCAGAAGAGACTGGTCTCCAGAAAAACTCCCAATGTGGCCACTTGCACCTTAAGTGTGCTAACTGCAAGGCCCTTGTCTGCACCATCTTGTAGGAATTCCAATACTGTAACCAAATTTTCTACAGTTCTATTTGTCGGACACCAGGAGTTGTAGACCTTACAATATTTAGTGTAAATATTTCTAGTTACTGTCTTTCTACTGGAAAGTAAAGTGGTTACTAAGGGTTCTGACAGACCTTTGTCCTTTAACTGCTTCTCAGATACCAGGCGGTGGAGGCTTAGTCTGGCCACATCGGGGTGATGTATCAGACCCTGCAGAAGTAAATCTTGTCAGAGAGGCAGCTGCCAAAATGGTTTGACTGCCATCTACAGAATGGTGGTAAACCAAGCTCTTTTTGGCCAGAATGGAGTAATCAGGATTACCGACACCTTCTCCCTTTGCATTTTCCTCAATACTAACGGAATTAGCTGGAACGGGGGAAAGGCGTAACCCAGATAAAAGTTCCATGGACGTGCCAAGGGCATCTATCCCATGAGAACTGTCATTTCTGTGAATGGAAAAAAGTGGGAGCTGTGGATTTTCTTCTGATGCAAACAGGTCCACTTGTGGGTGGCCCCAGGTTATGATGACCAATGCAAAATCTTCTGGATTCAAGCTCCATTCTGCCTCCTGAATCCATCTCCTGCTCAGAAAATCTGCCACTGCGTTTAGTGTGCTCTTGGACTGCAGATAAGGACAGCAAATTATTTTCCGCCCACTCAAGGATCTTTGATGCCAGCAGCAGAAGAGTTTTGCTTCTTGTGAGAATTTATTGCTTGGGAGAATACTCCATTATATGGGCTTTAAGCTGATTCACCCAATATGCCATATTCCTAGAGACACAAGTAGTCACCATTGCTGGTTTGAGGTTGCGCATGATGGATTGTCAAGCCCTCTTAAGCTGTTGAGCCATCTTTTTAGCCATGGGGTCCTTTAAAATCCCCATGTCCTCAAATGCCAAATCAGTTGGTCTTGAAACCTGAGAAAAGGCTGCATCGAGTTTTGGAACTTTATTCCAAGGTGCTGCTGGGTCTTCATTGAATGGGAACCTCCTTTTATGGGCAGAGAACCTCCTTTTTCTTGGGAAGAAGGGCTTTCTTTCAGATTCAGCCCATTCTTTAATTGTCTCAGCGATTACTGCATGAATGGGAAAAGTAGGATTTTTGTCCTGCGTACATCCTGACATGCAAAGACAATTTTGTTTTTGCTCTTCCTCCAAGCCCAAGGTAGCATAAATTGCCCTTAGTAGCCCGTCTGCATGCTCTAAAGACAATTTATATTTAGAAGGTGCATTTTCCACCTTGTCCTCATCCGACTCTTCCTTAGAATGTGAGGGGGGAAATGTTCTTCCCGGTTAGGAGGATCTACTTCAGCCTCCATTGCCGGGACTAACAGTGAGCTCTAAAAGGATTGTGAGGTTGACGGCTGACTTAAGGATGGATTTGCGAGCGGAGACCAAAATGATTAAATGGCATCCAGTTCCTTTTTGACTGAGGCAATCAAATCGCTGCATGCGGAAGAAGCCTCTTAACTAAAGAGTCAATGCATGCTTGACATGTCTTTTTCCAGCCTTCAGGTAAATTTTGCTTTGCATGAAGGGCATCTTCTTTTAACCCCAGGTCAGAGATTTTGGCCTGCCGTGACAAGGGAAAAAAAAACTAAACTAAAGCATCCTAGCGAGTCAGCCTGAACTCTTCCAATATGCTCACCACAGGTGCACAGTTCGAAACCCAAAAGCCTCCTGTGTCCAGACAGGCCCTGCCACCAAGGGGGGACCAAACTCAAATACCACTGAAGAGATAGAGAAATGGAGGGAGAACCCAAAGTAAAATAGAGCAGAACACACATCTGCCCTTTACCTGGGTCTTGCTGGTGTCTGTGCCACTTGCTGCAGCCCCCGAATCCATCCTGGTACTGCAGTGTGTTTCATGCAGCTAAAACGCCGCTTCCAGATTCAATTAGCGCCTCTGCGCCGGAACCAGAAGTTATAGGCACCAGTCCGCGTCTCCCTCCTCCCCCTGTGCTTTCAGGCAGAATTGCCATGTGGCTGCTCTTAGGATGGCGCGCCACTTTCGGTGGATGCAGGCCTCTGACTGTCTTCCCAAGATGGCGGCGGCATTCAGAGAAGTGGCCAAATCTAAAGCAAAAAAAAAAAAAAAAAAGTCCGCCGTCACACGCCGTCGCCTGGAAACGGCAACACCTAGAGCAGTCCTGGCTCTCCCCAAGCACTGACGAGGGAGAAGGAGCCCATCCCACAGTTTCTGCCATCACTCTATGGAAATGGGAGGAACTGGCTCTGAGGTATGGAAAGTAAAATGGTGGCGCAGGGAGCCTGGCTTCTCAGGACAGCACCTTGAGAGTGTTACCTGTTGGCAAGTGGGAGGAGCCACTCAGGTGCTGTCCTGAAAGAAGTTTAGGGAAATAACCAATTTAAAATAAATTCTTGGGTAAACATGAAAATATTGCATATGATGTAGTCCTTTATTTTGTAGATGACATTGTATACTCCATTTCATATGTAAATTATGGTATTTTCAGCTATACTGAAAGCAGCATTTTATTCAAAACAAAATCCACTGCAGGTCCCTAGAATGTGCATACTTGCATATTATAGCATATTTACCCTCTAGTGTGCCCTTCGCCAATGAAGGTAGGTCCCCATGGATGCTCCTACCAACATCTCTTCCCAGGTCTATTATAGGACCTTGGCAGAAATCTCTATTTTACAGATGCTGAGAATAGGCCGAGTGTATGCGGCACTGGCCAATTGCTAAAAAAAAAAAAAAAAATAGAGTCTCTTCTACCAAAAATACTGGACCTGATAATTTTGATTTGTAACTTTTTTTTTTTTTTTTTTTTTTTAAGTTCGAGTCATCAGAGCAGCTACTCATTCCTCATCAGAAAGCTTAGCAATAGGTTTTCTTTAAACTAAGCCTCTTTGCTGTGTCGTCTAAAAAAAAAAAAAAAAAAAAAAAAAAAATTATCTGCTGTAAGCAGTGCATTTCCTAGCACATTGATATTTGTCATACTACCATGACTGACAGAGCTGGATTTGCCATTGACGGATTATAAACTCAGATTTACTGCAAAGCGATTTGATCTCAAACAAGTGGGCAATATATTTTATAATGAAGACAAAAAACTGTGCAATAGCAAGACGAATTATTTGCTGCTTGAATAAAAAAAAAAAAAAAAAAAAAAAAATGTATTAATGGTGAATAGATGTAAAATAGATTAGAGTGGATTATTTTGGTTGAAGGATATCATTTAAGGTCACTTTAAATCTAAAGCTTGAATTGATTTGTATGAAATATAATGAAAAGGGTGGAATTGCCATGATGGTAGAACAGACAAAATATCCCGAACTAGCCGACATCCAAGTTATAGAGAAGTAGCTCAGACACTGGCATAAACCACCCCATTCAAAAGAGACAGGGAACTTCGTATCAATGCATTGAAGCAGCTCTCCAGCAAAAGTTCAAGTCCAAGAGCCGGCACTTTTATACCATTAGGACAGACAGATATGCTGGTCAATGTATAACTGTTGCCTTTTAATTTTTTCTTCTTTTTCAGTGTATAGCTTACCATATTAATGTCACACTTACCAAGGAGATATTGAGATTATCAGTGGGAATGCTTTGTAGTTTAGCCAATAACTTCTCTGCCGCTATCCTCTTTGCCACTTTCTTTGATGTACCTGATCCTGCAAAAGAAAATAATGATTCGGAAGCATTTAATAGTGGCACGGAATGCCAACTGCATCAATGGCAAGCCTATCCAGTCCAACAGTCCAGAGATCATCACATACTTAACTACATTATTGCCATCAGTTTACCAATCTGAAGTATAATGTATCTACAACTAATGGACAGTGCATGCCATACATATGAAAATACAAACATTAAACAGTCTTCCTCACTTCATCCTGTATTAAAGTGGTTATAAACCCCAACATATACCCAATGAAGTGACAAGCCTCAGGTGACACACAGGGGTTGATTTACTAAATACAAATGGACTGAACATTGCAAGTGCAGTTGCTCCAGAGCTTAGTAAATGAGGGAAAGCTATTGACTTCCATCATCCAATCAAGTGCAAGCAAAAAATATTTCTTTCTTGCATGTGATAGGGTACTCTTTACAAAGTTTCACCTCATTTACAGGTTTAATCTGGATTTGAGAGTTTACAACCACTTGTACTAACTGTGCTGCCCCAAACTGCATAATGAAGAGAATATTAGACGCATTTAGTGCCACTAAAAAGATTTAATGCATTAGAAGACCTCAGCAGCTTCACATTTTAGAACCTTCTAGTCTTACTCGCATACTGGATGATCTTCCAGGTTATAGCAAATTATGAAAACTACAGATAACGTCTTGTCGAATAACTTCTCGTTAAAGGATAACGAAAGCATGGCAAATCTGGTGCAGCTGTGCATAGTAGCCAATCAGCATTTTAAAGCGGCACTCCGCCCAAAAGAGGAAGCACCTCTTGTTTTCTCCCCCCGCCGCATTTGGCACCTTTGTGGAGGGGGGTCCCAGTTTTGACAGGTAAGGTCACTAGGAAGTTTTGCACGCCTCTTCCTTCCCCTGCTTCACAAAGCGCAGCGTGCATTGCAAATGTGCAGTAGGGAGCTAGCTGTTAAGCCGCGGGGCTTCATGGACGGTTTCCCTTACAAGAAATGGCAGGGGACAGCACCCAAGAGCGAACTGAAAAAAATCAGCTGGGGTAAAGACATCGCTGGATGTCTGGACAGGTAAATGTCCAAATATTAAAAAAGTCAGCAGCTGCAGTATTTGGAGCTGCTGACCTAATATTTTTCTGAAGGAGCCTGGAGCGCCTCCAACAACTTCAGCTTGTTCAATTAAGCTTTGCCAAAAAAAAAAAAAAAACCTGGAAGCCGATTGGTTTCTGTGAACAGCTACACCAGTTTTAGTACATCAGCCCCAATTAGTGTTTCAGCACTTTAAAATAGAATTGAAGGCTGACCCAGTTTACCTGTGCATGGAGGTTTTAATGATCAACATATAAAAGTGCTACATATGGCTTCTTAAGATTAATTTGGGATTTTGGGCTCTGAAGGCCTGGAAGGCTCATGGATCAGGTAAAGATCTGTCCAAGGACCACTAGGTAGCCAAAGGTTTGAGTTTAATGATCTTGCATGACTCTAGCAGAGGGCCATCACTTGCACTACAAGTCATGAAGGAGATTTTTGCATAGCATTAGGTACTGAATAGCAAAGGTGTAAAAAGACTTTCACTTACAAGCTGCACTGCATAATTTGACCTGTAAATCTGCAGTGACCTGGTGATGGCTAAAACCTCCCAATGTCAATATTTTACATGTATGGCTATACAAATGCTAATGGTACCACTCCAAATACAGTACAGTTAGTTCATTTACCAGTTTCTACAAAAGTTTCCACTCTGCAGGACAAGGTGAACTCCCTCTTATGAGCCGGTCCTGCTTCGTCTGATATAAAATACTCAGGAAGTCTCCATCCTTTTTGTACAGCAAGCTCCTAAAGAAAGACATTTTCGATTTAATTTAAAACACACACCCAGTATGCATGGACTTTCACCACACAGACAGATCAATTCACAGAACATTAAGGGCCTGTTCATAGCAGCAAGCGGTACCAAAACACCAATGAGCCAATTCCAGCACATTTTTTTTTTTTTAACAGCACTTTATTAAAATGTCATTGGTGACATTTCAATAAAGAGTTGTATTCACTACCATGGCATTTCAAAGTTTCTTGACGCAGCCTGTCACTCTGAAAAACAAAGAACTGCTTGCAGTACTTTCTCTACACACACCATAGGAATTCTGCAATGTGAACTGACACCACAGGAAGCAAGGCATTTTGTCCTGGCTATGCATTGGGGATGCAATGCAAATAGCTGCCAGCGCAGCCCTGCTGCATCTGGTGTCAACAGGCTCTGAAATTTCAACATTTTGGCAAAACATATGTAGAAGTACAGATATGATAATGTGCAGATATGCAACTTTGTGCTAGACAGCCATCCACAGCACCTTAGAACTTTTCTGAAGGTCTAAGCTTTGGCAAATCCTCTCCCTCAATCCACAAGGCAATAATGGAGCCGGAATGACAATGCTTTAGCACTTGATATATTGTGCTCCGGAGGGCTTACCAGATAACCTGGGAGACCAGTACTGCTGTGATGTATTTTTTCACAGGTTTATGGTAAAAAAAAAAAAAAGAATAAAAAAAAAAAAATAAGGGGGAGGGATTACCTGAAGTGAACCAATAGGATTTTCTTGAGTCTGATTAGCCGTTTGCTTGGCTACATCTCGTGTAATGGGTTCTGTCATAGGCAAACTGTAATTGACAAACATGATAATGTGAAAATCAAGAGGCTGTCTTTATGAAGCGAAAATAAATGCACTGGTCCTAAAGTTAGACATTTTAACCTATTTTAGCAATTTTCCATCTTTCCACTCTCACAGATGACTGAACACATCCCTAGACAGGTCTTCATCACTCAAACCAAGTGACTTTTGAGGCCAGTGCAATCTGGTAAACATAGAAAGCCAAGCCAACTTGAAGCTTGAATGAAGTATCATTTCATTCTGCTATTCTCTCCTTGATGTCACCTTTGGAAATTTGTGTACCAAATTGGCACTCAGATTAGAATCAGACAGTGGTGAGAGCAAAGTGCAGCTTGAGAGACCCTACAGAAGCTATGGGTTTTGCTTGCGATTCACCCGCTACTCCCACCTGCTACAACTTGTTAACATTGTCTTAACTTGCTTAGGTCATACTGGTGATTTTCAACAGGAAAAGGGTTGCATTTCTTCCCTAAATCATCAATGACAAATCTTTGGGGATCACATGCCTCGTCTCATCAGCCTTGGGAGCTGAACCAACTTCCAAAAGCACCGTATACAGAAATAAAATTGCTTCAAGCAATGTTCTGCATTTATTTAGACAAAAAATACTCTTCAGTACCCCAATGACCCGTCTTTCCAAGAGTGGGGGCATAAGATAAGACCAGAGAACTAGACCATTTGTCTTACAAGGGGTAAATACAAAATTGGTGTTTTGCTAGACAAACTTGTAACATATGTTTACATATTATTAGATCACATCTCACTTTAGAGTGGCATCTCCTCTTAATATGTTCAAAGCGGATTCAGCAGCTTTATGTTTTGCAATCTTCTTGCTAGGCCCATCCCCTAGAATATACAAAAGAATGAAAAATATTAAGTTCAAACATCAACAAATGCATACTCTATTGTTCTAAAGTGTCAGCACTATCAAAAGTCCTGCACTAGCACTGCTATTTTCTATCACATTTTGGCGATATCACAAAATGGAGGCTATTCAACCCGAAAAATACAGATCCTTCCAATAATACATTCATATTTGCAGCAGCCAATACCATTCTGTAAACCCATCGTTGCATTTCCAATGCAAAGCATCACGCGTTTCCCTTTGGGGGGGGGGGGGGGGTGCCATCAGCAGTACAGCATTGCATAATGTCAGTGCCACTCTGAATCATCAATGGGTCAATTAATGCTGGACGAGAGGGCAAGAGGACCTTGTAAATTATGTCATTGTCCTGAAGACTTTGAAAGGGGCAGAGAGGAAAAAAAAAAAAAAAAAGACCCATTTTATACCTGTACGTGATTGTGCACGCAGTGTAGGGGGCACGCGCCACTCTCGCTGTGGTTGGACACAGCGGAAGCCAATCAGCAGATCTGGTGGCCGCGAACCGAAGATCGCTAATCGTTCAGTGGAGAGAAGTCAAGCTAAAACACTGATTTATTTTCCTCCAGTGAATCCATCCCCCAACAGTTAGTAAGCACCTCCCAGGGACACACTGAACCCTTTGATTGCCCCATGGTGTTAATCTCTTCCCTGCCAGTGTCATTCGTACAGTGAATTTTGTTAGCACTGATCACAGTATTGGTGTCACTGGTCCCCAAAAAGTGTCACTAAGGCTAGTTTCACACTGCGGCGTTGGGGGCGCTGGCGGTAAAGCGGCGCTATATTTAGCGCCTCTTTACCGTTTTTTAGCGCCGCTATTCGACCCCTAGCGGGGCAGTTTTACCCCCCGCGAGCGGCCGAAAAAGGGTCAATACCGCCCTCGGACTTTCACACTGAAGACACAGCTGTTTCGGGTCGGTTTGCAGGCGCTATTTTTAGCGCAATAGCGCCTGCAAACCGCCCCAGTGCGAAAGGGGCCTTAGTGTCCAATTAGTCCACAGCAATGTCGCAGTCCCGAAAAAAAAAAAAAAAAAAAAAAATGATTACTAGCAAAAATAAAATGCCATACATCTATCCCATAGTTTGTAGACGTGATAACTTTTATGCAAACCAGTGATAATATGCTTATTGGGATATGTAGCAGAATACATATTGGCCTAAAAACTGATGAAGAAATTTGATTTTTAAATTTTTATTGGGAATGTTTTATAGCAAAAAAATACTGTTTTTTATTCAAAAGTTTTTTGTTTATAGTGCAAAAAACTAAAACCACAGGAGGTGATCAAATACCACCAAAAGAAAGCTCTATTTTTGGGAAAAGGTTAGGGAACATCATCGCACGACGGCGCAATTGTCAGTTAAAGCAACGCAGTGCCGTATCGCAAAAAATGGCCTGGTCATGAAGGGAGGTAAAACCTTCCGGAGCTGAAGTGGTTAATTTGGGCTCACTGTGGTGTAAAAAAAAAAAAAAAAGTAGCGGTAGAATAAGTAGTAGCCAATAAGGTGCAAGAATCTTTATACGGTTGGAATATTTTCCCATCGCATACCAACTATCCCATCTACGGCAGCTGAAACACAGAACACCAAGGTCACTTGGGAGATTTGCAATACAGAAATGCATAACTGAACTACAGATATCTGTTGCTTCTGCACAAAGATGTTGAAGATTTGGTTCTTCCAGTTACATTAAAGCAGCTCTCGCCACTCATACCAAGCTTTTTGTAGTTAAAGTAGACCCAAATTTTTTATTTTTTTTGTTGATGTCATAATGTAGAGAATAAGATTCTTTCATTTGAGCCCAGTCTTGCCACACAAATTTACTCGAGGCCTGAGCAATCCTCTTATTGTTCAGTTAGAGAAATCTTGACAAAGTCTTGAAAACTTTGTCAAATACGCCCCCTTGCTGTGAGTGACAGGTGATTTACATATCTCATGTACTAGCCTGAGACAGGCACATCCTGTGTAAAAAGTTCACAATTCACATCCCCCTCCCCTCCAGCTCTCCCAGGATTGGCTGCCTTTACCGTTTTGACTGGATGTTTCTCATCATGGGATGCAGTGAACAGTCAGCAGACTATAGACAGACAAGTGATTTAGGGGACATGTATGTAGTCAGAGCTGGGCAGAGTAGAACATCCAGTGATCTGATGATAACCTGTCTCAGGCTAGTACATGAGATATGCAAGTCACCTGTCACTCACAGCAAGGGGGCGTTTTTGACAAAGTTTTCAAGACTTTGTCAAGATTTCTCTAACTGAACAATAAAAGAGGATTGCTCAGGCCTCGAGTAAATCTGTGTGGCAAGACTCAAATGAAAGGACATCTTATTCGCTACATTATGACATCAAAAAAATATAAATACATTTTTTACATCCACTTTAAAGCACATCTAACCGCAAAAACAAAAATGTATTACCATTCCTTAATATTGGTGGCTCCATCATCTTTCTACTTTAGGCTGAGAAAATTTTCAGCAAGTACAGAAACTACCTGTTGAACTTGCTAGAAATGCAATGCCCTTGTCACTGCACAAAGAACGTTATCTTTACTGCGTAAACTACTAGTATCAGCAATCCACCATGTCATGTAGATGTACAGGTCATGTAGATAAACCAAAGCCCAGCCTGTGCGACCACCACAGATGTCCCTATAGCTGAAATGCAGGAGAGGAGGAAAAAAAAAAGAAAGGGCAGAGGAAGAGCAGAACTTCCCTTTAGGGTGAAGTTCTTCTTTAATTTGTCCCCCATTTATAAGGCTAAAGCTGTTCAATCTTCAGCATCCCCTGACACTTCCTGAGTGTCAAGGCTTTCCGTGCGCCAGCACAGAGCCACTGATAAACACTGGAATAATGTTGTGTACAATGGAATAATTCCACTGCTGACTGTCAATGGTTCTGTGCATATACACACAGTTGAGCACAAAACATTGTGCTGCACTACTACTACTGAGAAAACACAATTGGGGGGGACTTAAAGAGTGCTGAACAACACTATTTTGTTGCTGAAATCTATCAGCCAGCACTGAGATTGAAGTGTGCATAATGGGCACTCCTTCCTCAGTGTACTCTCCCCCCAGTCACTGCCCCCCCATTAAACAGACACAGGTGCATGAATTTTGTAATGTAGTGGCCAGAGCCTGATAAGAACTGAGAGTCTAGTTCCCCATCAGGTCCACCTTCCCGTTTATTGATCATGCATAGCACTGGGCAGATCCATAGCTGCTATTTAGTCCAATAGTGGCTTTCAAATCTGCCTACTGCCATCTCTTTTCAATCAAAACGAAGGTGCATCTGATGGGGAACTTGTCTCAGTCCTCCATCAGGATCAGCCCACCCGGTGACTCAAGTCATTTCCCAAAAAGGGAATTGCCATATTTCAGTAATGACATCACCGCTATTCCTGGCTGTTAAGACTTTATTAAAATTTTCCAGTTTGTGATTATGTGGCAAACAAAGCAAACCACACTGATTGACAAAAATAATAAAACTGCATTCACATATATGCTGCCTTGATTACATTTGGGGGGATCAAGGATCACATACAAAGCATTCAGTAACTATCCAAGAACAGGCTACATTCACAATTGTTAACAGGCAAGATTACTCCAATCAGAATACTTTCATATTTAGATACAGTAAACCCCCGCTCTATCGCGGTTCAGTTTTTGCAGTCCCGGTATATTGCGCTATTTTAATTAGGACCTGTTATTCTGATATTGCACTAATATTTTGCCATTTTGCAGTTATGTACTCTATTTTTTACTGTACAGTATACTGTACTGTTAAGACAATATTTTTAGGTTTTAAAAATCCTCTTGATCTCTCTCTCGCTATCTTTTATGTGTTTCTATTGCGTAAATGTGCGTTTAAAAGACCTTTAAATGCTATTAAAAATTAACAAAACATGCCTAGGGTGTATTTAAATAGGGTATTTCCATTTCGCGGTTTTTCACTTTTCGCGGGTGGGTCCGGAACGGAACCCCATCGATGGAGGGGGGTTTACTGTAATATAAAATTACTATTATAAATAACATTCGTATTGCCGAGCAAGTCCGCTCCTTAAAGCGAGGAAGTGCTGGAGTCTGGGCAGTCTAACAGACAAGACCTGACAACACGGGTCCTAATAACCAAACAGAAAAAAAAAAAAAAAAAAAAACACGTTACAAAACTATGCGCATTAGCAATTCTAACATTTTGTAACCTTCGAATACAAGCCAACCAGCTCCATGCAACAAGAAATATGGTCAACCCAACACATGATACATATCTTCCCAGTTTAAAAATGAAATCTCACCTTTTTTCTTAGAAGGATTGACTTTATCCGACATCGCAAGTCTCATCTGTCCCTGACCAAAACTTAATAGGACTATGAGAGAATAGATATTGAGGGGGCAGGTTACCACTCCCACTGCTGAATAAACTACAGCTGTTCTCAAGGATTCACATTCAGGGACTTGGCCTATATTTACCAGCCTGCTCAGAACTTGTCACATAACCAGACAGTTCAGTAACTGATACCATTAAAGCTTGGCAATGCATTTGTCTTGATACTACCACTTGGTCCCATAAACTTGGTGCAGGATAAAATAGCAACAAAGCCAACTCTGAATTGCAGAGCTCTGGAAAGGCCATTTGCTGGGAGTCCGGCTCCTAATAAATCATTACATTAAGTAACTAAAAGGCAATATTTTTAGTTTCGGATAGGGTGGAGAGGGATTAGAACACCTGTCAGGTTGTATTGCTGTCTGTTTCCCCACTGGGGAGATTCACCCTCTCCATTTATCATGTTTACTGACATCATTGAAAACGAAAGAAAAAAAAAAGACATTTTGGGTTGAAACCAGAACAGTAAGAGGGGAAAACTTCCAAAAGATCTGCCAACACCCCGGGATTCCCTCTCACTTCCCTCTGGCCCCTTTCACACTGGGGCGTTTTTCAGGCGGTACAGCGCTAAAAACAGCGCCTGTACACCGCCTGAAAAAAACAGTTCACTCCAGTGTGAAAGACGACGGGTTTTTTACACTGGAGCGGTGCGTTAGCAGGACGGTAAAAAAAGTCCTGCTAGCAGCATCTTTGGAGCGGTATAGGAGCAGTGTATTCACCGCTCCTACCCATTGATTTCAATGGGACACCACGGTAATACCGTGGCAATACCGCCGCTACGGCGTCGCTTTGCGGGGGATTTTAATCCTTTTTCAGCCGCTCGCGGGGGGTAAAACGATGGCAAAGCAGCGCTAAATATAGCTCTGCTTTACCGTCGCCGTGGCTCCTGCCCCAGTGTGAAAGGGGCCTCTCTGTTTTTGGCTATGGGGCAGGAAACTAAGGGAATTCTCCTCCCTGGGAAACATAGCAAAAAACTGACAGGGGTTATGACCCTCCCTTGCTCTATCCCAGTGATGGCGAACCTTGACACTCCAGATGTTTTGGAACTACATTTCCCATGATGCTCATGCGCTCTGCAGTGTAGTTGAGCATCATGGGAAATGTAGTTCCAAAACATCTGGGGTGCCAAGGTTCGCCATTCACTGCTCTATCCAATACAAAAAAAAAGTTTTGCATTTAGTTCTATTTCTAGGAAAAAAAAAAAAACTGTTTACTTTTAATTCAACAGTCAGGCACACGTGAAAGAATAAGCCCTGTTCACATTGGCGCAACTTGTCATGTGATTTGATGGGTCGCATCCTATTGCCAGCAATCGCACCACTCAAATCGGTGCAATACTGACTTCGTGGTGCCGCATAGATTTAAAAAGTTAGTACATGCACTACTTTTGGCAATTTCAGGTGCAAATTGCATAGACCTTTGTGCATGAAGCCGCACAGATGTCTTCAAAGTCGCACCAATATGAAGTCATGCAATTTCAGATGAAGTCACCCAGATTTCAAAGCCACAGTCAGTCAATGTGAGCGTGAGCTAAAATAGCCTCTATATATTCTGATATATGCCTCCTTCCATAACAGTGGAGCAGCTCCTTCCTCAAAGAGGCTGTAAAGGCTGTTTTTTTTTAACCTTGGTTTCTCTACATCAGTGGCCTTCAAACTGAGGCCCGGGGACCAGGTGTGGCCCTTTGCTTGCTTTTATCCAGCCCTTGGGGCATGATTTTTTTCCCCAATGACCGACAACGTGGCCCACCTACACGAACCATGGGGCACAATTCCTCCCACAGACACCAACCATGGGGCACAATTCCCCCCACTAACGATGGGGCATTATTCTTTCCCTACCGACATGGTACCTTTCTTACTCTAAATAGCAACAAGTCAGAAGGACAGTAAACTGGCCCTTTATTTAGAAAGTTTGGAGACCCCTGCTCTATGTTAAAGTGGTTGTAAACCTCAGACATGAAATATGAACAAAGCATATCCCTCTGATCGCGGATGTAATCCTTCGAAGCCTTGGGCAGGGAAGAAAAAAAAAATAGGACTTCTTTTCTGCAAAAAAATGTGTGCATTTATTATTTTCCCCAGAGAAAAACTTAAAAACATCGTTCCAACATT
This sequence comes from Lithobates sylvaticus, assembly GCA_028564925.1. Classification (NCBI taxonomy): domain Eukaryota; kingdom Metazoa; phylum Chordata; class Amphibia; order Anura; family Ranidae; genus Lithobates; species Lithobates sylvaticus. The sequence goes on from CM053031.1 coordinate 79,237,354, forward strand.
AAAACGATATGGGTCATTTTCCCGACACAAACGCTTTTCAGCTGACAGCCTCATACCTGAGCATGATATTTCACCAATAGCAACAAGGAAAGTAAAACTAGGATTATGGGCTTGTCCTTCAGCCTTCTCCATGGTGTAGACGGGGGGGTTGTTGGTCTTTGTTCCATATTCATGTAGCAGCTGAATTGGAGTCTTGCTGATGTTGGTTGGGGGCATTTCATTTAAGCTACGGAGAGAAAGAACAATCTTTTCGAAAAAATAAATAAATGTTATAGTTATATTAGGCGTTTATGGCGCACCGTGCTTGTGTGGCAAACATTTTGCTATAGAGAACCTCTACCTTTCATCATTTACCCCTTTTGACAAAACAGTAACTGGCAGGACAGAGTAGAAACCATGTGCATGGAGGTTGTGAAAAAAAAAAAAATGCAATTGTATTCTCTTGCCAATGAACAATTATACCACATGTGGTTGCTCTCATTTGCTACACCCAGAAATCAATTTGAATTAAGAGATTTCTTGCCCTGAAAAAAGTATACTGTATTTTAAAAGGTCACCATACACGGTACAGATCTACCATCAACTATGTACAGTGCCTTGAATAAAGTATTCATACCCTTTGAAAAATTCATAAAATTTATTTTATTGGGATTTTATGCGATAGACCAACACAAAGTGGCACATAATTGTAAAGTGGAAGGAACACGATAAATGGTTTTAATTTTTTTTTACAAATATGTGAAAAGTGTGGCGTGCATTTGTATACAGCCCCCCTGAGTCAATTTGTAGAACCTCCTTTCTCTGCAATTACAGCTACAAGTCTTTTTTGGGGATGTCTCTACCAGCTTTGCACATCTAGTGTGATATTTTTGCCCATTCTTTGCAAAATAGCTAAGAGAGCCCTGTATTTGGCTCCAATCATCTGTCCCTACTAAAGAAAAGCTTCCCCACAACTTGATGCTGCCACCACCATGTTTCATGGTGGGGATGGTGTGTTCAGGGTGATGTGCAGTGTTAGTTTTCCACCACAAAGCATTTTGCTTTTAGGCCAAAAAGTAAAATTTTGGTCTCATCTGACCAGAGCACCTTATTCCACATATTTGCTGTGTCCCTCACATGGCTTCTCGCAAACTGCAAACGGAACTTCTTAGGGCTTTCTTTCAACAATGGCTTTCTTCTTGCCACTCTTCCATAAAGGTCAGATTTGTGGAGTGCATGACCAATAGTTGTCCTGTCAGAAGACAATGGCCCAGTAGGAGGGATTTTTGCAGCAAAATGGTCTGTGTTGATGGGGGAATCGGGTGAATTTATTTTCTGCAGGAAAATAAATTTGCTTTGTGTATGGTCGGCCTAATGCCGCGTACACACGTGCGGACTTTTGCCGGCGGACCTAGTCCATCGGACAATCCCGCGGGACTTTCCAGCTAGGTCCGCTGGACTTTCCGAGCGTGTGGACTTGCCCACACGCACGGACTTCTCCAGCGGATAATCCGCCGGCCAAAAGTCCGCGGGACTTTTGAAAATGAACGGACTTGCCCACACACGGAGCAGTCCGTTCATTTCGAACGTAACTTCAGGTTACGTAGCTAGCGTAGGCAGTAAATGCCGCTGCGCTAGCTCCCCCCACCCCAAAGCACCTTGTCCCCATGTTGATGAGGACAAGGGCCTCTTCCCGACAACCCTGGCCATTGGTTGTTGGGGTCTGCGGGCGGGGGCTTATCGGAATCTGGGAGCCCCCTTTAATAAGGGGGCCCCCAGATACCGGCCCCCCACCCTATGTGAATGAGTATGGGGTACGATGTACCCCTACCCATTCACCTAAGGTGTAAAATGTAAAGTACAAAAACACACACACTTTTGAAAAAATATTTTATTGCACTGCTCCGGGGGTCTTCTTCCGTCTTGGGGGTCTTCTCGCCGGACTCCTCCGCTCTCTTCTGCTCTTTTACCTAGCTCTTTCACGAGCGGAGGAGGCCGGCTACCTTCTTCGTCATCGACGCCGTCGTCTGGGGGTCTCGATCCACCTTCGGGGGTCTTCCGGGGGTCTCTTCTGTTCTTGCGGCGGTCGTCGTCTTCCGCGCCGGCGCCTTCTTCTTGTCCTTCTTCCGATGTTGACCCGTCGCTGTCTCTGCCCGGAATGCCTGTGCCGCTCTGCGCTCGGACTTATATAGGGACATGGGGGACAGGGTCACATGCACATGTCACATGGTGACCCCGCCCCCTTGCGATGTCACAGTCCCGGAGGATGCTGGGACTGTGACAACACAAGGGGGCGGGGTCACCATGTGACATGTGCATGTGACCCTGTCCCCCATGTCCCTATATAAGTCCGAGCGCAGAGCGGCACAGGCATTCCGGGCAGAGACAGCGACGGGTCAACATCGGAAGAAGAAGAACAAGAAGAAGGACAAGAAGAAGAAGAAGGCGCCGGCGGCGCGGAAGACGACCGCCGCAAGAACAGAAGAGACCCCCGGAAGACCCCCGAAGGCGGATCGAGACCCCCAGACGACGGCGGCGACGACGACGAAGAAGGTAGCCGGACTCCCCCGCTCGTGAAAGAGCTAGGTAAAAGAGCAGAAGAGAGCGGAGGAGTCCGGCGAGAAGACCCCCAAGACGGAAGAAGACCCCCGGAGCAGTGCAATAAAATATTTTTTCAAAAGTGTGTGTGTGTTTTTGTACTTTACATTTTACACCTTAGGTGAATGGGTAGGGGTACATCGTACCCCATACTCATTCACATAGGGTGGGGGGCCGGTATCTGGGGGCCCCCTTATTAAAGGGGGCTCCCAGATTCCGATAAGCCCCGCCCGCAGACCCCGACAACCAATGGCCAGGGTTGTCGGGAAGAGGCCCTTGTCCTCATCAACATGGGGACAAGGTGCTTTGGGGTGGGGGGGGCCGCACGGCCCCCCTTTCCCCAGGGCACCCCCCATGTTGAGGGCACGCGGCCTGGTACGGCTCAGGAGGGGGGGGGCGCTCGTTCGTCCCCACCCCTTTCCTGGCCTGCCAGGCTGCGTGCTCGGATGAGGGTCTGACATGGATTTGGGGGGAACCCCCACGCCGTTTTTTCGGCGTGGGGATTCCCTTTAAATCCATGCCAGGTCACGGAGCTAGCGCGGCGGCAGTAACTGCCTACGCTAGCTACGTAACCTGAAGTCACGTGCTAAATGAACGGACTTGCCGATGAGCGGCAAGTCCGTTCATTTCAAAAGTCCCGCGGACTTGCCCACTAACGGCGGGATTGTCCGCTGGACTGCCAAGTCCAGCGGATAATTTTAAAACAAAACTTAAAACTTTGGTCCGCCGGACTTTGGCGCCAAAAAGTCCGCCGGCGCCCACACACGAGGGGATTATCCGCTGGACTTCAGTCCAGAGGATAATCCCGCGGGATTGTCCCTTCGTGTGTACGCGGCATTAGTTTCACTTGGTCATTCACACCATACATGGTGTGCTGTGCTGGGCAGCCTTGCTCAGTGCAGTCCCAACTCAGACCAAGCAATTTGCCTTGAGTCCTAGGAATTCAGTTTACACCACTGCGCTGCAAAAAGAGACATTACTTTTATTTTTAGCCAAGCATGTTGTGATGCAGTACAGCTTATTGAGACCCATTGCAGTGAATAAAGATTAATAATTTTGCAACATTTCATTAAAGTTGGCAAAAATTAAACATGTAAACAGTGCAAGGTGGCATTTCCAACACACAGGCACCACTCACTTCACAGTGCATACCAACGGCTCACCCTTGCTTCAGACCCCTTTCACACTGAGCCGCCCGGGCGTCAGCGGTAAAGCGGCGCTATTTTTATCGCCGTTTTGCCATCTTTTTAGCGCCACTATTCGTCAGCTAGCGGGGCTAAATCCACCCGCTGGAGCAGTGCTTTGCCGGTGATATAGCAGCGCTGCCCCATTGTTTTCAATGGGGAGGAGCGGTGTATTCACAGCTCCTACACTGCTGCAAAGCTGCTGGCAGGACGTTGTAAATGAAGGAAATTTATGCAGATTTCCATCATCCATCCATGTGCAATCAAAAATGCTATTTTTTTATTTTCCTTACATGTGATTAGGTATTCTTTGCAAAGAAAAGCATCAAAAATGTGTGGTTGAGCCATGTTTTTGCTACCCAACTGCGCCCCCCCTAAATCTGCAATAGGCAGCAGACAGGGGCGTTTACATGTTCTGGACGGGACGCTTCACAACACTGACTTGCAGTGATCAGCGGGCGGCAAGCATTTGAAGAGGTGAGAGGTGAAGTGGTTAAATATCCATGTCTTTTCAGAATTGACTACTTTTGAGATAAATACTGCATGAATTATAAAGTTCAAATTCATTAAAAAGTGGTTGTAAACCCGTTTTTAAAAAAAATAAAAAAAAACACCTGCAAGACAAAGCCATAACGAGCTAGTATGAATAACATACTAGCTCATTATGCATTACTAACCTTATACCGGGGGCCCGGAAGTCTTCCTCGTCTCCCCCTCCAGCCGCAGCCATCTCTCCACAGATACCCGGTTACTTCCGGGTATCGCCGCTTGGCTGGAGCAGCTGTGCGATCCCTGCTGAGCAGCGGATCTTCACGGGGCGGATACGCCCGTGTGAAAGAGCCCTTAATCTAGGCTTACCTGTAGGTGCAAGTTGTAATGGAGGGTATACAATCACTTTAAGTATTTATTTTAAATCCCATTCACATCGGTGCAATTTGTCATAAGATGTGACAGTTTCACATCGCACCCCATTGTCAGCAATGGAACCATTCAAATTGCCGTTAATCATGTCCTTGAAAAAGACTCCTGCACTACTTTATGCTGATTTCATTGTGACTCGCACAGACTTGTTAAACGAAGTTACAATGAAACTGGAGCTGCAAATTGCACTGATCTTTGCGGTTTTCAAGTGGTTTACTGGTGATGGCTGACGCTTTTAGCCATGACCCTGGTTATTTTTTTTAAGCCAGCGGCTGGCTCTCATGAAAATGCTCCGATTGGCTCATGAGCTGCTGGAATGCTTTCAGAAGCGGCAGGAGGGGACATCATCCCTCGCCTTCCTCCTGGTGTTTCTCAGGCTTACCGGTTTCACTAGTGCGCCCAAGAAATGATCCGACGGTGCAGCCGGCTGGTTACAGAGGCGATCAAAGACTACATAGTCTATGATGACCTCTTTGGCCTTGGAGGATAGGAGCAACATCATGACATTCCTTCTGGTCCAGGCTGGAAGCAAATTTATTTATGTAAAGTGTAAAAAGGTCTTTTTGACACCAGATCTCTCCATAAATAGGACCTGTAATCCTTATTTCTATTACAAGGGATGTTTACAGCAAAAGAAAACAAATGTAATAACTTACAAGAAGATACGGGAACAGTGAAGCCAGAACCAGTCATAGCTATGACTAAGCACTACACTGAAGTGTGAAACACGTTAGCGCCTGTCTGTTCCTGCTGTGGCTTGTATTTTTGTTCAAGAATTTTTGAATAAAAGGCAAAAAAAAAAAAATTTTTTGAGTGCGGCTGTCCAGATCTTCTTCCCATTTTTGATCACTTTAAAAGTAGGGTTGTCCCGATACCACTTTAAGACCGAGTACAAGTACCGACACTTTTTTTCAAATACTCGCCGATAGCGATACTTTTTTTTTAATGTCATGTGACAGTGGCATGTGTGTCAGGTTTTTGTTTTTACAAATTTATTATTTATTGCAACTCTTTTTATCATTAGCCCTTTTGGGGGGCTTTGGCAAGATATCAGGGGTCTTAACAGACCCCTGACATCTCCCCTTTGAGACAGGGAAAGGGTCGGAGGACACATGTTTCCCAGTCCCCTTAGCAGCCTCAGCTGCACTGAAAATTAATGGCTCCTCTCCATTCATAAACTGAAGCATCGTAAAAACACAGGTTACAATGTTTCAGTTATGTGAATGGACAGTCAGTTATCACTGAGGCCCCTTTCACACTGGGGCATTTTTCAGGCGGTACAGCGCTAAAAATAGCGCCTGTTCACCGCCTGAAAAAATCCGGCCCCTTTAACTCCAGTGTGAAAGCCGGCGGGCTTTCACACTGGAGCGGTGCGCTAGCAGGACGGCAAAAAAAGTCCTGCTAGTAGCATCTTTGGAGCGGTATAGGAGCGTTGTATTCACCGCTCCTATACTGCGCCTTCACATTGATTTGAATGGGAAACCGCGGTAAAACCGCGGCAATACCGCCGCAAAGCGCCACTATGGCTCCCCGCCCCAGTGTGAAAGGGGCCTAACTGTTCATTCAGAAAAGGAAGGAGCCAGATTTACTGGCTCCTATTTCCATCCTGAAAGATCAAGGGGGACACTGAGCAGAATGGAGGAGGGACTGGAGGAGAATACAGGGTCAGCGGTGATTTGGGGGCACTTACAAGCACCGATCACCACTGTGTAGATTTTACTAAAGCAGCTGAAAGGGGGGCTGTCAGGCTTTACTGAAATCTAAACAGGGTGATCGGTGCTTGCAACTCCCCCTCCACACCAACACCGACTGTCCAGGTATCGGGTGAAGCATCAGAGCATTTGCCCGAGTACAAGTACTTGGGCAAATGCTAGGTATCGGGAAAACCATACTTAAAAGTAGTATGGGTGTTTTTGATTTATACTTACCTAGGTGGATGCAGCATCGGAGCCTCTGCACTGAAAACCTGAGTGATTGAACATCGCTGATCACTCAGTTTTCACAGCTCCATGAGCAGAGAGCTTCAGACTGTCAGTCACAGCTCTGTGCTCATCCCCCTCTATGCTCATTGGAGTGCTGAGCTATGGAGGGGTGGAGCAGCCATCTCAGGCTCTCAGAAGTGACAGGAAGGAAACCAGGTATGCAATATCTGTATATACCCTCCCTGGACTCATGTACATACGTATACATACAGACATATATATACACCCTCCTATTATATATACCCTCCCCCACCGCATATACACACACACACACAATCCTATTACTTATATACCCTCCCCCACCCCATATATACCTTCCCTATTGAGCCACTGCCCATCACACCATCAAGCCTAGGCCACACGGGCCGAATGCCGGGCAACATCATCGGTTTAATAAAAACTGTCTGTTTAATAAAAATTCGGCCCGTGTGTATGGCAGCCGGTCGGACAGAAGCCAGCCATTGGGCATGCTAGAAAAAAAACCCGGCTCCTAGATTTCAAGCAAATTTGTCAAGCCCTGCATTAACCACTTGCTGGCCAGCCATTAGACTCGGCACAAACATGCAAGCCGTTGTTGCTGTACGTCAGCTCCTTTAAGCGGGATAGCAGGCGCACGCTCGCTGCACTGCGGGGTGCCGATGCCTGTTGCCGGCGGCCGATATTACCGCTGCGCAGGCACAAGAGGCAGAACAGGGACGTGCGTGTATGTGTAAGCAAGCACACAAATCCCTGTTCTGCAAGGAGGGGCAGATCATGAGTTCCTACTAGCTAGAAACCACTGGCATCCGATTGGCTGCTCGGTGCCAGTCACCGTACCGGCATCCGATTGGCTGCTCGGTGCCAGTCACCGTACCGGCATCCGATTGGCTGCTCGGTGCCAGTCACCGTACCGGCATCCGATTGGCTGCTCGGTGCCAATCACCGTACCGGCATCCGATTGGCTGCTCGGTGCCAATCACTGTACCATCATCTGATTGGCTATTAGGCGCCCCTCCCCATTCCCTCTGGTGTCCAGTAACTTCTAAGTTGAGTGGATGAGGCACCACAACTCCCAGCACAGACACCACTCAGCCGGCCCGCTCTATAGAACACACTTCTCCCCTCTGCAGCTCGGTGTACGCCGGCAACCCAGGACTGCATAATGGCCGCCCACCTCCCGGCTCTTCCCAGCCTCACTTACCCCGGGGCGCCCCTAGCGGTGGCGGTCTTCTCAGAGCTCCTTTTAGGCGCGGCTGGAAACCTCTCCTTGGACATGGCGTCTGAGGGGGAGAGTACGGTCCGCTCTCCGAGGATTAGAGCCGCGCAGAAAAGGTTCTCTCCCGGACGGCGGCTCTCTACTGCGCTGCACACAATCCCAGGGAGATGCCGGGCATAGCGGAAGGGGCGGGGCCACAAGACTCCATGCTAGGCGGCCGACGGGGGCGGGGCCACACGCCTTCTTACTGGGCGGGGCCACAGACGTCCCTATATAGAGCAGCCGAACAGGGCGGAGCCACACACGCGCCTCGCTAAATAAGAGCAATGGGGCGGGGCCACACACGCCTCTATACTAGATGGCTGGCTGAGGGCGGGTCAACACTTTTATACGAAACAGATAAATGGGGGCGGGACCACAAAAGCCTGTCTACTAGACGCGATTCTAAATAACCGAATGGGGGGGGGGGGGGCGGGGTCAAACACGCCCCTCTTCTAGGGGCAGGAATAGGGCAAGGCCACACATGCCTTTAGATTAGTCGAATGAATGGGAGTGGGCGGGGCTATCTCTCGAGGGGGGGGGGGGGGGGGGTAGCGGCTCTCAAGGTAGATTGTAGCCAGGTGAGCCAATCAGCTGAAGAGCTGTACATAGATATGAGAGAAGTGATGAGCAGGGAAGATCACTGAGATGTGCCCACTGTCATTGCTGTGTAAACTGTATCAGCCACATACAGAGCTGTGTTCTGATAGTGGGATGGGGATATCCCACCCCCTAGAGCTGCTCAGCCATTCACAGGAGGCTTTGTATTTTATGAATGAATACAAGGCTTTCTCTGATTGGCTGAGGTGGAGATCGGAAACGCTGCCTGTGGCTATTGTAGTTATTGTTCATTCTGTTTAACTATCTATCATTTTCATTTACAAATGGGAGTTTTTGGCCTGTTTGAGGTTGTCAGTAAAAATATGCTCCATCAGTTCATTTTTCAGGTTTTGCCATTAGAAAAATGTTCTGAGAAGTTGGTAGCCCTGTCAGTGCTGCACTGCTCAGCCACAGTGCCAAGTCAGGAAAATAAAATCAACATCAGCTTCCTCATCACCTCCTCATCACCTCCTCACCACCTCCTCACCACCTCCTCATTACCTCCTCACCACCTCCTCATCACCTCCTCACCACCTCCTCACCACCTCCTCATTACCTCCTCACCACCTCCTCACCACCTCCTCACCACCTCCTCATTACCTCCTCACCACCTCCTCATCACCTCCTCACCACCTCCTCATCACCTCCTCATCACCTCCTCATTACCTCCTCACCACCTCCTCATCACCTCCTCACCACCTCCTCATCACCTCCTCATCACCTGCCTGAACTCTGTAAGGATATCTTCCCACTGTACTATTTTAGCTTGTTTAATGCTAAAATATGGAGAACCGGTAGAACATAAAAAAAGGATGAACATCACAACACATGCATATCACTATATCAGTCAGAAAAGATGTACAGCAAAGTATAAGGCACATGTGTCAAACACAAGGCCCGCCAGGCCATTTCATGTGCTCCTCACTGTCCTCACAGCAGGGCTTTTTTTTTCAGCCAGAACCCTGCACACTGTGCATAGCACACTCTGCAGTCTGTACATAATGCACTCCTGAATCCTGCGCTTAATACATAGCGCACCCCTGAACTCTGCACATGGCGCACCCCTGAACTCTGCACTCTCTACATATCACACCCCTGAACTCTGCACATGGCGCACCCCTGAACTCTGTACTCTCTACATAGCGCACCCCTGAACTCTGCACTCTCTACATAGCGCACCCCTGAACTCTGTACTCTCTACATAGGGCACCCCTGAACTCTGCACTCTCTACATAGCGCACCCCTGAACTCTGCACTCTCTACATAGCGCACCCCTGAACTCTGCACATGGCACACCCCTGAACTCTGTACTCTCTACATAGCGCACCCCTGAACTCTGCACTCTCTAGATAGCGCACCCCTGAACTCTGCACTCTCTACATAGAGCACACCTGAACTCTGCACTCTCTACATAGAGCACACCTGAACTCTGCACTCTCTACATAGAGCACACCTGAACTCGGCACTCAGTACATAGCGCACCCCTGAACTCTGCACTCAGTACATAGCGCACCCCTGAACTCTGCACTCAGTACATAGCGCACCCCTGAACTCTGCACTCACTACATAGCGCACCCCTGAACTCTGCACTCTCTACATAGCGCACCCCTGAACTCTGCACTCTCTACATAGCGCACCCCTGAACTCTGCACTCTCTACATAGCGCATCCCTGAACTCTGCACTCAGTACATAGCGCACCCCTGAACTCTGCACTCAGTACATAGCGCACCCCTGAACTCTGCACTCAGTACATAGCGCACCCCTGAACTCTGCACTCAGTACATAGCGCACCCCTGAACTCTGCACTCAGTACATAGCGCACCCCTGAACTCTGCACTCTCTACATAGCGCACCCCTGAACTCTGCACACTCTACATAGCGCACCCCTGAACTCTGCACTCTCTACATAGCGCACCCCTGAACTCTGCACTCTCTACAGCGCATCCCTGAACTTCGCACATAAGGCACTCCTGGTATAAGGCCCATGATGAAATTGAGTTTCACACCCTTGTTATAAGGGTAGGTGTGCAGTGCTTCAATGAGAAACCTCTATATATGGGATTTTAAAGGCAACAAACAATATTTGAAAATAGATATAAATTTATTAATACATCAGAAAATTTTCATGAAAAAATTCCAAACATTAAGCATACAAAAATATTTTTTAGGGCCCTTTCACACGGGCGGACAATATGTCCATATTTCATCCATCCATTTTAGGATGAAATATGGACATACATGCATTCCTATGGGATAGCGGGTGTCAGCGGATGAACATCCGCTGACACCCGATATCGTCCGTCTCCGCTGTGGTCCGATTCTGCAGACGGAGGAAAATCCTATTTTCCATCCATCTGCAGAGCGGATCGGATGAACACGGACAGACGGTCCGTGTTCATCCGATCCCCCATAGAGGAGAGCGGAGATCTGACAGGGCGATCCCTGCACAGTGTGCGATCCCCGCTGAGCAGCGGATCTTTACGGGTAGATCATTACGGAAAGAGTGTGAAAGAGCCCTTAAAAACATTGTATATGATGTGAGAAGACACAGTGATACTTAAATCCAACGCGTTTCAATAAATCATAGTATTTGGAATCTTCATAAGGGAATTGTATCACTGTCTACAAAATAGATCAAAAACAGCATTTTTAAGAATTTCCTGACCTGGACGCTGATGCGCCACGCCCATCACAAACGCAATAACGTAGCGATCACGTAGCCCGCACCATACACTAAACAGGACGGGGAGTATAATGCAGTGTGAATCACAGACCTAGTCCAGCGGTATCTTACCCGCTGAGCACCAGACCTGCACTCTTTCAAAATCTCCCACTCTCTGGGTACCAAACCCACACAGTGGGAGTGATGGCATGTTGGAAGGCCAAGGAAAAAGAACCACAAATTGCAACAACATAACAGAAGGATACCTAAAGATGTAGACGTCACATATGAAGTGACGTTACTGATGGTCCAATTACTCATGTCCGCCTCAGATTAATATCTGTGGCACCAGATTAACGGCCATACTAAGGGCTAAAAACCACTGGCACATTTCTCTCCAATTAAAGTGGAAATTCCACTCAATGGGGAGTACAGGAACCCCAGTGATGCTAACATAGCCCCACCCTCTGTAGCTTTTTGGTGCAACCATCACAGCCAGAGGAGACACCACACCAGACGGGGCACATGATGCCATTAAAGTGGTTGTAAACCTCAGACATAAAATATGAACAGAGCATATCCCTCTATAGTGCGACAGCCTCAGCTCTGTTCCTGTGTGAAGGGGGGAGGGGAGTGTCCCTTCCCCCTAATCAGCTCTCAGAGCTCTCCTCACTGAGCTCTGCAGAGGGTGACTTCAGCACTCCTCCCCTTTTTTCTGAAAAAAATGGAGGAGGATTTGTTTCATCTCTGTGAATCACCTGAAACTAGTCACTTCACTGGGTATATGGAAGGGTTTACAACCACTTTAAATTCCTTCAAGCCTATGAGACACGCTCCGGCAGTTTACCAGCATGCCATTGTTTTCTGGCTCCACACAATCTACAACGTCAATGCTCCACTGACAGGAAGGCCTGCTCTGGGAAGCAATTACATTCAGCAGAACAGGGTGCCCAAACATTGAATGTGAGTGCAGTACACTGTCCCGGACATGGCAGCTGCAGGGTGCATGTCAGTGGTTTGTAAAGCCTTTTGAAGCCCATGTTAACATAGCCTAACACCATGATGGGGAAAAGTCAAATACAAGTAAATCATCATTCAGTGAATCCTAATAAAAAATCCTCTGTATAGCTCTGTTTATTGTAGCCAAAACCAGACAGTATGAACAAACAACAAATATGACACTTGTTAAAGGGCGCTTGTCCTTACAAGGGAAAGTTTTCTCTGGGTGCGATTCATACTACGGCAGAATGGGAATTCTTGTCCAGATGCATTTTCACAAGCACCCAATGATTTGGTTCTAGAGATGGGTCTAACAATCTCTTATGCCGCGTACACACGATCAGAATTCTCCTCGGAAAAAGCTCTGATGGTTTTCCCATCGGAATTCCGCTCAAACTGTCTTGCCTACACACGGTCACACCAAATTCCGACGGTCAATAACACTGCGACATACAACACATTCAACGGCACTATAAAAGGGAAGTTCAATGCTTCCGAGCATGCGTCAAATTGTTTCCGAGCATGCGTCGGAATTTTGCGTGTCGGAATTGCATACACACGATCGGAATTTCCGTTTTTCCGTCTGAAAAATTAAGAACAGGCTCTCAATCTAAAGTCCGTCGGAAATGCAGACAGAAAAAGACCGATGGGCATACACACGGTTGGAAAATCCGATAAGAAGCTCCCATCGGACTGTTTGCATCCGAAATTCCGGACGCGTGCACGTGGCATAGGCCACACTCCACTTTTGGTGTTCCTGACTCTAAATGATTTGCTTCCCCATGGACATGGCTGTCAGGGGTCACAGGGGTTGCCATTGCGACCTGGCTCCCTGCTCCAAGGGGCCCGTGTAGTCCCCCTGTACACCTAGATAGGAGGGCGGTGGCATGTATAGGAACTGATCCCTTCATGCAGAAGGGAAATGGAGGGCATCAATTCTTCCACATGCCCCTCCCGTGGCCTCCCTATCCCTGTCCTGCTGCCACAGGTCCCTGTGTCCTTTTCTATTGGCCCCCCCACCCCCCTGCAGGGGATTTGTCAGTATGGAGAGCGGAGAAGGAGCCAGTAAAGATGAAAGTGATGTCATCCTCCAGAACTTACCGATGCCTTCCTCGTTTTAATGAATAGAGTCAATGATCTCTGTTTTTTTATTTTTTTATTATTAATTTATAGCTGGGGCATTGTAAACTGTGTTTACTATGTCTCAGTTTATGAATGAACGGGAAGCTCTCTACAGAGTTATTCCTGGTTATTCATTCTGTACAACTGTCTCAAATGTGAGACATCAGGGGTCTGTTTAGACCACTGATATTTCACCAAAGCCCCCCAAGAGGGTCCTAAAAAATACAGTATGTTAAAATAATAAAAAAAAAAATTGTAAAAAAAAAAAAAAAAAAAAAAAAAACTACTGACACCAGTGGCGGAACTACCTTCCTCCTGGCTCCAATAAAAAAGGAGGCTATTGTGACTTTAAAATGAGGCACTTGAAGAATGCTGGATAATTAGTTACAGTACCATATTTATTGAACATATGTACGTTCATGTCAAACACATCCTATCTGTACATACATGAGTAAAAGTTTTTTCATACATATACACACCCATGGCCAGTTGAAATCATCTATCTACATGAATATCAGAATGACACTTAAGCAGTATATAATGTGAGCCAATATTGCGCCATATAGTAAGATCATTGAAACAATTAGATCATATTGTTTGTTTATATGTCTTCCACAGATACATTTTATGCACTCGCTCCTGAGGAAGTGGAATAAATCCACGAAATGTGTTGAGCTTTTTAGATGCATATATGTTGTTTAATAGATTTTATATCATGAATTTTTGTTTTTTAATGATCTTACTATATGGCGCAATATTGGCTCACATTATATACTGCTTAAAGGAGCTGTAAAGTCTCATGGTTTTTCACCTTAATGCATTTCACCTATGCATTTTGGTGAAAAACCTTCTGTGCTGCAGCTGCCCCCCAAGACCCCCCCCCCCTTTTTCTTACCTGAACCTAGCGACGAGCACGAGCCCAGCAGCTCTAGCCACTGTCTTGGGTCCTCATTGGATAGATTGATAGCAGCAGAAGCAATTTGCTCCTGCTACTGTCAATCAAATCCAGTGACACAGGAGCAGGGGGCAGGGCCGAGTTCTGCTGTCTGTGTCAATGGACGCAGCATCGGGACTCGGGAGCACGCCCGCACTGATGCCCCATTATTAAGCCAGTCCCCCGACTTAGAGATGAGCCATGTCACTGCGTGCAGTAATTAAAGTACAGAGTTCCTCTGAAAATGCAGTTGTCTGATGTAGGTTGCATCTAGGAGGGACACCGTTGAGCCCTCTCCAGCAGTCCAGTGTACCTGGATGAAGGGAAGACAGCCGCACTCAAAATCAAATGCCTTTATTAAAAAATGGAGGTAATAATCCAAAAAGTACAAGCCACAGCAAACAACGGATCACAGGAGCTGACGTGTTTCACACTTTCAAAAGTGCTTATTCATATTCCAGTGTACCTCTCTTACTTCACTCCCAGCAACAGAATTAATACCTCAGGAACCATCATGCACCCCTTTAAGTAACTCAGTCCAGGCTCATAACAGATGATGTAATTTTACTTAATGGTATTTTAGCATAATGCCCCGTACACACGGTCGGATTTTCCGACATAATAATCTGATCAGACTTTTCCCATCGGAATTTCCGACCGTGTATACGGGCATTACAGTTCTATGCCTAGTTGGTTGCCCAGACATACCTCCAAAAGTATTAGACCATCATTGGCATTCTCCCAGTCTTGACTGATCTCCTGATCTCTGGTGCCTCCAATTGGACTGCAAGGCACAGCATTCCTCCTCCACAGCAATCACATGTCCTACTCAACCAGTCCCAAGCCCAGCCTTCTCCCATATCACTGGTGGGTAGGCTGGATCCAAAAAGCCTGGGGATGGTAGCCCATATATTAACTCCCCCCCCCCCCCCCCCCACCTGGGCCAGCCACTAACTACACTATTATTTCTGTAGGCAACCTGCCAACAGGCTCTGCTTTAGGTGGGTGTGATGGCTGTGATTGTCTATAAAAGCCATTACATGACCAGGAGCTCATCCTGTTTCCTCCCAATTCTAATCAGAGAACAGGATGCGTTGATGACAACTCGGCCAGTCTGCGCTCTCTATGCAGATATAGTTCAACTGGCTACACATGTTACAAACTGATTATACAATTCCTGTTCAATCCTGTACGAACAACTATGTAGCGCAGGGGCCTAGAACTAACTAAACAATTAATTAAATGTATATCCGTAGGAAGTAGAAGATCACAATACACAATAGTTATTTAAACATATATTCTAATGCCGCGTACACACGATCGGAATTCTCGTCGGAAAAAGCTCTGATGGTTTTCCCGTCGGAATTCCGGCGTAATTCCGCTCAAACTCTCTTGCTTACACACGGTCACACCAAATTCCGACCATCAAGAACGCGGTGACGTACAACACTACGACGAGCCGAGTTCAATGCTTCCGAGCATGCATCGAATTGTTTCCGAGCATGCGTAGGAATTTTGCGCGTCAGAATTGCTACAGACAATCGGAATTTCCGATAGAAACCTTTTCCGTGGGAAAAATTGAGAACATGCTCTCAATTTTTTGCTGTCAGAAATTCGGCCAGCAAAATTCCGATGCAGCCTACACACGGTCGCATTTTCCGATAAAAAGCTCTCATCGGTCTTTTTCTGTCCGGAATTCCGATCGTGTGTACGCGGCATTAGGGGAGGTAGAAACTGATGCTACGTAGCAGTTCATAAATCTAATGTGAATCAGATTGTAATGTGTGTCGCCATCTTTAGATTTACCATCACTTGTGTGGTGTGTGGCCCTACCTGTACAATCCATACATTTTTTTATCCAATCAAGTAGCTTCTCACATTACATACTTCTTGTTAAATTGGAGATTTATCTGTAAAATACATTTTGCAAACCCATGGCGGATTACTAGTTTTTCTCTTTTTTTTTTATTAAGTTGAGAACCTTCACAGCATGGAACATGTACAGTATGTTACAAGGGACTATAACAAAGGCACATATTACTTTACATATTCAATTATTCATTGACCGGTAATAGGAGTCAATGAAGGTGCACAGAACACTGCAATCCGCTGTGCATATGCCACGCAAGACTGAGGATGCACTGGCGCACTAGAACTAATACAATGTGTGGGGATCTGAAGCTCATAGAAAGGCAGAGCGTGTAACTGCAGAGAGAGAATACTTTGCTATGTTTGCAGCTGCCACCAAGAACTTTGTTAAACAAGTGGGAGATGGAGGGAGGCTGATCCCTGTCCCCAGCCTCAGTGAAGCAGACAAATACCAACCACTGAGCCTAGTCATTAAGAAGAAACGCTGTTTCCTATCCAGAAAGAGCAAGTATATCTCAACCCCATTTTCGCTGAAGGATATTCTTGATGGAGACAAGGAAATTTCGGCAGGTAAATCTCTATGTTTTAAGCTGGCCATACACTATACAAAAAATCGGCCGAAAAATCGGTCAAAGAACGTTCTTTCGATTTTTCGGCCAGTTAATGGACACAAAATCGATAATCGTTTGGACGTTTTTGAGCCGAAAAAACGAAGGACAAGTTTGGAATTTTTATGCCGAAGAACGATAAATTGAAAGGTTAATGTGTTTCCTGTCCGACCTGTCTGCACTAGGTATATGTAAAAAAACGAACATAATTTTCTTTTTTTATGTTCACTGAACGATTTATCAGCCATTATATGATGGCACCATCGTTTGCGCTCGCGGCCGAACGTTCGTTTTTCGAAAATGGGTTTGGCCGATTTTTTGTATAGTGTATGGCCAGCTTTAGATTCAAAGAACTGAAAATGTAACATCATCTTGTATACTGTAATATTATACAGTTCTGTATTTCTTAGCCTTCTACAGATTCCAGTTGCCCTTCTTGGATATGTACATACAGGGGTTGATTTACTAAAGGCGGTTCACTTTGCAAGGGAATTTTCCCCAGAGCTTAGTGAAGGAGGTGATGCTCTGTTGACCATAAAATCAAGGGCAATTGATTTTTTTCTCTTTGCATATGATTGGGTATTCTTTGCAAAGAGACATTTCACCAGGCTCTGGAGCAAATTCCCTTAAAAAGTGAGCAGCCTGTTTTCCTTTAGTAACTCATCCCTGTGACGGGAGTCACCGTTGGGCGCAGGGTGAATGAGAACCCCACTATGATCTGTTCTAGTCAGACTCAATTCTGTATATATGTATATATAATGTGTGCTGTCTCATTATGTTGTGTACTATTTGCTGTGATAGTTTGGGGTGTGACTATATTCTATTGTCTTTTGTGGCTGTCTGCCTCAAATATTATGGGATGTGTAAGTGCCTTGCTGTGAGGAAAGAGGGAGGGGGGATTTCTCCAGCAGCCCCCCCTGCTAAGATTGTTTACTGATGAGAAGTTAAACACACCTGACCTGTGTGTCCATTGTCATTGGACAGTTTAAACCGCCCTGTTTTCCAAGGGTGGGGGGAAGTGTTTTGAGGTGGGATCTGTTTAACATGTGCTTGAATAAAGTAGTCTGTTGGGTTTTACCCTACACTGAGATGTTGTCTGGTGATTGGGGGGCTGGAGAGTCTGGGGTGGTGCTGGTTCTGAACAGAGGAAGCATTGCCGGCGGACCTAGTTCTGTTTGAGGACAGAGGGTTCGTCACAATCCCCAACATGGGCTGACTGGCAAATTTTGGCCCAGGGGGCAAGTACAACCCAGAAGCCCATGGTGCTGTGACTCAGCCCCCCTTCTGCTCTCTCTTCCCTGCCTCCTCCTGACCCCATCTCAAGCTGAAGCTCCACTGCAGGTACTCTCTGCTCACTGGGGGGTTCGGGCTGAACAGTGCCTGCTGCACCGACTCCAGGTTCCCAAACTGGCTGGCAGGGGGTGGCTGGGGGCTGCAGAGAGGAGCCAGGGTGACTTGGTCTGGGCTGGCTGGGGAAGGAGAGCCTCCGGTGGGGAACGTAGCTGGCCTCTGCTCGTACACGGCATACACCATCCATGTCAGGGGAGCGGCCTGTGCTCTGTCCTCGTCCTCATCCCTCAATCTGTAGAACACTGGCGGGGACTTTTTACTCCTCTTCACCAGGAAGCCTTTAGGCATGTCTACGGCAGGAGCGGTGCTCATACCTCCCAACTTTTAAACTTTAGAATGAAGGACACTGGAGAGAGGAAATTACCTGTGGTGCGCCAAGATGCATGCAGGGCCAAACTCTTAACAGCGGGAGAGGCTTAAGGGATGTGGTTAAACAAAACCCAAACTAAAACCTGTGCAACAATACCCCCCCCCCCCCAAATCCCTCTTCTGGCACAGATACTTCTCCTCTGAGCGTAAATACTTTTCTCTCTTCCCAGCACAAATCTTCCACCCTCTCAAATTCCCCTTCCAGCACAACTCCTCATCCTGGCACAAATACCCCACCCCCAAATCCCTCCCCAGCACAAATCCTCTCCTCACGTCCAGCACAAAGCTACCTTATACCTCCATCCCAACACAAACCCTTCTTCCCCTTTTTTAAAACCCTCCAAGACAAATCCTCCCCTCCCAGCAAAACTTCTCTCCCCACATCTAGCATATATCCTTCCTTCCAGCACAACCACCCACCATCCAGAGTCAAGTCCACTCCTCAGTTCTATCACAAATCCTCCCACCCAAATCCCTCCTCCAGTACAAACCCTTAAAAAAACACAAAACATCAAGTGTCATCCACCCCTTTGTTAAATCAGCTGTGAGAACCTTAACCTGGATGTTAACAAAATCCAGCAAATCTGGACTAAGGGACAGTTCACACCAGAACGCGTGTGGGAAACCTGCGTACCATGTTCATTTCCCGCACCACATTCAAAACACACTGCAGTGGGTGTCAATGTTTACTTACTGACACCCCAAACGCCAGAGCAAACGCAGTGCGTTTGCCTGCACCAGATCACATGGTACAGTAATACCATGCAATCTGGTTGCTGTAATTTTTTTAAAGTAGTGCATGCTCTACTTTTGGTGCGGTCTGGCATGATTTCAGCCTATTCCAATGAGTGAATCGCACAGGAACGCACAGTGCAAGTCTAAGGTATAGTGTATTTACTACAGACCTCAGATCAGTACGGCTCAGGCAGATTGGTGTGCCTCCTCCCCTCTTCCTCCTCCTGTTTATGTACAGGAAAACATTACAGCCAAGGAGGAGGAGGAGGGGGGGGGGGGGGTTCAGTACGCTCCACTCTGCACTGTATATGTATCAGAGGCATTTGGCGGGGAGAGATGCTGGCTGCCATACAGAGATGTGCTTGCAGTGTGCGGGACCCCTGACACCTCGCACAAATCACGGGCAGGTTTTACTGGATCCTGCGCTAGTGCACCCCTGCTGGGCAAGTCATTGGAGCCAAGTGCCAGAACTTGTTTGCATACTTCGGGACTCAGCCTTGATTCGCACTAGTGGGGCCTTTTTACAGGTCATCAGAGGGGCCCGGGGGACAATTTTACCCCTGCCCAATGGCCCAGTCCGCCCCCCAATTTCCAATGTATTACATGCATTTACATAGCAGTGACGATTCACACACTGTACATTCACATCAGTCCCTGCCCACAAGGAGCTTACAACCTAAGGTCCCTTATCTCACAGGCATACACACACTAGGGCCAAGTAACCTACCAACATGTCTTTGAAGTGTTTCACAAGCACGGGGAGAACCTCCAAACTCCATGCAGATAGTGTCCTGGCCAAAATTCAAAACAAGAACCAATATACTGCAAGACAGAAGAGCTAACCACTAAGTCACTGTGGCTGGAGCGGCACTGGCTGAAGCCACACTCATTCACATATTCATGCACTGGGTCGGTGACCAGTGCTCCTTCCTTTCTCTAATGATGCTTCTACACCCCTGAATGGTGCATAGGC
This sequence comes from Lithobates sylvaticus, assembly GCA_028564925.1. Lineage (NCBI taxonomy): Eukaryota > Metazoa > Chordata > Amphibia > Anura > Ranidae > Lithobates > Lithobates sylvaticus. The sequence goes on from CM053031.1 coordinate 79,257,474, forward strand.
GCCTGCTCCCTTCACTGCAATCGGCAGGGAGATCTTTATCTCAGCCTAGAGCAGCACTGCACATTATACCTGGATCGCCAAGTCACTGTGCAGTAATATTGGTGCACAAGTCTAAGTTTTGAGATGTGATGACTTTTAATAGGAAGCAGGATAATTACTTTAGGTTCAGAAATTATATGTACAGCTTTGGTCAGTCAAATTGCTTTAAAAGAAAGTATCGCTTGTTTGGCCATACTTCATATGTGGGTCACAGGGAGGCACTTATTTTTGCACTCTTGTGACCCAGAATCAACAGTGGGATAAAGCCCGCTGTCAGCTGACATCACAGAGCCACTTCAGTCTCTGGATGTATCCTGACAATAGTTTCAGAATCCACCCAGATTGTTGACCGGCAGTAGGCTCAGCGTGCCACTGAAAGCCTGAGCCAGCCACTCACAACCCCTCCACAGCCTGGCACTCCAGTGAGCACTGGAGGGGCAGATCAGAGAACTATCAGTTACCATCTCTCTGCTCACTGAAGACCGAGAACTAAGTGATCAGCGGTCATGTGGTCACTTAGTTCTCTGATTTAGAGCGATGACACTGTGCACACAGTGCTATGGCAACAGTAATGCATATTTAAGGCCGCAAGGAATAAGGTCTGAAACAGGAGAATCTGAGCTACTACCTCCTGTGTAATGCCTGGTGAGCCTCAAGAACACAGGACAGACAGCCTGTAAAGTCTATGCAAACCTCCATGTGCACTCCATGCAAAAAAGGGAGAAAGGCTGGTGCCATGGAAGTCAGCTAAAACATTTTTTTATTATTGCGGGTGAACAACAGTCAAAATATCCAACGTGTTTCGGCCATCAGGCCTTAATCATGATTAAGCCATGATTAAGGCCTGATGGTCAAAACGTGTGGGCTTTTTTAAATGTTGTTCACCTGCAATAATAAAACAATGTTTTAGCTGACTTCCATAGAACCAGCCTCTCTCCAATTGTTGCAAGCAACAAGGTCCACCTCCGTGCAGCTACATATATGTTTATGAATAGCAAGAAGGCTGGCCTAAAAAGAAAAACCAATACAGCCGCTAAATCTAAGAATTGATAAGCTGCAATATCATCAGATTGTTGGTTTTCCTGTAAAATCTTGTACATCATGAGACACAGAGCACCTTGAACTGCAATCATTGTGTATATGAGGGGCAGTCTGGGGTGGGATCCTGAATAATAATAATAATAAGAACATAAGACTAATTGTGAAGTTGTCCTACCTTAGGATTTTTTATTTTTGGATAGTGACTTCCAACTACTGCATTCAAAAATTATGTTTATAGCAGGCATTACTAAATGGCAAACTGCGGTCCAGGTAGGGGAGGCTGTGGGGGGTGATGTGACGGGGGGCAGATAAGGATACTGATTCCGAGTGTGGTGCAGAGGACACTACGGGGGGGTTGATGTGAAGGGAGGCTCAGAACACTACTGTAAACAGGATGGGGGGGGGTGATGTAAAGGGGGGCTGAGAACACTGCTGTGAAGGGAAACTGTGATGTGAAGTGGAGGGCTGTGATGTAAGGCTCCATTAACACTTGTGTGACTTTGAACACAAAAGTCGCATGGCAAGTCGCACCCCATGTTTTCCAATGAGTACCGTTCATATCTATGCAACTTAAAGTCGCAGCGCCCTTGAAGTAGTTCATGCACCACTTTGGTCCGACTTTCATGTGACTTGAGAGCCATAGACTTCAATGTTAATCCTCAAAAGTCGCATGAAAGTCGCACCTGAATGTATTACATGCGACAGTTGTGCAACAGTTGTCCATTATCAGTAGTCAAAGCCAAAGAAGCATCAAAGTCGTAACCATCCAAAGTTGCGTCAAAATTGCATCAAAGTTGCACTCCAAAGTTGCACGACTTTGTAGTTGTACAAGTGTGAATGGATCCTAAATTGGAGACACTGATGTAAGAATGGGGTTATGATACAAGAGGAGGGGAACTGTGATGTCATCGCACAAAATTGCAACTTGGACCTTTGCTGTAAGAATAGTTATCTGACAAGACCTCTGTGAATTTTAATTCAATACCCCTGTTTTATAGCCTTACCTTCCTACCCTAAATTCTGGTGTACTAAAAGTATTAGTAGATCTGTGTGTAAGGCCTCATTTAGATGTGTGGTTGAGGGGCAGTAAACAAACGTGGTTGAGATGTGCTTTTGGCGTCCCCCAACCTCACCCCTCCATAAGCTGCAAGAGGCAGCGAATGGGGATGTTTACATGCTGCAGTCGCATTTGAACCCAACATGTAGTGATCGGTAGGTGGCAAGCCCGCCGAACGCGACACAGTCATGTCAATTGTCTCGGAAGCGCGATCCAAACATGGATCATGCTTCAGAGCAAAGGTAGGTTTCCATAATTGTTTGTTACCTTGTATTTAGTTTACAGTAGAGCTCCACGATTAATCGTTAAGAATCGGAAATCGCAATCTTTTTCCCTTCCCAATCTTTAAAACAGCATGTCAGGATTATTTTTAACAAGTGCAGAGAGTTCTCACAGCTGGAAAAATCCAGGCAGTCTGCCAAATCAAAGAAGTAGAAACAAAGTATCTTTTCGTTATTTTATCAAAGGAAAGAACTGTGGTGTGTAAATGAAGGAGGTTTAACCATTTAAAGACCAAACCTTTTATGAGATTTATTGCTTACAAGTAAAAATCCGTATTTTCTGCTAGAAAATTACTTGGAACATCCAAACATGATATATTATTTTTTTTTTTTAGCAGAGACCCTAGAGTATAAAATGGTGGTTGTTGCAATATTTTAGAACACACGGTATCTTGCGCAGCGTTCTTTAAAACGCAATTTAAAAAAAAATACACTTTAATGAATTTAAAAAAAAAGTAAAGTAGTAAAGTAGTCCCATTTTTTTTTGTATAATGTGAAACAAGATGTTACACCACGAGAATCGTGATCTTTATTCTAAAAAATCGTGATTCTCATTTTAGCCAGAATCGTGCAGCTCTAGTTGATAGTTTCCAATTTAGTCTAATTAAACCTGACTGAGTTTGCGGGAATAAACACAGGTTAACAATGACTGTATATTCTGTACTTCACAGGTGTAAGTTCTTACCAGCTGCTGAACTATGAAGATAAATCAGACGTATCTTTGGACAGAAGACATGGAAATCAGATCATGAATGATGTCGGAATAAATATCTATGGATCTGATTCTCTTGCTGTTAAAGCTTCTTTTGGTGTTGTAACCAAGCATGAAGTTGAAGTCCCAACATTACTTAAAGAACTTATATCCAGGTATTGTATTATGTGACCGCCCGGAAATATATACCAAGCATCTCATATACAGCACAGTCTACAGCTGGGAAAGTACTGTATATACTGGAGCAAATTAAAATGGAACTGTTCCCCATAGATAATGCTTTATTTAGCGCCGGTTCACATCTGTGCCATGAGTTTTAGGTGCGATGCTTTTTATATGCGTTTTAGTTGCATTACCATTAGGCCCCTTTCACACTGGGGCGGTGCGGGCGTCGGCGGTAAAGCAGCGCTATATTTAGCACTGCTTTACCGTCATTTTAGCAGCGGTATTTGGCCGCTAGCGGTGCGGTTTTAAACCCCCCGCTAGTGGCCGAAAAAGGGTTAAACCCCCCGCAAAGCAACACTTCAGCGGTACTTTGCCGGCGGTATTGCCGCGCTGTCCCATTGATTTTAATGGGTAGGATCGGTATAGGAGCGGTGAATACACCGCTCCTTCACCGCTCCAATGATGCTGCTAGCAGGACTTTTTTTACCGTCCTGCTAGCTCCAGTGTGAAAGCCTGCCGATTTTCACACTGGAGTGAAAGGACCCACTTTTTTCAGGCGCTATTTTTAGCTCTGTAGCGCCTGAAAAATGCTTCAGTGTGAAAGGGGCCTTAAACTCTATATAACCTACAATTTTTTTAGAAAGTATATCAAAATGCAGCAAGCTTTTTCTTAAGCCCCGCACCTAGAGCGCAGCACATACAGGACTGAACAAGGCCTTACTGCTGTAGGCTGACATTGGACTGGTACCTATATGAAAAAGCTCTATTTTTCCACCAGACCCAGTATATTTAATAGAGTTTAAAAAACTGATGCTTTTTATACACTATAATCGGAAAAAGTATTGGGGCACCCCTCCAAATCATTGGATTCAGGTGTTCCAATCACCTCCACGGCCACAGGTGTATACAATCAAGCACCTAGGCATAAAGACTGCTTCTACAAACATTTATGAAAGAATGGGTCGCTCGCAGGAGCTCAGTGAATGCAAACGTGGTACCGTGAGAGGTTGCCACCTGTGCAATAAGTCCATCCCTGAAATTTCCTTGCTACTAAATATTCCACGGTCAACTGTTATAACGGTATTATAACAAAGTGGAAGCAACTGGGAACAATGGCAACTCGGCCACAAAGTGGTAGACCACATAAAATGATAGAGCGGGGTCAGCGCATGCCGAAGCTCACAGTGCGCAGAAGTTGCCAACTGTCTGCAGAGTTAATAGATACACACCTCCAAACTTTGTGTGGTCTTCAGATTAGCACAACAACAGTTCATAGAGAGCCTTGTGGAATGGGTTTGCATGGTCGAGCAGCTGCATCCAAGCTCTACATCACCAAGTGCAATGCAAAGCGTTGAATACAGTGGTGTAAAGCATGCCACCACTAGAGCAGTGGGGACGCTTCTCTGTCTGGCAATCCTATGGACGTGTCTGGGTTTTGGTGGTTGCCAGGAGAACGGTACTTGCCTGAATGCATTGTGCCAAGTGTTTGGTGGAGGGGGGATTATGGTGTGGGGTTGTTTTTCAGGGGTTGGGGTTGTCCCCTTCGTTCCAGTTAAGAGAATTCTTAAGGCGTCAGCATATCAAGATATATTGGACAAATTCATGCTCCTAACTTTGTAGGAACAGTTTGGGGATGGCCCCTACCTGCTCCAACAGGACTGCGCACCAGTGCACAAAGGAAGGTCCATAAAGACATGGGTGAGCAAGTTTGGGGGTGGAGGAACTTGGCTGGCCTGCACAGAGTCCTGACCTCAACCCGATAGAACACCTTTGGGATGAATTAGAGTGGAGACTGAGAGCCAGGCCTTCTTGTCCACATCAGTGCCTGACCTCACTGGAAGAATGGTCAAACATTCCCATAGACACATTACTAAACCTTGTGGACAGCCTTCCCAGAAGAGTTGAAGCTGTTATAGCTGTAATGGGTGGGCCAAATCAATACTGAACCCAAACGTATTTAGACTGGGATGCCATTAAAGTTCATGTGCATGTAAAGGCGGGTGTCCCAATACTTTTGGCAATTTAGTGTACGTTACCTGACTTGGGTTCCAGAACACTCCAGGGAAACCCTTTAGGGCACTTGCACAGCAGCCCTATTTGCTTGAATGGGTTGCTTTCGGCAGACGCTACACCAACCAAAAGTGACAGGGCGCTAAAAGAGGTAATATTTGGGGGGCATTAAAAGTGTGGCTAAACTGAAGGGTTTTAACCCCCCCAACCACTTGTGTAAATGAGCCCTCAGTGCCCTTTATGTAGTAGTCTCATTTCTGATGATTCCAACACTTTACTGAGTACAAAAACTAATGCTTTTTCAGTTTATTTAATACATGTAACATATTTTGTAACACTGTGCTATGCTATGTTTTATACAGGCATTGTTATTTGACTGTCGTGTCCAATTTAACATTTTATCACTTTATAGGTGTAAATTAATGCTAACATATAAAAAGATGATGACAAATATTGCTCTGATAGTATTATTAGCACTTGGTTTAACTTCATAGACGAGAGTGTTACTGTGTACTCCAGTGACATCTGCTGGGAAAAACAAAGTATTGCTTTACAGGAATCTACTGTTACAATTCTTCACTATTCCTCATTTACCTTTAGGTCTAACTCCAATCAAAAAATGGAAATTAGGTAGAATTCCCTCTTTCTGCCCTTTCTGTAGCAAATGTTAGAACAAGATGTGATGGGATTTTTTCCAAAGGAGAGATGGACAAGAATAAAAACATGTCAGTGACAGAAGTTTTAACATATTCCCACTCTAATCAAAACTAGAGAAGAAAAACATATAGCTGGATATGGACTTTAATGATTGCTCCTATTGGTCTGTCCCTGCACATGTACTTGGTGAACTTACTGAACAGTCAACTTTTCATTGTACTGAGCCACATCTAACTGACCACAGACTGCAGCATATACAGTGCCTTGAAAAAGTATTCATACCCCTTGAAATTTTCCACATTTTGTCATGTTACAACCAAAAATATAAATGTATTTTATTGGGATTTTATGTGATAGACCAACACAAAGTGGCACATAATTGTGAAGTGCAAGGAAAATAATAAATGGTTTTCATTTTTTTTTTTTTAATTATATGAAAAGTGTGGAGTGTATTTGTAGAACCACCGTTTGCTGCAATTACAGCTACAAGTCTTTTTGGGGATGTCTCTACCAGCTTTGTACATCTAGAGAGTGACATTTTTGCCCATTCTTCTTTGCAAAATAGCTCTGTCAGATTGGATGGAGAGCATCTGAACAGCAATTTTCAAGTCTTGCCATGCAGATTCTTAATTGGATTTAGGTCTGGACTTTGACTGGGCCATTCTAACACATGAATATGCTTTAACCACTTGCCGACCAGCCACCGTCATTATATTGCGGCCGGTCGGCACGATCCCGCAGTCCGTCGTAGCTGTTTAAGGGGGATAGCAGGCACACGTCCGCTGCATTGCGGGGTGCCGATGACCGCCGGCCGCGTGCGATCACGATGACCGCCGGTCGTGTGCGATCGCGGGCATGAGAGGCGGAACAGGGACGTGTGTGTGTAAACACACAAATCCCTGTTCTGTGAGGAGAGGCAGATCGTGAGTTCCTAATAGCTAGGAACCCCAAACTGTCATCTCCTATAGTCAGTCCCCTCCTCCCCCACAGTTAGAACACATGGAGTACATCAGGAAAGGAAAATTACGGTAAGTATTTGATAGGAAGTTTTATGTTTTTGGTTGTAACATGACAAAATGTGGGACATTTTAAGGGGTATGAATACTTTTTCAAGACACTGTATGGTTTCCGACATAATGCTACCTGTCCATTTAAATTCTTTCCTTGAGCATACTCCAAGAAAAAAAAAAAGTAGGAGAGGAGAACATGGAAAACAGACACAAACCTATGGCTAAAGTCACAGGGCCTGGGGAGACTTCTGCATCCATCACCTTAAAGTTACATAGTAGGTGAGGTTGAAAAAAGACAGTTCAACCTATGTGTGTGATTATATGTCAGTATTGCAGTGTATATCCCTGTATGTTTTGGTCTTTCAGGTGCTTATCTAATAGTTTTTTTAAACTTACAGTAAAGAACAGGGCCGACTAAGACTTAGGTGACTAAGATGATTCTGGCCCCAAAGATACTCTATAAGCTGCAAATGCTACCTATATCACTTCCACAAATATACTTAAAAACATTAAAAGGGTTAATATCTAAATACATCTGGAATAATCAAAAACCGAGAATAGCTTTTAATGTTTTAAGCAGGAGTAAGAAACAAGGGGGTTTAGCGGTACCGGATTTTCAAAAATACCATAATGCGATTGCTCTCACTCGGGTAATAGAGTGGGCGAAGGAGGCGAATGAAAAAAGATGGGTCAGCTTAGAAAGAGAAATGAGTGGTACACATTTGGGACGAATAATTTGGAATCCCCCACAATATAGAGGCATGGGATTAGGTACACACGAAATCACATACACAGCACTAAAAATTTGGGATCGGATTCACACAAAAAAAAAAATGGACATATAATTCCCCACGGATTTATTTGAGACAAAATGATTTCTTTGCACCGGGTAAAAAGGAAGTGGGGGGAAATTGGGTAAAAAAAGAGAATGCACAATTAAAGGATATAATACACCAAGGTAAAATTAAAATGTTTCATGCTCTAAAAAAAGACACGGGTTTAATGAATTTAGATGTCTGGCGGTACCTCCAACTGAGTCACTTTACTGAAAAATTACCCCACCCACTTAGGGACAAAGAGCAGTATAGACCATTAGAGAAGCTCTGTCTAATGCCCCATACACACAGTCGGAATTTCCCATGGATTTTGTCCTATCGGATAATGTTGTCGGAAATTCCGACCGTGTGTAGGCACCATCGGACAGTTTCCATCGGATTGTCCTACGGACAAAGTTCTATCTCCTGCTGGATAGATTTTCCGACAACAAAGTCCGATCACACCAATTCCGATCGTGTGTAGCGAATTCCGACGGACAAAGTGCCACGCATGCTCAGATCACATTACAAGACCAAAGCTATTGGCTACTAGCCTCTACGTAGTCCCGTCGTAGGCAACAAACGTCACCACGTTCAGAATGATCGGATTTTCCGACAACTTTGTCCGACCGTGTGTATGCAACACCAGTGTCGGACTAAATCCGTCGGACCAAATCCGATGGATTTGGTGGTCGGATTTTCCGACCGTGTGTATGGGGCTTAAGGGTAAATTCAAGAAAGAATATAGGGCGGATATATAAAATTCTAGCGGCGGGTGACGACTTGGAGGTCCCGCCTTACATTAAAAAATGGGAAAACGACTTAGGGACACGCTGTAGCACACAAAAAGTGAAGACAATTTTAAAATTATTACACAGCTCGGTGGTAGATCATAGGTTGATAGAGACACATTTCAAATGCCTTGCAAGATGGTATAGGACACCAGACAAAACTAGTCGGTTCGTAGTAGATCAGTCGTCAGAGTGCTGGTGGGGGTGTAAACAACTAGGAACTACGGCCCATATTTGGTGGGATTGCCGGTAATTAAAAAAATACTGGAAGGAGGTCCGCCAGTTAATAAAGGAAGTCATAGGGATGGATGCCCGTCAAACAATATAAAAACTCGTTGATACCCATTTTTCTAAACGTCGCAAAAAGTCTAATTCCAAAAAAGTGGAGGGAAGTAGAAAGCCCCAGCATTAGGGATCTAATATTTCAAATAAGTAAGATACAAAACCTTGAGAACTTAGACGAGAATGGGGAGGAAAGAGAAATTGGGGGAGAAGAGAGGGATAAATGGACAGCATGGAAGGAATTTAAAGACACATTATTCGCAGAGAAGTGCAGATAATACGGAAAAAAAAAAAAGATAACGAAGTGCCCTTACAAAAAGATTGCAGGGGGGGGGGGTGAGGGGGGGGGGGGTATATAGGGATGAAAAATGTATGTAATAAACTTATAAATGAAAAGATAAACACCACAAATTATGTGACTTAAAAGAAGAGACGGAAATGAACGTTAAGTTGAATGAAAGTCTCTTTAATGATCGCTGAGGTGGATAAAAAAAAAAAGAACAGGGCCGGTACCATGGGGGGGGGGGGGGGGGGGGTGTGAAGGGGTGGGTACCCTGGGCGGAACAAATTACCATGGGAAGGGGGGCGCAGTGCTGGCAGTGTGCTGATAAATATGTTTTGGGCATACTGTGATTACCGGCCAAACGGCCGCGATACAATCCCGCACAGCTGCGCCTGCCTGCAAGGATGTGCCGGGAAGAGAGAGAGAGAGGACTGTATATATATATGTATATATGCACTATTTGCATTCGTGGTAGAAGAGGAGGAGCGGCAGTGCAGAGGACTGGAGAGGCAGAGTTACAATTAGAGCCGAGAGCCAGGGGAAGACGGGGAGACATTCTCGGCACAACACCGGGCACCGCAGTGAGTGCGACCCAGAGAAGGAAGTGGAATCAACCAGGCAGTGCATCCATAGTAAGCAGATGAACATGTACAGACACCGGCTAACTCTGGGGGGAGGGGCGAGGTGATATTATATACCAATTGTATCAGTAATATGCAGCATGAAGGGGGTTAATGTGTTGCCACTGGTCACTAAGGCATTAGTGGCCATTGTCAGTTAACCCCTTTATGCTGCAGCATAGCACTGATACTTGTGTCACTAATGCAGCACAAAGGGGTTAACTGACAATGGTCACTAATGCATTAGTGACCAGTGGCAACACATTAACCCCCTTAATGCTGCATATTACTGATACAATTGGTAATTAACTACTTCGGTTGGGCTTGGGCGTTTTCAAAACCTCATGTACCTGATCCCACCAGGAAGCCGACACTGTGCAGCACTAATCATAGGCAGTGAGACATTTCCCGATCCGTGGCTGCACCGACCGGGAAATGTCTCACTGCCTGTGATTAGCGCTGCACAGTGTCAGATTCCTCAAAAAAATGAACTTTGAATGGACGTCAGGCAGTGATGATGAGTATAAAAATCACAAAATGTATTGTGCAATACATAAATTACAACATGAAACACATATAACCAATGATAAAAACATATGTAAGGGAAATAAGTAAGGAAACCAGCTGGAGGAAGGACGGAGGCTCGCAAATGAAAGCTCTGACGCGTTTCAGTTGTACATATAGTACAGATCTTCATCAGGGACCATGCGGCCTTCAACACTCCAAATGCTGTGATTCCTAAATATAAAAATGATTTCACCAGCAGCAGAAAACTCAAGTACTGGGATTGAAGTATCTGTCCGGGCCAGATCGGGAGCACCACCCCAAATATCATAGAGTACAGTCTGTGCTCCCAGAGTTGCTCATAGTCATTGAAGGGGATTAGCTACAAAAGGTAGTATCCAACTTGTTTTCGAAAAAATGTATATATATATCTCATGGAGGGTATAGCCAACCAGAGCAGGGTTCCCGTATTATGCGATGGAACTGTGTCCAAACGGGATCATATAAGGAAAGGCCCTGTAATTTTCATCCTCATGGCCAACAATCTTTGTAGATGGAATGGAAATGTACGGTCTGTCAGCTGCAAAGCCAGACCTATCCTATGGTCCATGCCAACGGACCTTATTTTGTACAGTAAATGTTTATGGGGAACTGTGTCAAATGCTTTTACAAAATCCAGATACGTGGTGTATCTGGATTTTGGGCCTTCCTTTATCTAGATGGCAACTCACTTCTTCATAGAAGGTTAATAGATTGGTTTGGCAAGAACGATTCTTCATGAATCCATGCTGATTGCTGCTAATGATACCGTTCTCATTACTAAAATCTTGTATATAGTCCCTTATCACCCCCTCCATGAGCTTGCATACTATTGATGTTAGGTTAACTGGTCTGTAATTCCTAGGGATGTATTTTGGACCCTCTTTAAATATTGGGGCTACATTGGCTTTTCTCCAATCCGCTGGTACCATTCCAGTCAGTAGACTGTCAGTAAAAATGAGGAACAATGGTCTGGCAATTACTTAACTGAGTTCCCTAAGTACCCTCGGGTGCAAGCCATCTGGTCCCGGTGATTTATTATTGTTAATTTTCCCAAGTCTAATTCTAATTCTGTCCTCTGTTAGCCATGAGGGTCCTTCCTGTGACTTGTCATTAGGATAAGCACTGCAGTTTTGGTTACTAAAGCCCACGATTCCCTCATGAAGACTAAGGAGAAGAATAAATTCAATACCTTTGCCATCTCCCCATCCTTTGTAACCAGATGTCCTTACTCATTCTTTATGTGGCCAATATGATCTGTCCTCCCTTTTTTATTGTTTACATACTTAAACTATTTCTTGGGATTTTTTTTTTGCTCTCCTCCACTATGTATCTTTTGTGTTCTACCTTAGCCGCCCTAATTGCACCCTTACATTTCTTGTTGCATTCCTTAGAAAGTCTGAAAGCTGATGATGATCCCTCAACCTTGTATTTTTTGAAGGCCTTCTCCTTTGCTTTTATATGCATTTTTACATTGGAGTTAAGCCATCCAGGACTTTTGTTCGCTCTTTTAAATTTATTAACCAATGGGATGCACTGGTCCGGTCTTCTGAACGCTGCTCCCTCTCACTCCACGCTTGTTTTCAGCACTGTTTTCCACGCCAAAGCACGACAATGATCCTAAACATACAGCAGAGCTACAATGGAATGGTTTATATCAAAGCATATTTATATGTTAGAATGGCCCAGTTAAAGTCCAGACCTAAATCCAATTGAGAATCTGTGACAAGACTTGAAAATTGCTGTTCACAGACGCTCCCCATCCACTCTGACAGAGCTTGAGCTATTTTGCAAAGGAGATTGGGCAAAAATGTCACTTTCTAGATGTGCAAAGCTGGTAGAGACATAGTCAAAAAGAATTGCAGCTGTAATTGCAGCACAAGGTGGTTCTACAAAGTACAGACTCAGTGAGGCTGAATACAAATGGACGCCACGCTTTTCACATATTTATTTGTAAAATAAAATTTATTTGTAAAAAAATTTGAAAACCATTTATAATTTTCCTTCCACTTCACAATTATGTGCCACTTTGTATTGGTCTATCACATAAAATCCCAATAAAATACATTTACGTTTTTGGTTGTAACATGACAAAATGTGGAAAATTTCAAGGGGTATAAATACTTTTTCAATTCACTGTAGTTATCAAATCACTAGTAATCAAAGCTCTGCCCTTACCAAGATGGCCACCTCCACACAGAGGCACAGTGTGGGACAAGGCATGGTAAGTTAGCAATGGGGAAAGATCAGCTGCAAGGAGACCACGGGCAATACTGGTGACAATACTTTTTTTTGGCAGAGCTTCCACAGTTCAAAAATGTTATTATTGATTTTAGTGAAATTATATAATTTTTCTAATGGTTTTCTGTTTACCTTTATAGAACTATTGACTTAGAACATTGCTTAGTTCGTCAAGCAAGAGAAAATGGAAAGGAGGTTTTATGTGTTGTCATGGAAAGCATCCGCACAACGCGTCAGTGTTCTCTGACTGTCCATGCTGGCATGCGGGGAGAAGCTATGAGAGTAAGTTTAAGAGCCTTCTGCAAATAAAAAAAAATTACATTGATAGAATACCCAGTTGAATTACATTCTTTTTCACCACAAAAGATAAAACTTCCATCAGTTTGTATGTTATATGCTGTGATGCATCTTTGAAGTTTGGAGAATTTTTTGGAAAATGCTTTAGGGTGACTAGATAGCTTGAGACTTCTTTATATTTTTCTAAGCTTGGTATAAAGCATTGTAGATTCATGTTTGTAAAATCACAGATTTTTTGTTTGACTAAATATTAAAAGGCAACAAAGGTCATTTATGCCCCATACACTAGGTGATTCTCTGGACAATAGGTCTGCAATGGCCTACGGTAATTTAGTGTCTTTATCAAATGATGTGCAGTCACCTTTAATCCTCACCTGTGAAAAGTCTTAGCTTTTTGAGTCAGAATACTAAATTTGAGGGTACCTCAGCAGTATAGCCGTACAAATGTAAAATTACTCAAGCTTTGGAGTCAGAAGTAGTAAGTCAAGTCAGCACTGATGGAGTTGGGTGAATGCCAGTATGTTGGAGTCACCACCTTACTTCTGCGAACTTCAGCACCAAGAGCCATATAAGGCAGTCTCTAGTATACCATAGTAATGACTAGAGTTGGGCGAACAGTTCAAGCAGAGCAAAAGTTCGGCCCGAACATCGCCTGTTCGGCGAACACCTGAATTTGAAGAGCCCACCGATCACCCCACAATGCACTGCACAGTACATTCTAAGCCCTGATTGGGCAAACCTTTGAACCCTCAAGCCCAAATTTAAAAAAAAATGGCGTGGGGTCACAAAAGGCCTGGTATGAACTGGGGGGACCCCCACGTGTTTTTTTTTAAAAATCATTTTTCTATTGCCGGTAACGATATCATTCATTGTTTTTTTCTTTAGGAATGTCAGTTTTGCTGCAGCAGGTTCTATACACGGTACAGGTCTGCCACTTTCCAGGCAGACTAATGCTGCGTACACAAATGCTCGATGTGAGCTTGTTGTCGGTAGTTCCGACCTTGTATATGCTCCATCGGACATTTGCTGTCGGAATTTGTTGTACGTCACTGCGTTCTTGACGTTCAGAATTTCCGACAACATTTGTGTGACCGTGTGCATGCAAGGCAAGTTTGAGCCAACATCAGTCGGAAAAAAATCAACGGTTTTGTTGTCGGAATGTCCGATCGTCTGTACGCGGCATTAGGGGACCCCCGAGCACTATATTTAAAGGAGTTTTTCATTTTTCTTCTTTCACTTTAAACATCATTAAAATTACTGCAAATACTATCTTTTTAAAACATTTTTTTTTATACATGTCCCTCAGGGCAGTAGCCGGGCCTCCATACCCTTTTATGGCAAATAACTTGCATATAAGCCTTAAAAATGGGCACTTTTGATTTTTCAAGTTAGAGTCCCATAGACTTTAATAGGGTTCGGAGTTGGGGTCCAAACTTTTGCAATATTCGAGAGTTCTGGGCGAACCGAACCGGGGGGTGTTTGGCCCAACTCTAGTAATGACTATTTAAGTGAGAACTTTGGGGTAGATTTACTAAAACTGGTGCCCTCAGAATCTGGTGCAGCTGTGCATGGTAGCCAATTAGCCTCTACAGCTTGTTCACTTAAGCTTTGGCAATAAAACCTGGGAGCTAATTGATTTCTATGCAAAGCTGCACCAGATTTTGCAGTCTCCAGTTTTAGTAAATAACCCTGCATGTGCCATCTCAACTTCCTAAAGTGAATCTCCAATGCATTTTTTTTATTGGATCTTGTTTGGTTTCTTGACAAACAGCATTTGTCAATAGAATACATATTTAAAGCGGAGTTCCACCCTAAAGTGGAACTTCAGTTTTTCGGATTCCTCCCCCCCTCCGGTGCCACAATTGGCACCTTTCAGGGGGTGCAGATACCTGTATAATACAGGTATCTGCACCCACTTCCGGATAGCTGCCCCGCCCCTATCCGGAGCTGCCCCGCCCCTTATCCGGAGCTGCCCCGTTGTGTCTTGGGAAACACAGCTCCCAGGACACAGTGGGGACCAATAGGGGCGCGCAGCGCGACTCGCGCATGCGCAGTAGGGACCAGGCAGTGAAGACGTTGCGTCTTCACTTCCTGATTCCCTGACGGCGGGGCAGCGAGAGATGAGCGGTCTCTCGTCACATTCTGCCTACACCGCTGGAACCAGGAACAGGTAAGTGCCCATTTATTAAAAGTCAGCAGCTGCAGTATTTGTAGCTGCTGACTTTTAATATTTTTTGTGCGGGTGCAGCTCCGCTTTAACTGAGCTTTCCCAAATCAGCAGTTCTTACCATCAATATTTCAGTGTAGGAGACCAAGCAGCCATTCAGCCAAAGTACAAACACCTCAATGCTAACTTTGATTTGGCACTCAGTGACCCCAGTAGTGCACCCCAGAAACCTGGGTCAGTCAGTAATACAACCAGCCTTTGTGTTTGCTGGCTTGGCCCTCCTTGCCCTACATCTCACAACTTACCACTGGCCTATCACTGTAATGAGTGGCTTCATTGGACAGTAGTAAGCTTAAGAGGTGTAGGGGATCAGTCCAGACCCACTGACCCCAGAAGCTGATTTCTGAAGCCGATTTCAGTTTGCA
The DNA here is from genome assembly GCA_028564925.1 of Lithobates sylvaticus. NCBI lineage: Eukaryota > Metazoa > Chordata > Amphibia > Anura > Ranidae > Lithobates > Lithobates sylvaticus. The sequence goes on from CM053031.1 coordinate 79,272,910, forward strand.
TTACAGAGGAAACTCGTTCTTGGGTTCCTGGTACATACACTTTGGGGTGAGCGGCACTTTTCTGTCTTTTTGTTTGAGGCCAGAATTTATTATCATTTAGTTATGATAAGATTGGGTTTAGAGTCAAGTGTTAGGGGTTAAGGCAGGGGTATCAAACTCAACTTCATTGTGGGCCACATCAGCATTATGGTTGCCTTCAAAGGGTCGATTGTATCGGTAAGACTATATAAATGTATCTACTCTTTACTATATTAAATAATTGCCTCTGCTTTAGATTATTACTGGTTTTAGTAATAACCTAAGACTTAAGCTGTAAAGGGCAGGTGCAGACCGGCACGGAGCCCACTCACACTCCTGTAACAGTTGATTCAAGTCTGAAAAGGAGAGTTGCGAGCTGTGAGATGATATTTTTTTAATTTTGTAGAAGGCTAAAATGATCACTTTTGACGCTTTGCAACCGCACCTTAAACGCGCCATAAACGCCTAAAGCCCCATACACACGGTCGGACAATCCACGGACCAGGTCCGTCGGATCATGTCCGTCGTACTTTGTCCGATGTTGGTTTTGCGTACACACGGTCGGACAAAGTTGTCGAAAAATCCGATCATTCTGAACGTGGTGACGTTTGTTGCCTACGACGGGACTACGTAGAGGCTAGTAGCCAATAGCTTTGGTCTTGTAATGTGATCTGAGCATGCGTGGCACTTTGTCCGGTCGGACAACCGTACACACGATCGAATTTGGTGTGATCGGACCGGGTTGTCGGCAAATCTATCCAGCAGGAGATAAGACTTTGTCCGTCGGACAATTCGACGTACACTGTCCGATGGTGCATACACACGGTCGGATTTTTCGACAACATGGTCCGATCGGACAGAATCCATGAAAAAGTCCGACCGTGTGTATGGGGCTTTAGACGCATTTACAATGTGTTTACAGCGCACTTGTGGTGCACTTGTGGTGCATTTCAATAGCATTGAATGGAGGCTGTGGCAAAGCGTTAATACCTGCCAAACTCTTTGCCTCACCACAATGCTAACGTTGCAGTGTGAACACCTCCATCAGCTCCCTATTTTAACAATTTTGGCATTGATAGGCGTCCGGGAAGCGTTAAAAGAAAGGCGACTCAACAATGTATTTTAAATCCTGTGTGAAAGAGCCCTAAGATCGCGTTGTTATAACAGCATTTATGTTTTCAGGTGTAATATATCCTACCATCTAAAATAACTTTATTTTTTATTTTCAGTTTCATTTAATTGATGACAAAAACCATAAAGGACGTGACAAAGCTATTGTATTTCCAGCCCATACAACCATAGCGTTTAGTATTTTTGATCTTTACATTCATCTGGATGGCCATTTTGGTAAGCTCTATAACCATCAGTATAACCTACATGTATGAATTAAAACTAAGATCGTTTTGTGCCACATGATGATTTTATATACAGTATCTCACAAAAGTGAGTACACCCCTCACATTTTTGTAAATATTTTATTATATCTTTTCATGTGACAACACTGAAGAAATTACACTTTGCTACAAAGTAACCATCTTTCCTCCCCGGTATCAGGTGATTTGTTAGTGTTACAAGGTCTCCAGTGTGAATAGGGGGCAGGTGTGTTAAATTTGGTTTTATCGCTCTCACTCTCTCATACTGGTCATTGAAAGTTCAACATGGCACCTCATGGCGAAGAACTCTCTGAGGATCTTAAAAAAAGAATTGTCGCTCTACATAAAGATGGCCTAGGCTATAAGAAGATTGCCAAGATCCTGAAACTGAGCTGCAGCACAGTGACCATACAGCGGTTTACCAGGACAGGTTCCACTCAGAAAAGGCCTCACCATGGTCAACCAAAGAAGTTGAGATGCACATGCTCAGCGTCATATCCAGAGGTTGACTTTTTGGGAAATAGAGTTATGAGTGCTGCCAGCATTGCTGCAGAGGTTGAAGGGGTAGGGGGGTCAGCCTGTTAGTGCTCAGACCATACGCCGCACACTGCATCAAATTGGTCTGCATGACTGTCGTCCCATGGTCTGGGGCTGCATGAGTGCTCCCAGGACTTGGGAGCTACAGTTCATTGAGGGAACCATGAATGCCAACATGAACTGTGACATACTGAAGCAGAGCACGATCCCCTCCCTTCAGAGACTGGGGAGCAGGGCAGTATTCCAACATGATAACAACCTCCAAGGCGACCACTGCCTTGCTAAAAAAGCTGAGGGTAAAGGTGATGGACTGGCCAAGTATGTCTCCAAACCTAAACCCTATTGAGCATCTGTGGGGCATCCTGAAATGGAAAGTGTAGGAGCACAAGGTCTCTAACATCCACCAGCTCCGTGATGTCATCATAGAGGAGTGAAAGAGGACTTCAGTGGCAACCTGTGAAGCTCTGGTAAACTCAATGCCCAAGAGGCAGTGCTGGAAAATAAGGGTGGCCAGACACAATTTTGGGCCTAATTTGGACACTCACTTTTGTTACCAGCAGTTTAGACATTAATGGCTGTGCGTTGAGTTATTTTGAGGGGACAACAAATTTACACTGTTATACAAGCTGCACACTCACTACTTTTACATTGTAGCAAAGTGTAATTTCTTCAGTGTTGTCACATGAAAAGATATAATAAAATATTTACAAAAATGTGAGGGGTGTACTCACTTTTGTGAGATACTGTATATACAAAAGAAAATGGTTTGGTGTTGCCAGTGACACACCTCCATCCCCAAATTAAATGCAACAAAGAAGAATTACGCACGTGGGACTTTAGATGAGGTGAGCACAGAAAGGTCAATGAGAGTACACAAAGTAAACATGGTTTGTAAATTTTTTTAAATTGTATAACATTCATCGTATATATGAAATGCATGATGATTTTACACAGCAGTCAGCTTGTCTGAAGAGTAGAGGTCCAGAAGCATGGATCCACTGTGTATTTTCCTCTGTAACATAATCATTTTATTGATGTTTGTTGATTGATTTATAGATGTTTATGTTCTAACCTTTCTCAATTCGGGCTAAAACTAAAAAAAAAATCAAAAAAAAAAAGTGTTGGATAAAGTTACTTTTATATAGAATATAAAAATATTTTTTTGATGCCAGGACTACATCAGATAAGACATCTCTAAACTAAAGCATCAGAAGCTATGAGGATGTCTATGCTTCTGCAAAGTGGGGGCGTCCATTTGTAATACTAATCCAGGAACAGTATATATATTGACCCTAAATTACACTATTTCAGTTAAAAAACTGAACTGTAGCATGTATAAAATAAGAATGATATTCTGTACCAGAACAATTTGATTATGATATGAAATTTATTCATTCTTGCTTTCCAGAACTATGTGTATCATCTGCATCAAGAGGTGGATTTGAGAAGGTACGCACAAGATCTTTCTCATTAAATGCCCTGAGGAACCGTTTATATCGAACCGGCATCTTATTTACTGGTAAGTCATATATGTGCTACCAAAATGACATTCCAAATGTAACCTATATGACTGCCCACTGGTAATATTTTACAAAGACAGAAAAAATAAGTTTATCTGGGACAGTTACATGAAATTGCTTGATGTATCCAAAGTGTCTAAATTGAGATTGACTGTCAAATGTATTTGAATTTACAATTTTTAAGCAAAGGTTAATAAAAAAAATTAGACCCTGTGCTTTAAAAAGAGTACAACATGCTGGGTCAGCAACCTTTTTCCAATTAATGACCTAATCCTAACATGGTAATAATAACAGTAAAGGTTTACCTCACTTTAAGGTACTCCATTATACAAAGCCAGTTCACCCTGAGGTTCCTGCCCTTAGGGCTAAAAAAGATTATTTTGCAAATACCATCTCATCGGCACTAAACCACCCGCGGGAACTTTTTAAAATAGTCGCTCAGTCGATGAACCCGGTATGCTTAGAGCCCCCAGCAAACGAAACCCAAGATTTCTGCAATGAGTTATCAGATTTTTGCATTGACAAAATCGACAACATCCGGAAAATAATTCACCAGAAAAAAACATCCAACCTCAGTCAACCAGAGCGAAAAGAAGATATCATCACGAATATCTCACATCCACCAAAGTTTTCTTTGATCCCAATCACCTCGAACACCACTAAAAACATCATCAAAAACCTCAGAGACAGCACATCTCCTATTGACATCATCCCCACAAAACTCCTAAAAGAATGCTCCGACATCTTGGCTCCCACCCTAACTCACCTCATAAATCAATCGTTCAAAGAAGGGATTGTTCCTGTCGCCCTCAAACAAGGCATCATCAAACCCCTGCTAAAGAAACCCAACCCTCAGGACCCTAGCCACCGCAGACCGATAACAAGCCTCAACACCATCTCCAAGATTATGGAGAAAGTGGTAGTACAACAGCTACAACGCCACCTGGACACACACAAACTCCTGGACCCTCTACAATCAGGCTTCCGCCCAGGCCATGGTACAGAAACGGCACTCCTGAAGATATGGGACGACGCCCTCGAAGCAGCAGATGAAGGAGAATCATGTCTCCTGGTGCTGTTGGACCTTAGTGCAGCGTTTCATACTGTGGACAACAATACTCTACTCATCCGGCTCACAGAAGTAGCAGGAGTCACAGACGCAGATCTACAATGGTTCGCATCCTTCTTAGGAAATCGTTCTCAGACAGTGAAACTAGAAGCCTTCACCTCTGAAACCCGGGCAATCTCTTGTGGAGTCCCTCAAGCATCACCCTTGTCGCCAGTGCTCTTCAACATATACATCTGCCCACTCTTCAAAATAATCAGAAGATCGGACCTCTGCTTCCACTCACCGGACAAAAAGACCATCATCAGCAATTAGAAAACTGCCTCACCCTGATAGACGACTGGATGACCACTAGCTCCCTTAAACTCAACAAATCGAAAACAGAACTTCTTATTCTACATGAAAATCAAAACTCCCGAACCAAGATCCCTTGGACACCTGCTACCATCTTTAGACAGACCATCTCCCCAAGGACCAAGGCCAAGAGTTTTGGAGTAATTTTTGACTCAGAAATGTCAATGGATGCACAAATAGGATCGGTAGTCAGCGGATCTCACCATCTCCACCGCCTGCTACGCAGGCTCATCCCCTTCGTTCCAAAGGAGGACAAAGCAGTGGTAGTTGGAACAGTCATTAATTCACGACTTGACTATGCAAACTCCATTTACATAGGTTTACCCCAATATCAACTTGCGCGCTTACAACTTATCCAAAACACGGCGGCAAGGCTGATAACAGGAAAAAAAACCTGGGAATCCATCTCCCCTTCCCTGAGGAGCCTTCATTGGCTAACTGTAAAGGATCGGGTCACATTTAAGACCCTCTGCCTCACCCACAAATACACTTATGGAGACGCTCCTCAATACCTTCTCGAGAAAATAAAACACTACACACCCAATCGCAGTCTTCGATCGTCCAACCAAAACCTCCTCCTCATTCCCAAATCCCGCTACAAATCAAAAGGGGAACGAAGATTCGCTGTCCAAGGACCACGGCTATGGAATGCTCTACCAACCTACATCCGCATGGAAGGAAACCATCAGGCCTTCAGGAAAAAACTCAAGACCTACCTCTTCTAAGAAGCTTGACAACAAAGCACTAATACAGCGACTTGAGGCGATTCGGTTTGCATTGTAGCGCTATACAAATTATTCATTCATTCAGGGGAGATGGGGTCCCAGTTACTAGGGGAGATTGGGGCCCTGTCCCCAAGTGAGAAGAGGTCCCTGTCCCCAGAGGTTATGGGGCCCCTGTCTCCAGGTGAAAAGGGGTCCCTGTCCCCAGGGGTGATGGGGTCCCTGTCCCCAGGGGAGAAGGGGTTCCTGTCCCCAGGGGTGATGGGGTCCCTGTCCCCAGGGGAGAGAAGGGGTCCCTGTCCCCAGGGGAGAGATGGGGTCCCTGTCCCCAGGGGAGATGGCGTCCCTGTCCCCAGGGGTGATGGGGTCCCTGTCCCCAGGGGAGATGGGGTCCCTGTCCCCAGGGGTGATGGGGTCCCTGTCCCCAGGGGTGATGGGGTCACTCTCTCCGGGTGAGAAGGGGTCCCTGTCCCCAGGTGAGAAGGGGACCCTGTCCCCAGGTGAGAAGGGGTCCCGGCCCCCAGGGGGATGGGGTCCCTGTCCCCTGGGGAGAATAAATCCCTGTCCCCAGAGGTGATGGTGTCCCAGTCCTCAGATGAGAAAGGGCCCCCCCATTGCAGTGTCCACTGTACCCCCGTAGCAGTGTTCTCCGTCCCCCTTCAAATCACTCTCATAGTGTCCTCTGCCCCCCTCCCCCATAGAAAGTTTCCTGTGCCCCCCAAAGCAGTGTCCTCTGTCCCGTACACCCCCCAACTGTAGTGTCCTCTGGCCCCCTGCACCCCCCACACACACACACACAAATACACACTGTCTAAGTAGAACTCTCCAACCTTACACAGGTGTACAGCAGAGCAGAGATCGGCATCACCGGGCTGGATGGGGGCGGGAACTGCTGAAGTTAACTTTTCACATTAACAGGCTGGTGATTGGTTGCTAGGATCGCCTGGCAATCAATCACCTGCTGTTTAATGTAAAAAGTTAACTCCAGCGGTTCCCGCACTCATCCAGCCCTGCGATACCGGCCGCTCGCCGCTGCACAATGAAGAGAACAGCGGTGAAAATGTCTGCTGGCTGGGTGGCTGTGAATTAATCATGGGCACTGACGGGGCTGGATGTTTAGCGTTGGCGGGCTGGGTGCAGCCCAAGGGCCGTGGGTTGCCGACCCCTGTCATAAGGCCTGGTTCACACCTATGCAATTTGCTTTTGTTATGTTTCTGCAGTGCTTTTTTACTCAATTGTTTTTCAGGTTTTTTAAATCCGTTTTGCGCTTTTAATGCTTCTTTTGGCCAATTTGTTGGGCAGAATAAAAAGCGCAAAATGCACCAAAAACAAGTTAAAAACGCACTACATGCTTTTCTGAAGCTTCCCCACTGAAGTCTATTGAACCAAAAACGCACAGTTTTACGTTTAAAAAAGTCCCTGACCCTTTCCAAAAACACATCAGCTGAAAAAAGCATAGATGTGAACGTGTCCCATAGGAAACCTTGTTAAATGGAATGTAGTGCGTTTCTGCAAAAGGCAAAAAGCACCAAAAATGCATAGGTGTGCGGTGGACAGATCGGACACTTTTTTGGAACCATTGACATTTATACAGCGATCAGTGCTATAAAAATGCAATGATTACTGTGTAAATGTCACTGACAGGGAAGGGGGTTAACACTAGGGGGCGATCAAGGGGTTAACTGTGTTCCCTGTGTGTGTTTCTAACTGAAGGGGGAGGGGACTGACCTAGAGGAAATGACAGATAGTGGTTCCTAGCTATAAGGAACACACGATCTGTAACTCCAAAAAGAACGTCCCTGTTCTGCCTCTCGTGCTAGCGATTGCTCGTGGCTGGTGGTCATTGCGACCATCGGCCACGAGCATCACCAACCCGCAGTGCAGCGGGCGCACCTGCTATGCCGATCCCACGAGCCAATGTATAGCTACAACGGTTCGCGGGATCGTGCCATAATGACTACAGCTGGTAGGCAAGCAGTTAAATTATATGTAAACCCTCTCCTTGTAAAACAACCCATTCCATTAAAAACAGAAATGAAAGGCAAAATGTATAGATATGAAAAAAGCATAGTTAGAGAACTGACCACAGTGTGCTCCCATGTCTAGCGTGGTCAGTTTTTAATAGAAAAGCAGAGGGACTGGCAAAAACACCAGGGATTTCACACAAAGGAAACAATACAAAGAGAACAGGATACGTTTTCTTACAAATACATGGTACAGCAGGCACATATCAGAAATAGGAAATGCTGGGTTTATATATTCTGTAAACTTGTGAATAATTATGGATTGGTACACAGTACTATAAATTGTGTAAAGTCACATTAGTAGCCATTCTGATTGTCATACTTCCTCAGGTTGGAAGTCTGATAAGCAGCAGAATGAACCATAGTAAAGTGATGATAGGGATCAGTGTTGGGTGTGTTTTGGAAAAAGAAGGGTTTTCCAGAACTGTTTCAAAACAGCACCTGATAAAGGTTTTACTAATAGGGAGGGACTACACAAAGGGGTCAAAAATAGTAATTCACCTTTCTTTTTAATGTAGCAGCATATTCAGCATTAAAAGCAGATTATAGATCTGCTACCAGTGGGAATCTACATGTTCCTTTAGCAATATTTTAGAGCTGCAGAACATTAAAGTATAACTAAAGGCAAAACTTTTTTTTTAAGTTTTGGATAGAGTGCAGAGGGATTAGAACTCCTGTCAGTTTTGATTGCTGTCTGGTTAAGGAGATTCCTGTTTACTATTAATATTGAAAGTGAAAGAAAACCCAAATTTTGGGTTGTCCCCCAAAAAATAATAGGAGGTGAAACCTTCCATTAGGTAGGGTGACCAGACATCCCCGGTTTCCGGGGACAGTCCCCGGATTGAGGACACTGTCCCCGAACCAAGTCTGTCCCCGGATTTGTCCCCGGATTGGATTTGAACAGGGGCTGGGGCAATTTCAAAGACAGTCAGTGCAGAATTAAAAGAAAAAATCTGAATTACACCCCCCCCCCCCGCCGCTCCTACTAGCTTAGGGGGTAGGGGTGTATATTTTTCATTATCTGTGCCCCTTTCTGATGATCATGTGCTGGTCGGAGCAGAGAGAATATTTCTTCAGTCTCGGGTGCATGCCCGTTCCGCTCCTGCTCGCATGTTCTTCTGCCTTGGCTCAAGTCCTGGCCAGCCACCTGCCCATCTCCTTGCCTTCCCTGGTGGAGTGATCTTCCTCCGCTCCCCACCCAGTAGTAGCCGGGGCCCGGAGATTAAGACTTGACAGGCTGTCCCTTACCATTAGGGACACTAGTTCTTGTAACCTGGGGGTCCCCAAAGAATTCCTTTAGTTTGCAGGGTTTTCCTTTCACTTCCTGTTTGGCTATCGGACAGGAAGTGAAGAGAAATCTCTGCAATAGGACACAGACGGGGGAAAAAAATATGATAGGGGTTAAAACCCTTCCAAAGTGAAAAAAAAAAGTTTTGCCTATAGTTCTACTTTAATATGCAGAAATACATTGATGCCCATATTTACATTATAGTATCAGCATTTGGTTTTCAGTATCAGTATAGTTTAGAGGACAGTAAAATGTATATTTATATGACATTGGGCACTCATTTTGAATATAATAGTAAGATATTTATTGTTGAACAGGAAAAAGGACAATGGACATCATGGTTAACTCAGACTCGTACTATGATGACATATTTTCTGACTACTATGACAAGGCTGCCAGCATGACGGACATCTCTACCACTTACATGAGAGAAGGTGCTCATACTCGTGTGAACCTGCTGAATAATAACATCCCCAAGGGACCCTGTGCCTTGTGCGGAATGGGCAACTCCAAAAGAGAGACAGTTTACGGCTGCTTTGAGTGTTCTTTTAATGGGCAAAAGTACGTCAGGCTCCATGCAGTTCCTTGCTTTGATCTCTGGCATAAAAGGCTCAAGTGAAAGATGCATGTAACACAATGGTGCTTCTTGGTTATAACTCAGGTATAACGGTGCCACAGCCCTCATCTCATATATGCAAAATGGACTCTGACCTAAAGGACTGGTTTAAAGGTAACTTGTTTGTCTCAGAACAAAGCTATGTAATGAATAGTAACTCACCAGGCCAATAACCAGTGTCAAATGTATTCAAATGTCAAATCATGCAAAAATACATAGAAGGCCTGATTCACACAGGCTTTAGCTTGTATAAGAGCAGTGTGGACATCAAGCTTTGACAAAGCATTTGCAGAGCTTTCACCAGGCTTAGTTGAAGCTTTTAAAGCACCTTTCAACTCCAGTCTGCATATGTTGAACAGTCTGCATATGTTGAACAGAAATCCTAATGGGGCCTTGCTAAGCTGAATCGCCTTTTTGGAAAACTGGAGGCTGTTCTGAAGGTTCTCCTGGACCCGGAGGGATGATGGAGTGAGTGGAATCTTCTGTGTTCTTGGTTCCTTACCCCCTCCTTTTTCCAGCTCTCTCTTTTCTTCCACTTTTCTCCTCTTTCTTTTCGTTTTCTTCCCCTTGTGCTACCTTCTTTGTTTCTTCATACTGACGGTGTCTACTGTGTAAAATGCCACCTAGGGTACAGAGATTTCCTAGTGCGTGGTCTTTCCGGACATTTTTATATATATATATATATATATATATATATATATATATATATATATATATATATAGAGAGAGAGAGAGAGAGAGAGAGGGAGAGATATTGTAAGATTGGGGTTATCAGACTCAAACGGTAGGTGCGTTTTCCAGTGAGTACGCCAGTCCAAAACTGTATTTTTAAGGGCCTGGTAGCCCACTTTTATTTAGAAACACGGAAAAGTTCACAAAGACATCAGTACCCACGCAGGGGGGTTCCACCATTACTGTATCTTGCACACTCAATATTTTAGCCTCCTGGCTTACATTGTTCCCATACAGCTGATTCAGGCCTTTAGCCTAGGCCTCAGGTCTGCTCCCCAGACCCAAAAGAGTTTCCTAGAGTGAAGCTCTCTCCTAGCTCACTCCTGATCAGCGCCTTGCTACAACTGCCTCCTGCAGACATGCACACATTGGCTGCCCCTTGCAGCCTCTGACTCCTCGCAGAGGAATGGGAGCCCACCTGACTCCCATGCACAGACTTTCTGTCTGTTGGGTGGAACACTGAGCCATAGCCAGATCACAACTAAATAGCTCAGCACACAGCTGTGCAATCAGCGTGCATTTCTCTCCAAAATCTGGCGTAAACCAGCAATCCTCCACACACTTGACATTGATTTCCATGTGGGACATGTTATGGCTCTGTGTTTGGGCTGGCTTGTGATCTGCGTGCTGAGCCCCTTTACGTATATGTTATTATTTCTGGCGTGTATGGTTTCTGTATTTACTGTACGCTGCTTAAAAATAAAGTATTGAAAAAAAAATAAAAAGAAGAAATCCTAATGGGAGCGTTGATTGCCACTTTAAACAAGCTGCTAGAGGCTTCAGCAGGTTTTCAACAAGCTTAAGACTGGGTTCACACTAGTCTGGCGCGAATTGCAGCTTCGGTTTCCCTGCAAAGATAAAAATTATTCATTCAGCGGTTCCTCTCCGCTGTAGCTGCGGATCAGCTGACCTGGGAGAGGGGGGAGGTGTAGTGAGGAGGGGGAGAGCATTCGTGTTCAGAACGGAACACATCTGCAAAATAGATGCGTTCCCATTGAAGATAATGTGCCTGCAATTCGCACCGCACTGCCTATAAAATGCACACAAATTTTGTGCCATGCGGAGTGCGGATGCAGCACACATATGTGAACCATACCCATTAAATTCAACATGTTTTCAAATGTTCTGCGAATTGGATGCAGTGTGAGCCCAGCCTAAAGAAATGCCAAAGCCTGCTAGCAACTTGTTTAAAGTGTCAATCAACACTCCCATTAGGATCTGTGATCAACATTTACAAACTGGAATTGAATGGTATTTTAAAGCTACAGCCTACCCTGAGTGTGGCTGCGGGAAAATGCGTTGATTCCCTCGGCCGGCACTCAAAATGTTCCTACCCTGAGCACGATTCTTCCGCGCTCAGGAGAGGGAGGTTTAACCTCACCTAAACTGCAGCAGCTCCTAAACTCTGCTAAAAGCCTATGTGTACATGTACACATAGGCTTTTATAGAGTTGAGTTTAGGAGCTTTGGCAAAAAAACGCAAGTTTAGGAGCTGCTAGTGTACATTAAGCCTAAAAGCTTCAACAAACCTTGCTGAAAGCTCTGCAAATGCTTTGCCAAAGCTTTGTGTTCACACGCTGAAGGTTGTGTGAAATAGGCCTTGGGCTTCATGCACACTGGGCTTAAAAAAATGCTAGTTCCCTTGGCAGAAAAAAAATCGCTCATATAGAATGTTTTTTTGTACAAAGTTTAGAAGAGTTTTGCGTTTTTTCTGCCAGAAAGCTCCAATCAGAAACGCAAACCAGAAGTTTTTTTGTTCCTGCCTCTAAATGTTAAACCTGTAATCAAAAGCAGTAATTTTTAAGCCAGTGTGCATGGAGCCATAAGGTGAATTTCCCAGGAGGAGAATGCACATTTTAAATTCTAACAATTTGTAGATCGTGAAGCAGGAACAAAAGGTTTATAGGTTTGCTACTTAAAATTGGTGGCTATGTCTTTCCCTTCATTCTCCCTATAAGATAAGATAGATGCAGCTATAAACTATATTTATATATACAGTATATATATATATACATACCTACATACAATGAAATATCTCTTGGACATAACCTGAAAGGATAAGCAAAGCTAAGCATCAATTCTGACAATACTTCTAGAGAGAGAAACACAGGCCAGCCTGTTCAACCTCTTATCTAATGAGAGATGAAGCTAAACAAGGATGGTAATAGGGCCCTTTAAGAAGAATTGACAGAATGTCCCCATTGCAGATCTGATGGTCTTCACCGTCAGTCAGAGCTCATTAACTATATCCAATAAGGTGTAGTAACAGAGTGGTATTATATTGTGTGATGAATGCAATTAAAGATGCCCATATACAGTGTTCGAATAGAAGTGTATTGAAATGTTCCCAAAGTAAAGCTGTCCGTACACAGTGTCCCAGTAAATCAACCAAGGAAAGGTTTGCAAAGGAAGGCAATTGCCCTCTCACCAACGACCAGGCTGATTCAGCGCCTTTTAGACAGCGACTCCAGGGTAGACATCCTGGCTGCAGACCCGCTTGGGTCGGTCACCCGATGGGAAGCATGGAGTGTGGGTCGCTGGACTGTAGAGTTGATGCTGGTTAGACGTCTGAGGGTGGGTCTCTGGGTTCTTTTATAGCTCTTCCCAGCAATCTCTCAGAAGGCAGCAAAGATCCCTGGGATATGTGGTGCGGGTGTATGGTCACGTAGGGAAACAGTTACCTGATGGAACCACCAATCCCACAATCCCTTTTTGTTGGCTAACAAATATGATGTCAGTTTAGTAATGCTGGGCACTAGAGGGATGATATGATATACAGATAGTGCCAGGATAACTGTTCCTTGCAATTGTAGTCCATATTGCTACACACTGTTCAGTCGCAGGGTGGGGGTAGGGAAATTACCTATAGGTAAATTTGCAATGGGAAACGTCTAGGTCAGGGGTCTCAAACTGGCGGCCCTCCAGCTGTTGCGGAACTACAAGTCCCATCAGGCCTCTGCCTGTGGGAATCATGCTTGTAACTTCCAGCTTTGCTATTCCTTTATGGGACTTGTATTTTCGCAACAGCTGGAGGGACCCCTGATCTAGGTCCCTTTCCTTGCTAGGCAGGGCTATGCTGTGGGACAGAGTTGTGTAATTCTCTGTATGTTCTCACTAACAACTGGCTAGAAAGCACAGGACACAGAAGCACTGGAGCATATGCTTCCTTGTAGATTCTAAAGCCTAATGCCCCGTACACACGGTCGGAGCTTAGTCCGTTGGCATTTCCGACAGAAAGATTTAGAACATGTTCTATATCTAAGCCTCTTGGAAATGCCAGCAGAAAAAGTCCAATGGGGCATACACATGGTCGGAATGTCCGATGAAAAGCTCCCAACGGATTTTTTCTACCGGAAAGTCCGGTCGTGTGTACGCGGCATGAATCTTTCAGACAGCTTTTAGTAAGACCTCCCATCAGCAATTTCTATTGAAACTGTAGAACAACTGAGACTGTTATTGGTAGGACCCCTTCTTCTATCTGGTCATTTGTGTAATTGAACACTGGTTAGAAGGGCCTGAAAACTCCTATGTGTATGGCCAGCATAAACTCTCCCCCAGTTCAGAATACAATAGCTCAGCGGGGAGATTGCTGTACTAACATTGGTACAGAATGTCCTCCCGAGCTTTTCATTTTTTTTTTTTTTTTTCGTTCAGCCTGCTGAGTTGAAGAAAAAGAAAACTGATAGTGTGTACTAGGCTTAAAAGAGAAGTATGGGACTTGTGTTTATTCAAGAATCATACTTACCTAGGTGGATGCTACATCGGTCTGATGCTGCATCTGCCCACCCCGCGCTCACTGGAGCGCTGGGCTGTGGAGGGGGGCAGGAGTGGCTGGCTCAGGCTCTAAGCGGTTTGCTCAGAGGCTGAGCTGGGTGCCGGTCCAGGAATGTGGGTTGATGCCGACCATATGGTTGCGATCTTTCCCAAGCCTGGACCGGCTCTGTAAAAGTCAACCAACAGCAGGCTTCAGCGCGCTGTCTGCTTAAAATAGGTCACAGGAGTGCAGAATGAACTGCACTCCTGTGATTCACAGGAGAAATACAGCCAAATAAGCTTTGACTGTACTTCTCTTTTAAGTATAGAGAGCTCACAGATCATGAGGCTATGGGGAGAGCTTATGTTGGCCATACAGATAGGAGTTTTCAGGATTTTCCAACCATTTGTTCAATTGCATAAATGATCATATAGATGAAGGGGTTCTACCAATAACAGTCACAGTAATGTAGCAGTCTCCCCGACTTCCAAGGGCCTGATTGTGACCCCCAGAGCAAGGAAGAACTGACATTCCTCCTCAAGGTGCAGGATACTAGGCATAGTGGGTGTAGTGCAAGGTGAAAAGATTTGGTGCCAGTCACGTTTTGCACAAATGAACAAAGAGTTTTATTTCTCTTAACCACTTCAGCCCCGGAAGATTTTCCCCCTTAAGGACCAAGCCATTTTTTGCAATAAAGCACTGCATCGCTTTAACTGACAATTGTGCGGTCATGCGGCGATGTACCCAAACAAAATTTACGTCCTTTTTTTCCCACAAATAGAGCTTTCTTTTGGTGGTATTTGATCACCTCTGCGGTTTTTATTTTTTGCGCTATAAAAAAAAAGTGCAACAATTTTGAAAAAAAAAACACAATTTTTTAGTTTTTGTTATAACGAATTTCTTCATCAGTTTAGGCCAATATGTATTCTGTATTGATTGGTTTGCACAAAAGTTATAGTGTTTACAAAATATGGGATAGATTTATGGCATTTTTAATATATATATTTTTTTTTACTAGTAATGTCGGCGATCTGCGATTTTTAGCGGGACTGCGACATTGCGGTGGACAGATCGGACACTTTTTTGGAGGGAAGGGGTTAACACTAGGGGGCTATCAAGGAGTTAAATGTGTTCCCTCATATGTGTTTCTAACTGTGGGGGGATTTGACTGACTGGGGGAGGAGACAGATCGCTTTTCCTAATTACTAGGAACAGCAGAACCCTGGCAGAACAGGGATTTGTGTGTTTACAAATCTCTGTTCTGGCTCTCGTGTCCGCGATCGTGGGTGGCTGGCGGACATCGTGGTCTCCGGTCAAGCGCATCAGGTCCCCCACCGTGCAGCCTGCTATGGCTCTTAAAGGAGCCGACGTACCTGTACGTTGATTCACGGGAATAAGCCGACTTGCCGGAGGCTGGTCAGCAAGTGGTTAACAGGAACGGTGGGGAGGGAGGGTTTAGTACACAGGACACCCTTAGGCAAATGCAATAGCAATTAGGGCAAACTCTGCAGACAAAAATAGAACTAAGCAGACAGCAATACAGAACGAGGGCCTTTAAGCTGAATGCAGCAATCTGTATCTTGTAGCAACCGTTGTCTCCTATGGCAACAAATTCTCTCATAGTATTCTACTGTAGATCTGTTTAACTCACAGTAACCCACTGTAGATCTTCCATCTTAACCCACAGTATCCCACTGTAGATCCTTAAGCTCAGCTCGCTGTCTTTCACTAGACTTCTTGGACTCTCAGCTACCCGCTGGATTCCCGAGCCTCACCCACAGCTAACAGCTGTGTTTTATCTTCAAGCTTTACTTACGACTACCTGCCATACTCCTTCAAGCTTTACTTACAGCTACCTGCTGCCTTCCTGGATGAGGCTCTACTGAAGCTTTCCCACTACTTCACCGCCCCCAGCTAGTGAAGCGTCTGCTCTGGTACTTCATCCCTTCCAAACTTACTTCCGGTAACCGGAGTGGTCCTCCCTTTGTGGCAACTGCTTCCCCTTTACCTCCGACAATGAACAGGCTCCCTTCAGGCCGAGCCTCTAACAGATGCGGTTCCACACCAGGCTTCGGGCTTAACTTTGGCTACTCCTCCTTTGCAGAACCCTGAACTGCTGGATAGGCCTTAAGTTGACCTAGCAGCCAGCATGCCTCCTGGATAGGCCTCAGGCCTAGTAACCAGGAGCTTCTCAACACACACCCACCCAGGCCGCAGCCTCAGGCAGGAAGAACCCGATCATCTGACTCCTCCCAAATAAATAGCCTATGCCAGCATACACAGCGGTTAAAGAAACTCCTGCTGATTGGGTGAGACAAGCTAGTTACCCATTACCTGAATTTATGGTAATCCATCATTCTAATGCCAAAAGCAACAGTGCCACCTATTGACAGAAGAGAGAGACTACCCCAAACTCAGACTTAGGACAGGAATCAGTGGATCAACCTACCAATTATCCAGGCTAGTTACCACCTAGCACAACTTGTTTTTTTTTTTTTTTAGCAGCCCTGTTTAGGACCAGGGTGCTACAGTTATTTTACAGCTTCAGTAGAAAATGATGATGGTAGGTCTCTGTCAGGTCACCAGAGCCCAGGTGACAGATGCACCCCGTTGGGGTCTGTAGTGCACCTCAAGATAGTGGACCCTATGGCTGACTACTGCAGATGGAGCTCTAGGATATACAGTAGAGCGGGTACTCTGTAAAACCTACACAGATGACACTGGAAGCTAGAGCATGAGATTTCCCAGGGCGTGGAGTCTAAGGGCCTCCCAGCTCACGCTTACGCTAGGCTACAAGGAGGTAGAGTGGAAGCAGCAGACAGCTACAACAAAGAATAGTCAGGAGATAGCCAAAAGGTCAGGGCAACAAGCAGGTAAGGTTAGTCAGGAGAAAGCCAAAGATCAGGGTAACAAGCATGTAAGGATAGTCAAGAACAAGCCAAGATCGGTAACTGGAATCAGACGTAGAAGACACAGCAAGTTGCACACGAAAGCTAAACACACAATATTGATCAGCAGAGCTGCCTCACAGGTTAATATAGAGTTCCCTGATAGGGGCTAGGGTGGAGCCATGGTTTGAGGATAGATTACTTAAGCAGCCAGGTGACAGTGGCTGGCCTCTTAATTTGAACACATGGAGAGGTAAGTTGACAGACAAACATTACTGCATAACCAAGACATTCTCACTAAAAGCTCTGGTGGGGCTGAACCCTGACCCATTGCCTCCAAACCATAAAAATCAAGTCTGGGTGCAGCTGCTTATATTACTCTGGCTTCAGAGGATTAAAGGATTCTTATGTATGTCAAAGTTTCACTGTTTACTGTCGTGTCGTATTCTGTTAAACCAAGAGACTTTTGAATTAATTCCATTCCATTATATATTCAGTGGAAAATGCTGATAGTAGGTTTCACTGAATGCTCTGGTTGCAAGTGGTTGAAATTACCTAAAAACTTCTACCAGCATTAGTGTTGGGCTGGACCATTGCCCCCAAACTGTAAAAATCAAGTATCTGTGAAAGTGCTTATATTATGCTGGTTTTAGTGGATGATAGGATTCCTACGTATGTTAAATGTTTCACCATTTACCATCGTGTTGCTTGTAAGAAGACAAGAAAGAAGAATTCTGTTAAACCAAGGAACTTTTCCTGGAATTGGTTCCATTCCACTCGAGAGCCAGAATCCATCCACAGTAGGGACAGACATATACGATTTGCATTGTAATGTCTTTCTGGCCAAAGGCTGATGTGAATGGGATGATATATTCTATAAAACTCTACAGAATATGCTGGCATTATAAACAAATAAAAAAAAAAACTCAATATTTACAATTTTCCAGATATTTCCTATTTTAGTTGTGTACTATTTTGCTGTTTTCGTTCACTGCTGTTTAAATGTGCAAGGTAGATTTAGGAGTTATTCTTAAAAGTTTGTATATGCACATTTATGTTTTGTGTGCTCATCTAAAGGCCCATACACACGATCGGACTTTTTGACAACCAACATGCAAATTAGTTGTTTTGGACCAACATCCAACCGTGTGTACGCTCCATCGGACCAACTTTTTCCAGGTTTCATCGGACTTTTGTTGGCTGTGCGAACGGACCAACTTTCTGCCAACAAAAGTCCGATGGACCAAAGTCCGACCGCGTGTACAGAAAACCAACGGACTTTTGTACAAACCAATGCAGGACCAATGCAAAAGATCAGACAACAATACAGAAGTTGACCAAAGGTGGCGGTAAAGAGCAGAAAAACCAAGTGATTTGGTGAAAGTTGGCTGAAAAAGTCCTGCCGTGTGTATGCAATACCAACTTGGGGCCAACGCCCTTTGGACAAAAATCCACGGGAAAGTTGGTCCACGGTCCGATCGTGTGTATGAGGCTTAAAAAGAACTTTCTAGGACCTGGCAGTGGTGGATTCATCTAGGATTTTAAGGGCGCTACCTTCTCACGAAAGCAATAATCTGTTTTCATTAACTTTAAGCCATCATTCTAAATAATGAAACTAAATGCCATTAATGACAATTTTTTTTTGTGCTTATTAATCTTGAATCCAAGTGGAATCGGAATCACATAGGACCTCATTCCCATCTGTATTGCCTGTCATTAAAACAGACTCTTTTGGTCTTATACGTTTGTGTGTATTTTTGTGCTGTATTCATTTTGTATTTCAATTAAACATGCTTTGAATATTACTTGCAGCTTTTCTTTTAGGACAGTTATAATTTATGACCATATAACACTTTGGGGCATTCAGTCACAACAATTAAAGATGATTGTCTACAAATTTACATATGGCATGTTGTTGTACCTGGCTTTCTGCCACCTGGGCTACAGCCCCTATTCATCTACCCTCCAAGCAGTGTTCTGCCTTTACTCCAGTACATGAGACTGTCTGAGCTGAAGTGGAGGCCAACAATCAAGAGTCATATTCTTATCACACATTCCATTGATGCTTATAATAGAAAAATATGTATAAATTCACACACTATTTCTTAAAATTTGATTTTCTTTTAACACCAAGTTAATTATTGGCTCTAAACTTTTATATCTGCAGCAACATGCACATACACATTGACATGCGAATTGGTCGCGGTTTTCACCGCATCCAATTTGCATTACATGTCAGTGTGACCAGCTCACATGTCTGGGGTGGCCGCGGTGCGGTTTTGAAAAGGGATCTGTGCATTTTTGAGTCAGGTACAGGTGCGAATTCAGGCAAAAATTCAGAATCTAATCGCACCTGAACCGGTGAACAGAAACGGACCCCAAGCTGGAAACCGCGTCCGCACATATGTGAACCCGGCCTTAAAGCTTCAACAAACCTTGCTGATAGCTCTGCAAATGCTTTGCCAAAGCTCACTGTTCACACTGCTCTTAAACAAGCTGAAGCCCATGTGAAACAGGCTTTAATGAGAACTCGATTGAGGATATAAAAAAAAACCACGGCTGCATATATGTGAACCCGGCCGGACACCTTTTGATAGCCTGGAATGGAAAATATGCGTTGATTCTGCAAAAAATACAGTGGGAGAGATTTACTAAAACTGGACAGTGCAAAATATGGCACAACTCTGCATAGAAACCAATCAGCTTCCAGGTTTTATTTATTTATTGTCAAAGCTTAACCACATGCCGACCGAGCCATAGCCGAAAGACGGCTACAGCGCGGTCGGCTTAATCTGGGTGGACGTCCTCCCAGAATCTTGCCCCCGCGCGCCCCCGGGAACATCTGTGACCGCCGGGTCCCGAGGACCCGGCGCATCACGTATTACGGTATCTATGCATGAAGGCAAAAAACCTTCTGTGTGCAGTAGCCCCCTAATGCTTACCTGAGCCCCATCTTGATCCAGCAATGTCCACGACAGCCTTGCATCTCCCTTAACTCGCACGCCTGATTGGTTTTTAGCCATTGACTCCCGCTGCTGTCAATCACAGCCATTGAGCCAATTAGGAGATGGAAGGGTTGGAGTCCCACCGTGGCTCCGTGTGTGTGAATGGACAAATGCAATAGAGAAAAATCAGCTCCTCTGCCCGATCAGAGAGAGCTATGCTGTGTGGCAGAGCTGTGCAAATCTCTACACTGGATAGACAGAAACAAAAATCTACTGGCAAGTAAAACAGCTCCCAGATTTGTAATTCATCTGCGTATTGAGCTGTTTGGCTGGGGTTCAGCCAAATTGGGGTCACCATTCCTGGATATGCACCATTCCTGGCTGGGGTAAATCACAAAAGGTTCAGGAGAATCATACATTTTTGACAGCTAAAACAGTTGACATATACTGCATGTAATAAATGTGTTTAGCTGAAGCATTACATTTGCATCATTATTTTCCTTTAAAAAAACAATGCAATGGAAATGAATATATTTGGGCTTTTTTTAGTAACAGTGCAAAGAGTAGTGATGATACACAAAGTCTGGTGACCCATGATAATAAACCAGGTTTCACAATTTTACAGGATAGAAAAAAGAAAGATTACTGTTAACTGGTTATTACTTTGAATACTGATTTTTGCTTTATTAAATAAATCTGACCACATTTTCTTGTGATGCAAACAAATTTTACTAAATGTATTTTACAATGTAATTAGAGAAGACCTCCACCCAAAACTGTTAAGGCAAACCAGTCAAAAACACGATTTTACCCTGACAGTCCTGATCTGTATACTTTTCTGAAAAAGTATTAAAATCAGTAGGTGCGCATAACAGCCAAGCAGCTAGCATTTTCTGAAGGTGAGTAGCAATGGTAGCCCCAATGCTTCTCTGGAATCAGATACACTCTAAAGTAGAATTCCAGGTTCCCTATCCCCTTAAATAGTTAGTTTGAGCCAAGCTAGCTCAAAAAAAAATATTTTCATTATGAAATGATGCATCCGCTATGTGTACTACAATCTATTGTAGCATTAGCTACATGACTAGGGTAGCCAGATGACTTACTGCCCTGACCCACACATGTACCATATAAATACTTATGTTTCTATAATAAATATAACAAAGACACTGACACCTGCTGGATGAAAATGGCCTGTTCGGCCTTTTATTTAAAATTAACTCAAACAAACAAACTTTATTAACTTTTTAAACCACTGAAAAACTTTTACCTTTCTTACACTCCTCATCCAGCTAATCAGCTAATCAACTTATTATTTTCTGATCCCTGACGACCACTTGCAACTGAGCCTGTAATCCCGTTTGTTGGCAAGCTCCCCAGCCGCAGACTCGCCTCGGGGACTTGCCAACTGACCACAGACCCCCCAACAGATTTAACCCGTGAGTCTGGCCAACTGTCAGACCACTCGGGCGGACTCCATACCAGTGATGGGTCCTAACTTTTGAATAAAACCTCATAACTGAGTCACTTAACTGTCGTCAAGGAAAAAAACCAACACGCCACCGCGGGACAAGTGTGACACCTCACACTTGTGCCAGCCGCCACACCTGCATCGCTCTCCTGATGCCTTCTTCCAAGTCCAGAGACCACAAATCAATCCCAACCGGGTTGAGGTGAACTCCGTCTCCCCTAAGGTACCTCCACGTATCTACCTCTAATTCCCGGTGTCTGACCACTATGCCTCCGTTTCTGGCTACAAACCTGCCAACCTCTTTATTGACCTTAATCCTGGTCTTGTTGATCTTTTCCCAGGAGCGAGCCCCTCTCCACGACATGCGGGCCACAATATCTGACCATACTATGATCATGCCGGGGAAAGAGGTGCTGAGCCTGATAAAGTCCCACTGTACGTCCTTGATTATCTGGCGCATGGGCCGTACCACCAAGTCATTCCCCCCCACATGCAGGACCAGAACGTCCGGATGTCGATCCATTCCTGCAAACCTGTGGACTTCTGGTAACACCCTGTTCCACCTCATGCCTGGGACCCCAATCCACCGAATCCTACCCTCCTCCCTAGACATCCTGAGCTGTCTGCCGTCCGGCCGTACATCTGCCCTTCTAGCGCCCCAGAACACAAACGAGTGTCCCAGGATCCATATGAGACACACAGGGGCTGAAAAACATAAAAATAGATATCTAATACCAATAACCGAAACATATCAAAAAACATGTTCAACCCACACACTAACATCCCCAATCCCCCACATCGTTACACCAGGTGGGGGCGAATGTAGACCTGATAACGTGCTGACTCCCATCTGCCAATCCTGCGTATAACTTCCCCCGGTAGACCCCACCTGGAAGCCTCCGTGGCCGCGCCAATCCTGAAAGAGTGACTCGCATACTCACCTGGGGGTAGGCCCCCCGCCTCCAAACATTTTCTAAATACCGCTGTAAACTGGTATCTGGATAAACACGAGCCATTCTCATGAATCAAGAAGGCCCCACCCCCTACTGGGCGCGCCCTTAAAAATTGGTCTACTGCTGCTACCGGGCATACTTGTGGTTCTGAACCTGCAAAAAGCTCGACCCGTGCCCCTTTTCCCAGCTGGTCCGTCTTCGACCTCCTAACCCATAGGACTACTGCTGACTGTGACAGCGTAACGTCCCCAAACCTCAAACCACCTGGAATGGATTTTGATGGCGACACCAGTTCCCCGATTCTCAATGCCCCGAAAAACGCTAACAGGAAGGCAGCTCGGAAGAGTTTTCGTTCAAAAACTGTAGAACACACCTTCTTAACCTGTTCCAATACAATGTTCAACACCGCAAACGAAATGGGGCGTCTGGAGTCCCTCTGCGCTAGGCCCCTCCTATAACCCCTCAATGCTTTTTTAACTAAAAAATTCTTGGTCGCGTCAGGCAGCCCTTTATACTGGAACCTAAATGCCAGCGCTGATACCTTCTTACTAATTGCCGTGCCCGACACCCCCTTCACATAGCTACCGCAAATGAAGCACAATACCCAATGTACCAATACCTCGGGGTCTTCCGACCCTCCTACCTCAGCCAACCAAGCGGACCATTCACTCCACACCCTGTGATACGCCGTCCTAGTGCTCTCGCTGAGCGACTGCATGATCAATCCGTCGGCGATCCCAACGCAATCCTCCATAGATCCGGCGGGCACGGGTCCCCTGTCGCTTTTGCCCCTGGAGCCAGTCTGCGGAACTCCTCCCACTGGAAACGAGACAGAGCATCCGCTAACTTATTCTCGATCCCTGGGATGTGAACCGCATACATGTACACGTTCAATTTCAAACAACAAAGTACCAACTGCCGTAATAATCTAACTACCGGGGGGGATGAGGCTGAAATGTTATTAATGGCCACCACCACCCCCATGTTGTCACAATTGAACCGCACCTTCCTGTTTGCTAGCTTGTCCCCCCATAACCTCACCGCTACCAGTATGGGGAAGAGCTCCAGCAGTGCCAGGTTCTTCAAGAAACCCGCTGCTCTCCACTCCTCCGGCCAAGGCCCTGCACTCCAACTCCCCTGGCAATAAGCCCCGTAACCCGCAGAACCCGCCGCGTCAGTAAACAGTTCCAAGTCAGCGTTGCTAACTGGTCCCTGCAACATCATTGATCGCCCATTAAACTCCACCAGGAACGAGTGCCATACTCTCAAATCTTCCCTCAACCCCTCTGACAACCTGATAAAATGGTTGGGCATCCTAACCCCCGCCGTTGCTGCCGCCAGTCTCCTGCAAAACACCCGCCCCATCGGTATAATCCTGCAAGCAAAATTTAATTTGCCCAGGAGAGATTGCACTTCTTTCAACCTCAACTTCTTTTTTCCGTGCGCCTCCTTGACTTCCTGCCGCAATGCCACCACCTTGGTCTCAGGCAGCCTACACTCCATCGCCACGGAATCAATTGTAATTCCTAAGAACACCAGTTCCGAAATCGGGCCCTCTGTTTTGTCCGCCGCTAGGGGGATACCGAACCTATCCGCCAGGTACTGTAGCGTCCCCAATAAGGTCCCGCATCCGCGGGATCCCGGGGGGCCTACGCAAAGGAAGTCGTCCAAATAATGGATAACCGAATTCACCCCCGCCGTCTCCCTAACTGCCCATTCAAAGAATGAACTGAAAGTTTCAAACAGGGCACATGAAATCGAACATCCCATGGGCAGACAGCGATCAACGAAGTACGCTCCTTGCCAATAACAGCCCAGCAAATGCATACTCTGGGGGTGGACTGGCAACAACCTAAACGCTGCCTCTACGTCCGTCTTAGCCATCAATGCCCCCTGTCCATACTTCCTCACCCATGATACCGCTGCGTCAAACGATGTATAGGTTACCGCACAGGCTTGCGGGTCAATACCATCGTTAACAGAGCCCCCTTTTGGGTACGACAAGTGGTGGATCATCCTAAATTGCCCCGGTTCCTTCTTGGGTACTACTCCCAAAGGAGAAACTACCAAATTGGACACCGGAGGGGTAGCAAATGGACCGGCCATCCTGCCGAGCGCCACCTCCTTCCCCAATTTACATGACACCACTTCCGTATGTTTTAACGCCGACCTCAGATTATCCGAAATTGGCGGAATCTCCCCCAACACGCTCGGAATCCTAAACCCCTCCCTAAAGCCCGCTTCCAGCAACCGGGCAGCCGCCCGGTCGGGGTATCTACTTAGGAAAGGCCGCATCCTTTCCAACTTCACCGGCGTCATCCCTTTTTCCAGTGAAATCACCCGAGCGATTTTTTCGGAAACATCTGGAGAAAGGGTGCGCTGCACTGCAACCCGAACATTCATGTTTGTACCGACAAGAGTTCCCAAACTTGCATGTTCCGTCATTAAACTGCCAGCACACCCCTTTCTTTTTTGGGGCCGGCGATCCTGCTGAGGAAGCTCCGCCGGCCCCCCCTTGAAAAAACTGTCCCGCAGCCCTGGGAGAAGTCATCAACTTCATCCACAGGCTGATGTCCTTATGGTCCCATCTAATGGCCGGACGCACCGCTTTTCTCTGGCGAAACTGCTCGTCGTAGCGGAGCCATGCCAACCCCCCGTACACCCTATAGGCCTCGCTAATCGCCTCCAGGTAACAAAAGAGAGCCGAACAATGTTCCGGCGCTTTTTCCCCAATCACACTTGCCAGGATCGCGAATGCCTGCAGCCAGTTTGAGAAGGTGCGAGGAATCAGCCTATACCTACGCTTTTCCTCCTCCTCCTTTTTGCTCTCGTCGGGCTTGACCCTGTCCAAATTAAATTTTTCTAACGGGAGTAAGGAAAAAATTTCTACAAATTCGTCCTTCCAGATCTTCTCCCTCACCTCCTTCTTCAAATGTGCCCCCAGCGGTCCCTCGAAACACACATAAACCTCGCAGCGGGCCGCATCGGCTAACCTAATCTTTTCAGCATCTTTATCCTTGTTGGGTTCCTTCTCCTTGTCACCCTCCTTGTGTTTTTCCTTGTCCCCTTCCTTGTCCGGTGCCGCATCAGCCTTGTCCCTCGCTGTCTCCGTCTGAGTTTCCGCCGTGACCCCCACCCCCTGCCTGGACCCTGACTCCTGCGGTGCGTTATTGGGGGGCATCCAGGGGTTGGTCGGGGCAGCTGCCTGTGTTGTCCCCCCCCCCAACCTCTGCAGCAAAGCCTTGAGCACGTCCACCACCCCCCCCCCCCCCCCCCCCATGGCCTCCCACACCTGTGTCCGCTCCCCACACCCCTAAACCTGCACCCTCCCCCCTCCCCCCCAGATGCCCAGAGACACCCCGTGTCCTACCTGGCTGCCGTAGGTTGGATGGCCCACCAGCCGCACCGATCGCTGCTCCCGCCGGGGCTTCTTCCTCCTCCAGCAGTTCTCCTTCCTCGCAGCTGCTGTCCTCGCGCCTTCCGGTCACCGTCTCAGGCCTCTGTGCCGCTCCGCCAGGCACCCCAGGCCGCCTCCGGTCTTCTTCTTGGCTGCTCCGATGGCGGCCGCCATCTTCTTCCGCCGACTTCCGGCCGTCGTCACTGACGTCGGTTCCGCTGACGTCATCCCTCTGCGCCGCCGTCGACGTGCTCGCGCACGCGCTGTAGCGGCCGTCCCTCCCAGACCCGGCCTTGGGCCTGGAGGCGTGGCCTCCCGACTGCTGTTGTAGCAATGGCGCTGGCCCTCCTCCAGGAGGCAAGATGGCGCCCACACGTGGCAGGTCACCGGCCGCTTCACCGACAAGGCCGGTACCCGGGGACCGCATTCTCCCACGTCGGACGGCTGCCCCGACCGGAGCATCGCCAGCAGCAGCCGCCTGGTGTCCTTCAGGTTGGATGGTCCTGGAGGGGGCCGCGGATCTAGCTGGGTGAGTGCCCCCCCCTCTCCTGGGACTCAGACGCTTTCGGGGATTCCTCCCAGGGCCCCTGCCCGCCGACCGTGGTGTCCGCTTGGCAGAGGGGCCTGGAGGGTCCCTAGTGGGGCTCCCAATGCGTCGTCGCGTCCGTGGGGTGTTGTCCGGGCTCAGGCGCACCGGAGGGATAGACCTCCGAGGCCGCAACGGGGGGTCCCTACTTGTCTGGGGTCCCTGCCCTACCCCCTGCAAATTGGCTGCAATTTGGCTGTGAAGCCAGTCTGAGCCATGTAGTTCAGCTGCCTGCCTAAGCTGTTCCCACAGTTGATCTAATCCACTCATCTTTTTCAGGGTCCTGCTTCCCAACGTTTCTCCTTGCCTGCTACCTCTGGACTGGTGACCTTTCCTTGCTCCCCACCACACCAATGACCTGTACTCCACCCACCACTGCTGAACTCCAATAAGGTAAGCCCCCCTAGGTAAATATACCAACCCCCTTTGCTGACCTCTCGGTAACCCCCTTGCACCCTGTCATGTTTGCACTACGCTTACATTTCACTGCAGCTCCGTACATGTCTTAAGCAAGTGGTGCAGTGGTACGGCGACTTCTCATCTGCTGCTGGAATTTAAAAGTCGGCTTGAGTGCTTCTTAACCATTCAGGAGAAGCCTTGTATTTTTAGCAATGAATAAAAGGTTTCCTTTGATTGGCCAAGGTGGATAGGCGGGCAGATGGCATCCTGATTTTCACCTTTCCACCAACCAGAGGAAACTATATTCATTGCTAAAAATACAAGGTCTCCTGAATGGTGGAGAAGCATTCAGACCAAATCTTTTATGCCAGCAGGAGATGGAGCGTTGCCCGTACCACTGCTAGAACACATCGCTGCTCACTGTACGTAGCTAACAGTAGATTGTAACACATGCAGCAACTACATTAATCTGTAAGGTTTGTTCAAAAGGAACTATTCAAAGTGACATTAAAGGCAATAGAAAATAAATAAAAAAAAACAACAAACATGTTATACTTACTGTCAATCACAGCCAGTGAGCCAAACAGAAGAGGGGGCGGAGCCAAGCTGCAGGTCAGTGTCTGAATGGACATGCAGAGCAGCAGCTCGGGAGCACACCTGCTGGGGTGCCCCCATTGCAATCTGCTTGCTCTGGGGGCACTCAACAGGAAGGAGGTGCCAGGAGTTCTGGCAGAGGACCTGAGAAGAGGAGGATCAGGCCTGCTCTGTGAAAAACCACTGCACAGAGCAGCCCTGATCCTCCTCTTCTCAGGTCCTCTGCCAGCACTCCTGGCACCTCCCTACTGTCGAGTGCCCCCAGAGCAAGCAGCTTGCAATGGGGGCACCCAAGCAAGTGTGCTCCCGAGCTGCTGCTCTGCATGTCCATTCAGACACTGAGCCACAGCTTGGCTCCACCCCCTCTTCTCTTTGGCTCACTGGCTGTGATTGACAGCAGCATGAGCCAATGGCTCCCGCTACTGTCTCAGCCAATGAGGAGAGAGTGTCCCTGGAGAGCTTATGATCTTGTGCACATCACTGTATCAAGGGGGGCTCAGGTAAGTGTTGGGGGGGGCTGCTACACAGAAAGTTTTTTACCTTCGAGCATTCTAACCTGCAGCCTTTGGAACTACTTTAAAGTGACAGGAAACCTGGACTCCTACTTTAACCGCTTGCCGACCAGCCACCGTCATTATACTGTGAAAGGTTGGCACGATCCCGCAAGCCGTCGTAGCTGTAGGTCGGCTTGCGGGATCGGGATAGCAGGCATGCGCGTGCACACTGCGGGAGTGCTGATGCTCATGGCCAACGGTTGCGATGACCGACGGCCATGAGCGATCGCGGGCACGAGAGTCAGAACAGGGACGTGTGTGTGTAAACACACAAATCCCTGTTCTGTGAGGAGTGACAGATCGTGAGTTCCTAATAGCTAGGAACCATGAACTGTCATTTCCTCTAGGTCTGTCCCCTCCCCCTTCAGTTAGAAAAACACATACAGGGAACACGGTTAACCCCTTGATCGCCCCTAGTGTTAACCCCTTCCCTGCCAGTGACATTTTTACAGTAATCGGTGCATTTTTATAGCGGTCCCAAAAATGTGTCAAAAGTGTCCGATGTATCCGCCATAATGTCGCAGTCCCGATAAAAATCGCAGATCGCCGCCATTACTAGTAAAAAAAAAAAAAAATAATAATAAAAATGCTATATATATATCTATCCCCTATTTTGTAGACGCTATAGCTTTTGCGCAAACCAATCAATATACGCTTATTGCAATTAACTTTACCAAAAATATGTAGAAAATACATATTGGCCTAAACTGAAAAAAAAATTTGCTTTTTAAAAAAAAAAAAAATGGGGGATATTTATTATAGCAAAAAGTAAAAAATATTGTGTTTTTTTCAAAATTGGCGTTCTTTTTTTGTTTATAGCGCAAAAAATAAAAACCGCAGAGGCGATCAAATACCACCAAAAGAAAGCTCTATTTGTAGGGAAAAAAGGACGTCAATTTTGTTTGGGTGCAGCATCGCGCGACCGTCAGTTAAAGCGGCGTAGTGCCGAATCGCAAAAAATGGCCTGGTCATTCAGCAGCCAAATCTTCCGTGTCTGAAGTGGTTAAAGTGTACCTTTGCTTTGTTCATGCAAGGCAGCCAGGTTTACTTTTAATCTCTCTCCTCAGTAGCACATACTTTCCTTTCCTTTGCCGCTCTATTTGGCTGCTAGAAGCAGTAGGCGGCTCCCTGTGTAAGATACGAGTCGTTCAAGTCATAGCTTACACTGGGCTACAGACTTTTTAAATCCAACAGCGATGATGCTTGGTGATTGAGCTGTCAGAAGGAATGAGCCAAATGCTTCTCTATACCCAGGAGTTCTCTAACTGGAAATGAGAGTGGGCATCACAGATAATCTCATTCACACTATATTTTTTTACACGTTGCACCATTTTAATAACTTGTCATGGCTGCCAATATACACATCACCTATAATAAACGTGGCAATACATACTGTACAATGCACATTTCAAAAGCACACCTGGGCTCATTCATGAAAATGAGCCACAAATGTGAATAAGTCCTTAACTAAGGAGGATGAGACGATTCATTTAAAACATTTTTTTTACACTCCAAGAGACCTGCATGAACACGTCATTTGTGGCAATTAATTCATAACCAACTATCCGTAGTAAAAAACTATACTATAATTCATCATGCCTAAAAACATTGTATTCATTTGATGATATGATGCCATCATTGTTGTGATCATTTTTCTTAAATATGTCAGTTAAAATCCGGCCATGTTCGGTAGGGGCTCGCTGTTTTCCATCTTTCTTAAATTCTTCTGTTAAGTAATGACTTATCTGCGTGAAAAAAGATGAAATTATTTTATAGCCAAACTGTTGTTTCAAACCAAACATATATCCATTACCAAAAACTCGAACACTTATAAAGCTTTAAAGACTATGTTCACCTTTAGAATATTTTACACCTTTATTTAGGGTGTAACATGTTTCAGCATCCCTCCTAAACCTTCCTTCTCTGTGACAATGGGCAGGGGGGCTTGCAGTTCCCAATCATCTGCAAAGCATTCCCCTTCCTGCATCTTCACATTTAAAAAGGCGGTGGAAAGGTTTGTGACATAATTGACTTAATATGGGTAGACATCGGGTCAATGGCATTAATCCAATATGGGTATATACCAGGGGTCTCAAACTGGCGGCCCTCCAACTGTTGCAAAACTACAAGTCCCATGAGGCATTGCAAGGCTGACAGTTACAAGCATGACTCCCACAGGCAGAAGCATGATGGGATTTGTAGTTTAGAAACAGCTGGAGGGCCGCCAGTTTGAGACCCCTGGTATATACCCATATATAGGCTTAAAATGGGTACATGCTGACAGCGTGAGGAGAAAAAAAAAAAGCCGATCATCGGTGGCAGTGAGAGGGACATCAGTCCCAATCACTGCGAGCTGCTGCCAGCTCCTCAGTGCCCACCTATGCCCCCTACAAGTGCCACCTAGCAGTAGGTAACAGTGCCCCCTACCAGTGCCCACCAGCACCACCCACCAGTGCCCACGGTGCCACCTGTCAGTGCCCACAGTGCCATCTGTCAGTGCCCACAGTGCCAACTATCAGTGTCCACAGTGCCTCAAGAACAGTGCTGCACATCAGTGCCACCTATCAGTGTCACCTACCAGTGCCCATCAGTGCCGCCCATCAGTGCCCATCAGTGCCACCTATCAGTGCCCATCAGTGCCATCTATTAGTGGTACCTATCAGTGCCCATCAGTGCCATCTTATCAGTGGTCATCAGTGCCGCCTTATCTGTGCCCATTAGTACCGGCAAAACATGTCCCTATCAGTGCCACCTTATTTGTGCCTATCAGTGCCGCCTTAACTGTAGCTATTAGTGCCCATCAGTGCAGTGCAGCCTATCAGTGCCCACCAGTGCCGCCTCATCAGCACATATCAATGAAGCAGAAAAATTACCTGTTTGTAAAATTTATAACAAACTATTTTTTTTTTTTGTTTATTTTTTTTTTTGTTTAGCAAAAAATAAAAACCCCAGCTGTGATTAAATACCACCAAAAGAAAGCGCTATTTGTGGGGAAAAATTATAAAAATTTCATTTGGGTACAGTGTTGTATGACTGCGCAATTGTCATTCAAAGTGCGTCAGAGCCGAAAGCTGAAAATTGGTCTGGACAGGAGGGGGGTTTAAGTGCCCAGTAAGCAAGTGGTTAAAAAGCATCTAAAAATATAGTGGCTAAAGCAGTTCTTACTTTTATCTAAGGCTTGGTAGCATTCCACAGAATAATGGTCCGGATTACATACAGTACCGGTATTTAACACTGGGTACTGTTAGTGAGATGCAGAACTCTATTTGCCCACAAGATGGCTTGTGGAGATGGCTCCACTACTTTTCCTAACTGTAATTTAACACAACTGCCCAGAATTGTAGCCTCGAAGGAGGAACTTGAACACAGTGGGGCTGCGGTCACAACTACAAGGCCCACAAGCACCAGAAAGGAGGAGGGACATAACAAAAACAAAATCCCAGAATGGATCTGGGCAGTTGAAGAGAGACATGCCAACTGGGAAGGTGTGTATTTAGCTGTGCTGTGTGGTGTCAATGGGGCTGTACCAGAACTGGGGGGGGGGGGACTGCTGAGCTGAGCACTGAGCCATGGAGGTAACCAAAGAAGAGGCATCCATCACCCAGAGTCTCCGATCGAGCCGCATTCATCATGACTACCGTTGCTGCATCGCTGCTCAAGGGGGCCCCCCACCGAACAGGCAACTTACGGTCACACATGGACTGCTGCAGAAGTATCTGGTGATAGGTTCCCTGACCTGCACAGCAGCCATACCCAACAGTAATACCTGATCTTAACTCCAGCTCATGGAAGGACACTTCTCTTCTAAAGCTAAACACACTTTGTCACTTTTACCTGAGGGTAGCCACTATTAACGCCAGTGACAGAATGCCAAACCTGCCATTACCCCAGACTGCTGACTTTGGTTACTCTTTGTAAACTCCCACTTGTGAATAAGCCTGTAGTGCTATTTCCTCCCAATCCCTCCCTCCACTTTGCTCTTCCCATAACATTGAACGTGTTTATCTTCAGCTAGCCGCCTTCATCCCAGAAACATCTCATTGCATTTGCACACCAACGTTAAAGGGCCCCAACTGTGGTGGCAGAAGCTAATGCCAAACAACGGTTGAGACCTGGTTACATACCTAGGAGCAGAACTGATTTGCTGGTAGTGTATTAAACTCACAGGCCTAAGTCTAGCCCTCTTGTCTGAGAGCCCTCAATTGACCTAGCCTTTCTTACCTATTGTTTGTCTTCCACAGTCCCTTGGGGTGTAATCTCTCAGTCAGAGATCTATTGTTTATGCTTTTAGTACTGCTGTACAAAGAGTCTAGTCTTAGGCTGCATTCACAGCGTCTTAGCATTTTTATGTGTAATTTTTATGTGTATTTTTATGTGTAATTTTGGCGCATTTTTTTATGCACATTTTTATACAGTATTTTTGAGCTTTGGCATTTTTTTTATTAGCCAATAAGAAAACTATCATCTGTTGCATATTTGCTGCTAGGTTTTTCAGCTTTTATTTTTAGCTGATATCATTCATTCATTTACAGTGGTGTGAAAAAGTGTTTGCCCCCTTCCTCATTTCCTGTTCCTTTGCATGTTTGTCACACTTAAGTGTTTCGGAACATCAAACCAATTTAAACAATAGTCAAGGACAACACAAGTAAACACAAAATGCAATTTGTAAATGAAGGTGTTTATTATTAAAGGTGAAAAAAAATCCAAACCATCATGGCCCTGTGTGAAAAAGTGATTGCCCCCCTTGTTAAAACATACTATAACTGTGGTTGTCCACACCTGAGTTCAATTTCTCTAGCCACACCCAGGCCCGATTATTGCCACACCTGTTCACAATCAAGGCATCACTTAAATAGGAGCTGCTTGACACAGTAAGGTCCACCAGAAGATCCTTAAAAGCTACACATCATGCCGAGACCCAAAGAAATTCAGGAACAATTGAGAAAGAAAGTAATTGAGATCTATCAGTCTGGAAAGGGTTATAAAGCCATTTCCAAAGATTTGGGAATCCAGCGAACCACAGTGAGAGCCATTATCCACAAATGGCGAAGACATGGAACAGTGGTGAACCTTCCCAGGAGTGGCCGGCCGCCCAAAATTACCCCAAGAGCGCAGCGACGACTCATCCAAGAGGTCACAAAAGACCCCACAACAAGGAACTGCAGGCCTCACTTGCCTCAGTTAAGGTCAGCGTTCATGCCTCCACCATCAGAAAAAGACTGGGCAAAAATGGCCTGCATGGCAGAGTTCCAAGGAGAAAACCACTGCTGAGCAAAAAGAACATCAAAGCTCGTCTCAATTTCTCCACAACACATCTTGATGATCCCCAAGACTTTTGGGACAACATTCTGTGGACCGATGAGACAAAAGTGGAACTCTTTGGAAGGTGTGTGTCCAAGTATATCTGGCGTAGAAGGAACACTGCATTTCAGAAAAAAACATTATACCAACAGTAAAATATGGTGGTGGTAGTGTGATGGTCTGGGGCTGTTTTGCTGCTTCAGGACCTGGAAGACTTGCCGTGATAAAAGGAACTATGAATTCTGCTGTCTACCAAGAGATCCTGAAGGAGAATGTCCGACCATCTGTTCGTGTACTCAAGCTGAAACGAACTTGGGTTCTGCAGCGGGACAATGATCCTAAACACACCAGCAAGTCCACCACCGAATGGCTGAAGAAAAACAAAATGAAGACTTTGGAGTGGCCTAGCCAAAGTCCAGACCTGAATCCTATTGAGATGTTGTGGTATGACCTTAAAAAGGCCGTTCATGCTCGAAAACCCTCTAATGTAACTGAATTAGGACAATTCTGCAAAGATGAGTGGGCCAAAATTCCTCCAGGACGCTGTAAAAGCCTCATTGCACGTTATCGCAAACGCTTGGTTGCAGTTGTTGCTGCTAAGGGTGGCCCAACCAGTTATTAGGTTTAGGGGCAATCACTTTTTCACACAGGGCCATGATGGTTTGGATATTTTTTCACCTTAAATAATAAACACCTTCATTTACAAATTGCATTTTGTGTTTACTTGTGTTGTCCTTGACTATTGTTTAAATTGGTTTGATGTTCCGAAACACTTAAGTGTGACAAACATGCAAAGGAACAGGAAATGAGGAAGGGGGCAAACACTTTTTCACACCACTGTATTATAATTTTTTGTTAGGGTAAAGGGTTAGAGTTAAAGTGATTGTAAAGTCTCGTTTTTTTCCTATAAAAATAACAAACATGTTATACTTACCTGATCCTGGCTCCTCCCTCCTGTTCAGTGCCCACCACAGCAAGCAGCTTGCTATGGGGGCACCCGAGCTTAGTCAAAGCTCCGTGTGCCCATTCAGACATAAAGCCCCGACTCGACCCGTTCCCTCTCTTCCCTGATTGGATAACTTACTTTGATTGACAGCAGCTGGAGCTAATGGCGCCGCTGCTGTGTCTCAGCCAATCAGGAAGGAGAATCTTGGATGGCTGGGACACTCATGAACATCTCTGGACAGAGAACGATCCCAGGCAAGTGTGAGGGGGGCTGCACACAGAATGCTCTTATCTTAATGCATAGAATGTATTAAGATTAAAAAACTGCCTTTACAACCCCTTTAAGGTTAGGTTAGGGTTAGGATTATGGATTGAGGTTAGGGTTAGGGGGTTAATATTTTGTTGTCTTATTATATTTGATTATGTTTATGTATAGGGTTGCTAGGGTTAGGGTGTTAATACTACTAATACTATTAATAATAATAATAATAATATTAATTAAATTATTAAATACATGTAAAATACACAAATAAAAATAATCATAAATAAATACAATAAATTAATACTATGTAATAATAAATAAATACATACATAATTAACCCCTAAAAAAAAAAATAATACACACCCTAACACAAAATAAAAATAAATAAAATATATATTATTATTAATAATAAATAATAATAATAATAATAATAATTATTTTTAATAATAATAAATTATTTTTAATAATACATTTTTGCTAGTGTTTGGCTGTTTAATATTTATATTAATAATTTATTTAAGTGTTGGTTGTGCCCCCCCCCCCCCCAATAGTGAGCACCAGCCTGCATATAAGGGAACTGCCAATAAACCTTTGTGATTGGATGTTGTACGTATCCATGTTAGGGACCCCTTCCAGTAAAACTACAATCCTTGGCAGCAGAGCTGACCATAGGTATGTGTAATTTATACAATTGAGAGCCACACTTGACTGGCAGTTGGAGGGGGTAAGAAGTCTACACTGGAGAGCTATAACACCCTGTACATAAATTAATGGATATGCTATCCTCCCGTAACCTATTCTTCTTCTTTTATCCCAGGACTTGTAGTTCCAAGAAAAATGAAAAGCCTCTCTGCATTCTTATAAACCACTATAAACCTCATTAACAAACATTGCACATCCTGCATTTTTCTAGGCTCATAAAATATTTGCTATGTGATTAAAATCCAAATCAGTTGAATAATCATATACCATATAAGTAAAACTAATATAACTGCCATATTTGCATTTCTCAACACGGATTAATTTGTTATCGACCCTGTAATTGTCAGTATTGTAACAAAGGAAACCATTAGCGAAACAGTTTAATAATTTACAGTTTAGTCTAAGGATACTGATGACAGCTACTTAAACATTATATGTAGGTCTGCTTCTACAGAATACCCTAATAAGATCAATGTAGCTAATTGAATATCACAATTACATGGCCATTTACAAGGAACATTAATGTGTACCTTGTTTAACATTTTACTATACTGCGTACATTTTCTGATTATGAATGGTGCTTATTTACCTTAAATGGCTACATCTGTTCTTTAAAAAAAATACACACCATTAATGAGCAAGATGAGTAATATCTGTGTTTAAAAACAAAAATAATTCTGCGCTGGGGAAGATTTTAACACATAAAAGCAGCCTACACCAAAATCTGTGATACCAGATTTGTACATAAATAAATGAAATAGCATGGCACTAAATTAATACAACATGATAGAAAATATACCATACTTAATGTGCATAAAACTCTCATATAAATTAATGATAAAAAGCTCAATGCACAAAGTGCAAAGATTTGAAATAAATGCAAATTTACATTTCATAAAAAATACACCAACATAATGAAATCAATATTCAAATCCTATAAACAAATAATAAGTCCCAATTCATGAATTAAAAAATAAATAAATAAATAAAAAAAAGAATAATTCATGTGCAACATCCCAAAAAATATAAGGTATATAGTCCCATATCCAAGTGCAAGTGAATGCCGCTCTTATCCAATAAATATAAGCAATCCAAGAAATAGATTGTTGTTACATCCAATGCTAATCACCACAGTGATATCAGCCATGATATAAGATAAGGTTGGCTCTTTACCAGATAGTCTGGACCATAATAAATGGTCAACAGTGCATTTAAAATAACCAGGATGTCTTCCTGTCAGTCCTCATCCCCTTGCTCTGAGCTCTCCCAGCAATGTAATGTAAAGCAAGAAAACAACATCTCATAGTGCAATATGTAGCTTTAATAATAGAAGTTCACTTACATATTTTCCACAGTAAAATCACATTAAAAGATGCACAGAATGGTTTCCCGAGCAGGCAGTCTCCAAAACACCAGTTTTTCGGCAGTCAGAGAGCATAAAGGCGTCATGTGTAGGCCCTGCCCGATGCACGTTTTGACAAAGAATGGACTGAAAAGGCTTAATGATTTGAGCCCGTCCGTATGGGCATGTGGCCACCCCCCTTTCCGCATGTGTAGTTTTAAATGAAAAAAATAAATAGATAAAAACAGGGTCATGTGACACTGCAGTACTGCGGGACTGCCACATGACTGCCGGGAATCTTCTAGAGGGTCACATGACCCATTAGAACATTCCAGAAAGGGGCTCATTATATAAAGCTGGCCCCACAGAAATGTCCTCACCAGTTGGTCAGAGTCAGCAACAAGCTCAGAGGCGCTGTGTCACTAGAACTGCTGCTGACCTGACCATGAAGACTCTTATGAGGCGTGTGCTGGAGCGGGCCGGGAACAGAGGTGGAGAGGAATGGCTGCAGCGGTGATTGGAGATGGGAGGAATGGAAGAAGGACAGCGAGGGCAAGTACAAGAAGAGGACGGACGGGAGGCATTACCTAGCAGCTGTCCAAGCAGAGGCAGGCCAGTGACTCGCAGCTCTCAAATCTGCCGGCAGAACCAGCCGAGCCCGCTGACTCGGCCGCATACCTCTCTAGGGAAAGAAGAAGCCAGTATGGCGCCGCCGGCAGAGGCGACTACTTCTGAGGTAAATAGAAGAACCAGCCTTAGGGAAAAAAAGTAGGAGGAGAATATTATCCCCATCGCTGCTCAGAAGCAGAGGGAGGCAGGCGACTAGAGCAGCATCCACTAGGATGGTTGAGGAGGAGGCAACTTCAGCAGGAATAATTATTCAACATATCCCGCCCAGTGCTCATCTGGGTAGGCAAGAAATTCCAGTCAAAGTAAACAAGAAAGACCTATTGTGTGTGTGCACCGGAGGCTTTAGGGAGCAACACCTGACTAACTCAACACAGGCTAACACTAGCGACATCTAGCGGTCAGGGTGAGTTATCACAAGTGTTAAATAACATGATGGAATCCATTAAAGCGGAGTTCCACCCAAAAGTGGAACTTCCGCCCATTTGTCTCCTCTCCCCCTCCGGTGCCACAATTGGCACCTTTCGGGGGGGAAGGGGAACAGGATACCCGTCTTTGACAGGTATCCTGTTCCCACTTCTGGGAGTCTGGGCTGCGACCAATGACATCACCACAGGGCTCCCTCCTCCTCTCCCTGTCGCCAGGCCAGTAGGAGAGAGAAGCGGAGTCTCGCGCATGCACAGTAGGGTTCCCGTCGTTAAAGCCGTAAGGCTACACTGCCGGGTACCCTTACCCGCAATGTCGGCAGCAGCACCCGACAGCTGATGGAAACATCAGCTGCGGTGCCGACATCGCTGGACTTCAGGAAAGGTAAGTGTCCTATTGTTAAAAGCCAGCAGCTGCGGTATGTGTAGATGATGGCTTTTAATTATTTTTTTGGGCAAGAAACCGCTTTAACAGGTTAGCTGATAGCATTAATACACCTATTAATGAGAATAGCAATTATGCAAACGTATGGTCTAATGATTCAATGATTAGATTTGTAAACGTGACAAATGCTAACAGTGCTACATCTTACTCTGCAGCAAATGTAATTTCTAGTAATTCATTTACTAAGGGCTCCTTCACGCGGATGTCGCTCCGTCGATCCCCGCTGAGCAGGCAGATGACAGGTCTGTCTCTGCACACTGTGTAGAGACAGACCTGTCAGAGCGCCGCTCTCCCCTATAGGGGATTGGATAAAGACCGTAGAGTCCGTCGTCTCCTGATCAGATTTGCAGACGGATGGAAAAATAGGTTTTTCCTCCATCACACTTTTTCGGATCGGAGCGGGTCAGATGTCAGCAGACATGTCATCCGTCCCTCAATAGACCTCTATGGAGTGTCCGTTCAGGTCCGCCTAAAAAACTGACAGGCAGACCTGAACAGATCGTCCATGTGAAAGGGGTCTAATTTTACAGTTCCAGAGTCATGTTTGAAAGAAATATTGCCGTGTGAAATTTTGGCATTGGCGAGTCCTGTAAGACCTTTAATAAGCTTTCGATTCACCACCATCACAAGCTTGTCCCACCAAAGGGTTCTCAAAGTTCCTGCCAACTCAGGAGTCCAGAAATGTCCCAGAAGCTCAGCAAACATGTCTCAGTCATCAGCCAGTCCTACTCCACTCTACCTTACAGACACCTACTGACTGCTACCTGTTCCTTTTCAGGCCTTTCCTGCAGGCGGGTTAACCCTGTTAGGGCTAGAGTCTCCGCAGTCAGGGTTGGAGGCTCTTTCTCACCCAAAGTCTCTCTGAGGCTCCGAATACCGGATCCCATACAAGGACTTACCCGTCTTGAGAAAACTGTGGTGGAGATTTACTAAAACTGAAGTGTGCAAAATCTGGTGCAGCTCTGCATAGTAACCCATCAGCTTCTAACTTCAGCTTGTTAAATTAAGCTTTGCCAAAAAACAAAACCAAAACCTGAACCCCTCACCCTGCATGGGTACTCCAAAACTGTATTTATATCATCCCCTTAGAGGGACCACAGCCTAAAGAGTAGGTCAAAGAGTAGGGATACATCTTCAGTCCAGGACCCATCCCCGTTGTATATATACAGTTCTGAAGTACATTCCTCTGGCTAAAAGTGTAAGCATTTGCTGAATGTGTGTGAACACTGCTCTAGATCTAAGTCTCCCACCTCCGTCTCCACTAACATACTAACCAGGTGCTGGCCCCGTTCATTACGAATTCCAATGAGCAAAAATAAATCAGGTTGGCCGCATGCCGCAAGCCATGTAAAATCACCTTTATTTCAGCAAGTCCAAAAAACAATTCCAAGAACACAAATAGAGAGGAACAGCATCACCAACTAACGCGTTTCACACTCATTTAGCAATTAGTCATAGCTCTTATGACTAAGCGCTAAGTGAGCATTAAACGCGTTAGGTGGTGATTCTGTTCCCCTCTATTTGTGATTTTGGAATTGTTTTTTATGGATTTCCTGAAATAAAGGTGGTTTTAGTGGACGTGCCAACCACATTTCTTTTTGCACATTGTAATTATTTGGTCTTATGATTTCTGCTGAAAAAGATGATCAGCCAGCCTGAACTTGGATTCTTCCCTTTGATAGAGATCACATGACCTAGGCTTTTAGCAGCATTTTCTCCATGAAAGCCAAGTACTTCAGCCCTTCTGTTACTCTTTATTTATCCATTCTAGCATAAAAACTGTTAAAGCTATAAGCCAATATTTTAATTAAATGCACGTGTTGTGAAAACGAAGACACAGACGTCAAATCCCACTTTTTGGCGCTATGTAGCAGTGGCTTAACACAATTAAATGCTTCCATCGGTGCATTAGTGAGAATAATACCAAGAGACTGTGGCAGATGGAGGCTATAATGAGAGTAAAAAACATTGCAAACAAACCTCTACCTTTGTATCATGCCATAAAACATTTTCCTTATGTCAACTGACATCACTCTAAATGTCAAAAGAAGCGTGAACACTTCTAAACTTTTGGAATTAGGCCACCAAGACATGTGCACTGCCAAAAAATTTGTTTGTTTTCGTTTTTCGGATCATTCGTTATGATCGAAATTCGTCATTTTGAATAAATTCATAAACATCTGAAATTCTAAAATAAGAACGAAAATCCAATAAAAAGAAAGAATGAAAATCAGAAAATTCGAAAGCACGAAAATCCAAAAATAAGAACGAAAATACAAAAGAACGAAAACCAGAAATAACTATTAAATTGTTGGTATTGGAATTTCCTTTCAAATTTAGCTTTTAGTGAACGTAACGAATACGAATTCATCCGAAGTTAGGCATTACCCGAAATAACAAATGCTGCACGTAAACAGATGGAATGTAACTAATTAATAATACGAAATAATAATTAAAAAAAAATATTATTATTATTAATTTGTTACATTCCATTCGTTTAGATGCAGCATTTGATATTTTGGATAATTCGTAACTTCGGATAAATTTGTATTCGTTACGTTCACTAACAGCCAAATTTGAAAGGAAATTTCAATACCTAGAATTTAGATTAGTTAGTTATTATTTTGGATTTTAGAATTTTCGGGTTTTCGAATTTAGGGATTTCAGATTTTTGTTCTTTCGAATTTTCAACTTTGCAAATTTTCAGAAAAATTTGTTAAATGGGTTTTCGTTAATTTGAATATTTCCGAATTAATGAATTTGTCGAATTTAGTCGAAAAAACAGTTTGGAACGAAACAAATTGCACATGTCTAAACATTATCACAATGTAAGGATCACTGTAATGCCGAGCAAGAAACAGTGATAATGTTCCACTATACGGACACCCCTAATATTGTCTGTCATCTCAGCACACACCTTGCAAAGTACTGTATTTATCGGCGTATAACACCCAATTTTAAGAGGGAAGTTTAAGGAAATTATGTTTTCACAGCCCCCTTTACAGTACACAGCAGCCCTCCCCTGCACAGTACACAGCCCCCCATCCAGAACACAGCCACCCATCCAGTACACAGCCCCCCATCCAGTACACAGCCCCCCCATCCAGTATACAGCCCCCCCCCATCCAGTATACAGCCCCCCCCCATCCAGTATACAGCCCCCCCATCCAGTACACAGCCCCCTCCCTGCACTTCCAGGAGACCCCCAGTCTCCTGGGACAGCACTGCCAGCATACTCCACAGTTAAGAAAAAAATCACTGCCAGCCCCTTCTACACTGCTCCTCCTGTGTCACTCCTATTGTACAATGAAGCTTCCATATACCTCAGTTTTTTCCACTGACCTGGTCACATGACTGCTGCATGGCATAGATGGTCATGTGATCGCTCTCCTCCTCCAATCTAAAGCTACACTCAGGAGGAGGAGAGCAGACATAAAAAAACGGAGTTATTGTGATATTTACAAGCTTTGTTTTACAATGACACAGGAGGAGCGGTGTAGAAGGGGCTGGCAAGTGATTTTTTTCCCAGGGCCAGGAGAGGCCGGGCGGCTGCCCCCCCCCAATGGATGGCTCCTGGGGCGAACCACCCAATCCATGCCCCCTGTTGGTAAAGAACGATATCAGCATATAACACGCAGGCACTGTTTACCCTCTGTTTTCAGGGGAAAAAAGTGCGCGTTCTACGCCGCTAAATACGGTACTCACTTCCCTCAATACAAACTGCCTGGCCTCTCCTTAACTAATTACCACTTCTACTAGATCACCTACACTCTGACACCCAGACCTGACATATACAGTATATACATTTTCAGTACAAGATTTTAACATAAAATAATTCTATTACCTCCTCTTTGGAAAGTTGCTTATCATTGTTCATATCAATTTGTTGGAATGCCTCAGTGCTGCGCGGCCCTTTGCTGACTGCATACAGCTCAATTTCAAAGATCAGAGTCGCATTAGGTGGAATTTTGTCTATTAAAGGAACAATACAAAATGAAGCATATTAGAAATATTTTTAAAGATGAAAGAAGACATGAATTCATGTATTATCTTTATTACAGTTTAGTCCACATTTGTATCTATATAAAGTTATATGAATATATAAATGCAATACATATAAAAAGGTAAAGTGAATCCCAACACAAAGTCCATTAATATCTGCATTAAAAAACTTGACATTTTAGGCACCACTGCAAATGTGCTACTATCCGAAGAAAAGCTATCTATCCCACTTTTGCCCATAGACATCAATGGAAGTTGCCTCCAAGTCGGATCCTCCTCTATATTGATGTGATTTGGATCTGACATTACAGGAAGATTACCCAGGCATTCTCTGCGGTGTAGCCCCTCCCTCTCTTCAAAGTCGCATCAAAGTAGTACTTTTGTCGCCAGAAAATCGCCAGCAAGTCGCCTGGCAAATTTGCGACTTTCAGGATGGAGTAGTGTGAACTGAGCTTAAAGCGGAACTAAAGACTGTAATACTTACCTTTTTTTCAACGGTCTGGCATAACTCACCAGCATCTTCTATCCTGCTTCTTCTGGCTGCCGAGCTGCAAATTTCTGCATTGGTCGGCATAGGATGACATCACTTCTGCGCATGTGCAGGATTGCAGTCTTCCTGGCGCACAAGCGCCATGTCAGAATGCAAACTGAGCTGCGCAA
The DNA here is from genome assembly GCA_028564925.1 of Lithobates sylvaticus. Lineage (NCBI taxonomy): Eukaryota > Metazoa > Chordata > Amphibia > Anura > Ranidae > Lithobates > Lithobates sylvaticus. The sequence continues at coordinate 79,315,408 of CM053031.1, forward strand.
ACGCAGCCCAGTGCATATGCTAATGTCCTGTACACACAATAGGATTTTCCGACAACAAATGTTGGATGTGAGCTTGTTGTCGGAAAGTCCAACCGAGTGTATGCTCCATAGAACATTTGTTGTCGGAATTTCTGCCAACAAATGTTTGAGAGCAGGTTCTCAAATTTTCCGACAATCAAGCTCGGAATCAAGCAGAAGAGCCGCGCTGGCTATTGAACTTCATTTTTCTAGGCTCGTCATGCGTGTTGTACGTCACCGTGTTCTTGGCGATCGGAATTTCCAACAACATTTGTGTGACCGTGTGTATGCAAGACAAGTTTGAGCCACCATCCTTCGGAAGAAATCCACTGTTTTGTTGTCGGAAAATCCTATTGTGTGTACAGGGCATTAGAGAGACTGCAAGCATGCAGGTAGGTTTATTTTATTGCTGAAGAGACATTGGGGGAGATTTACTAAAACTGGTGCACACAGAATCTGGTGCAGCTGTGCAAAGTAGCCAATCAGATTCTAGATTTTTTTTTTGTCAAAGCTTAATTGAACAAGCTGAAGTTTGAAGCGGATTGGCTACTACTCACAGCTGCACCAGATTCTGTGAGTGCCAGTTTTAGTAAATCTCCCCAATTTCTCGTGTGCAATTAAGAGCCTGCCAGCTCGCAATATTTAAAAGCAGGACTTTAATTCTGCTTTAAGGAAAGTCAAGCAGTTCTCAAATGATCCACCCAAAGGCAACAGCTCCATTCATAAATGGACCTCCAAAGATATAGCCGTATCTTGTGGACCTGACCTGGGCTATTGTGAGTTTATCTTAATGCTTTGGATGTACCTAGTGGCAATTGTTTTGACACATTTGCGTTGGGGGCTGAAGATTCAAGTTTTATAATATACAGTATATATCAATGTACTTTGTGTTGGGATTCACTTCACCTTTTTTAGATACGTTTTTTTTTACATATTTACCGTATATAACATTGTATATATAAACTATACATATACATTTTCACAGATTTTTATTTTATGTTATCTTTGTATATGGAGGTATGGGTTTAGGTTATAGATTCATAAATTTTATATATTTTTTTTTAACGCTTCCTTATGCATTTTTGGTTCATTTGATATTAGCCAACTCTCCTACCCAGTGAGGACAGGAAAGAAGAGGCAGCAGAAATCTCAGTCTGTATTAAGTCTTCAGAGGCATAACATAAAGGGAGGATAAAAGATAGTAATGTAGCACACCCCCGTAGCCCCTTTTTGTGTAGCACAAATGTAGTGAAACAGCTTGTGACTTCTCCTCTGTGGCCACTGTTCCCAGCACCACCTCTTCAGGCACTGCCAACCCACCTTGCTGCAGCTGTCTCTTTCACCAGCCCTCCTGGCTGTCTCTCAGGAGATCACTAGGGAAAGGCTTAAGCACACCGCTGTCTTCAAGGGAGACTGACTATATGTGGCAGTCTCCCCCCTTTGTTAGTCCCCGCAGTGTTGCTCTACTCACTCTGTCCTTTCTTGCTCCTGTGCCTCCAGGAAGGACTTCCTCCCGTGTGTTATGGCAGGATCAGTCCAGCACCCAAGCCCTGTCCCAAGGCAGGACACCCCCCCCCCCCCCCCAGACTAGGGGGCATCCCTCAGGGCCATCAACAGCCTCCTCAACACTGTATCTCCATCTTCCACCCAACTGCACCTGCTGGTATGGCTCATGTCTATTTATGAAGTGGTCTCAGCCCCCTGCCAGGCTACCTCTGAGGATTGGCCAAGGCTCCATAAATATTCAAGGCAGCTCCTCCCTACCTTCACCTTCTAGTTTTAAATGATTCTCCAACCTTCTAGATCAGGGGGAGGCACCAGAGAGCTGCCAGGATGAGTCACCCAGCCCTGAACCTTAGTAAACCCCTGACCCAGATTTCAGAAACAAATTTCACCATGAGCCAGTAACCTGTACTAACTCCTAGCACAAATTAGAGGGTGCTACAGTAACTTCTTAAATAGGAGAAAGAAGGTATGTGTAGAGCCATACAGCTGCAGAATAGCCTACATTTCTGTTTTCCCTTTGAATGGGAGAGATTGCCTAGCGGTTACATCAACCAGAAGCACAGAGCCACTTCTACAATCTAAACATTAGTATTACTGCTGCTTTATTAAACCTAAAGGAGTAATCTGTGACACGTGGTATTACATGGAATATTTGTGCACATTTGAAGCACCAGAAGGTGCGTAGGTGATGTTTGACACACCTATCACATTGTACTGACACTATAAAACCTAAAAATATATTTTATTGACGTATTAAACATTGAGTCAGAATCTCACAAACACAAGAATGTTGTGTTCACAAAGAGGAAGAGATGCAACATTAACAACATTAACAACATTAACAATGGTGCAGTGAATGACAAACAATATTTTAGAATGAATAGAATATTTTAGAATGAGAGAAGATAAAACCAACACAGCACAGACATTACAGTACAGGCATGGACAGACACTTACATTGACATGCTTTTCTTTTATAGGGTTAGCCAGCCATCATTCCCAGCATGCAGTGCAACTTTTGATAATAGGATAGGGGTGTCTACAGTAGAGGAAGAACAGGCTTATTGTCATGCATGTCCTAAACAGGCTACATAAAAACCATATACTAAAAGCCGTAACAAACTTATATATATATATATATATAATAATTGCATCTACATTTTAGCTAGGTGACATGCAAGATTCACATTGTGAGCTTACTGAGTTTATCATACCAAGGTTTTAAATAGGTTTTAAAAAGTATAACGGGATAAAAAAATGTGGTGCTCAGAGAGGAAGAGAGAGGGGTCAGCACAAAGCAATACACAGAGTCCAATAAAAACAGTCCAAATGCAGTGGATGGATGGCTGCCAGCTGACGAGTAGAAGCAACTCTGTGGATGTGGATAGACAGGAAGAAGAGCAGCGCCATCTAAAAGTAGTGGTTAGGTAAAAACAATTTATTCTGAAAGTAAAGCACTCACATAGGGGAGAACTTGTACATTGCATAACAGAAAACCATACTGCTAAGGAAGCAGTCCCGCTGGGTGGAGCCTCTGTCTGGGTGGAAGAGCCTTAGCCATGCTTGTGGATTCCAGAGCCATTGGGCTCCCTTAGTCTTGGTGAGGAGGCTCAGATGATGATGTCAAGTTCTCCCCCATGTATGTGCTTTACTTTCAGAATAAATCGTTTTACCTAACCACACCACTAATGCCGCGTACACACGATCGGAAATTCCGCCAGCAAAAGACCGATGAGAGCTTTTGGTCGGAAAATGCGACCGTGTGTAGGCTCATTGGGAATTTGGTGGCGGAATTTCGGCCAGCAAAAGATTGAGAGCATGTTCTCAATTTTTCCAACGGAAAAAGTTTCTATCGGAAATTCCGATCGTCTGTGGCAATTCCGACGCGCAAAATTCCGACGCATGCTCTGAAACAATTTGACGCATGTTTGGAAGCATTGAACTTCATTTTTGCGGCTCATCATAGTGTTGTGCGTCACCGTGTTCTTGGCGGTCAGAATTGGGTGTGACCGTGTGTAGGCAACACAAGCTTGAGCGGAATTCCCTTCGGAAAAACCATCCAAGGCTTTTCCGACAAGAATTCCCATCGTGTGCACGTAGCATTAGATGGCGCTGCGCTTCTTATATAACATGGGTGCCTGAGCCCATGCAATGTCAAATTCCAGGATCTTTCACCCACCCAGGTGCTGCAAAGCTGCCCTATCACAAAATACAATTATAGTATATGGCTGTATGCAAAAAAATTTATAAAAATCAAAATGATTTTAGTCTAGCATATGTCCCTATGCTATACTGGTGCTTTTGCAAGTACAGCCCTTCTTTTCTATGTGTGGCTGTATACAGCACCTGGGGTTTCCAGATGGGGGAAATATACTGGAATTTACATTGCACAGGCTAAGGCGCCTGTGTGCAAGAAACCCAAGGCTAGGTTCACACTTGTGTGCGGCTTGGTAAGCCGTGTTTTGTATGGGCACGGCAGCCCGTTCATTTTGAATGGGCTGCTGTGCCACTAGAAATGGAGGGAAAGGGTCCCTGCACCTTTTCTGAAAACGCAGCCTGCACGGAAACCGCAAGTGCAGTGTGATTCCCAGTTCGAGGAAACCATGCTGCGTTTTCCAGTGTGTGAGGGATGTTATTAGGATTAATGATATCTCCACACATCTCCAGAGTAGAAAAGCGTTTTTCTGTGCGGGTGGTTGCGGCTGAGGGAAGAGGTGCGGACCTGCATCAGCAACCACTCGCACAAGTGTGAATCTACCCTGGTCCTTTCGCACTGGCCTTTTTATCAGGTCCTCCTGTCAGTTTTTCAGGCAGATCTAAACAAAGCTCCATGTAAGCCTGTGGGCAGGCAGATTTAAACGGACATGTGAGTCCAACTTGTTCCAGACAAAAAAAATTAATAAAATAGGACTGCATCCTTCTCCATTTTTGTAGCCCTAAATGTGATAGATCAGAGGTAGCCTGATATAAACAGACACAAGTCTGTTTTCATCCAGTCACAGAGCCAACACAGGTCTGCATAAGTCCAATTGCAAAATGCTGAAAATTCTGAATGAGTACAGATTGCACAAAAGTGGCGTCCGTCCCTTTTAACTCCGATCCTCTCCGATTTTCAGATTTGTTAACAGATCCTTTGCTGAATGGACCAGAGGGCAGCTGTGTGAAAGGACCCTAATAAGAAACATGAGAATTGTTTGAAAATGATAAGCCCATCACTCTCCAAAAGAGAAGTTAAAGAGTAACTCCACTTCTGCTGAGAAAAAAAAAAACATTCCATTGTGGGTGATTTTTAACAAACTTTGTTACAGATTCCTACCTGTTTCTGTTTTAAAGAAAAATCTGTATGTTCCACCAAGTTTTTGGATGCCGATTCTGAATGTGAGTAATTAATTTTAATCAGCTGGTGCACTTGGAGTGTGGTGATGAGAAAACTGGAAGGGAGTACCTCACCAAAAACAACAGGATGCCTAAAACCTGACTTCTAATTGTTGAGTTCTTCACACGGGCAGGCAATGAAATTTCTGGGAGCGTTCTGTACACCAACTGTGTATGGAACACCTCCAGGAGCCATAGTGCATAGTCTACGCCACTCCCCCCCCCCCCAGCTGTCTGCTGGGAGACACACAGGTCCCAGAGACAGCAGGGACCATTTGGTTTGCGCAGTGCGACTCATGCATTGGCGCAGTAGGGAACCAGGAAGTGAAGCCGCAAGGATTCACTTCCTGATGCCCTCACCAAAGATGGCGGCGGCAGCACCCGAGGGATGGTTCGGCCTCAGGTGCCGACATCACGGACGCCCTGGACAGGTAAGTGACCTTATTTTAAAAGTCAGCAGCTGCAGTATTTTGGCAGACCTCCGTTTTAAGGCTGGGTTCATACATGTGCGGTGCGAATTGCAGCTACGGTTTCCCTGGAAAGATATAAATGACTCATTCAGCGGTTCCTCTGCGCTGTAGCTGCGGATCAGCTGACCAGGGAGAGGGGGGAGGTGTAGGAGGAGGGGGAGAGAATTTGTGTTCAGAACGGAACACATCTACGAATCAGATGCGTTCCCATTGAAGATATTTTGGAATTTAAGATTAAAAGTGATCATGCAGGAGAAGATAGAGATGGATGTAGAATGACCTTATACATGGACAGGGACAATCATGCAGACAATTCTAATTAGAAAATGTTTGGGATTTTGTAATGTTTTCACTCTTACAGAGTTTCTGCAACTGTTAGGTTTAAATGTTGGCTGTATCTCCATTTAAGAAAATGGATCATTTCCTATCTCTGTTCACCCTCCATCTGAAGTGGTGCACAATTTCTCCAACGGGAACATAAACTATAATAAAATCTGTGTTTTTCAGATTTCTTCATGTCTTGTTCGATCAGCAGATAATCTAATGCCCCGTACACACGGTCGGATTTTCCGACGGAAAATGTCCTATCGGACAATGTTGTCGGAAATTCCGACCGCGTGTAGGCTCCATTGGACTTTTTCCATCGGATTTTCCGACGGACAAAGTTTTATCTCCTGCTCTCAAATTTTCCGACAACAAAGTCCGATCGGACTTTTTCCAATCGTGTGTAGCGAATTCCAACGGACAAAGTGCCACGCATGCTCAGATCAAATTACAAGACCAAAGCTATTGGCTACTAGCCTCTACGTAGTTCCGTTGTACGCAACGAACGTCACCACGTTCAGAATGATCGGATTTTCCGACAACTTTGTCCGACCGTGTGTATGCAACACCAGTGTCGGACAAAATCCGTCGGAAAAAATCAGACGGATTTTGTGGTCGGAATTTCCGACCGTGTGTATGGGGCATTAGACCAATCAAAAAGACAGGAAGTGAGGAGAATCTCACAAAAAAGTTGATAGAGCTTCTAACCATTTCCCACTCTAGCCAAAACAAAACCATAAAATCTGGGCTGTTCAATACAATGGTAAATTAAAGGTGAAGTATGGCCAAAGCGCCGCAACAAACTCTGGCTCTCTGCATCTCCCATTATTTTAAAGGTGCCCACAAACCATAGATATCAGTCACTCAGTCCAACTCTGCAGTTATCTTATGTCTATGGTTGTCTTCCAGACACTTTTGGCTGAACGCCTGTGGGTGAAATAATGATCAAACATATTAGGATATCTTGTCTGATTCTCCACAATGGTGAGTGGAGTGTTGAGTTGGGGCCCAAGTAACGTACTTGGTCTAAAGCTGAATACACAGCAGCAGAGGGAGGTACAGGAAGTACAGAAAGACAGGAAGTACAGAAAGACAGGAAGTATAGAAAGAACTCTTGTAGGAAGTCATAGGTAACTGACAGGAGCTGTAATACACTAGCCATCAACCATGACTGTCATAATTGTAAGTAGACAACCTTTAATTAAAAAAAAAAAAAAATTTACTATTTTGAGTAAGGTGTTTACATTTATCTTTGGTTTACTGAAAATTGTAAACAAAAAAAAGACTTGATTACCATAGCCTTTCTCTCCATAGGCTAGAGAAGGGGGAATGACCACTTTCCTTTTTTCTCCAGGGCACATGTCCATCAATGCAATATCGAGGCCCTTAATCACTTGTCCAACTCCAAGAACAAACCACTTGGGGTGACCATCTTTTTCAGAGCGACTATACACAAAAGACCGGTTATTAGTAAGTCAGTATATATTTGCTAAACATGAAAAGAAGATAGATTAAAGCATGCCTGCATTTTACAAAACAAAACGTACTACAAATATGGAATGATAATATAGGGGAGAACCTATTGGTATTTACATAAAGGCCTGTAAACCGCTTAGACACCACAAGATACCCATATTCATTTGTGACAATCGTCTACTGTCTACTTCAGCCTTAAAATAATTTGAGAGACTCAGGGAACACCTGCTGAAAAAGATTACATCTACAGGTCATGGTATACAGTATCTCAGGAAAGTGAGTACACTCCTCTAATTTTTGTAAATATTTTATTATATCTTTTCATGTGACAACACTGAAGAAATGACACTTTGCTACAATGTAAAGTAGTGAGTGTACAGCTTGTATAACAGTGTAAATTTGCTGTCCCCTCAAAATAACTCAACACACAGCCATTAATGTCTAAACCGCTGGCAACAAAAGTGAGTACACCCCTAAGTGAAAATGTCCAAATTGAGCCCAAAGTGTCAATATTTTGTGTGGCCACCATTATTTTCCAGCACTGCCTTAACCCTCTTGGGCATGGCGCTCACCAGAGCTTCACAGGTTGCCACTGGAGTCCTCTTCCACTCCTCCATGACAACATCACAGAGCTGGTGGATGTTAGAGACCTTGCGCTCTTTCACTTTCCATTTGAGGAGGCCCCACAGATGCTCAATAGGGTTTAGGTCTGGAGACATGCTTGGCCAGTCCATCACCTTTACCCTCCGCTTCTTTAGCAAGGCAGTGGTCGTCTTGAAGGTGTGTTTGGGGTCGCTATCATGTTGGAATACTGCCCTGCAACCCAGTCTCTGAAGGGAGGGGATCATGCTCCGCTTCAGTATGTTACAGTATATGGTTCCCTCAATGAACTGTAGCTCCCCAGTGGTGGCAGTACTCTTGCAGCCCCGGACCATGACACTCCCACCACCATGCTTGAGGCTGCATTCACACCTGAGCGTAGAGGGGAAAAAATACGCTACGCTCAGGTGTGAATGCAGCCTGACTGTAGGCAAGACACACTTGTCTTTGTACTCCTCAACCTGTGTTATGTCCATCATAGGAGCTGGGCCAAGGGGTGGGACTGGGCGGGACTGCGAGAGGAGCTGAGTACACAGGACTGTAATGGTGGTGGTTGACATTATTCATTTTTATGTTTTTACACATGCACAGTATTCTTCCTTTATATAATTTAGGATATATAACCTAATTAATTCCACATAGTACATAAGTGGCACTGTTATAAAATCTATATCTCAATATGGAGGTGGATAGTCATACTATTTTAAGTGCACACAACTAGGACCAGTCCAAAATGGTTCCACACAAATAGTACAAGAAATGTGTATGTATATATATACATACATATACATATACACACACACACAGGGCTTTTTTTTTTCTCAGAAAATAGGTGCAGGAGTTCAACCACGACACCCCCCCCCCCCTTCAAAACCCCCCCTACATACACACCTTCCAAACCACATTAACCACTTCAATACAGGGCACTTAAACACCTTCCTGCCCAGACCAATTTTCAGCTTTCAGCGCTGTCGCACTTTGAATGACAATTGCACGCTCATGCTACACTGTACCCAAACTACATTTTTATAATTTTGGTCCCACAAATAGAGCTTTATTTTGGTGGTATCACCTCTGCGGTTTTTATTTTTTGCTAAACAAATAAAATAAGACCGATTTTTTTTTTTTTTTAAATATGTTTTTTTTTGTTTCAATTTCAAAACTTTGTAAATAAGTATGTTTTCTCCTTCACTGATGGGCACTGATGGGGCTGCACTGACGAGCACTGATAAGGCGGCACTGATGGGCACCAATGAAGTGGCACTGATGAGGTGGCATTGATATGTGGCACTGATAGGCAGCACTGATGGGCACTGACAGGTGGCACTGATGAGCGACACGGATGGGCACTGATAGGTGGCACAAATTGGCACTGATAGGTGGCACGGATTGGCATGGATAGGCTGAATGGATGGGCATGGATAGGCGGCACAGATGGGCATGGATAGGCGGCACGGATGGGCATGGATGGGCACTGATAGGCGGCATGGATGGGCACTGATAGGTGGCACGGATGGGCACTGATAGGTGGCACGGATGGGCACTGATAGGCGGCATTGTAGTGTATTGTACTGATGGATGCCAATCAGTGCCAAACAGTAATGCATGCCAATCAGTGATGCCCATTATGGGCACTGATTGGCATCCATTGTGGGCACTGATTGGCATCCATTGTGGGCACTGACTGGCATCCCTGGTGGTCTAGGGTGGCATAACTGGTGCTGGGCATCCTCGGGGGGGGGGGGGGGGGGGCTGCGCTGATAATCGATCAGCACAGACCCCGCCTGTCAGAGGAGCAGCCCATTGGCACCTCCTCTACTTGCGTCTAACAGACGCGAGTGAGGAAAAGCCGATCAACGCCTCTTCTTATTTACACTGATCAGCTGTAAATGGACACGGCTGATCACGTGGTAAAGAGTCTCCGTCGGAGACTCTTTACTGAGACTTTACTGAGACTTTTCAGTCAGACACCCCGCAACAACGATCGCCGTGATGCATGCCCCCGGGGGTGCGCAGCGGCTCAATATCCTGAGGACGTCATATGACGCCCGGTCAGGATTTTGAAACCACTTTGCCGCTGTCCTTCTGCTATATGGCGGGCAGTAAGTGGTTAAATAGTAGGTGTGGTCAAATTTCACTAACAGTGGAAGGGTCATAAAAGGGCCTTCATTACAGGATTGCATTACATGTAGAGTTGGGGGTGGCTGTTACACACAGAATGCAGAGTTTAGGGGTGCGCTATGTACATAGTGCAGAGTTCAGGTGTGTGCTGCACACAGAGTGCAAAGTTCAGCCTTCTTCCATAGCTGCTTACCTCTGCATCCCCTATCCACATCTCACCTGCACCCTCTTTGGCTCTGACCCCCATCTTCTCCATCCCTCCCTCTTTAAAAGCTCCTTACAAGCTGTCACTTGTAAACACGGAAGCTGGACTTCTGTGTTTCCAAGTGATAGTGGTGAGCAGAGGGACTGAGCCAGAGGTGGTGGAACTGAGTTCCACCAAGTTCCAGCTGAAAAAAAAAAAAAAGCCCTGTGTATGTATGTATGTATGTATGTATGTATGTATGTATATATATGTATATGTATGTATATATATATATATATATTTTTTTTTTTTTTTTTACACACACACCAGGTAAAATAAGTATTTAACACGTCACCCTTTTTCAAGGATTAATATATTTCTACAGGTGCTATTGACATGCAATTTTCACCACACTACATGAAACCAACCCACATTGGTTTCAAAGAAAGAAAATAAAGATCTTAGTATGGCTCAGCGAATCCCCTGACTTGAATCCAATAGAAAATCTTTGGAAAGAACTAAAGATCAGAGTTCATAGAAGAGGCCCACAGATCCTTCAAGACTTGAAGACTGTTTGTGTGGAAGAATGGGCCAAAAATCACACCTGAGCAATGCATGCGACTAGTTTCCCCATACAGGAGGTGTCTTGAAGCTGTCATTACCAACAACGCATTTTGTACTAAGTATTAAATACATTTCAATTAGCCTGTTCAATACTTTTCCCCTGTGGCATTCCATTTTATTACACATAACTTAATTTCTAAACTTATTTGTTTTGGTTCCTTTGTATGTATGGATTGCATGGCTTGTTACCAACATGTGGTGAACATTTCATGTCAACAGCACCTTTAGAAATATAATTACCTAGACGAATGGTGACACGTTCGATACTTATTTTATATTTATCGGCGTATAACACGGAAAGTCGTGGGTGCGTGTTATACGCTGATACCCAAAAAAATGAGAAAAATTGGTTGCGGCGCCGAAAAATGGCGACCACGGCCGAAAAAGACCGAACCGCGGCCGAAAAAGACCGAGCTGACTGTTCAGCTCCGCTCGTAGTCCCGCCTCCGAGCAGAGCCGAACAGTCGGCTCAGTCTTTTTCGGCCGCGCATGCGCGGTTTGTCTCGCGGCAGGAAATTTAAACGTCGGCAAGGCTGCAAATTACGCTGGCAAACTGCAAATGACACTGGGCAAGCTACAAATGACGCTGGCAAGCTGCAAATGACACTGGGCAAGCTACAAATGACGCTGGCAAGCTGCAAATGACGCTGGGCAGGTTGCAAATGACGCTGGGCAAGGCTGCAAATGACGCTGGGCAAGCTGGAAATGACGCTTAAATGTAAGTTTTTTTTTCCCCTAAACTTCTCTCCTAAAACTTTTTTTCCTTAAAATTCCCTCCTAAACTTGGGGTGCGTGTTATACGCCGGTGCGTGTTATACGCCGATAAATACGGTATATATATATATATATATATATATATATATATATATATATATATATATATATTTGAAGTATATTATTTATTCTTCTTCTTCTTGCTCAGCTGTGACATCACCAATGAACAAATACAGTACATAGTTACTCACCAAACCTACAGCTGTATTTTAAAGGAAGATACACATGTATACACCTTGGACATGTTACAACCAGAATACATAAGTATATACCTGAGCGCGTTCAAGAATAAAGTAACGGCACATTCCTCCATCTTAAAAAAAAGCATTACTACTTTGTCACTTACCTGCAGTAGAATTTGGACATATCTTTAGCCAAATAGCCATCATAATGTGCATTAACCAGATCTCCTCTTTTACTCTTCTGTGTGCAGACACTTGGGACGTGTACGACTTCCATTTTGACTTTTTCTTCCTCAATCTCTGTTTTTTCACAGCGAATTAAGAGGCTAAAAGCCTGCAAAAGGAAAATAGATCTAAGAGAGAAAGGCATTGTTGTCACTTTGAATTGTTTCTGCCAGAAAACAAAAAGCGCCCAAAGCCCTGATCTTTTCACTTCTGGTGCTATACACGTGGCACTCAGCAAAAGAAACACTCCAGATAGTTTTGTCTTCAAAGAGAGAGAGAGCTGTGTCATCTGGGATCTTGGTATTTGTACGATGCTGTGTGATTGGCTATCTGGGAAATGGAACTCAGCCTCCTCTTTGGCAAACTCCTTTTTCGCTTCCTATGTGAAAACATTGAAGACACAAGTTCCAGACTTGCAGAGAACTGCTGCTGGGTCAGATTACTAACCTAGGGCATCTGTAATCCTTCCTAGGTGGAATGCACCGTCATTTAACCCCATTTGCTTCCAGATTGGCCGCAATATCTTGCTTCAGCTGCTTACAAGGCTATGCAATTATGATATCTTTGCAACAGATGCTGGTATATATTTATTAGAGCTGCATGATTCTGGATAAAATGAGAATCACAATTTCTTTCACACTGGGGTGTTGGGGGCGTCGGCGGTAAAGCACCTTTATTTTTAGAAGCACTTTACCGCCGTTTTAGCTGCGCTTTTCGGCCACTAGCGGGCGATTTTTTAACCCCTGCTAGCGGGCGAAAAAGGGTTAAAAGCGCCCGCGAAGCTGCGCTTTGCTGACGCTACCCATTAATTTCAATGGGCAGGGGCACTTTAGGAGCGGTGAATACAGGGACAGACAGCCAAGGAGCCCACAGTCTCTCATATTTAAGTGTACAACCTCTGTGTTGGTATATAAATTTCTCCATTCTCAACATATTGCCTACACCCTTAACCCATTCCCCCACTGTAGGGGGGTCTTCAGACTTCCAGTGCACCATAAATAATTTTCTTGTCTGGAATAAGACTCTAGTTATGGCCTCTCTAGTGTACCTTTCCCAGTCATATTCCTCCAGTATACCAAGCAAGCAAGGTTTCGGGTCTATGGGTAAAGACACTTGAAATACAGAATTGACCTTACTCACTACTTCTACCCAATAAAAGTGAAGTTGTGGACACCTCCACAAAAGGTGGATTAAGTCTCCATGGTCACGTTTACATTGTGAGCACATAGAATCTGTTTGCAGCCCCATCACTTGTAACCAATGTGGGGTAAAGTACACCCTTAACAATATACAGTGTATAACTGTTTGTTATCTCGCGGCTCTTGGTTCTTACTTGGCCAACCGTGAGGTATGATGTGTATGCACGCCCCGCCTCCTTCAGCAAGACTCACGGCGGCAGCACAGCTCTTTCCCTCTGAAGCTTGTTACCTCTACTGGCTCCCGATCCCTGCCTGCCTCAAGGTATGTGGGGTGTTTACCACACTGATGGGCACATTTTCTTATAAGGGGCACACTGATGGGCACATTTTCTCTTAAGGGGCACACTGATGGGCACATGTAAGGTTCACTCTGATGGGCACAACAAAATGTGCCCATCAGAGTGCCCCTTAACATATAATGTGCCTATCAGTGTGCCCCTTAACATAAAATATGCCCATCAGTGTGCCCCTTAACATAAAATAAGGGGCGTTCTGATGGGCACATTTTATGTTAAGGTTCATTCTGATGAGCACATTTTATGTTAAGGGGCACTCTGATGGGCATATTTATTGTTAAAGGGCATGCTGATGGGCACATTTTATGTTAAGGAGCACGCTGATAGGGCACATTTAACCCCTTGCCGACCAGCCACCTTCATTTTACTGCGGCAGGTCGGCACGATCCCGTGAACCGTCGTAGCTATACGTTGGCTCGCGGGAACGAGATAGCAGCCATATGCACGCGCCCGCTGCACGGCAGGGTGCCGATACTCGTGGCCGGCTGTCGCGATGACCATTGTCCATGAGCGATCGCGAGTACAAGAGGCAGAACAGGGAAGTGTGTGTGTAAACACAAAAATCCTTGTTTTGAGATGAGTGACAGATCGTGTGTTCCTATTAGCTAGGAACCACAGGTAACCCCGTTGATCGCCCCCTAGTGTTGCGATAACCGCTTCCCTGCCAGTGACATTCTTACAGTAATCAATGCATTTTTATAGCACTGATCGCTGTATAAATGCCAATGGTCCCAAAAATGTGTCAAAAGTGTCCGATGTACCCGCCATAATGTCACAGTCCCGATAAAAATCACAGATCGCCGCTATTACTAGTAAAAAAAATATATGCTATAAATCTATTCCCTATTTTATAGACGCTATAACTTTTGCGCAAACCAATCTATATACCCTTATGTCGGCCTAAACTGGGGATATTTATTATAGCAAAAAAGTAAAAATATTGTGTTTTTTTCAAAATTGTCGCTCTTTTTTTGTTTATAGCACAAAAAATAAAAACCGCCAAAAGAAAGCTCTATTTGTGGGAAAAAAAGGACATCAATTTTGTTTGGGAGCCACGTCGCACGACCGTGCAATTGTCAGTTAAAGCGACGCAGTGCCAAACCGCAAAAAGTGCTCTGGTCAGGAAGGGGGTAAAATCTTCCGGGGCTGAATCGGTTAATTCACTACCCCTGCTCTATAGTGTGTACTTGTCTCGGGAGCACTAGGTGTCATTTCTGTCTGCTGCTTCCTTCCTCTGCTATCTTCAAGAGTCAGTTCTGATAAGTACAAAAATACAGCATTTTGCCTGTGGGACTTTAAATGAGGTGTGACACAGCTAATAAAAAGTGATAGAAATGTATTGCATATAGTACAAATAGGTTATCTAAAAGTAAGTTCCATGTGACCAAAGAAAGTGGCCCAACTATACATGTACAATCCACAGTAGTATACAGCATTTTACAAAAAATCCATAATGGGTGTAGCATAGCATCGTATGTATACTGACGCGTTTCGTGAGTATGTTCTCACTTCTTCAGGGATTGATGTATGAACATGTATCTGGAAGGTAAAGTGATTGAAATGTATAACATGGTAATAACCATAAATAAGGTACACAATGTGGGAATCAAATTGAAGTATCGATACTTGCAAAATTGCCAAACATTGCACGCCCCCACCAACAGCAGCCAAGAAGGACATCTAGCCCGGGAGCTGTGGGCAAAGATCCAGGGGGGACAAGCAGCGAATGTAGGACAGAGTGGAAAATAGGGCCAATGAGACAATCCAAACACAGCCTCCATGGTGGTAACTGAAGGAAGACATGTGTAAAAGTGTAGTGAGGTATTTGATAAAAGTAATAAAAATTACCTAATGTATCCTCAAATGGACATAGTAGTGTGTGCAAAACATGACCCATATAACCGTGATACACAGCGATAGAAGATGAATAATAATATTAAATAAAGAATCCATGTGGAAACTAAAATGGGAGTAAAGCTCAGTAGAGCTGTGTATATACCAATGTCCATGATATAGCAATAGTGTAAGGTCAATATTTGCAGTATATAGACAAAAAGAAGTACCTACCAAAATCAGTCATGATGACCTATTTGTACTATATGCAATACATTTCTATCATTTTTTTATTGGCTGTGTCATACCTCATTCAAAGACCCACGGGCAAAATGCTGTATTTTTGTATATACAGTATCTCACAAAAGTGAGTACACCCCTCAATTTTTTGAAAATATTTTATCTATATCTTTTCATGTGACAACACTGAAGAAATGACACTTTGCCACAATGTAAAGTAGTGAGTGTACAGCCTACGCCTGAAGCTCAAACAAGTTCCGGACCCTTTTTTTTCGCTCGAATCGGGCAGATTTGGGCGTTTTTTTCTTCTTTTTACATTGGTGACCTTTTGCTCTGCACAAAATCGCGGCAAAACACGGTAAAAAACACAGCGATTTGCGGTAAAAAAATCCGCAAAAAATGCTGCAATTCACGCGATTTTCTGCCTGAAAACGCTACGCTCAGGTGTGAATGCAGCCTGAAGCTCAAACAAGTTCCAGACCCTTTTTTGTCACTCGAATCGGGCAGATTTGGAGCGTTTTTCTTCTTTTTACATTGGTGACCTCTTGCTCTGCACAAAATCGCGGTAAAACACAGTAAAAAAACGCTGCGAAATTGCGGTAAAAAACGCAGCGAAAAACGCTGCAATTCACGCGATTTTCTGCCTGAAAGGTGTGCAGTGTAAATTTGTTGTCCCCTCAAAATAACTGAACACACAGCCATTAATGTCTAAACCGCTGGTAACAAAAGTGAGTACACCCCTAAGTGAAAATGTCCAAATTGGGCCCAAAGTGTCAATATTTTGTGGGGCCACCATTATTTTCCAGCACTGCCTTAACCCTCTTGGAAATGGAGTTCACCAGAGCTTCACAGGTGCCACTGGAGTCCTCTTCCACTCCTATATATCAGGGATGGAGGTGTGTCACAGGGTACATCCAGCCTTATTTTGGTGTTTTTTTGCCACTTCTGCTAAGTTTTCATGACACCAAGAGAAAAAAAGGCGACAGGGGATTAAACTCCAGAGCACAGACTGTGATTGACAGCCTAGGTTCTGTTCATGTGTGCTGTGGGAGGAATGGGGGGGGGGTGCTTCTTATAGGGACACTTTTTTTGGATGTAGGCAGAGTCTTATTATAACTAGGGGGTGGGACATGTGTTTGTAGGCGTGACATAGCAAAAAAGAAAAATGTGGCGCGCACCACGTGCCAAGCCGCAAAATGGGCGTGGTTTATGTGAAATGGTGGGCTTGGCTTATATGGGCGTGGTTCAAATGGGGGTGTGGTTAGAGTCTGAGATGAATGAGAGATGGAGAAAGAAAGGGGAAAAGAGGGAGGGAAGGAGAGAGAAAGAAGGAAAGAAGCAGGGAAGGAGAGAGAAGGAAGGAAAGAGGGATGGAGGGACAGCAGGCCCAGATCCTACACCACAATAGAAATGTGTATTCCAGAGTTTAACAAATGAGCAGATAAAGATACTCCAAACACCTGGTGTTAGCGCTTCAATCATCCCAGGACCATGGTTGTTGTGGTGTCAGGATGATTGAAGCTCATTATTACTATTATTACATTGTAATATAGAATGAAATCATTCAACTCACCAGAATCCAGAATCAGTGGGACCCGTGAGCGTATCACCTGCCACGTCGCCTACCACCAGATGCCATCAGTCCTTACATCAGGTGCCCCCAGAAGCAGAGGCCCTCCTTACAGATCTGTGTCCCTGACAGCGGAGCCCCTCCTTACAATGGTGTCCCCAGCGGAGCCCCTCCTTACATCTGGTGTCCCCAGCGGAGCCCCTCCTTACATATGGTGTCCCCAGCGGAGCCCCTCCTTACATCTGGTGTCCCCAGCGGAGCCCCTCCTTACATCCGGTGTCCCCAGCAGAGCCCCTCCTTACATCCGGTGTCCCCAGCGGAGCCCCTCCTTACATCCGGTGTCCCCAGCGGAACCCCTCCTTACATCTGTTGTCCCCAGCGGAGCCCCTCCTTACATCTGGTGTCCCCAGCGGAGCCCCTCCTTACATCCGGGGTCCCCAGCTGAGCCCCTCCTTACATCTGGTGTCCCCAGCGGAGCCCCTCCTTACATCCGGGGTCCCCAGCTGAGCCCCTCCTTACATCTGTTGTCCCCAGCGGAGCCCCTCCTTACATCTGTTGTCCCCAGCCGAGCCCTTCCTTACATCCAGTGTGCCTGCAGCGGAGTTTCCGCCGCCACTACCGTACATTATTACTAACAGGCTGAGGTAATCAAGATAGAGGCGGAACTGGCTGAGTAGCTACAATAGTAATTGAGCTGCAGCACTGCCACCCACCCCCCCTCCCCTTTCCACAACACGTTATTTCGACACATATGGCGACCCATCACATTTGGCTACCTGCTGGACTGCGCATGCGCGACGCCACCATATGCGTTCCAACCCTGTGGCGATCTGCGCTTGCGCACAATTTTGTGGCCACACCCCTGAGTCCAGGTTCAAGCCCCACCATCTAAGTGGACATAGAGTTAGATTATAATTATGCTGAGCAAAGCGAGGCCGTGCCCGAAACGTGGTGAGCAAAGCGAGCCTCCGAGGGGCCCTGTGGCAAAGTGCTGTCTTACAACAGTGTTGGAACGCATATGGTGTCGCGCATGCGCACTCCAGCGGGTAGCAAAATGTGATGGGTAGCCGATTGTGACGTGACAAGGTCACAAACAGACCGGCAGGTGGGCAGTGCAGCAGCTCAAATTCTGTTGTCAGCCACCCCTTGTTCTTGGTCTTCGGTAAAATGGCGGCTGGCGGAGACATCTAGCGGAGGTGGCGGGGAACCGCGAAAAATCTGAGAAAAAAAGAATTTCCCGGGAATGGCTAATATCTGGAAAAACGTCCAAAAACCCCGGGAATGTCTCAGGAAATTCGGGACAGTTGGTAAGTATGAACAGGTAGAATTTATACAGGAGGATTAGTTTCATCTCTGTGTGTCACCTGAGGCCAGTCACTTCACTGGGTATATGGCAGGGTTTACAACCACTTTAAGTTAAATTAAGGCTTCTAGGGATTTTGTAGGGATTTTGTATTGGGCAGTTTCAGGCTCCCCTTTTCTGTTTCAGATCACCTCTTGTTATCTGTCTCCAAGCAGGAATTTTCTTATCAGCTGTCACCAGGTAGACCTGTCAGTATCCCTAGACTTTTGGAGGGAAAACCTGGCATAGAACATCTTTATTTGCTGGAATGTGTGTTGTAGCTGTGACTGTAGGACTATCCCTGACATTGTATACACAGTACAGAGAGTGTACAGAGAGTGTACAGTACAGGAAGACTCTCCTCACACCTCTGACCAGGAAGTGAATGAGGCGCCATGAGGGCAGAGCGGAGGGGCGGGGCGGTGCAGTGACAGGAGGAGGAGGAAGCAGATACGTCCGGGCTGTGTATGGGGGCTCAGGGCTCCGAGTCCGGGCTACACGCCGGACAATCTCCCGGCACCATGAGCAACCAACCGGCCCCTCCGCACAGATCACACCCGGCCGTCTAGTCCGTCCTCCTCCTCCCATCAGCCCGAGGATGAGCACACCGACCCCGGACTGAGCCCAGCTATGGAAGGAGTTCTCTACAAATGGACCAATTACATCACAGGTCAGACACTGGAGGGAGGTCAAATGTGATGTATATATGTGTGTGATGATTGCATGTGATGTATACGTGTGTGTGATGATTGGATGTGATGTATACATGTGTGTGATGATTGGATGTGATGTATACATGTGTGTGTGATGATCATATGTGATGTATACGTGTGTGTGATGATCATATGTGATGTATACGTGTGTGTGATGATCATATGTGATGTATACGTGTGTGTGATGATCATATGTGATGTATACGTGTGTGTGATGATCATATGTGATGTATACGTGTGTGTGATGATCATATGTGATGTATACGTGTGTGTGATGATCAGATGTGATGTATACGTGTGTGTGATGATCATATGTGATGTATACGTGTGTGTGATGATCATATGTGATATATACGTGTGTGTGATGATCATATGTGATGTATACGTGTGTGTGATGATCATATGTGATGTATACGTGTGTGTGATGATCATATGTGATGTATACGTGTGTGTGATGATCATATGTGATGTATACGTGTGTGTGATGATCATATGTGATGTATACGTGTGTGTGATGATCGGATGTGATGTATACGTGTGTGTGATGATTGGATGTGATGTATACATGTGTGTGATGATTGGATGTGATGTATACATGTGTGTGATGATTGGATGTGATGTATACATGTGTGTGTGTGTGTGTGTGTGTGTGTGTGTGTGTGATGATCATATGTGATGTATACGTGTGTGTGATGATCATATGTGATGTATACGTGTGTGTGATGATCATATGTGATGTATACGTGTGTGTGATGATCATATGTGATGTATACGTGTGTGTGATGATCGGATGTGATGTATACGTGTGTGTGATGATCGGATGTGATGTATACGTGTGTGTGATGATCGGATGTGATGTATACGTGTGTGTGATGATCGGATGTGATGTATACATGTGTGTGATGATCGGATGTGATGTATACATGTGTGTGATGATTGGATGTGATGTATACATGTGTGTGTGTGATGATCATATGTGATGTATACGTGTGTGTGATGATCATATGTGATGTATACGTGTGTGTGATGATCATATGTGATGTATACGTGTGTGTGATGATCGGATGTGATGTATACGTGTGTGTGATGATCGGATGTGATGTATACATGTGTGTGATGATCGGATGTGATGTATACATGTGTGTGATGATCGGATGTGATGTATACATGTGTGTGATGATTGGATGTGATGTATACATGTGTGTGTGTGATGATCATATGTGATGTATACATGTGTGTGTGTGTGTGTGTGTGTGTGTGTGATGATCATATGTGATGTATACGTGTGTGTGATGATCATATGTGATGTATACGTGTGTGTGATGATCATATGTGATGTATACATGTGTGTGATGATTGGATGTGATGTATACGTGTGTGTGATGATTGCATGTGATGTATGTGTGTGTGATATGATCAGATGTGGTGTATACATGCGTGATTTTTTTATTTAATCGTCCATTGTTAGATTTACAAAAATGTACAATCAGATTGTATAGTGTATGGTCAGCCTTAGTTGTGACCGATGTCCATATGAATTCCAGCAATCTCAGTTGCAGATCTGTTGATTTTGGTCAGTGAACCATGGAGGAGACCTTCTCCGTTCTGATTGGTCAGACCGATGACCAGCACTTTTGGTGGATTGGACATGTCAAAACAAAATCACACTTGTAATTCCTTGAGCTCTCATGACAGCGGAGTGCGCCCCTTCCTCTCCTATTAACATTACTAGAAATGATGGGCATAGCGGGGTGCCCATGTCTTGTGTACGGTGCACTTTGTCTTCAGAGGGGAGTCGGGTCACGTGTGGACAATTTACTGCTACTAGGCTACGGGGATTTACACCGGAGTGAATTGTAGCGGCAGGAACCTTCGGATCCTCTAGGTGCCCCGATCACTATGATGACAGGAGGACGGGGGCTGCAGCTATTCGTGGCTCTCTGGGCAGCCAACAATTACCTGCGGTGATCGCTGCTGGATACACACAGGGTGCGATCAGCAGCGATCAATGCAGTAAATTAATTGTTGGCTGCCCAGAGAGCCACGAATAGCTGCAGCCCCCGTCCTCCTGTCATCATAGTGATCGGGGCACCTAGAGGATCAGAAGGTTCCTGCCGCTACAATTCACTCCGGTGTAAATGTGACCTTACTGAAATATCATATCCTGATGAGTGAGTGTGTGTGTGTGTGTATGTGTGTGTGTGTGTGTGTGTGTGTGTAGTGTATGTATATATATATATATATATATATATATATATATATATATATATATATATATATATATATATATATATATATATATATATATATATATTTTTTTTTTTTTTTTAAAGAGAAGAAGAAAACCTCTGTTGCTGTAGCCATTCATAGTGCCAAGGCAGTGTGTTAGTCCCATCCCCCGTCTCTCTCTATCAGGACATCTTGTTGGTCGGTCTATAGATGTGGAGACAAATTATAAATATAACTTGTGTCGGTCACATCTAAACCTATGACATGACCTGATTATCATAATGCTGGAAATTATTAGTAAGAGGTCTCTTTATAATATTATTATTATACAGGATTTATATAGCGCCAACAGTTTGCGCAGCGCTTTTATAAAACCTTAAAGTGGTACTAAAGGTTCGATTTAAAAATAACATACTTACCTCCGCTGTGCAGCTCCTTTTGCACAGAGTGGCCCCAATCCTCGTCTTCTGGGGTCCCTCGGCGGCTGTCTCAGCTTACCTTGCGCGTGCACTCCTGAGTCCAGCATTTGCATCCATAGCCACGAATGCCCACAAATTTGATTGACAGCAGCCCAAGCCAATGGCTGCGCTGCTAATAATCTATCCAATGAAGAGCCGAGAAGATCGGGCCAAAAGACTTTTGAGGGCTCAGGTAAGTAAACGGGGGGGCTGGGGGGCCAGTAAGCATCAGATGTTTTTTCACCTTAATGCATAGGATGCATTAAGGCGAAAAAATAGGAACCTTTACAACCCCTTTAATTGGAGGAATGTCACAAGGGTTCTCCCAGGCCGCACACATGTTCCCTGTATTACTAAAACTTCCTTTGAGCAGCACCACCATCTACTGGCAAAATGTGGTATATTTTCAAATTTTTCTGAAAACACCAGTCAGCGCACATCGTGTGGACAGATCTTATATTAGAATGTTGGTGCAAGTGTTTCATTATTTTGGCACATGTGATCAGACATTTATAGAACCTGTCACATGCCACTCTTATAGCACAGGATGTGGCGCAGCTGGCGCAGTGTACAATGTAAAGGTGCTGCACTCCCGACAGCCCAGTGTTTGTTGGTTGTAGGAAGTGGTCTCAGCCACCGTTCCTCCTAAACAACGTCCTATTTTTTATTTTATTTTTGCCCCCCGCACATGGGGCTTAGTTTACAGGTCACCTCTATGACTAAGCCCTGGGGGCAGGGCCAAACACGCAAGCGTGGCATGGCCAAGGCTGAGGACGCTTCCTTCTACCAACATACACTGAGCTGTCGGGAGTTCCATCACATTGTACAGATACTTTGCTTTTTGGATAAGCACTTTAGACGCTAGCTCTTAGTAGTAGCTCACCAGAGGGATTATATCCAGCACTAAAGCCTCGTACATACGATCAGATTTTCGTACGACCGTTCGTCCGTTTTTTTGGCATTCTAGTCTCATGTTGAAAGTGAAGAGGTTACTCACCATACGAAAATTTTCGTGCGACAGAATACAACTTTAGAAGTGACCTAATGGGTTGAATAGTTTTGCATGCTTTCATTTCTGAGCATGCGTAGTCTTGCTCTTATGATTTTTTTCGGACTCCAAAGACATGCTGGTAGGTTAGTTGACTTCTGTCCAAAATTGGCCCTTGTATGTGAGTTGGGGACCTTGGATTGTAGGCTCCTTGAGGGTAGGGACCTATGTGAGTGTGGGATGTATGTGTGGAGTGCTGTGTAAATTGACGGCGCTATATGGGTACCTTAAAATAGGGATAATTGCAGACACGCACCCACACTCACTCAGGCTGAACTGGATGGACTGGTGTCTTTATTCAACATTACTAACTATGTAACTATATATGTAACTGTAATAATTAAATGGAAATCGTTGAGTTCACATAAAAATTTTTTATAATCTGCGCATCCAGCTTTTGTCGGACAAGAAAAACGTGATTGGCTGTTGAAATTTTACTTCCAATTTTCGTATCGTGTGTATGGGCCTTTAGAGCGGCGCTCCAAGCTATCAGAACAGGTGGTGGCTGGCACAATACCACGGAGGGCTTGTCTTATGACATTGTTAATTTGGTGCACAGAAAATACACCAAGATTTAAACCAAAAAAAAATGATTTCCCATTGTGTGAATATTCAGTTATTCAATTATCTGCATGTGAAATACATGAACAGGGCTTCGCTTTTCATATGATTGGATAATTGAAGTGAACATTCACACCATTTGTGCAAACACTCTCTTTAATCAATCTGCTGACTGTCAATCAGCAGGTCTCCTCTCTGCTCCTCCACGCTCACTGGAGTGCTGAGCTGTGGAGGGGTGGCTCGCTGAGAGACGGGCATCAGTCCAGGCACCTGGCGGATCCAGACTTTATTGTCTTGATGACGCGGTGCCTGGACTGATTCCAGTGACGTCGGCAGAGAGCGGACTTCAGACCGTTCACTGCTGAAAATGGATCACAGGAGTGCAAAATGTATTTCTCCTTTAAATTGGATCTAAAAAGCACCAAAACACAATTTAATTCATTTTTAATTTTCAAAGCAAACTTTCCCATCCATCCATGCCTCCATGCTTTATTTAGTTGAGAAATGACTTTGAAAAACATCCCCTTAGCATTTTTGGCTGTGGCCATCTTGAGTAAGGGCAAATGATTCATGTAGCATTTACATCCTGAAATCCATCTGCCCTTTGCTTAAGCGTGCATGCAGTAGAGTGTGCTTAGCTAAGGAAACCCCTCCTGAAGACTCCTGGGATGTATGACATCATTTGCCTAGACAAGAAACCAGGGAGTAAGGCCCCTTTCACACGAGGCGGACTCCGCTTCCACGGAGTCCGCCTCTGTCCGCCGGATCAGCGGAAGATCTCTCCGTTGATCTCCGCTGAGCCGGCGGATGACAAGCCTCTCTCCGCTCACTGAGCGGGGAGGGGCTTGCGAGCGCCGCTGGTCTCTATGGAGAGATCGGATGAAAACAGACAGTGTGTACGTTTTCATCAGATCTCACCCGATCCGATCCGCCAGCGACGGATCTGGACGTGGGGCCATACGTCTGCTTTTGGCGGATCGGACCGGGTCGGATGTCAGCGGAGATGTCTCCGCTGACATCCGACGCTCCATAGACTAACATGGAGCGCCCGTTCAGATCCGCCGTCAAAACTGACAGGCGGATCTGAACGGTCCGTCCATGTGAAAGGGGCCTAACTGAAGAAATGTAATCCCTCCTTAAACTCCCAATACATGACTTTTACCTATAGGTAAGGCTTATCTATAGGTGCTGTAAATATCTCCTAAACATGCACCACTTAGAAGTTATTTACTGGCAGGTGACATCACTGGCGCATGCTTTCCGAAGGAACGGCCACCAGGGCCGTTCCTTTAGAGTCCTGTGCTGTAAACGGCAGCTCCTACGCGGAGGTGATGTTATGGCGGGTGCGGCGATGGAGTCCACGAACCTGGAAGAAAGACGGGTGAAGATGGAAGCCGTGTCAGCTCACCGCTGGAAGGGCTTCGTTCTAAGGTAAGTTTCACTTAATGTGCTAGTATGCAACGCATACTAACAAATTATGGCTTTACCTTGCAGGTTACAAAAAAAAAATCGTCAGCGTTTTACTACCACTTTAAAAAAACAAAATATGATAAACTTTCCTACCTATTTACTAATGCTCTCAGCATGAGGATTATATATAATCAATGTTGATTGGGAGAGTGAAGTTCCACTTTAAGGCCTCTTTCACAGCAGTGGACCGATCGGGTCTGCCTGTCTGTTTTATTGGTGGACCCGATTGTGCCACACATTGTCCTCTATCGGGCAGCGGATGTCAGCGGACAGGTGTCCGATACGACAAAATCCGCTGAAAGCAGATGTATGGCGATAGGTTCGCCATCCGTCCAGTGGATCGGATGGAAACGGACATCTGTTTGAGACTCCAGGGTTTAGGTTTCAGTGTGGGTGTAGCTTGTAAAAGTCTAATTCCGCGTACACACGAGCGGATTTTCAGTCGGAAAAATCTTGGATGGTTTTTCCAATGGAATTCCGCTCAAGCTTGGCTTGCATACACACGGTCACACAAAAGTTCGCTGAACGAGTATAGAAAATTAAGTTCAATACTTGAAAAGCATGCGTAGGAATTTTGCATGTCGGAATTGGTACAGAGGATCGGAATATCCGATCAAAACTTTTTCCGGCCGAAAAATTTAGAACCTGCTCTCAATCTTTTGCTGTCTGGAATTCCGCCAGCAAAAGTCCGATGGAGCATACACACGGTCACATTTTCCGACCAAAAGCTCTCATCGGACTTTTGCTAATGGAATTTCCGATCGTGTGTACGTGGCATAAGAGGGGTTGACATCTGCTACGGCTGGACTGTTCACTGAGAAGTACGTATGTTTAGGGCAGTATGCACCCAGGGGCGAATGCACACAGACAATAGAGCTCTTTCACACAGGCGTGGAAAATAGGTAGTTTGGTTGCGTTTTTAACGCTTCCTGAACGCCTATCAATGGCACTCAAAATTATTACAATAGGGAGCAGATGGAGATATTCACACTGAAGAGTTAGTGTTGTGGCGATGCAAAAATAAGGCTGCCTGCAGTTTGGTTGGCGTTGACGCTTTGCAACTGCCTTAATTTACTTCTATTGAAATGCACTTCTATTAAACACACTGTAAATGCGCCTATCGTGTTTACAGTGCATTTACACTGTGGTTGCAAAGCGTTAAAAAATATTATTTTCCATTTTAGCCATGTAAAAAAAAAAAACACACAGGGCGCTTAAGAAGCGTTGTTTGATACAACAAGAGCGCCTGTACAACACATCCTTAATGCTATAGGTGCGTTAATGCGCTTTTAGGCTGCTTTTAAAAGAGCCCTTAGATCCCTTTCACACTGCGAGCATTGGCCGTTAACGCTAAATCAATGCTCGTTTTAGCGCCACTTTAGCGATGTTTAAGCGGTGCTTTTCAGCCGCTAGCGGGGTGCTTTTAACCCCAAAAAAGGTTTCGCTTTCAAAATGCTTTTCAGGCGCTTTGAAAGCGCTGCCAATTCTTTCCAATGGGCAGGGTGTTTTGGGAGCGCTAAATACAGCGCTCCCAACCAGCCCCAAAGATGCTGCTTTTGCAGTATTTTTCGGAAAAGGGGTCTTACAGTAGCAGTCAGCCTCTCATAGACCCTTACAGGCTTGCCACTAGCTAGGCTGGATGGTGTTCCTGTACCTTCACCCACACATAAACCCTGGAGTCTCATGCATTGGGGGGGCTGAACTCTCAGTGTGCATGAGGCCTATTTCTATCAGGAATTGTTGAGGTAAACTATATAGGCAGCATGCTATACATAAATACGTGCCCACACTGTGAGACAGAACCAAATGAATTTCTGTTGTAAATTCTGTGTTTCTGTATGATATAATGCAGTATTGTTATGAATAAATAATCCTTTATTCGAGTTGATGAAGGGTAGTATGTGTTCATATTGGTGCTCTGAGGTATTTCCTGGTTGGGTGTCTGATAACACATCTGCCTTCATTGCTTTTTATAGATAATGAGGAAGCAGCGCAGTCTAGTCAGTCAGGACATGTCCTTCTAGTTTCTGGCACAACATGGGCAGTAAAAAGTAGGCCTCATTCACACTGACATTGACAGACCTGCAATTTATGCCTTTTACAGGACATTTCTAAACTCGCATAAAAGCATATAATGATAAAATTCACACTGTACGATTCCCTGTGTTTTTGTCAGTTATGCTGCATTTAGAGAAGATTGAATTCTGTGCAACCAGGGGCACATTAGAAACTCAGAATTCGTCTAAACCAGGGGTTGTCAACTTATGAGCTAAAGGGGGGTAAAACATGGCCCTGACATCACCATAAGGGCCAAACGTAATGCTCACTATATATAATGCTTGAGAGGAATGTCAGAAACTGACGACCTAATAGAGGAAACGAGGTTCTGATTGTGGGCACACTACATTGTTGGATGGGGATATGCTGCAGAATATGAAACTGGGAACATGTTACATGAGGCTAGTAGAGATCAATGTAATCAGTGTTCACACTACAGACTGCTGAGATCCATCACATATCAAAGGGCCACAGGTTGGGCACCAGGGGTCTAAATGCATAAAAAACGCATGTAAATGTAGATACAAAAAAATAAATAAATGTGTGTGTGTGTGTATATGTATATGTATATGTGTGTGTGTATATATATATATATATATATATATATATATATATATATATATATATATATGTGTATATGTATGTGTGTGTGTGTGTGTTCATATGTATATGTGTGTGTGTGTGTATATATATATATATATATATATATATATATATTATATATATATATATATATATTTATTATTATTCACGATTTATATAGCGCCAACAGTTTACACAGCGCTTTACAATGTAGAGGGGGACAACACAGTTACAGTACAGTTCAATACAAAAGGTACAGGAGGGACGGGGTGGTGGTACAAAAGGTAATGGCTGCAGAGAATGATTTGATGGGGGGGATATATATATATAAATTACCAAAAAATATGTGCCCATTGGCTATAATCAATATAGTATGAATCTATACATTAACAGACAATAAAACAGCATTACAAATATAAAAGTGCATCGGCTTTCGAATTTTTTTTATTTTTTTTATTTATCTTTATTTGCAAACTGATGTACTTTTATATTTGTAATGCTGTTTTATTGTCTGCTTATGTATAGATTCGTACCACCGTATATACTCGAGTATGGGGTTCCTAGCACTAAGTGGCCCCAAATTTGGTCAACTTTGTCCATCTGCAGCAATGTCATTTCGGGACCCTTTTGTGTCCAAAACCCCCAAATTTTGGCTGCAGCTAGGGGGCATCTAGGAACCCTTAACTACCGAGTTTGAAGTTTGGGGGGGCCTATGGCTGCAAATGGGCACAGTGAGGCTGCAAATGGGCATTGTTGACCGTCTTTTCCACTTACAGTAGCTGCGCATTTCTCACCCTAGACTTATACTCGAGTCAATAAGTTTTCCCAGTTTTCTGTGGTAAAATTGGGTGCCTCGGCTTACATTCAGGTCGGCTTATACTCAAGTATATACGGTATATTGATTATAGGCATTCGGCACATATTTTTTTGGTTTATAATTTACAGGAAAATTATACTCCTTTGTTGCACTTGACAGGCAGCCGGACGTGACTCATTCAAGTGATTGGAACTGTGTGGCAATTGCGAGCCAAACTTGCGACTCAGTATTCCTGCTCAGCTATCAAAACATTTTCTTTTAGAAGTGGCAGTATCACCTTCTGAATGCCTGTTAGCCGCATCTGTATACCTCTCTGAAAAGCAATTCACACTTTCTGCTTTTCAGAGAGGTATACAGGTGTAAACTAAGCTTAAAGGATTTGAGAATCTTCACACAGTAAATTGTTTGCATATTCACTTCAGTTATCCCCGTTCCCTTTGAATAACCGATCATGTGTAGATGAAAGAAGCGAGGCTCCATTTACACTTGTAAATGGGTCTGTCACTGATTACACGCGGAACACTCACCTTGGGGTTCCCGGCGATTATCAATATTTTTGTAATTGGGAGGAATTGTGCCCCTTCATTGGCAGGGAATTCCACCCCATTCTTGGTAGCAATAGATAAAATAGTGCCCCGAGGGCTGGATAAAAGTAAGCAAAGGGCTGCAGTTTGGAGACCATTGGTCTATACCGTCCTCTTAAGCAGACTGATCTGCAGGCAGAGTATTGTTGAGTCCATTTTTATTTTTCTGCCTTTTCACTCAGCCCTGATGAAGGGGGATTGTGTGACCCCAGAAATGCGTTGGCTGTCCTTTGCCCTGCTTGTTGTGACCAGTTGAACAATAAAGACTTTGAACTCCTAAAGATTGTTCATATGGTGCTCTCTGTGACCTATTACATCATTGAAAGCAATGGGAGGCTAATTGCGACTGCTTGCATGTAATCTCTCATGGAGTGATTACCTGTGATGATGGACCCAGACTCTCGGTGTCCAGGGCCAATCATTGCCGCTAATTGCAAGTGTGAATGGGGCCTAAACAGAAATGTGCTTTTCACATGATTGGATAGTTGAAGTGAATATTCAAACATTCTTTTTGTGTGAAGATTCCTTTAGTAAATCGTCCTCATTCTGTCAAGGTATTGGTAGGTTGTCCTACCGATTTTAGAGAAAGTATGATTGTATGTGTAAGAATTCTGTTTTTTATTTTTATATGAATGCCGATTTTTGTACTTTATATAGAATTCTATCGAATCTATAGAAAAACCTTTTTGTTTTTCGGTCCAGTATGAGAAAGGGTTAGAACCTCCGTAGAGTTTCTTCATTGCATCAGAGTCTCCAGTAAGGAGAACAATAAGCAGAGCAGTAGTGACATCACCGAATCTCACTCCAAATCTTTTAAAACTAGAAATTGGAGGCAGCGGTGCCATAGATCCTACACTGCAAATATACAGCTATGAAGCTGCAGGCACGGGAGTGCCCTAGGCGCAGGCGCGGGGAGAGCCCTAGGCGCAGGCGCGGGGAGAGCCCTAGGCGCAGGCGCGGGGAGAGCCCTAGGCGCAGGCACGGGAGAGCCCCTAGGCGCAGGCACGGGAGAGCCCCTAGGCGCAGGCACGGGAGAGCCCCTAGGCGCAGGCACGGGAGAGCCCCTAGGCGCAGGCACGGGAGAGCCCTAGGCGCAGGCACGGGGAGAGCCCTGGGCGCAGGCACGGGAGAGCCTAGGCACACTCGCATACCAGGAAGTGCATTGCTTTTTTTCAGGAGGAATTCCAGACAAAATGTACATTTATCAGGGTACTGCTTGGGCACAATTTACATTCATGGATGTTCTCTCTATAGCAAATCTTTACTTTTTGAGTACTGTAAATTGAGTGACTGTAAATGGAAGCCCAGGCATGGCTGTGAGCCCTGTCCCTTTTGCAGTGCTTTTTTGTCTTAACCACAGACAAGTCTGCATTGTGTTCTTGAGTAATCACCGAATCTGAGAAATCGCCAATTTCCTTGTCTGTGAAATGCTTTGCATCAGCAGTTTTCAGAATTATTTTCAAGCGTGCATTTGACCTTTTACATACTACATCTCTGACTTTTTTTTAATTCACATGCGTCTTATAACACCCCTTAGGCCCATGTCCTATAAGTGATCACATGGCTTGCAGAAACATGGCAATGATGAGAATGTTAAGGGCCTATTCACATCAGCGCGGCCCCAACACAAAGACAAGGCAAGTGGTTCTAAAGCTAAAACATTTTTGCCTTTAGGCCCCTTTCACGCGGGGGGCGGTGCGGTCGTCGGCGGTAAACGCTGCTATTTTTAGCGGCACTTTACCGTCGTTTTAGCGGCGTGCTAGCAGGACAGTAAAAAAAGTCCTGCTAGCAGAATCTTCGAAGCGGTGAAGGAGCGGTGTGTTCACTGCTCCTAAACCGCTCCTACCCATTGAAATCAATGGGGCAGCACGGCTATGCCACTGCAGCGGCACTTTTCGGGCGGTTTTAACCCCCGCTAGTGGCCGAAAAAGGGCGGCGCTTTGCCGGCGGTATAGCCGCGCTGCCCCATTCATTTCAATGGGTAGGAGCGGTTTAGGAGCCGCTCCAAAGATGCTTCTAGCAGGACTTTTTTTTTTTTTCTTTTTTTTTCTTTTTTTTATCCCTCGAGCTTTCACATTGAAGAGACAGCAGCGGCTGTTTCAGCACTATTTTTATTATCTATGTAGCAGCCTCCCCAGCACCCCCTAGCACTTACCTGAGCCCCATCTCTATCCAGCGATGTCCACGAGTCCCTCGGCCATCCAGGACTCTGTCTCTTGATTGGCTGAGACACAGCAGCGGCGCCATTGGCTCTTACGGCTGTCAATCAAAGTCAGTTAGCCAATCAGGAGAGAGAGGGGGTGGCGCCAAACATCAGCTGAGTGTTGCAATGAACACACGGATCTGCAGCTCGGCTCAAGTGCCCCTATAGCAAGCTGCTTGCTGTGGGGGCACTCAACAGGAGGGGAAGAGGAGAATCTGGGGTGCTCTGTGCAAAACCATTACACAGAGCAGGTAAGTATAACATGTTTGTTATTTAAAAAAAAACAAGACGTTACAATCACTTTAAAGCATTCCCTGCATTAAAGTGATTATAAAGCTTTACTTTTTGTTTTAATAAATTTTTTTTTTTTTACAAAGGTGAGCTTATCCTTTAAAGAAAACTGAATATTAAATATCACTTTAGGCTTGTTTTGTTCTCTCTCAGCAAGTAAAAATATGTAGAATTCCATCTTATTATTATTATAGCCTATGTAGAAAGAAAAACTTTCAATTTCTGGAGCATTTTGCAGATTGAGTTTGTCTCAGTAAGTCTAAACTGCATTGCCCTGATAGGAGGAATATTGGAAAATAAATCTGTGGCACATATATACATAGGATTGTCGGGTGCCTGTCAGACAATGAAAGGCTCTGTATCACTTCTCAGTGTTGGGAGCCAAGATAATCTGTTCTATGTTAATATCATAATTGGATTTGCTGTGCTGTTTGCGGAGAAGATTCTTTCCATTATTAGATTTTATCTCTATCTTAGAGGTGGTTTATTAACTTGCAATGTGATTGTGTCTTTATTTCATAATTAGTTCTTATACAGCTTGTAGGTTTACATTCCAAAAACTGCAACTTGTTGCTCCTGTTATGCTTAGACAGTAGGGACATATATACCCATTATAAAAATAATCTAGCAAATACAACTGCTAGACAAGCCATTTTGTAATTGAATGGTATTAAACTAGACATGTGCACAACAAAAAAATTCGTTTATTTTTGTTTCCTTTTTTTCGTTTCCGAAAAAAATTAGTTTTTTTTCGTTTCGTTTTTTTCGTTTCTGTCGATTCGTAACGATTCATACGTAAGTCGTCGTTGTTCGGATTCGTAACGATTCGTACATTCGTAAGAGTTATTTTTTCGTTGATTCGTTAGTTTAATTTTCGGACACATTCGTATTTATTCATACATTCGTAGATTCGTAATCGGAGCATAATTCATAATTTGATGTAATGTGTATGCTATTATTACATTTTAATAATTTACGAATCGAAAAAAAAGTTACGAATCGAAAAAAAAGTTACGAATGTACGAATTTTTTGGTTCAATAGAGACACGGAAAATTACAAATCGAAAAAAAAAAAAAAAAGTTACGAATTGAAAAAAAAGTTACGAATCGAAAAAAAAAAATTACAAAAAATTACAAATCGAAAAAAATAAAGTTACGAATCGAAAAAAAAGTTACAAATGTACGAATTTTTTGGTTCAATAGAGACACAGAAAATTACAAATTTAAAAAAAAAAAAAAAAAAAAAGTTACGAATCGAAAAAAGTTACGAATGTACGAATTTTTTGGTTCAATCCATTCGAAGCACGTTTAGCAGCACCATTGTAAGGGACACGGAAAATTACCAATTCAACAAAAAAAAAAAGTTCCGAATGTACGAATTTTTTCGTTTGTTTTCGTTTTTCGGATTTTCTTCATTAGTACATTCGTTGTTTCTAATTTTGTTTTTTTTTCGGATTCGTTAGATTCGAATGATTCGTTAATCGGATTCGTACGATTCGAACGATTCGTTACGATTTGTTATTCGGATTCGAACGATTCGTTCATTCGTACGAAAACGAACGAACGAAAATAACGAGAAAAAAAACAAAGAACGAAAAAAAAAAAAAACGAATTGCACATGTCTATTAAAAACTACCTTTCTTTTTCAAACTGCAGTGTACAGAACTTCCCCAGAAGTCAACACTATTGCCCTGTACACATGGTTGGAAATTCCGACGGGAAAAGTCCGATCGGATTATGTTGTCGGAAAATCCGATCATGTGTGGGCTCTAGCGGGCTTTTTCCATCTGAATTTTGAGAGCAGGACCTAAAATTTTCCGACAACAAAATCCGATCTGACTTTTTCCAATCGTGTGTATAGAATTCTGACGCACAAAGTGCCACGCATGCTCAGAATAAATTTGGGGACAAAAGCTACTGGCCTCTACGTAGTCCCGTCGTACTTGTTTTACGTCATCTCGTTCAGAACGATCGGAATTTTCCGGCAACACAAATTTCGGCCAAAATCCGTCTGAAATCTGATGGATTTTGTGGTCGGAATGTCCGTTCGTGTGTACAAGGCATAAGAGATAAGTCAGATTGTAGGCATCCGCTGCAATAAAAATTTTATTTTTGGTGAGATTCTCCAAAAGGGTTAATCATTTCTAAAGGGATGCAGACACTGCAGCTTTCCTCTATAGAACAAGGCGGGTGAATCAGCTGATTGATAATGAAAAAGTCAGGTGCAGGATTTGTAGCCATTCCTGTGCATTTCCCACACAGCTTGACCACTACGATGTCAATATAAAGTTAACAACACTCCAAAAACAGTTTGCAAAATGCAGTGTGATTGGCTGAATCTAATTGCATGGGTGTTTACACCCATGCGATCCGATTCCAGTGCAAAAAAAAAGTGCATGCGCCTTATTCATGCGGGTGCGATTTGAGCCATGCAAAATGAATGGGCTCAAATCGCACTGCAAAGAATCGCGTGTGATTATTGTTCAAATCACATATGCAATCTCCTGCACAGCATCAGTGTGGACCCAGGCTCAAAGAAAGAGCTATTCCTTCACAACAGAAATGTGTAGGAATCTGCAACAACATTTGTTAAATTTCCAGCAATGTACATTGATCACGGGGGGGGGGGGGGGGATTTTATTTATTTTTTTAACAAAAGTGGAGTTACTCTTTAGGGCTCATTCACATCATTAAGAATTAATGGTTTCTGTGTGTCTGCAGAAGGAACCGATTTTCCCTACTTGTGTGAACAAGCTCCTAAAAATTATGTGGAAAAAAAAAATCTCTTCTAGAGAAATTGCCATTTAATCTGTATTGCTTTCCTAGGTGCAGGGACTACATGTTTGGATGTGACCTCTAGCACTGTTGTAGGTGAAATCTGGTACTGCAGCGTAGCTATACAAACACTTCTTTATAGGGCTACAATACCAACAACATCTGAAAGGTCAGGTGACCATAAACATGCAGTCTTTGATGTATGATCACTGGTTGGAATCACCCAATGAGTTGCAGACAACCCCCCCCCCCCCCTTTTCCTTTTGAAAAGCACAACTTGGACTAATAGCTCATTAAATTGTACCTGTACTGTAATCCAACTTTGTAATCTACCTCTGTATCACAAGTGGCAGCTGCACATAATGTCCACGCTGTGTTTTTTCCAAAAAGATTTTTATTTAGAAAATAGACATTTTTTAAGAATAACATACAAAATGCTTGATAATAGTACAATAAAAAATTAAAGGGACAAGGATAAATTGTACATGAAGGTCATTTAAACTATTCATAGCCCTTAAGAGAGAACGGACTAATACTAGGTCATATAGCAGAAAAAGTAGTTCCAAACTGTTGATTAATTATTGAACTGGACTATCAAATGAGTTCTTGAACTCCACACTGCTAGCTCTTTTTTTTTTAAAGCGGAGGTTCACACAAAAATTGAACCTCTGCTTTTCGGAACCCCCCCCCCCCCCCCCGTTGTCACATTTGGTACCTTTCAGGGGGGAGGGGGTGCTTATACCTGTCTAAAACAGGTATTTGCACCCACTTCCGGGCATAGACTCCCACGGGAGTCTACACCTCTTCCCGTCCCCCTACGCTGTCTGCTGGGACACACACGGTCCCAGAGACCATTCAGATTGGGCAGGCCGACTCTCGCATGCGCCCTAGGGAACCGGGAAGTGAATCCGCAAGGCTTCATTTCCTGATTCCCTTACCGAAGATGGCGGCGGCAACATCCGAGGACCGAGGGACGGTGCGGCCTCGGTTGCCGACATCGCGGGTGCCCTGGGACAGGTAAGTGTCCTTATTTTAAAAAGTCAGCAACTGCAGTATTTTTAGCTGCTGACTTTTAAAAAAATAAAAAATTTTGCGGGACTTCCGCTTTGAGTAGGTAAAGCTTTAGTATTCCTTGTTGTTTGGGTGAGTATGATGGAGTCCGCTCCCGAGGGGGAAGTAATACCAGTAATGAAGAGGGAATTGAGAAATGTTTGCTCCATATGAGACCTAGAGAAGAAATCGTATATGGTATTTGCAAAGTAGTCTCTGGGGTATAGCTTAGTGAGAGGGAGTAAGCAAATGGGTATATAGGGGGGAGAAAAAAGGTGGGAGAGAGGAGTGTTGGGGGAAGGGGGGGCTGGGTCTACCGTCTCTTACCTCCCTCAATGGCCAATGGTATGAAAGGAACTTTTTTTAGAAGTTTACGTGGGTTTTGGAGGGGAACGACCCTTAGAGGGGTAGGGTATACTGGTCATAAGTCTAGGTATGGTGGAAAATGGACTGGGGGTTTAAAAGGTCTGATTATATAATAGGGTCATAATTTGTCAGTACAGAGATCAATTGTTTAGGCGAGAAAACTGGAAATGTGTCCAGCACGCCCATTTGGTTCCAAATTTTTTAGGAGTGTCACGTGGAATGTAAATTAGCTCCTCCTTTTCAGCCCCTCTGTTAATTCTTTTAAACCATCCTTGATTGAGGGGGCGTGGGGAGAACCCCAATGGAGGGGAATGCATTGTTTTGCTGCATTAATCAAGTGCATCAGTAGAGATTTGTGATAGGATTTGTGTGGTAGGGGTGAGTGATGTAGAAGGAACAGGGTTAGGGATAGTTCCAAATCATAAGATGTGTCATGGGAAGTCATACGTTGTACTTCTTTCCAAAAAGTTTGTAGGAGAAGACAGGACCACCATATATGCAATAAGTGTACCACTGTCTTTTTGGCATCTCCAACATGTTTCTGGTATTGTGTGTTGGAATTTGTGTAAAAGAGCTGGGGTGCGATACCATCTGGATTGAATTTTCCATTTTCCTGTGTGGAGACATTTATCCTTTAGGCTGCTTTCACACTGGAGCGGTGGGGGCACTGGCGGTAAAGCGGCGCTATATTTAGCGCCGTTTTAGCGGCGCATTTCGGCCGCTAGCGGGGTGGTTTTACCCCCCGCGAGCGGCCGAAAAAGGGTCAATACCGCCCGCAAACCGCCGCTGCAGCAGCGTTTTGCGGGCGGGTTCGGTGCGCTCCCCCATTGTTTTCAATGGGACCGGGCGCTATAGGAGCGGTAAATATACCGCTCCTATAGCGAGCCAAAGATGCGGCTTGCAGGACATTTTTGAGCGTCCTGCAAGCGCACAGCTTCAGTGTGAAAGCCCTCGGGCTTTCACACTGAAGGAACAGCAACAGCTGTTTCGGGTCGGTTTGCAGGCGCTATTCTTAGCGCAATAACGCCTGCAAACCGCCCCAGTGTGAAAGCAGCCTTATGGATATTTAGAAAAATAATCTTCCACTGTCGGAGTCAGGGAGAGGTCCCTTTCCCACGTCTTGCAGGCTTTGCTATCATTGGGACTTAAGTCTTAAAAATGGAGGGAATGCATGATGGATATAAATAAGGTGACATTTGGAATTGCTTTTGCGTGCTTAGTGTTTCAAAGGGTGTGAATTGTCTCGAACACATGGCTGTTTTGTCTAGAGATCATGAGTAAGTTAGTAAGATAATGTGTAAGTAAAAAGTAAGTCCAAGGGGGACTGGGTGGTCTGTTCATTTGGGTGGAAAGGTGAGAGGCAAGCAAAAACTGCCCCTGATCGTAAAAGTGATGGGCTAAAATCGGATCATGCGCCCAATAATCTGAGAGAAATTGGTGAGACATGCCTGGTGGGAAATCTAGATTAATTTTTACAAATATTAACTTAACAGTCCCTTGTGTGATGGGCAGCGTTACTGGCCGGTCAACATGCAGAGAAGGTAGTGGGTCAAGTGTTGACTTCAACTACCTAGATGACATTTATATGGTAGAGCGTTGTCTTGCGTGCTCCTCGGGTGCTCTGTTAGAACACAGAGTGTAAAGGCACCTTGGGGTGCTTGATTTTGCTTCATTGCGTCACATTTTGAACTTGGGGCCCAGCACAGGTTTTCTTTTAAATGTAAATATACATTATTATAATTAGGGGTGCAACGGATCAAAAAACTCACGGATCGGATCGTTCCTCGGATCAGAGTCACGGATCGGATAAATTTTCGGATCAGCAAATAATAATTGAATTTGCAAAAACCTGTGAAAATTCCACCACCATATCTTCCCCACTGTAATATCCACGTCATCTCCCCCACTGTAATGGACATTTCCCCCACTGTAATATTGGCTGAGTATGGCTGGGCATCGCTGAGTATGGCAGGGTATTGGCAGAGTATGGATGTGACTGCAATTGTCACAGAGCAGCGCTGTGGGCACTACAGATCCAGCCCACAGCACTGCTGCCATCCGATCTCTCCCCTCCACTGTACAGATCAGTACACAGAGGGGAGAGAAGAACCGGCTTCATGAAATGACGCTGGTTTGTTTACAAGTGATCGCTCCGTCATTTGACAGAGCGATCACGTGGTAAATGGCCGCCGGGTGTACCAAGATGGGCGCCGCTCCGGAGCTAGGCCGAAGCCGCGGCCTTTCCTAAGGCCGAGGCAGCGAAGCACGTGGTGTGCCGATCCGAACAGGTTGACCCGTTCGGATCACGGATCGGTGATGATCCATTGCACCCCTAATTATAATGTACTAACATATACACTATTTTTATATATACACACACACCGCATTAGGATCACTGACAGGTAAAGTGAATATAATTGATTATCTAGTTACAATGACATCTACAGTAAAACTTGGTGAGATATATTGGGCAGCAAACAAAACATGTTGTCCATTGAAGTCGATGTGTTGAAAGCAGAAGAACTGAGCAGTTTGTCGTTTATGGAGCAGTGTAGCGGCAGACCGGTCAGGGTGTCCATGCTGACCCAAGTCCACAGCCAAAAGCACCTACAATGAGCACGTGAGAACCAGAACTGGACTATGGAGTGATGGAAGAAGGTTGCCTCGTCTGATGAATCGCGTTTTTTACATCATGTGGATGGCTGGGTGGGTTTGTGTGTGTTACTTACCTGGGGAAGAGATGGGAACAGGATTCATTATGGCAAGAAGGCAAGCTGGTGGAAGCAGCGTATGTATATACTTGGGTAGTTATGGAGATCTGTGCCTGCTTATGGCCATCCTCACTATAACCCATTTAACTACTTGCCGACCTGCTGCGGCAGTTGTACTGAGGCAGGTTGTCAAAGCTGCGTGAATCACCGTCATTGTATGTCCGCCGCTTTAAGAATCTGTAGGGCGCGGGCACGACGCCGGGGCCGACGGCCGTGATGTCCCCCGGCCATCCGCGATCGCTCCTCAATGTAAACAGACAGATCCCCATTCTGACAGGGGAATGGAGAGAAGTCTGCTGTTCCTAGTAATCAGGAACAGTGATCTCTCTGTCCTCCTCTAGTCAGTGCACTCCCCCCCCAAAGTTAGAAACCCCTCCCTAGGGAACACTTAACCCCTTCCTCTGCTGCAGGAGCTTATACATATCCTACACACATTTTTGAAAAATAGATTTTGACTGCTGATCCAAACATTATTGACTTACTAGTCTGTTTTCAAGCTGATCTTGCAAACTTCATGGACATATTTGATGTCATGGAAGTCAGATGGTGTCCAAAAACGCACACGTTGATCAGCAGTCAAAAGCCATTTTTCAAAAATGTGGTGTGTAGGACGTGTCTAAATTTCTGCAGAGGCGTGAATAACGAACGTATCATCATGAAACCAAGCACACATACAACGGACACTTTACTAAATTATTAATTACCGTATGTGGATTGTTCCACCCTTCATTGATGTGGCTAAGAGTTTTCAGTCTACCCTTGCACATGTCTACTGCTGTAGAGCATACAGTAAGCTTCCACATCTGTGGGGCAGTCAAAATATCTCTAAGCCATGGGGCCACCTATGGTATACTGTAACAAGCAGTGATGCAGTGTGGCCCAACCACCTGCGTCATAGCTACCAAGAATGCTGTGTGAACCCTTGCCACACAGCATCCATTGTTGCTAGGATGCAGGTGGCTTTTGCCACACAACATCCTTTGCTGCTAGGGTGTAGTCTGTCCCTGAAGCACAATCCTTTGTTGCTAGGGTGCAGGCAGCCCTTTGGCACAGTCATTGGTTGTTAGGCTGCATTCACACCTGAGCGTTTTGTAGCTTGAAGCCTGAAGCTACAAAACGCTAGAGGGGAAAAAATACATTATTCTCTATGGAGATGGTTCACATCTCCACTCCAAAACGCCTGAAGCCCTACGCCTGAAGCTCAAACAAGTTCCGGACCCTTTTTTGTCGCGCGAATCGGGCAGATTTGGGCGTTTTTATTCTTTTTACATTGGTGACCTTTTGCTCTGCACAAAATTTGCGGTAAAAAAACGCTGCAATTTGCGCAATTTTCTGCCTGAAAAGCTACGCTCAGGTGTAAATGCAGCCTTATGGTACAGGTGGCCCCTGTGTCCTGTCAGCATCCTAGCAACCAACTTGGGCAAGGTTTTTTTTTTTTTTTTTGGTAAATTGATGATGACTTTGCCATTTCCCTGACACTACTGATCTACATACAGTACTTGTTTTGTGTCAGTGAATCACGGTATTAGAGATTCTGTCAGTACAAAACAGAAAGATTCTGCATGTATGATATGCAGGCAAGCTTCAGTACTGTCGGAATGGCCCAGAGTTCAGCAGCAATTGCCAGACTTTGGAAGCTGGGGCAGGCAAATCTAGGCACCCCTTTAAGGCTGAGAGGTCATCAAATTAAAGCGGTTGTAAACCGCCCATTTAGATTTAAAAAAAAAAAAAAACCCTGCAAGGCAATGGCATAATGTGCTAGTATGCATCGCATACTAGCACGTTATAAAATACTCACCTTGGAATGAAGCCTTCCAGCTCTGTAAAATCACCACTGAGAGGACTGACATGTTACCCCATCTGTCTTCCGGGTTCGTGAGCTCCAGCTATGTGATTGGCCAGAGCCACGACAATGTCACTCCCGCACATACACACGGGAGCCGCCGTTTCCGTTTATCAGATTAGGTAACGGAAGTGACGTTGCGTCACCCGTTCATGCGTTCCACCGCTACCAGGTTTGCTCATCTGACGGAACACCTGCAGCCAGAAGAAGCATCAGTGTAAATATCTTACTACACCCAGCTAGGTCTTGAATTTCGGAGTAATTTTAGCAATAAAGTGAACATATATAAATAAATATAGTATGTTGACATCTGTGATGCTGTTTTGGATGTTCCATTTTGAAAGAAGCTGGACGCCAGCACTAGGAAGGTGTCATAGGCCATGTTAGTACACCCTGCACTGCGCTAAACCTTAAGGCTCCATTCACGGCCGTTTTTGGGGAGTTTGGGTGTTTTTTTTAACAGCCCATAAACTCCCCTCTATGTTATCCTATCCGTGTCCATGCTAGACTGGGCAATTTTCTCCCCAAAAAATCTGCGATTTAAAAAAAAAAAAAAAAAAACTTGATTCACAATTCAAATCAAGTTTTATTTATTTTTTTTGATGCACACCGCTTCGGTCCTGAGGAGCTGCGGGCAGGAGTTTTTAGGCGAGGCTGTGGCTTCGGCCTTGTCCGTGGCGTATGGCCTTGCGGACTAGGCCAAAGCCGCGGCTTTGCTTAAAAACTCCTGCCCGTAGCTCCTCAGGACCGGCGCAGTGTCAGCGCTGGTCCTGGTTAAAAATCTAAAAAAATCTTTTTGCTGAAATTTTGAATCGATTTGACCTCTCAACTCGATTCAAGATTTAAATCGATTTTTTTCCCCAGCCCTAGTCCATGCACACATGGATGTTTATCAGCAGTGGAGTTTATGGGCTGTTTTCTGAACACAATAAAATCGTGTTCAGGAGTCGTTTTTCTGGCCACAAAAAAAGCCAAACGTTTGATAAACGCTCAGAAACATGGCTCGCCAGTGTTTTAAAACGTTTTTGATCCATTGAGAAGAAAAAAATATATAAAAAAACGCTAATAAACGCTATTGAAAAAACGTTGAGACTCACAGCAAATCTACTGCAGTTTTTATAACATTATTTTAACGTCCAGTGTGCATGGAGCCAAAATTAAGATGAGCAAACCTGGTAGCTGTGGAACGCATGCGTAGCTGATGGAACGTCACTTCCTTTACCTAATCTGACGGGTCGCCGATTCTGATGGAACACCGGCGCTGTAAGCCAGACCTTTAGAGCGCATGCGCCAATGAGACCATTGGCTGCACTCTGAATATCTCCTAAACTGTTCAAGTTTAGGAGATATTCACCGTATTTACAGGTAAGCCTTATTATATAGTCTTACCTGTATGTACAAGTGGTAGTACAGAGTTTTTACTACCACTTTAAGCAGTCAACTAGCCAGGGTGGATTTGATTTAAATCGCTAGTAAAAACGCTTCATTTATATCAACTCAATTTAAATCATAATTTTTAAAGAGCAACTGTCATTACTGTCCTGCAGCGGCTCCTCCTCTGACACGCTGTTGACTCACCGACAGTCTTATTTACTTTAATGGGACGGCTGGTGATGTGGCAGGGACACAAGGTGAGGGACGTGGCGGTAGCAGGTGAGTGGATGCCCGCTAACAGGCACTGCCATAATGGATCTGAAATGACAGGTCCTCTTTAACCACTTCCCGACCGGCGCACGACGATGTACGTCGGCAGAATGGCATGGGCAGGTAAAAGGGCGTACAGGTACGTCCCCTTTAAGATTGCTGGTCGGGACCCCCGTGAGTCTGGTCGCAGGTGGTCCCGAGGACTCGATCGCCGCAGGGACACCCGCGATTGTTTCACGGGAAGGCCGAATGGGGAGATGTGGAAGTAAACAGCATCTCCCCGTTCTGCCTAGCAACTAGTGACACTGATCTCTGCTCCCTGTGATTGGAGCAGAGATCAGTGTTCACTAAATCACAGCCACGCCCCCCCCCCACAGTTAGTAACACGCCCCTAGGAACACTTAAGCCTTAACCTAGTGGTTAACCTCTTCACTGCCAGTGTCATTTACACAGGAATCGTGCATTTAAATAGCTCTGATTGCTGTATAAATGACAATGTGTCAAAAATGTCCGATGTGTCCGCCATAATGTCGCAGTCACAATAAAAATCGCTGATCGCCGCCATTACTAGTAAAAAAAAAAAAAAATTATAATAAAAATGCTATAAAACTATCCCCTATTTTGTAAACGCTATAACTTCCGGCAAACCAATATTTTTTTTTTTTTTTTTTTTTTTTTTTTTTACCAAAAATATGTAGAATGCGTATTGGCCTAAACTGAGGTAAAAAAAATTTTTAGATATATTTTTGGGGAATATTTATTATAGCAAAAAGTAAAAAATAATGCGTTTTTTTTTTTTTTTTTTCAAAATTGTCACTCTTTTTTTGTTAATAGCGCAAAAAATAAAAACTGCAGGGGCGATCAAATACCACCAAAAAAAATCTCTATTTGTGTGGAAAAGGACGTCGATTTTGTTCGGGAGCCACGTCGCACGACCGCGCCATTGTCAGTTAAAGCGCCGCAGTGCCGAATCGCAAAAAGTGGTCTGGTCTTAAGCCAGCAAAATGGTCCGGTCTCTGAAAGTGGTTAAATGTAAGGACTTGTTTTTGCTGGTAGTTAGAATCTTTAATATTTGAATATTGAACAAAATGAAGGTTTCCTGTTTAGAATAGCTGTCACGTTAAAACAGCGAAATCGGAACAGATTCAATCATACAGTTTGTAGTGTACATAGAT
Organism: Lithobates sylvaticus; assembly: GCA_028564925.1. NCBI lineage: Eukaryota > Metazoa > Chordata > Amphibia > Anura > Ranidae > Lithobates > Lithobates sylvaticus. Next base: position 79,358,405 of record CM053031.1, read on the forward strand.
TTGCAAAACAATGGGATAAAGGAATATTCCTGAATTTTGTTTTATCTCATGGTTACTGTGACATTGTGTGAATGCATCAATGCAGTGCATGTTATTTCAGTTTGCAGAGCTTGGATTCATTGACTGAGTTTACCAAAAAATTTAAATATTGCAGAATATACAGCCTCATGCTACATAACTAAGCTCTATTTTTCATGCTGAATAAACCAAATTATTAATGTATCTTAAATAGAAAACTATCTTTAGCTAGATTTTTACTCCAAAAGCAATTATAAAAAAAAAAAAAAAAAAATCATTGATTTTTATCCACCCTGCAACTAGCATTTTTTTAGCAAGAGCTCAGTAATGACAGTTCCACGTGTCTCATGACAGATTTACATTTATTGTACTAGTCTACTTACAGTGGCATATAGTAAATACAGATTTAACTATTCCTGTCCCTAACAGTAATGTAGATGCAGATTTGTCATAATCCCTTTACAGAGTTGTAGAGTTAACATTTAACTTTTATTTTTTTTTTACAGTGGTATAACATGTATTAATATTTGATTTTAGTCTTTTGGGAAAAAAAAACGTGCATGTTTTGGAAATCCTCATGAAACTGTTGATTGTTTTCAGGTTGGCAGCCTCGCTGGTTTGTTTTAGACAATGGTATTCTTTCATACTATGATTCCCAAGATGATGTCTGTAAAGGCAGCAAAGGAAGTATTAAAATGGCTGTCTGTGAAATTAAAGGTAAGAAATTCATGATTATTCTTCAACATGCTGTAGAATACAGCAACAAAATGCAAAAAAGCATCAATTCATAGTAATCGGCCACATGTACTGTAGATGGGAAGTGACTGAAAAGGCTGCGGGTGATCAGCACTGAAAATGATGCAAAGGATAAAAAAGGAAAAAAAAAAACTTTTTATAAAAATAAAAAAACACATAGTGGTTGTTTATGATAAACAGTGGTTTAGCAAAATAAATGCCAATCATTTAGGTTTTACACATTTTAAAGCGGGAGTAAACCCACTGAAACTTTTATTTTTTTTTATACACCTGTAAGGGTCAAGGCATAATGAGCTAGTATGCACCGCATACCAGCTCATTATGAAATACTTACCTTAGAACGAGGTGTCGGTAACTCACCTGGTCCACACCGAGGTAGCTGACATGTTGCCTTGGCGTGTCATCCGGGTATCGCGACTCCAGCGCAGTGAGTGGCTGGAGCCGCAATGTCATCACTCCTGCGCATGGAAGACTTCTTCCCGGCAAGGTTCGGATTCTGCCGGCCCTTCAGCTGAGAATCCCCCGACTGCAGCACCATACAGGTTTAGGAGATATTCTTATTATAGGCTTACCTGTAGGTAAAAGTCAATTTATGACTATACAACCGCTTTAATGTGATGAAATGCAACACGAGAAAGCATACATATTAACGTCCAACTCTAGAACGAAAAAAAAAAGTGCCTTAGAGCAGGGGTCCCTACCCCCCGGGCCACAAACCGGTACTGGTCCGCAGCTTGTTCATAGCCGGGTCGCACAGCATGGGGTGAATGGCGACCGCGGTCTAGACGGGACTATCGTGTACCATGGTCGTCACTCACCACGTGCTGTGCGGCCGTGCCACTTAGCCTGTGTGTCCTCTCCTGGATCACCCGCCCTGCCGATGATGTCATTCAATCAGCAGTGCAAAGGGACAGGAAGAGCTGTAGATCTGGACAGAGAGCGGGAGTCTTTTCATATGTTCCCATCGCACTCATTCCTGGATCGCAAGGCTCATCTGTAGTGGGTACTGTAGTGACTGAATTAGCTTTGGACTACATTTTGAAGATCCATGGTGTGCTGGCGAATATGTGCATTGTTCATATTAACAAGCGTCCAGATCTGCAGCTTCTGCAGCCCTCTGCCCCTGCTGATAGGATGGTACTGTTGGCGGGGCGAAAGACCCAAAAGAGGACACATGCTGATAACTACCTCTGCACTGCCAAAGCTGGGACTGCAGGGGAGGCAGAGAATGAAAGGGGGCAGTGATGTTACAGAGGAAAGAGGAGGGGGGGGGGGGGGGCAATGACTACAAGGGGCACTGTGAGTGCTAAGGGCACTGTAATATAATGGGGACTACACTGTGTAAAGGGGCACTGTAATTATTGCAGTCCCTTTATATCACAGTGCCCCTTTACAGTGAAATCCCCTTTACAGTGCAGTCAGGGACTGCACTGTAAAGGGGGACTGTGGACACTGATATAAAGGGAGGACTGTGCTGTAAAGGGGGGGTTGTGATGTGAAGGGGGGCTGAGGACAAACGTGAAACTTCAAGGGTCCTTGGAAAAATTATCCACCACATAACCACTCCCTGGTGCCAGAAAGGTTTGGGATTGTGGGGGCAAAACTGCGGGGGGCCAGTTACACAGATGGAGGGTATTGCTAATTATTTATTTACCCCTAGACTTTACAAGCATTTAGCCATTGCAGTGTGATTGGTGGGTTTGGCTTTAAAGTCCTCTAAGCCAAGAGACTTACTTGACTGGTGTGGCTCAGTGTTTGTTATACTTGCATACAATAAATATTTTCTTATGGGAAAGGGTATAATTGTGATAGGTATTCCCGTTTGCTAGAAAACCTCTTCCTTTGTGTTGGTTGCTCCCTATACCTCCTGATTATAGTTTTCTGCAGTTGGCCACAAAAGCAATAATAGGATTGTGGCTTTGGCTGGCTGTACATGTGCAGATCTCTCATTAAATAAATCACAATCTTTCCCCTGACCTGTGCAGTTTCTCTCATGATTTTTGCCTATGGACTGAAAGAACTATTGTTGCCTAATTCTCAGGACTAAAAGGGAAAAATTCATAACCGGATGCAAGTAAAATGTTGACATTTTAAAAAAAATATCTGCGTTCCTATTGAATGAAATGCTTTATCGTATTTTTCCAACTTGTCTTTGCAGTTCACTCAACAGACAACTCCAGGATGGAGCTCATCATCCCTGGAGAACAACACTTCTATGTCAAGGCTGTAAATGCTGCAGAAAGGCAGAGGTGGTTAGTAGCGTTGGGGAGCTCTAAGGCTTGCCTGGCTGATAACAGGACCAGGAAAGAGAAAGGTAAGTAGTGCAGGTTCATAGACTACAGTAACCCTCCAAGCTGTCTTTTAGTGGGTAGTGTTCTGCTAAGCACATCAAGCCTCCTTACGCTTAATGTTAGTTTACTATCCCGAGTACCTTTAAGGCTGCCAGAGCTTCCTTTCTAAGGACTCTTACACAGCCGTAATTTACAGCATATGGCTATCCAGAGTATAATACCGATGTAGTTGTCATTAGGAATGGGCTCGGGCATGTTTGGGATCCCACTTGCCCGATCCCACCAGGAAGCTGACACACTGCACATGGCTAATCGCATGCAGTGAGACATTTCCCGGTCCACAGCTGCACAGATCGGGAAATGTCTCGCTGCCTGTGATTAGCCGTGTGCAGTGTTGGCTTCCTGGCAGGATCGGGCAGGTGGGATACCAAACAAGATCTCGTCTCTAGTTGTCAGCGCTGTCCTCACCTGAGCCGATTTACAAATCCCCTTTCGGTCCGACCGCTGGTATCTTGAATTTCCTAAGCAGCTGTTCAGCTGCAATTTTAGATGCAGTCCAGATGTAAATTTTGGAGCCGGCTTCTTTAACCGCTTCCCAACCGCCTCACGCAGATATACTGCGGCAGAATGGCACGGGCAGGCAAAATCACGTACCTGTACGTGATTAGGTAATTGCCTGCCCGTGGGTCGCGTGCGCGCCGCCAGCGGCGCGCTCACGACCCGGTCGGGAGCTCCGTGACCCTGGCCGCGGGTCCAGCGGACCCGATCGCCGCTGGTGTCCCGCGATCGGGTTACGGAGCTGAAGAACGGGGAGAGGTCTGTGTAAACAAACCTCTCCCCGTGCTTCCTACTCTGCCTGTCATTGATTGGCTGTTCCCGGTCATCGGGAAAGCCGATCAATGACGTCAGACGTCAGCTCCGCCCCCTAATGTGAAAAAACACAACATGTCACAGCCCATAACCCCTCCCTCCCCCTAGTGGTTAACCCCTTCACTACAACTGTCATTTATACAGGAATCAATGCATTTAAATAGCATTGATTGCTGTATAAATGACAATGGTCCCAAAAATGTGTCAAAAATGTCCGATGTGTCCGCCATAATGTCGCAGTCACAAAAAAAAAAACGCTGATCACCGCAATTACTAGTAAAAAAAAAATATATTAAAAATGCTATAAAACTATCCCCTATTTTGTAAACGCTATAACTTTTGCGCAAACCAATCAATAATCGCTAATTGCGATTTTTATTTTTTTTTACCAAAAATATGTAGAAGAATACGTATCAGCCTAATCTGAGGAAAAAAAAAGTTTTTTTTATATATTTTTGGGGTATATTTATTATAGCAAAAAGCAAAAAATATTGCATTTTTTTTCAAAATTGTCGCTCTATTTTTGTTTATAGCGCAAAAAATAAAAACCGCAGAGGCGATCAAATACCACCAAAAGAAAGCTCTATTTGTGGGAAAAAAAGGACGCCAATTTTGTTTTGGAGCCACGTCGCACGACCGCGCAATTGTCAGTTAAAGCGACGCAGTGCCGAATTGCAAAAAGGGGCCTGGTCCTTTGGCTGGCAATTGGTCCGGGGCTGAAGTGGTTAACATTAGCTGGTTGTTAAGGAGCAGGCTGGGAAGCCAGCTGCTGTGTCCTTAACAGATGACTCATCGGCTGTCAGCTGAATGTGTAAAAAAAAAAAAAATTGCGGCAATCCAATTCATACCAGGCCCTCTTGGGTCTAATACGGATTTTAAGGGGAACCCCGTACCAAAATAAATTAAATAAAACAGCATGGGGTCGCCCCCAAAATCGATACCAGACCCTTATGCGAGCATGCAGCCTGGCAGGCCAAGAAAGGGCCTGTTCCTCACAACCCTGGGCGATGGTTGTGGAGGTCTGCGGGCATGGGACTTATAAGAATCCGGAAGGGGGCCCCCAGATCCCAGCCCCCTCCCCTATGTGAATGCATATGGGGTACATTGAACCCCCACTCATTCACCAAAAAAAGTGTAAAAAAAATAAATAAAACTACTGACAGTTTTTGACAATTCCTTTAATAAAAAAAAAAAAACAATGTCTCCTGATGTAGATCCATGGTCAATCATGACGCCGCCGGACCCCCAAAAAATAAAAAAAAAAAAAAATAAAAAGCTCTGCTCGCGACAAAGGCTTTTTCCGTCTGCCTGCTCTGCAATGTGACAGTTCTTAAATGGGCAAGGGGTGGGGCTACCTGGCGACAACACCTGGTGGCATTGACCCCCTTGTGAAGACAACCGACCAGTGCATACTGGGTCGGTGATGTCACAAGGGGGTGATGTCGCCAGGTGGCCCCTCCCCTAAACTATTTAATAACTGTCACACGGCGGAGCAAGCAGATGGATGTAGCCGCTTTCGCAGGTGGAGATTTTTTTTTGCAGTGCTGCGGGCATCATGATTGATGGTGGATCTACATCAGGGGACATTTTAATCAATCAAGCAGACCTTTCCCTTTTGGGTAAAGTTTAGCTTTGAGATTTGGAGCCAAGAAGTTGTCGCTGGGTTTTCATTGCCACCAAAAAATTAGCAGAAAAGTGAAACCACAGTGGAGTGGTAACCTGACCTTCGGCTAACCCTAATTTTTTTTGATTGATTTTATTGATTAACCCTCACTCATGCTCTAAGCTTAACCACTTCAGCCCCGGACCAATTGGCAGCCAAAGGACCAGGCCCCTTTTTGCGATTCGGCACTGCGTCGCTTTAACACTTGCGCGGTCGTGCGACGTGGCTCCCAAACCGTCCTTTTTTTCCCACATCTTTCTTTTGGTGGTATTTGTTCTTTTTATTTTTTGCGCTATAAGCAAAAATAGAGCGACAATTTTGAAAAAAATTCAATATTTTTTACTTTTTGCTATAATAAATATCCCCCAAAAATATATAAAAAAACATTTTTTTTCCTCAGTTTCGGCCGATACGTATTCTTCTACATATTTTTGGTAAAAAAAATCACAATTATTGATTGGTTTGCGCAAAAGTTATAGCGTTTACAAAATAGGGGATAGTTTTATAGCATTTTTATTAATATTTTTTTTTTTACTAGTAATGGCGGCGATCAGCGATTTTTATTGTGACTGCGACATTATGGTGGACACATCGGACATTTTTGACACATTTTTGGGACATTTGTCATTTATACAGAAATCAGTGCTATTTAAATAGCACTGATTCCTATGTAAATGACAGTTGTAGTGAAGGGGTTAACCACTAGGGGGCGGGGAGGAGTCAGTGTGACGTGGTGTGTGTTTTTTACAGTAGGGGGGCGTGGCTGTACGTCTGATGTCATTGATCGGCGTTCCCGATGACAGGGAACCGCCGATCACTGACAGTCAGTGTAGGAAGCGCGGGGAGAGGTTTGTTTACACAAACCTCTCCCCGTTCTTCAGCTCCGTAACCCGATCGCGGGACACCAGCGGCGATCGGGTCCGCTGGGGTCACGGAGCTCCCGACGGGTCACGAGAGCGCCACTGGCGGCGCGCGCGCGACCCACAGGCAGGGACATGCACGATCACGTACGGGTACGTGATTTTGCCTGCCCGTGCCATTTTGCCGACGTATATCGGCGTTAGGCGGTCGGGAAGCGGTTAAAATGAACAGTTAAATAAAATAACCCTGTAATTTAATTCCAGTACTTCTGGGTATGAAGGGCCATGCAGCTCGCTCCATGTGACTGTTCCGGTGCCTATTAATTGGCCAGCACAATCACATGGGGTCAGGCAGAGTCGTTGGCCTTGTATAAGTTGTGACTGAAGCAACTCAAAGCTTTCACAGCGCTGTCTTTCTTCGCTAAAGGCTGTTAAATAGAGCAGCAGAGGAAGCAAAGAAAAGGTGAGTACTTGCACTGGTTTACTGGTTTAACCCTGAAGTGCAGCCTAAGCTAACAACGGTAATTCCCCTCAGTTAGTATTATGCCTTGGGTCAAGTTGATCCCGGAGTGGCAACAAGCAGCTTTGGAACTCCATGTCAAGACCAGTAAATGTTGCTTTTTTTTTTTTTTTTTTTTTTTACTTGGTGGTAAATTCATAAAACAAATTGCATAGCTGTTTGTCCATTAACAAAACAGTATATAAATAAATTCTGTGTGAGAGGGGAAAATTGAAATGTTCTACAGATCAACTGTGTAAACGCGGAAAATACCTCTTTATATGATCGTTAAATGGAGGTGAGGATCATGCTTGTTTGGTTCTTTTGCTAGTTAGCGCCATCTAGTGCCCATAATGCATTTTTCCCCCATTTACACATGCTCGATCTGCAAACAATATAGCCTGAGAACAAAGAAAAATTCCCAACTCAACTTACCAGCCAGCCTGCAACAAACAGGGTTTTAGTTTGCACACATTTGCAAATACATGCGTAAGCTGCAGAGGCCGTGACAAGGCACCCCAGTGTACACTGCAGTCCTAACGCTATAAATTTTGTGAGCGTCCATAGTAGGAGCACATATATAGTAATGGATAGATTGAGGGCAGGTATGCCTGGAGGGAGCCCACTCCTCAAAGGCACAGGGGCTCACTGGACCTCCAGAAAATGGCACAATGGCAGCGAAGGTGTCCAGTTCACCCTCTCGCCAAAGAACCAACGGTACAAACTGCAACTGCCCCAATCCCCAAAAATGACAAATGCCTCCAATATACCCTGAGGACATTTGATTTTTCCCCATTTGCAAATAAAATCCCATATTGATGGTCAAACAGCTAAGTGAATTAAGTTTTTCATAAAGGCATCCCTTAGTTTCAGCCATTGTTTAATTTACAGCTAAATGAGTTTTATTTACATTTGCAGAAATCAGTGAAACCAATGAATCTCTGAAAACCAAAATGTCAGAGCTGCGGCTGTATTGTGACCTGCTCATGCAGCAGGTACACACCATCCAGGAGTTTGTTAGTCAAGATGAGAATCGGCCATCGCCCAGTGCTGAGGTATGAGCTGTACTGTCTGTTGTGAACTTCAAACTAGATTATCTGGCATAGATCCTGCAAATCTATCTATACCTGGGTATACATCTATTATTATCTTTTTTTTGTTTAAGTCTGAGTATTTATTGGCTGCTTTGCAGATTGCAGTGTAGAATCCTACATATGTATCTTGGAAAGGGAATGTAAGTCATAATTCTTGATACAGTGGAGAAGATCTATAGCAAACAGCATTGGGATGCCCAATAATAGGCATTTCCTACCAAGAATCAAAATGAAGGAAAGACTGGCACATTTTAAAATATTAAACCACTGACTACTGAAGCAGGCCATAAAATTGATCAATTCCCCCATCAACACATTCAGTGTTTATGGGGGAATCCCTCCCACAGCGCTATTGTGTTCTGCCAGCTGGCAGGACACAATGATTAATGCTAGCGGCTGTGGCCACCAGCAGTAATCGCATGTAAAAAATCCAACAGGCTGGTTCTACCCAAGTTGTTTGATGTATCAACTTGGGTACAATCAGCCTGCTCATACTTGGATCAAGTCTCGGCCGGTCTTCACTGAGCTGGCCGAATTTCCATCCCATGTATGGCTGGCTTTAGTCAGAGCATAGTAAATCAACATTTCATTGACATGCAGGTCCCTTTTATTAATGTTTGTTTTTAGATTGCCTGTCCAGTGACCTGCCAAGTAGTGAAGGAAGGATAAGGATGATGGCACTGGGACTTGCATCCTCAAAAACAATTCTGCATTGATCATTTCAATATGCATATCCTGATCTCTGTAATGGAAGCAGCAGGAAGAGTAAGAAGCTGCTGAAGTGCCGAGTTCTCATTACCTGAGAGTCATAAAGCTTAAAGCTCCATTCACATTTGCGTGTCTTCAGAGTCGCACGATTTCCAGTGCAGTTTTGGAGCGTGACTGATTTGAATGGGTGCCATTAAAAAGAATGGGGAGCATCATGTCATGTGACTTTGATGTCCAAAGTCCCATGATAATTTGCACAAGTGTGAATGGAGTCTAAAGTATTTGGCAGGTTATTCAGCTGACTAGCTGTTCCAAAAGTGAAATGCACATTTCTATGTTTCTTTTATTTTGTCCAGCTTTGGCTTTTGTATTTAGTGCCATTGTGTAACTGCCTATTTGTGTGTGTTCTTATTTCATATAGAACATGAATGAAGCATCTTCATTGCTCAGCGCAACCTGCAACACCTTTATCTCCACGCTTGAAGAATGTGTCAAGATTGCAAATGCCAAATTTAAACCAGAAATGTACCAGCTTCCTCCTCACGAGTCCTTGGTGTCTGCGGTGTCTCCTTCTCCTATACAAATGGTAAAGCAGAAATACCAGGCCATAGCAGTACCACGCAATGACGTCAGAAACTGCTGGGTGGCCTTAATGTGTTGGGCATTACTTGAAATAAATTTTATATGTATTTTCATAAAACTGATAATGCTTTTTATTCTCGATAGGGTGAGCTAAATGAAGTCAGGGTATGGCCTAGGACTGCTCTCGGCTAGCTTTGCATATGTAACATATGAGAAGGATACAGTTTTAGTAAATTTCCCTCTGTGTCTGCCCCTTGAGTTGTAAATGTGTTAAGTGTCACTTGATATTTTACTAGGTTTAAATTTGCTGGCAAGGACCATTACACGTTACTTTGTGCAACTTCATATTTAGAAATGGTAGATTTCTGAATTGTACCTTCCTGTTTTGTAGATGAAGAGATCCATGAGTCACCCAGGCACCTATACTTCAGATAGGTGAGTATAAACACTTGTACTACTCCATTTGGATTAAGTTACCAAGTATAGTTAACATTTAGGCTTCCTTCAGACCTATGTGTTGCAGTAATATGCAGTTTACTACAACAGTAACACTGTGAGCAATACATTGCAGTGCCATTTATTTAGAATGGCACCCCAATGCATAAGTCCAGTAGGTGCCAACAGACTCGCACTGCAGCATACCACAATGCATCTGTCCTGTGCTACATTAAAAAAGGTGCTGGTCTGTAGATATATTTCTTAATGCAATAAAGTTAGTCATTCTTTTTTTTTTTTTTTTTTTTTTTAATCCAACAAAACTTTATTCAGTAATATGGGAACAGCACAGAGATCTATATCATCACAGAACACAATGAGACACCTTACCATCTACGTACAGCATCATCAGCACATAATCATAGTAGATTCACATAAATTTCACAAGTATTGCATACACTCGGACAAATATTAAGCCAATAAGATCAAAGGCACTCGGTTGAGGTCAGCCCCCCCCCCCTGTCTTCTTTTAATTAATCTAGTAAACAATCCATAATCAGGTCTACAGGAGCTAACCCCGGAATAGCCAACCATGGATCCCATATTTGTTCAAACTTTTTTGTGCTACCTCTGTGTTAATGTATTTTTTCGATCTGATAGTGTTACCCATTTGCGCCAACCGTTCTTTTACAGTGGGTGGTTCTGTCGCCTTCCAGTGTTTCAAAATTAACAATCTAGCCTGGAAAAGAGTCTTAGCTATGGCTAGTCTAGTAGATTCCTCAGCCGGAATTTCATCTATAATTCCCAACACACACAGTTTGGGGTGTTCTATTAACTGGCACTGAAACACACGGTTAAGAGTCTTTACCACCTCCCTCCAATAAATGTGCAATTTGGGGCATCTCCACAACATGTGGATCAGGTCACTGTGATCTCTCATGCATCTTGAACAGACTGGATCCAACCTCACTCCCATTCTCACCAGTCTAGCCGGGGTGTAGTGTACCTGCAGAAGCACATGTAGTTGGGACAGCCTTTGGGCCAAATCATCCTTAATTTAATGGCTGCCTTAATGTAACACATGCTAACTTGTATGCAGTAGCATCACAGTAGAAGGACATAGTGTGAAGGGGATCTTAATCCTTTTTTTATTTGCCCTGCTATCAGTTTGATGTGTGGGCTATAAGGATTTAGTACGGAACTTCCCAAAATGGCAGGCAGTATGTGCATTCAGTATGTTCAGAAACCTAAAGGTTATTACATTTGAGCAAATCTTGACAATTTTTAAAAACTGAACTCCAGCTTGGACCAATGTAAGTACAGTGTCTTGAAAAAGTATTAATACACCTTGAAATTTTCCACATTTTGTCATGTTACAGACAAAAAACATGAATGTTTTTTATTGGGATTGTATGTGATAGACCGACACAACGTGGCACATAATTGTGAAGTAGAAGGAAAATGATAAATGGTTTGCAAAATGTTTTATGAATCAATATGTGAAAAGTGTGGCGTGCATTTGTATTCAGCCCCTCTGAGTCAATGCTTTGTAGAACCACCTTTCACTTCCACTATAGCTGCAAGTCTTTTGGGTATGTCTCTACCAGCTCATTTACACTTGCTTTGGCTTCAACACTCATTAAAGCACCTACCGCTTCAAATTGCTTTTTATGATGTGTTTTGATGCCTCTGTGGTGCTTTGGTGATGCTTCATGATGCTCTTTTGAAGCTTGACAGATGCTGTGTGTGTGTGTGTGTGTGTGTGTGTGTGTGTGTGTGTGTGTGTGTGTGTGTGTGTGTGTGTCTCATACCTGCAATTTCTTCAAAACAAAGCGAAGCTAAAGCTGAATTAAAGCCTCTCAAAAGCAGCAGGTGCTTCAAGCAAGCTTTTTCATATAGTGCTATGGAGGCTTTGAAGCGCCACAAAAGCAACATGGGCTATAACTTTTTAAGCAAAGCCAAAGCAAAGCAAACGCAAGGTGTAAACAGGACTGTAAGCTAACCATTTTATTTAGCGACGGGGGCTTTGACTGGCATTCAGAGAGCTTAAACAAAGCCTGTTCGAAGCCTTGTTTTGAAGCAAGTGTAAACTAGCCCTTAGAGTGACATCTGTGCGCATTCTTCTTTGCAAAATATCTCAAGCTCTGTCGGATTGGATGGAGAGTGTCTGTGAACAGCAATTTTCAAGTCTTGCCACAGTGGCTTCTCATTTGGATTTATGTCTGGACTTTGTCTGGGCCATTCTAACACATGAATATGCTTTGATCTGAACCATTCCATTGTAGCTCTGGCTGTATGTTTAGGGTCGTTGTCCTGCTGGAAGGTTAAACTCCGCTCCAGTCTAAAGTCTCTTGCAGACTCTAACAGGTCTTCTCCTAAGATTGCCCTGTATTTGGCTCCATCCATCTTCCCATCAACTCTGACGAGCTTCCTGTCCCTGCTGAAGAAAAGCATCCCCACATGCTGCTTCCACCATGTTTCATGTTTTCATAATGGCCAGATTTGTGGAGTCTATGACTAATAGTTGTCCTGTGTACAGATTCTCCCACCTGAGCTGTGGATCTCTGCAGCTCCTCCAGAGTTGCCATGGGCCTCCTTGACTGCTTCTCTGATTAATGCTCTCCTTGCCCGGTCTGTCAGTTTAGGTGGACGGCCATGTCTTGGTTGCTTTGCAGTTGTGCCATTCTCTTTCCATTTTCGGATGATGAATTGAACAGTGCTCCGTGAAATGCTCAAAGCTTGGGATATTTTTTTATGGCCTAACCCTGCTTTAAACTTCTCTACAACTGTATCTCTGACCTGTCGGGTTTGTTCCTTGGCCTTCATGATGCTGTTTGTAGACTCAGGTTCTCTAGCAAACCTCTGAGGACTTCACAGAACAGCTGTATTTATATTAAGATTAAATTACACACAGGGGGACTCTATTAATTATTTATAAATTAGGTGACTTCTGAAGGCAATTGGTTCCACTAGATTTTAGTTAGGGGTATCAGAGTAAAGGGGGCTGAATACAAATGCACGTCACACTTTTCACATATTTATAATTTTCTTTCCACTTCACAATTATATGCCACTTTGTGTTGGTCTATAACATAAGATCCCAATAAAATACATTTACGTTTTTTTGTTGTAACATGACAAAATGTGGAAAATTTCAAGGGGTAGGAATACTTTTTCAAGGCACTGTATGTCTCTGTGGAAGCTGTAAATTATCGTAGCAGCCTCGGCTACTACAATGATGTCCATGGTCTTGCAGGTGCCGAGCAGATACCCTTCAGCATAGTAACCTTAGGTGGTTGCTCGCTCTTAATGGTCCTCATTTAGAGAATGCTGTGCATTTTTCTCAATGAAGGCAAAGTGTTTTCTGATTGGATGAGGTGGAGTTTATGACATCACCGCCCCTCTTTTTGCACCTCTTCTGAAAAGGGCCACGCTGAGTGAGCAATCCTCGCTTGCATGTGTGAATGAGGAAAGCCGCTTAGCACAGCTCCTAGAAGGGCTCTGGCTACTAAGGTGATTTACAGCTTCCATAGAGACTAATCGGGTATTACAAATGCATACTTAACCTGACCATGGACAGATTGAAATTTGGCTGATTCAGCATGGACCGGATAAGTTTTGGCCATTCTCCTTCCACAGAAGTCAGTCTACTGATCAACTTTTCTTTAAGTGGCTTGTTGGAACAGTTTCCTTCCATTAGCACTGCAGCCAGTTTGCTGTGGCGCTTTGATCATTGTATTGTGACAGTGGAGGAGTTACTGCTGTATGGATACAGTAACGCAGTAGAGAGGATTCATCCATCTACCTCGCTTGTGTGAATGGTGGAATCTGTTCAGTTTTTTTTTATTTATTTATTTTTTTTGATCGGGCGGCTGACTGATCGGATGAAATGGATATGTGTATGGCCAGCCTGACATTGTACCAAGCTTGGGTCAAAGCAAATATGGCAAATACATCACCCCTGGAGTTTAGCTTTAAAGCAGTTTGTAGTTTAATAAGTTGGATACTTTTATTGTTAACAGAATCATTATACAGTATGAGCAGCGTTTATCGAAAGGTAATGTAATTATTGTATTTTGTAGGAATTCCTATTCCCTAAAGGAGCATAAATCAATTCATCGGGCATCTCACAGGAGGCGAAGTGCTTACTCTGATACAGAAGCAGCCAGCGATGGTCCTGTAGAAGATTCTGATAGTAAGATCTCTCTCTCTCTCTTCTCTTTCTCTTCTCTTCTCTCTCTTTCTTTCTTTCTCTTCTCTTTCTTTCTTTCTTCTCTCTTTCTTTCTTTCTTTCTTCTCTTTATTATTATTATTCTTATTCAGGATTTATATAGCGCCAACAGATTTTATGCAGTGCTTTACAATATAAAAAGGGAGACAATACAGTTATAACACAATAAAATACAAGAGGATTAAGAGAGCCCTGATCAGAAGAGTTTACAATCTAAATAGATTAAATTTAAAAGAGGTAAAAGATTAGTTGGAGCACAAACTAAAAAATTTTGTCTCTATCAGTTAGGCTTTTTTTTTTTTTTTTAACCACTTACCGTGGGACGATCGGTGATCCGTGTGTCAATCTGACAAACTGCATCTCCGATCTAGGTAAAGAGCCTATGACGTAGGCTCTTTACCATGTGATCAGCTGTGTCCAATAACAGCTGATTACATTGTAACCAGGAAGTGCCGTTTCTCGACTTTTTCTCTATTCGCGCTGGCTAGGCGTGGGTAGAGGAGACCCTGAACGGCTGGGGGGGGGGGGGGGGGTTGGGTCTGCGCTGACAATCATGACCCACAAAGGATGCCCACCCATGACCACCAGGGATGCCAATCAGTGCCCATTAAAGATGCCTGCCAGTGCCTCCTCATCAGAGCTGCCCATATGTGCCACCTAACAAAAAAAATAATAAAAACTTTATTTTTTTTATTTTTTATTTTTTTGTCTTTTTTTTTATTTGTTTATCAACAAATAAAAAAAAAAACAGTGGTGATCAAATACCACCAAAAGAAAGCTCTATTTGTGAGAACAAAATGATAAAAATTTTGTTTGGGTACAATGTTGCATGACTGAGTAATTGTCATTTAAAATGCGACAGCGCTGAAAGCTGAAAATTGGCCTGGGCAGGAAGGGGGGGAAAGTGCCTAGTATTGAAGTGGTTAAAGCAGCTCTGACTGCATTACCTATCTCCAGGGCTATCCTCCACAGACTCGCTGATTCAGCAATTCAGCACCACTCCTCCTCTGGATTCAGTTCATCACTGGCATGCCCCTCACCCTGGACTTGCAGGAGAATTCTGCAGAGGGCGGTGCCCTGTCATTGCGTTGCATTGCCCTTTGCAATGTCTAAGATCCACCCACTGTCAGATCAAAAAGAGGACCTGGAATGTCACCCAATCAGTCTATGCTTTTCGTATATTATTATTATATCAATAGTGTATTATTATTATTTAAATTAGTATTTAATAATAATACACTAGCCTCGTCTCAAAATAACAACCTAATCGTTCTTTTCATTCTGCTCAAGACCTTCTGCTCTCTAGCTCCCTCATCTCCTCCTCCCATGCTCGCCTCCAGGACTTTTCCAGAGCCTCTCCTATCCTATGGAACTCCCTACTCCAATCTATCCGACTATCTCCTACTCTGTTTGCTTTTAGACGATCCCTGAAAACCCATTTCTTCAGAGAAGCCTGTCCTGCCCACAACTAGTTTTATTTTCTCCATCAGCTCATCCCCCACATTTATTACCTTTTGTATCACTTGACTCTCCCTCCTAGATTGTAAGCTCTAACGAGCAGGGCCCTCTGATTCCTCCTGTATGGAATTGTATTGTAACTGTGCTGTCTGTCCTCATGTTGTAAAGCGCTACACAAACTGTTGGTGCTATATAAATCCTGTATAGAAATAATAATAATCAGTATGAGGACACCTGTAAAAAAAAAGTATGTAGGTACTTCCTGAGCCCCAAGTTGGGATGCATTAACTGCATGTTGAACGTTTTGTTGATTCAAATGTACCTGTTTTCCTAGGGTTCGTTCACAACTCCAGAGTTGGAATCAATGGGGATTTGCCTCCTGCAAGTAGTCTGGCAGATAACAGGATTAGATCAAAGCAGCCTTCTGAAACAGAGGATTCTTCTGCATCGTTCTCTTCCTGAGCCCAAGATGACATTTTAGGTAAACGTAGACTTTGTAAACATCTTGCTATGCAAAGGCTGCCCGCATCAGACTCTTGTGATATAGAAACTTTTGTTGGACCTTTTTTAGATGGATTTCTCTGCACTTTATATAACAATGTCTGAGTAAACTTTGAAGTGAGTTTTATCTTTGTACAGTTTATTTGCAAAAGTATTTTCCTACTAACCTTTGCAGTCTGAATGTGTATTCTCAATCAGTCAGCTGCACTACACACCAAACATAGAATATGCATTTTTTTTTTTTTCATTTTAAATACATTGGCAAAAGGTTAGCAGTTTAAAGCAAACCTGTCAGCTGCCTCTATTATCTTTAATACCTCTGTTCTACCCCTTGATCCCAGAATACCATCTCTTACTAGGGTCTTGATGTCTCCAATATCTGGGCTTAGTGCCGCCCTCAGAAGCTAAGCTCCACCTACCTACTGTCCCATGACCTTGGGAGCGTTCACTTACTGGATATTGATTATAGTGTTATGCTTTGCTGCAGGGTTGGGGTGTAGCCCAGATTTTTTTTATTTTTTTATATAACTGTTTATTTAAAGAAACATTTTAAAATTTTACAAGGAAGAATAAAAGAATGAACAAAGAAAAATCCAGAGAGATATACCATGAGTACCAGAAATCGCTGCAACATAAAATTGTACAGATGACAAAACCTAGAGTAGTGAGTACACTGCTTCTCGTGTAATGAAAACAGCAACTGGGATGACCCACTCTGAAGCCACAGTATTGATCCCAAAGCGGGCCAGCCCAAACAAGAACATGCAATACTAGGGCAACAAAAAACCCTGTATTGCATGATATCAATACAATACAATGCAGTACATTGTTGGGATAAGGTTATCCAGAGCCCAGGGCAAAGAAGCCAAACTGTGCCCCCCTCCATTATGTGCGAGCTTGGTGGATGCTACACCCAGCAGTCATCCACTTGTCAAAATGCCTTTATGATTCAGAATGAGCTCACTGGTGCCCCATTCATACAGTAAACTTCTGCGCCCAGGGCAACCGGCCCTCCATCCCACTCCTTGTCCCAGCCCTGATGCAGTAACATGGTACATAAGAGAGACAGAAAATTTCAAGAGCAAAGAGGATAGACAAAAGAGATGGGTACCAAACCCCAAGGAGAGAGGAAAAAGAAACCACTCTGTGTGCCATAGCCCAAGATGATTAAGGCACATTAAGGGCTAAGTAGTCATCCCAAGCAGCAGTAAATTTAGCTAGGGTATTGCGCAATCTAGCTTTAATGTATTCCATGAATCTTGCTTCTCTAACCCATTGTAGAAAGGCAGCAGACATTGGGGGGAATATTTGTTTACATCGAGCAGTAATTAAAAATCTAGCCACTGTGAAAATGTCATCCATTTTTTAAGGTTTTTCTCTAGCTCCCACAGAGGAAGGCCCGAAAGATGCGTCAGCGGGTCTAGGTGGACAGGTCTGTTAACCAGCTTAGAAAGAAGTAAGTTAACCTCCTCCCAAAAAGGTATCATTTTTGGACACATCCTTTAAAATGTGAAACGGATCCGACCGCAAATTCACATCTCTGACATCTGTTGGAAATGGAAGGAAAAATGGTATGCGAGAAACTCAGGGTTTAGCTTAGATTTTAAGCCCCTAGTAAGAGTTCATCCAGAAGAGAAGTACAGTGGGAAATAAAGGTAATTGGTACCTTGGAGCGGTTGCTCGTACGCCTGGTAGACACTTTTAGCTACACACTAGGGGTTGTACAAAAAGAAATTGTCAGAAAAAACGCTGTACTAACCATGCGAGGTTAGTTCAGTAATCTCCCCCCACTGAGCTGTTGTGTTCTGACACTCTGATCAGCACTCTCAGCCAATCGGGAGTCGGTCGATTCTTGTTTTCCAGCATGCACATCTGACCCAAGCCGACCAAACTGCTGGCTTCTATCGGACAGACCTACATACACACGGGCCAAATGTTGGCCCTTGTCTCCCAACATTCGGCCCATGTGTACCCGGCTTTACACTGGGCACATTACTGTTAAAAGTTTAAAGGGGCAGGTTCTCTTTAAAGTATAAGTGCACTTTCTGGAACATGCTACACGTTCCAGCGGTTTTTGAATAGAACATGTAACGCAGGGGTGCCCAACCTTTTGAAGAGCGAGGGCCACTTAAGCAACTTGGTAACCGGTCACGGGTCACAATGAGCGGAGCGGGTGGATGGCACGTCCGTGTCTGCTCTGCATATGCAAGTCGGTTTATGTCTGCCACTTCTTAGAGGTAAACGGAGGGTCCAATTGGTCGGACTGATCGTGTGAAAGGGGCCCAAGGCTGCTTTCACACTGATGCACTGCAGTTTATCAACGCAGGGCACTTTGCAATAGACTTTTATTATATTCTGCAGGTTTTGTGCACTTTCAGAAAGCTCACCAAACTCACAGGTAATAACAGAAGTCTATGGCTCAGTGCAGGTAACCCGCAGGTAAACTGCTCTGCACCTGCGGATCAGTTTTAAAGCAGCCCAGTAACCACTGCAGAAAAGATATGCCTATATACACACTGATTCTGGTAATAAACTGACCTTTAATAACAGTATTCTATTCCATCCCAGAGCAGGAGGTCGCCAGAGGGCTCCGCGGGCCACTGGTTGGGCACCCCTGATGTAACGTGTTCCCGATCCTGCAGCCGCTCCCCGCACTCCCTGTGACAGCAGGCCAGGGATCTTCTCCACGTACCTGCTGTCACTATTTGAAAAGAGTGTGGCCGTGCCAGGCTCCGACCACACGGCCGCATCATTGATTCACAGGTCCCTGTGAATCAATGAACTAAAAGTACCGACAGCCTTTATGGCTGTGGTCTTGTAGCTCTCAATGAACTACCAGGGTGCTGCTGAGCGCTTGAGTAGTTGATCGAGTCTTCCTGTCTTTTTGAAAGTGCCTGCCCGTACGATGTATGGGCAGAAAGCTTACACTGACAGTCTGTAGGAGTCATGATCGAGTGCTTTCTAGACTCCTACAAAAGAAATAATAAATGCATATTTTTTTTACTTGCAAAAAATGTGCATTTATTTATATATTTTTAAAACTTATCCTTTTAAAGAATTCCACCCAGCACGGAATTTTCAGTATTTAGTGGAAATAGATACAGTGAACAAATGCAGCTATGTTATACTTACATTGGCCAACTCTATCTAAAGCACTTTCCTCTGCCAGCACTGAACTCATGTTGCTGAGTCTTCAGTCACTACCCTCCATGGTCTCACTGCTCCTTTCCCCTGACTCCTATATGGGTTCAGAGTGCACAGTGAACCCCCCGATGTAGCAAGTACTGAAACTGAAAGGATAAAAGAGGATAGGGACCAATATACCCCCCTTCCCCTGGCCAGAAAAAAGATAAATAAAAAGGGAATGTACACAGGAATTGACATTTATAGACCAGAGATGGCTAAATAATAGCTGTCCTATAGGATGGCTGGAAAGCCTGTACATTGGAAAAGTATCACTCCAAACTATGCCACCTTGCCATTTCTTCTGTTATTATTCCCTCCTGACATTTGACATGTCTGTCAGTTCATTTTATTACAACATCTATGCATAAACCCAAAACCTTTATTTCTAGTTAAAAGTATATTTGGGAAGGGTTAGAACCTCTGCTGGAGTTTTTATGCTGTCCATTGCAGCGGTCGCCCTTGCTTCCTGTCCCAGAAATAATGTCACCAGAACTGGGAATAAGAGGAAATCTTCAACATGCCCCCTGCAGTCATAAGTCACTTTAGAGGAGTGGTGAAAATTGAAACCTAAAGATATGAATTGCTGTTTGTATACCCAATGGAGGTTCTAACCCTTTCCCCCCAGCTACACTCCAAGGACTGGGCAGCGTGCCAAGAATAGCATTGGAAAACGCATAATAGAAATGGCTTGTGGAAGTTAAAGCAAACTCCAATGCTTTTTCTCACTTCACTTTTCAAAGTTTTGGATAATTCTTCTTTAAGTTATTTGTGTAGTATGTTCGATTTTTCTGAACTGGGAAACCAAATCAAACTTCCAGGTTAAAATGAAGATTGCAGCTCTGCACTGTTTTCACTTTTAGATGCAAGTGTCTGGAGGGGGGGTGTAGGTAGAAAACATAAAATGTTTAGCTTTATCTTTCTATTGTGTGTGTGTTTTTTTAATTTTAATTGTATAAATGCACTGGATCGTTCAGACCAAATGATCAGAAAACAAACCAACAGAGTCCACACACTCCGAATCCTGCCACATCTAACTGTTTTGTCAGAATTACCCTGCATTGCTACTTGTGGTCCTGTACGTTCACCTTTCAGATTTGTTTATAAAGTTTTCATCTAGGCAGATCTATGCATTTGTACATCTGTTTATTCTTACAGTGCCTTGTAAGGGTATTCAGACCTTTTACCCTGTTCTTTCATCAAGCCGTACACTGTAATTTTGTTCTGTAATAATTTCCTTGTAGATATCCTTGTAGATATCTCTCTCGAGATCTCTCTCTCGAGGGCCAATGACAGCTGCAGAGCTGAAGGTGTGCCTGTGTAAATCCAGGAAGTGAACAGGCAGCAGCTTCAGCTGCCCACAGTTAAAATGATTGCAGCAAGACTCTTGGAGGGAGTATTCTGCAGCATATTTGGCAAGTACAGAATCACAGTAAATATAAAAAATAACATGCAAAGTGGTTGGAGGGAAGGTGCAGAATGGCAAAGATGTTTTTATTACAAGCTCAACATTTTTTAAAACTATTATAGAAAAAAAAAAAAACTTAACGGGGATTTGTAGAATTTGTATAAGTATTTCACCCACCCCAATTTTGTATTACTTTACCCACCTGCAATGTACTGCGGCATGTACAGGCAAAGTGACATACTGGTATATGCCTGTTTCCAGGTTTAGAGCACACACTTTTTTTTTTCTTTCTTCATTATAAGCCAAAAAATATAACACAAAGCAAAATTTTAATTTCAGTGTAAGATCTGATAAGATTCTGTAAAATCCAAACACAATTGTTCAAGGTTGTAAGCTTAAAGGGGTTGTAAAGACAGAAGTTTTTTTTTTATCTTAATGCAGTCTATGCATTAAGATAAAAAGCCTTCTGTGTGCAGCAGCTCCCCTCAGCCACCCTAATACTTACCTGAGCCCATCTCTGTCCAGTGATGTCTATGAGTGTCTTGGCCGTCCGAGACTCTCCCTCCTGATTGGCAAAGACACAGCATCGACGCCATTGGCTCACACTGCTGTCAATCAGTCAGTCAGCCAATCAGGAGAGAGGGGGCAGGGCCTGGCTGGGGCTCCGTGTCTGAATGGACACAGGGAGCTTTGACTCGGCTTAGGTGCCCCCCATAGCAAGCTATTTGCTGTGGGGGCACTGGACAGGAGGGAGGGGCCAGGAGCACAGAAGAGGGACCCGAGGAGAGGAAGATCTGGGCTGCTCTGTGCAAATCCACTGCACCTGGCAGGTAAGTATAGACATGTTTTGTTATTTTTATAGAAAAAAAAAAAGACTTTACAATCACTTTTAAAGCCCAACTCCATTAATACTTTAAATGGTTTGTTTGGGCAACCTTGGCCCAGAAAAATTATTTTATTTTTCCCATTTCCTTTTTAAACTGTATTTAGCATTAGCTACATACAGTATACAGTGCTCTGTTTTGGCAGCAGAACTGGGACTTCCCATCCCGTTCCTGGAACAAAATTGAATCTGCTCAGCCATTCATAGGGAGCCTTGCTTTTCTATGAATGAATACAAGGCTTTCTCTGACTGACTGAAGTGGAAAGGCAGAGGAATTTCACAATCTCCTTCTTAGCAAATCGGAGGAAGCCTTGTATTCATTCATAAAAATACAAGTCTTCCTGTTAAAGGCTGAGCAGCCTGATTTCATTTTGTACAGGGAATGGGACGGAAAGGCCCCATATCGCTACATTCAACTTATACAGCTGCTGCATCGATTATCAAAAGAGATGGTTCATTTGGGCCAGACTGCCTCAAGCAAACTATTTAAAGTCCTAGTATCCCTGGCTTTGAACAAAGTGCACTCCCTCTCTTTCTTTTTTTGGTAAGTGTGTAAGCCTAATCATGAACCAAAGATTCCTACTTGTTCCTAGATGCTCACATGCAGTTTATTTTGGCATAGTGCATGTGACTACTCAGAGCTAACCTTCAGGGCTGCCAATATGGTACCACCGCTAACGGGCCCGGACCCCCATCAGTTCAACAGGGGGGCCTGGGCAGCTGATTTTGCCGCGATTTTTCAAGGAATGCCTGTGTAAGTGGCATCAAAATCGGACCAAAGTAGTGCAGGGACTACTTTGAAATCAGAACTACTTGAAGTCGTACTAATATGAATGGCTGTCATTGGAAATCATGGGGAACGACTTGTCACGCTACTTTGCAGTCCCAAATCGTGGGACAAGTCGTATAAGTGTGAAAGGGGCCTTACTAGAACTGAACCCCTGTAGTTCCCCCTCTGCAGCAGCTGAAAGCCGCAGGGAGGAACTACAGGGTTTCAGTTCTAGTAAATGACGCCCCGCCTGTACTTGAATTTTCCAGGCTTAGGCGTGATGGGTTAAAAGAGAAGTACAGCCAAAGCTTGTTTGGCTGTACTTCTGTGGATCATAGAAGTGCAGTTCGTTCTGCACTCCTCTAAACCGTTTTCAGCAGACAGCGGGCTGAAGTCCACTGTCTGCTGACGTCACAGAGTCGGTCCAGGCTTGAGCAAGATCGTGACAAGGAAGTAGGGATCCGTCCACATGCCTGGACCTGCACTCAGCCTCTCAGTGAGCCAGCCGCTCCCACCCCCTCCACAGCCCAGTGCTCCAGTGAGTGTGGGGGGTCGCAGATCGGAGCAGAGAGCTGCAAGAAATGAGCGATCGGCAGTGTTGGATCGCTTGGTTTTCAGTCTTAGAGGCGCCAAGGGACAGATGCAGCAGCTACCTAGATGAGTATGATTATTAAATAAAAAGAAAACCCAGACTTCTCTTTTAACATTGACTATTGTCAGTTTAAATAATCATTTGTCAAACTTTAATGGCTAAGATTTGCTGGACCTGTAGGGCCTGTTTATACCAGTCTGTTGAGGTAAATGTAATGCACATTGCATTAAAGCAGCCTGTTCTTTTTAATTGGCAGCCATTCATTTGAATAGGCTGCCCAATGCACCACAACGGACCAAAAGTTGTACCCGTAGCATTTTTTTGGTATCGCAGTGAAACGCAATGCAGCATGCATAGAACTTGTGTTGCTGCAGCGCAATGACATAAACAGTCCCTTTTAACATTCTTATTTTTCTGGACTGAGAAGGCATGACCAGTGGGAAACTGAACGATCCAGTGCATTGCTTTCTCTGAAAAGGGTTTACACATTTTTATACATTGTTATTTTGCATCAAAATGACAAATTTTCGCTTATTTTACTTGCAAATCCATAATACAGGTGTTTCAAATTTTTGTGTAAAATTAAATGAAAATATGTCTGCTAAAGATATATTTTATCAATTTGCTTCCACTAATACACATTTTTGTAAGCAATGTTATTTCAAATTACTGTAAAAAATTTTTAATTTTTTTTTTCTATTTCAATGTGACTGCCATAAAGTGCCTTGTGCAAATCTTTTTAGTTATCGCTTATTTTAAGTAAAGTGGTTATTAAGTAGACCCGTGCTTGTGACCTCAGCGTAGCAATATACCGTAATTTGTTCTGTGGGATCCATGCTAGTTCACAGTTTAATTCTGAACTCCAGGCTAAATACACAAATACAATACATGTATGGGAGCTGTTTTGCCTGTGGAAGGGTTTGTATTTCTGTTCACCCATTCCTGAGGTTAACACAGCCCTGCTATACAGCACTGCTCTATCTGCCAGGGCAGATTACCTATTTTTTCTCTGCTGTTAGGTAACACATATACAGGTCCTGGCCCTACAACAACCTGTAACTTGACAGTGAAAAGAAGCAGACTGAAGAGTACATCTACCTGTCACTCTGCCCTTCCTTATTATCAGTGTGTCACTTGTTAGCACATGAGCACTGCAGCACAGTTGATTGGCTGTTTCTCCCTCTCCCAATCTGAGCTTTGCTAAACAGCGACTGCAAGCAATTGATACCAAGTCAGGTTCAGGCTTCACACTGCTTGCATTTAAAACATAAATTTAATGATGTATTAATGAACACAGGGCTGCATTTGGGTTTTTTATGCCTGACTTGAGTATAGTATAGTGTTACTACAGGTAAAAAGTGTTATAAAATGTCAACAGAAATTAGAGTGAATCAACATCTGCAAATGTTTCCTTTAGCTGTATGTACAGTATTAATAGATTAAGGGCTTTTTCACATGGGACGGACTCCGTCAGCTTGACGGGGGATCTGTCTGCTGATCCCTGCTGAGCAGGTGGATGACAGGTCTGTGTCTGCTCTGCATAAGTAGACACAGCCCTCTTTCCACGAAGGGTGGTCGAAAGTAAACTGACCGCTTGTCCATTTACATCCGACTGTCATCCGATCCATCAGACACATGGATCCCCCATCCTTCTGTTTGTAGTGGATTGGGTGTCAACTGACACATTTCCTTTACTTCTGCCGCTCCATAGAAGGCAATGGATGGTCTGATTGGGTCAGCCTAAAAACTGAGAGGCGAGACCCGAACCAATCCTCCCTTGTGAAAGGGGCCTTATAGATCTATTTATTCTCCTGTGTATGTAGCAGTGCAAACCATTTTGGACTCTGGTAATGGGCACCAACCTACACCCATGAGCTCCGCCAGTTATAATCATATGGGGATCTCACCTCCAGATTTTCCAAAAACTGTATACACACAGCAGGGCATTGAACCCTACCACTCCACCAACAAAATATCTGTTTTGTTTGGAATTTCGTTTGTGGGAATGTCCTGAAAGAGTGTAACTGTATAAAGACTTGGATTTACCAAAGAGATAAATGTTACTTAGAAGTGTGAAAAGTCTAGCCACAGTAGAACAGCTTGTGCACTGCCAGCATGCTGCATAGCGGACCCGTGCTCTTTGAGGGGAAGCAGTGATCTCTTTAGGCTTCAATTTAAAGAGACTTACTTTTAGGATTCTAAAAGCTACAGACTGGTATGAACTGCAGGCACCCACCCAGGGGTACCTGAACATTCCAGCAATAGATTTTACCACCATCCTTGCTCCAGTGCTAGCCATTTGATTGGGCAAAACAATCAATACTGCTTCATGGTGTTGAACTTTACCCTCTTACACACACATTCCTATTCGCCAGTGGGACAACATATTATAGTGATGAACTAATGAGAATGGGTGTGGGCTTGGAGGCAAGCTCCAACACTAACTGAAAGCAGAGGATACTAAAAGCTGCTGCAGGTATACTCCAGAGGTGCCTGAATTTCAAATATGTCGGCAGCTTTCAGTATTTTGAAAGTAACAACCTCTAAAAAAAATTATCACTTTTATTTTTTGCACTATTCAAGTCCTGATAAGACATAGTACATGAAGTATTTTGTCCCATCCTACCAGATGCCCTGTTATGCTAGCTGCAATATCGGATAAAGCATCCACCTTCAGCACATGGCCACCAACACAATAGCTATCATTATGGTTTCTTTTCTAGTGAGCCCCTGCCTCTGAATTGCAAGTGTTGGGATCCTGAGACAGGTGCCTGCTATCAAAACGGCAGTCCCTTGCTAGCTGCGGTGTTTCGGACAACTGAAGGTCAAGAGGGATGGGACTGTGCTCTTCAGAGGGAGGTTGAGCATGCCTTGGGCAAGTGCTGGGTGCCAGAGACAGATGCTCGCTAGGAAAACCGCTGTCTCCTTGCTAACTGTGGTGTTGGAACGCTGTGTACTAGAGGGGGGGCACCCTTTCCGACATTGCAGCTAGAGTTACAGGGCACTCAGGAAGATGGTATACATGTACTTTGTCTCATCAGGATCTGTATAATGTAAAAAGAATAAAGTAATTCTATTTCTTTAAGTCTCATTTACGTTCTAATTTTTTATTCATATCTTAGCAGCTGTTTTGTAACAGGAGTTTGCTGTTTTTTGCATTCAGACCTCCATAGTATTAGTTCTGCAAGCCAGGCGAGTAAAAATGAAATTGTGTTGCTTTAATAAGCGCTGTATATCACAGTAAAAGAAGATGAAACAAACATTGCCAGAGCTCCAAAAGGAAAGCATTGCGAATCCATTTCTAAATGGCACCCTTTAAACCTTGCACATTTTCTGTATTTACAGTATATTTATGGCAGTCACATACACTTGCCACATACAAATGCCAATGAAGTAATGATGTATGTTTTAGTTTCCTTGTGCTTTTCTATTGATTGCCAATGAGGATGCCAAAAAGTAAACCTATTGTATTTGAAAAAATAAAAATGAAACTAAAAATACCATGATTGTTTTGAAATCGTACTGTTTTGTAAATCTGTTAAAACTGAGCCATCATAAATTATAATATTTTTTTTTTTTTTTTTACTGTATACTATACAGTTTGCATAATAAAGCGAAACTATGTCAACGTGTTTGTGCTTCTGTTTTTATCTGTCAACTAGTGGTTTGATCTACATTTGCATGGATCTTAAAATGAGAAGTTCGGCAGACGTTCCTGCTAAGCACCACACAATTTCTGGGAAAGAGCTTACTGAGTCAAACTGCTTTGTACAAACTTCTGTGTTCTATGGACATGCACATTTTGTTTTTCTCTTGATTCAGTTAATAGTGCAGGTCAAACAGAGCTGGCAGGACAAGGGTATTGTTTGATCCTCTGAAACCAGCACCCGTGTGAATGAAACCTTAAAGGATTTGTATAGACATAGTTAATCTGATTGCAAAAAAAAAAAAAAAAGAAACAAGTCCATTTAATTCAACCAACAGAAAAAAAACACATGCAAATTGAAAACCTCCATATAATCCATCCTATACCCACAGTTGAACCAGAGGAAGGCAAAAAACCTCCAATAAATCGTGATCCAATTTGCACCAGCAGGGGGCCTAATTTTACCTCCAAACCTCCCTCTCCCTTTCTAGATCATGTCTCAACATTCATTTTTACCTCTGTTATGCTACCTTCACACTGGGGCAGGGGCGTTAAACTAATTTTAGCGGCGCTTTACTGCTGTTATAATGGCACTTTTAACTCCTGCTAGCAGCTAAATAAAGGGTTAAAAGTGCCGCTGCCGAATCGCTTTGCAGGCGCTTTGGCAGCGGTGCCCATTGATTTCAATCACTGGGAAGATGGGTGCTGTGGCCTGTAGAGTGTGAATCAGCAGATTGTTAATGTGATTGGAGCTGTGTGCAGTCAACCTTATGCCGATATGCTATAAAGATTCAGTTGACTGTATGAACACAGCCACAGGTCCTAACTTGACAGGCGTCTGGATGCAGGTGTATGACCCCCAATACAAAAAGTGTGTATTCATGCCCACTCACCCACATCTGCACACCTGACAAATTAGGACCTGTGATTATGTTTGTACAGCCGCTGCATGCTCATAGAGTAACAGGCAGCTCCAGCTGCAAGTACAAATCACTCATTCATATGCGCATCCTTAGGGCTCTAATTCACATGTGAGGTTGGGGGTACAATTTTTTTTTTTTTTTTTAACAGTTCTGAGAATTTTATTTTTAATTCCTTTTTTTTTTTTGAGGACTTGGCTGAAATATCAGGGATCTAAACAGACCACCGATGTCCCTCTTTAAAAACTGTGAAAGAGACTGAAGGCATGGATTTCTCAGTCCCTTTTTCTGCAGGCTCAGCTGCGCTGCACAGCGAATGAACAAAAAGTGCTCTGTGCACACTGGCTTTTTGTTAATTCACAGCGCTCACTGTTTTCATTTAGGAAAGTAAAGGCAGTGGGGGGGGGGGGGGGGGGGGTGCTGAGTGCAGACACTGGAACCCCTGCAGTACATACAGTGGGAGGGAGAAGCTGACTGTGCTGCAGGGGGATTGGCGAAGGGCTCGGGTTTAGCCTGGATTGGTGGGATGCAAGGTTTTCAATGAAATCCCAGAACAAGTCTGGCTCATTCTGGAATAATTGGGAGGTAGGGGTAAAAGAAAGATTAGCAGTGTTATGCAGGTTAGGGGATAATGGTGGGCTGGAATTTGGGCAGGGCAGAGAGACTAATCTTTCTGTTCAGGCTGGTTAGAGAAGCAGGAAGCAGAGGTCGGTTCACAGAGGCAGAAGGCACTGTCTGTTATGTGAATCTTGGGAGACAGCCTAGCAATATCTCTCAGGCTGCTGACACCCACATTATGCCCCTGGGCTAACAGTACAGCATCTTTCTGCAGAGCACAGTACTGTGCACTATAAAGCAGGGCGGGTCTGCTGTGTTTAATCTTGCCCAGCATGCAGGAGTTCAGCTTCTACCTGTTTTTCTATATGAAATCGCCCCGTGGTGTGCTGTGTTGGTGGTGGCGGCGGCGGCAAGCAAAGCAGACCGGGTTCCCCTAACTCTCCTGATAGTAACATTTATGCCCCTTCTGCCCAACCCACCCCCCAGTCCAAACACTAAGTCCCCTCACCTCCAAGCAGGAGCCGCGGGGGGGCGGAGTTGAGAGGCGGAGCTGTACCCACTGAAAAGCATCATTGGTTGCTAGGACACCTAGCAACCAATGACTTCAAAGAAGAGGCAGGGGGGAGAGAAGCAAGGAGCTCAGGCATGCTCTGACGAAAGGAATCTTCACTGGCTGCAGTGTGTAAAAACACGTTGCCTCTGAATTGAGCCTGGCCAGCATAGATACTTGAATGGATCACCCTGCAGCGTTGCCGGAGGGAGGGAGAGTTGAAGAACCGGCAGCGCTGCAGGAAGAGCCACAAGAGGAGCAAAAAAAGCAGTACATCCATCCCTCCCGGACCCCACTTTTGCACTGATGGGGCTGGGCCTGGTACAGGAGAGCTAGCTGTACTGCCTTATCAGTGGCCCTGGGACACCCAGCAAGCACCATGACCAGACCTGAAGTTAAGCGGTAAACTAACTACCTGCATCATACATTGTATTGTAAATATGGGTTTGTGTGTAATTTGTAAATATCATATAAGACAGGGGATTTATACTGTACCTTGTGTTGTAAATACTGTCTGGTCTGGTGTGTAATTTGTATATATTATGTAACCCTATCAATAAATGTGTATTGTGGATGGAACTACCTCTTTTGGTGTAAAATATGCCTACAATGGTTGAGATGTATGCACATATACACATAACCTAGTCAACACCTCTTTCTGGCAGTGGCTCCACATCCATAGGCCTACCCACCCCCCCCCCCCCCCACCAAGCTGTTGAAAAAAAAATATGTCACTTTAGGAGTGACCGGGCGCCAGACGTGCACGATGGTCTATGGGAAGCTTCCCAGCCTGCCAGCTGATTGCAGACTGGGAAGCCGATTTGCCCGTGTTTAGGGTGTGGTCGGGGCGCACCCCCACTATTCTCTTATTTGTTAATATGCCAGATTAAATGGCTAGGATTGGCGCAGCAGGGACCAGAGGAGAGGACAGTGGGGGTGTGTTTTATTCGTCACTGAGACAGTGAGTGAAGTGGAGTCAACTGGGACACTTGTCACTTCCGGTTTACTGGCAACAGTGGGGTGGATTCAGAAGAGCGGAACGGTGCAAGGTAGGTGCACATGGCAGATGCATCATGGCACAGCACACCTCCACTCCATTGCACAGCACACCTCCACTACACTGCACAGCACACTATTGCATTTGATGGCACAGTTGCTGCATTTGATGGGCACAGTGGCTGCATTTGATGGGCACTGTGGATGCATTTGATGGCACAATGGCTGCATTTGCTGGGCACCGTGGCTGTATTTGATGGGCACAGTGGCTGCATATGATTGGCACAGTGACTGTATTTGATGGCACAGTGGCTGCATTTGCTGGGCACAGTGGCTGCATATGATTGGCACAGTGACTGTATTTGCTGGGCACAGTGGCTTCAATTGATGGCACAGTGGCTGCATTTGCTGGGCACAGTGGCTGCAATTGATGGCACAGTGGCTGCATATGATGGCGCATTGTTATTTGATGGGCACAGTGGCTGTATTTGCTAGACACATTGGCTGTAATTGATGGGCACAGTGGCTGCATATGATGGCAAAGTGGCTGCATTTCATAGGCACAGTGAGGCTGAAATTAGTTTTTTTTAAACCCCCCCCCCCAAAAAAAAAAAATGTGGGCACCGGCCGCCACTGCTATCTGGTAGCAAAAAAAACATTTCCCAAGAGCCCTTTTCTTGCACACATTATGTAACAGGTTCTGGGGAGTGAAGCGAGAAGCAAAGAAATCGGTGTATGCATGTAGAGTTGGACAGTGCGGAACAAAGATAGGCAGCATTCTGCAGTCCCAGCAGGGAGGGCTGACAATGCGGGTTGGTATTGCAGAGAAGCAGAGGCACTGTTTTTTCAACTCAAACAGGCAGTTAGGGCTCATTTACACTTGCTTTGGCTTCAACAAGGCTTCGGACAGGCTTTGTTAAAGCTCTCTGAATGCTAGTCAAAGCTCCTGTCACTAAATAAAATGGTTAGCTTACACCTGCTTTGCTTTAGCTTCACTTCAAAAATGATACCCCATGTAGCTTCAGTGGTGCTTAAAAGTGTCTTCAAAGCCTCCATAGAAGTCTTGTGCAAAGCTCGAAGCTCCACCGAAGCCTCATCAAAGCACCAAGCAAAAGCAGGTGTAAACAGGACTGTAAGCTAACCATTTTATTTAGTGACAGGAGCTTTCACTGGCGTTCAAAGAGCTTTAACAAAGTGTGTCCAAAGCCATGTTTTGAAGCAAGTGCAAACTTGCCCTTAGAGTCACTCTTTTTTCATTCATACTCTATGGAACACAGGAGTATTCAGGTATTGGGGTTATGCGGTTGTCTTCTGGAGATTAGAAACTGGCAAACAGAGCTGTAAGACAGCCCAGGATAACCCCTCCCACTCCCAGCATGCCTCAGGTTTTTGCTAGTGTCCCAGGAGAATAGGTGACCTTCATCTGAGAGAAGCAACTACTTACTTTTTTTTTTTTTTTTTCTACTAGCCAGATTCTTCGGTTGCTGCAGGGTCACTAGGGCTTATTTTACAGCTTTCCAGAGTGGCTTATCCTTCAGGCTGTAATACACCCATCTGGTGGAATCCTGCCCCTGAAGACTCCTGAGGGAGTACACCCTCCTGAAGGGTGACATTTGTCTGGCTGGCTCCCTGCTTGGGAAAGTGTCCTCCATCTAGATCACCAATGGGGAGTAACAAGGATTTTCCCTACTCTTTTCATAGCCGGCAGCATTTTGGGTTGCGCTGCATGCTGTCACATTTTGTTTTTTACTTTGTCATTTGCACTTCTTGAGAGCTGTGACACTCCTTTTTGGTGCTGTGACATTTTTTAAATGTTGTCGCAGAAACCTTTGCAAGGGCTGCAACACACTAAAGCTGGTACCCCACCCTCTTCAAGTGCCACAATGCATGCTCTTGTGCACTCTCGCCTCCATTTGCATCTCTGCCTGAAATTCAGCCAGGATATCTACTTATTGCTGCTGCCTTAAAGTGGAGTTCCACCCACTTTTACAACTCTTCAGCATCCCTCACTAAACTGTGCACTGTAAACAAATTGGATATTTTTTTTATTTTTTTTTCAGCACAGACTGTATATCTGCTGTATTCATATACAATCTTCTTTAGATTTTTTCCTTTAGATTTACCAAAACCATATTATGAGGTCAAACCTAAACACTCTGAATTTGTATGCAATCCTCCTTAGGCCATCCAATATTTAGGCACTAAGATTCCTTCGAACCCACATCTCATCTACCAACTCAACTTCCAGCCTCTCCTGAGCATCTTCTCCTCAGATTTAGAGAGATGGAAGAACTTGGCTCTTTCATGGTTTGGTAGATGCAATGTGTTAAAGATGAATATCATGCTGAGGTTGCTTTATCTCTTACAAACTCTACCAGTTAGGATACCGCAGACCTTCTTTGGTACATTACATACAACCTTCATTAGGTATATATGGCAAGGAAAACCCACTCAGAAGATCCTTATTACAGAGACCAAAACTCAAGGAGGGGTTGGCCTCCCCGATCCAGCCATGTACAATACAGCAGTTCACATGAATAGAGTGGTGGATTGGTGCAGACACCTGCCCCATAAGCTATGGGTTTGCCTGGAATGAGAAACTGTTCCATTTCCCCTTGAGGGTCTGCCTTGGAGTGGAACCAGTTTCTCCAGATTCTCCCCTCCACATCCACTAATTGAGCCCACCTTGCAGGAGCTTAATAGATACGCCCATCTTTCTCTTGCCTTTAACGCCTATAATTGGTCACCCAAATTTTTTACTGGGTATCTCTGACAAATCCTTCCGGCTCCAACAGGACCAGAACCTAATCAGAGCCTCTTCCTTTCTGGGTCCTTCAGAGTAGTGTGACCCCTCAAGCATATACCCTGGCTTTAGATCCTCCATCTTGGGTAGATGGAAGATATTGCAACTCACTCAAATCTCTCCCGGAAATCTGCGGTTTCCACAGACAGCCGACGTCCTTTGAAGAATTGTGCCTGGGAGATGAGCCTATATGGAAATCCCTTTCCTATTCATGTAACATCCTACTTGCTCACACATCCCAACACGACCCCCGTACCTGAGGAAGTGGGAGAGGGACCTTAACACTGTTCACTGAGGATCAAAAGAATCGCATACTCATTTTTGCTCATAGGTCTTCCTTATGTAGCAAGTATCAAGAAATCACCTATAAGATCTTGACGCGCTGGTACAGGACCCCCTCTGTGCTAGCGTCTATATTCCCAGGACATAGCCCACTGTGTTGGAGATGTGGCACACAGAATGGCAAATTGCTTCACATCTTCTGGGAGTGCCCAGTCCTGACCCTTTTCTGGAGACAAATACTGCAGATCATTCACAAGCTCACTGATGTCGCTCTCCAGGATAACCCGGCAGCAGTACTTCTAAATCTGACTCCCTTGTCCGGAAAGCGGTATCGCAAATCTCTTTTGATACAGCTCTTGAATGCAGCCAGGACGTGTGTCCCCAGTGCGTGTAAGCAGCAGTCCCCACCGACAGTGTCACAGTGGTTTGCTAGGGTTTGTGATATTCAGCCAATGGAACAGGTAACAGCTGCCCTGGGGGAAAGGGAGGAGGAACACAACACCCGCTGGACACCTGTTCAGATTTTCAGATGAATATAAGTCCTACATCTGAGTACCCTGTCTTAAGATAAAATAAAGTTTTGGGTCGTAGGCTAGAGCTCCACATCCCCTCTCCCGTTCCTTACACTCTCCCTCTTCTGCTCCTCCCTCTACTTTATTTTTTCCTCTTACCTTTCCCCCATTGACCCTCCCACACCTTTTTTTTTTCTCATATAAATGAAACATTTTTACGGATTGCGGAAAACTTTTGGTATTATTCCTGCTATTCCAATACTAAGAACTATAACCTACATGTAGTATAATGTTTGAGCTCAGTCCTCTGAAGGGACATTCTCCCCTTTGGTCTTACTCATTGGTCATATATAGGGTTTTTGCTGGTTTAGAAGTTTCCCTTGCTGCTCTGGTTAAACTACAGGATTAAACAACAGGAGAAACTTTAGACCACAGTTTCCTGTTTTAATATTAGAAACTGAAATTCTATCTCATTAATGTACAAAAAAAATGTCTAATGAGTTCTAGTCTTTTAGTATTGGAGGAGGCTGGATGACATGATTGATCTCTTTCCTTTTTGTATAACCTGCAATCTTTAAATAAAGATTTAAAAAATAAAATAAAAAATTGTATGCAATTAGGCACTACATTTGTTGAAGGTAAATCTAAAGGAAATCAAACAACAAAAGTTGTATAGTGTGTATCCAGCTGTGCCCGGGTCACAGATGGGATCACAAGTAACCCTTGTGAAAAAAAATATTTACTGTTCCCAAGCGTTTTTGCCCAGCATTATCCTATTAAGGAGGGATTCCTTAAAAAGTGGGCCATACCCATAGTGGATCTGGCCATTTCACATCTTAACAAGACTTTGACTGCTCCCCTAGTGAAAATCCTGGAGATGAAATGAAAGAAACCCTTTCCAAGATCTTATTCTCTCTCACTGGCCCTGCACACCAGCTTGCCATTATGACCTCATCTGTCTGCCAGGATCGGGATAATCACTACCTGGAGTAGCAAATTCTGCCCTGCCCTGTACAGAGCCCACAGCTAAGACAGGGGAAGGTGAAGACTGGACAGGAAGAAATTCAAGAAGGAGGACAAGAAGGAGATTCCATTTTGAAGATGGACACAATCAGTGCGTGGGTCCAGTTGTTGAGGATGAGGAAGGCTCACGGACCTGCAAACCAGTAAAGAAATCCCCCACCCTGGAAATGGGTGGGACCAAACCTTTACACTGAGGAGAACTTCTCGTCGGATATCAGCCCATGTGAGGCCAGGAACGCTTGGCACCACCTGCGGGTGCCTTGAAGGGCTTGAAACCCTTGCATGAGGAACATTGAACTGTAAGTTGTTGTGGCCCATTTAAGATGTCTGGTCAACAGTCCAACACTTAAAGGAGAAGACCATGCTAGAACTAAATTCCCTGCATCTACAGACACCCACGATCTAACACTATCCTATCTAGCCCTGTAAACAGTACATACCTTTTATGAAGGCGATCCGACCCGATCTCCAGCGGCGGAAGCTCTGCAGAGAACACAGCCGACAACGGCTGTGAAATGAATGGGATGTGATGTCACCCTCTGCACCCGCCTCCACAGAAAAGCCGTGGCTGACAGCTCAGTGTGGGATCAGGTCGGATCGCCTGCAGAAAAGGTATGTATACAATTTTTTTTCTTTACAGGGCTAGATAGGTTAGTGTTAGATCATGGGTGTCTATAGATGCAGGGATTTTCATTTTAGCATGGATTTCCACTTTAACCACTTCTATACCGGGCATTTTCACCCCCTTCCTGCCCAGGCCAATTTTCAGCTTTCAGCTCTGTCATATTTTGAATGAGAATTGTGCGGTCATGCGACACTGTACCCAAATAAATTTTGATCATTTTTTTTCCCCCACAAATAGAGCTTTCTTTTGGTGGTATTTGATTTCCTCTGCGTTTTTTATTTTTTGCGCTATAAAGAAAAAAAACACAATTTTATTACTTTTTGCTATAATAAATATCCCAATTTTTTTTAAAAAAAAAATGTCTTTCCTCAGTTTAGGCCGATATGTATTCTTCTACATATTTTTGGTAAAAAAAAAAAAACAATAAGCGTATATTGATTGGATTGCGCAAAAGTTATAGCGTCTACAAAATAGGGGATAGAATTATGGCATTTTTATTATTATTATTTTTTTTTTTTTACTAGTAATGGCAGCGATCTTCGATTTTTATCGTGACTGCGATATTGTGGCGGACATATCGGACACTTTTGACACTATTTTGGGACCAGTGACATTTATACAGCGATCAGTGCTATAAAATGCATTGATTACTGTATAAATGTGACTGACAGGGAAGGGGTTAAAACTAGGGGCTGATCAAAGGGTTAACTGTGTGTCCTAGGGAGTGATTTTAACTGTAGGGGTGGGGATTCACAAGGGGAGGAGACAGATCAGTGTTCCTCTGTAATGGGAACAAACGGATTGGTCTCCTCTCACCTGACAGGATGTCGATCTGTGTGTTTACACACACCTTCACTGACTAGGATAGCATGGAGAGCAGCGGGGCCATATCCGAGGATGCATCATACATTTACTTAAAGAAGAACTCCATATTTTCCTCCCCAAAACAACAGTTGCATTGTGCATGTAAACGAATCACAACTCCAGTGTCAAATTGTGTGTAACCTACCTACTTTAGTTGTATAAAGCAGGTTTCTGTGTCTGTGATGTCGCTCCTTCTCCTAGCTGAATTTCCTCTGACTTCCTGTTTCCTTCCTTTTCCAGTCCTGATAACTACATATGCCATGATCCTTTGAGCCTCTGTAGTTTCAGGGTGGGCTATGGGAGTCACTTGTACCGGTTCTGGGATTTGATGTGGGTGGGTCCTAGGGTTACTGCGGGTGTTTCTGGGCTTTCATATGGGTGGTGAAAGGAGAGTATTGGAATTCTGCTTTCACCAATCACACTCCATTCCTCTCTGCAGTGAACAAAGTGCTGTAGAGTAGGAAGTGTAACCTTGCAAACCATTTCTTGTACAAGAAATTTTCTTTTAAAGCTATAAAGGGCACACAAATATTAGACTGATCACATGTTAATGTTTTTTTCTGCTTGGATTTCATTCTTTTTAACAAAGTAACAGCAAATTGTCTGTTGAAGGCATGATTTGTAATGTGTATATAGTGTTTGCACACACACATAACTCTATTTAGTCACACACAAATCTTTGGTTGTTGTAAAGTGCATGTGTAGTCACCAAACACACTAAAATTATTGTGAGCAGAAACACGCACTCCTTCTACAAAAGAGTGAATGGGGTCTTAGATGCCAGGAATCACTACTATACTAGAATCATTACAGTCTTAGGGCTTGTTTAAATGAATGGTGTAAAAATGCAGTGCAACCACAAGGTCTTACTGTCGCCCAACTGCTCCCCCTTTAGTTGAAGAGCCAGTCGCTGGGGGTGAACACATGTCACGACTGCGATACTCTGCTTCATGGGCTGTGGTGGGAACTATACCACCTGTTTTGCTTGGTAAGCACTACTGCCTGCCAGGCACAACCAATTCTAGTGAAAAAAGACACAAGTCAGGTTGAAAAAAGACACAAGTCCAAGTCCTGTACCCTGGGCACTCATTGGCTAGGATGCCCCTGCTATCTCCTTAACTAGTAACTGGCTGCTACATCCCTCCCAGCATACTGTGTGGGGGAGCGATGGGTGACAGCAGAGGGGGGGATTCATACACCTCGGCTCTGTTGGCCCCTGCCCAAAAAAGATTTTTCAGGAAACTACCCGGGACAGGTCCAAAACCCGGGAATGTCCCTACAAAATTGTGACTGTTGCTGGCAAGTATGTGGTAAGTGCCTTGCTGCCCGGCCACTCACGAGTGCCCCCTTCACATGGCGCCCATGGCACTTGCCTTATCTGCCATACCCTGGATACGCCACTGGATACAAGAGATGATCAGACTGCAGACATACTACAGGAGATGGTCAGACTGCGGACATACTACAGGAGATGGTCAGACTGCGGACATACTACAGGAGATGGTCAGACTGTGAACATACTACAGGAGATGGTCAGACTCCCCCCTCCTCCCGGGCCTGGTGCTGAGGCTCCAGGAGCCAGAGACCAGATGACATACACCTCCGAGCTCTGCACCCTCAGGACTGAGGGAACCAACATCATCGGCAGCATGCAGCAGGCGGCCATCTCTCTTGTCGTGACAGCAGGGGGGGGAATCAGACACCTCGGCCCAGTTCGCTCCTGCCAAAAAACGATTTTTCATAAAACCACCCGGGAAGGCCACAGGTCCAAAACCTGGGAATGTCCCGACAAAATTGTGACTTGATGGCAAGTATGTGGTAAGTGCCTTGCTGCCCGCAAACTCACGAGCACCCCTTCATATGGCGCCCATGGCACTTGCCATATCTGCCATACCCTGGATACGCCACTGGCTGTAGGTGCTGGTCTGTTACAGTAGACAGCAATGGAAATTGCATTCTGGCTGATTCATTTTATTTATTTTACCAAGTGGCCTGGTCAGGAGACATCAGGGAAGGTTTATAGATTTAGAACAAATTTACTGACAATAAAGAAGCTGGATACCCAATGTCTCTGGGTGTACTTTTGAACCAATTCTTTTTTACCTCTGTAAAATGGTGCTGTTACCCATGTTCCTGCTTTAACCACCAGTTAAACTCTTCAGACTAAAACTGTCAGATCTTTTTCAAAATTATGGATGAGGAGGGATATTTGTGTTATTGCTGAAGTGATGCAGTGCCTCACTGCTGTAACCCTTTTTTCCCAATAAGGCCAATATATGAAGGTGGCAACTAATTATATGTTGTTACTGGTGTAAAGGAAATTTGTAAGTTCTGTATATAATTGTATTCTATTTTGTATGTATTGCACACTGCCCTCACTGTGCACACGGCACTAATAATGTTTTCATTACATGTTTACATTCTTTTGAGTCCTGATTAGAATTAGTCTGCCTATGTTACGCCCATTGTTACCATAAACGTACTATTGTAATATTAATGTGATACCTATGTAATCATGTGTATAAAAACCTTGCATCATAATAAAGCAGAACAGTTATTTGGAAAGATGCGGAGTGTATCTTTTGTGTCTGTTCCCTACTGCAGTAGTTATTATTAATTTGGAACCACTAATCAATATGAGGATAGGCGTTGCTGATCTATAAAATGGCCAGGTCAGAGGTAAGATACAGCACTTTTTGCACCTTTGAGTATACCACTTGAAAGTAAACCAAAAAACTGCATTGTTTCAAGCACTTCTGAAATTGGAGAGGCCACATGTATCAAGTTGTATATGGCTGGTACAAGTCTATCATTTTAATGTAGCAGTGTTTTTATTATAATTGTATAGGTGGGCTGCTAAAATTGACAATGAGCGAGGGGAAATTATCTCTAACACAGCCCTGG
Organism: Lithobates sylvaticus; assembly: GCA_028564925.1. Taxonomy (NCBI): domain Eukaryota; kingdom Metazoa; phylum Chordata; class Amphibia; order Anura; family Ranidae; genus Lithobates; species Lithobates sylvaticus. The sequence goes on from CM053031.1 coordinate 79,396,889, forward strand.
ATAGCAGTAAAAATCCAACAGGTGTCCTAACCCCTCCCAACCCCATTTAAGACTAAACAAGAAAAGACATCTTAGCTAGACATACAATTTAAACCATCCTACTACCACAATAGGACACCTCCAGTGGCCCGACCTATTCATGTTCATAGAATTAACAAAAAGAAAAAGCATCACAGAGTTTATTGGTGCAGATAACACGCTTTATTGCAATCAATGAACTATCTCCAAGAGGTTCAATAAATAGATAATTCTACAGTCACAATAAATACTACATGAAAGAGCAACAACAAATTATTGAGCTTTACAGGTTTTATCAACAGCTTGCTTGACTGTGGTTCTCTGCTTATTTGCCCTGTTGTCATAACATGTAATGCTATCTACTCACACACAATCACTGCACCCATGAACCTCTAGGAGAGTTGCCACTGATTCTGCACGCGAGTCTCTGAACTTGCTTCGATGAGGGTATGGCCAGATGATGTTACTTTTTGGAGCAAGTTGAGGGAGTCGACATGTCAGAAAAAGGGCAGTGAAACAAATTGTGAACAAAGTGTTGGCCGCTAACACTTTGCTCAGCTTAGAAATTGTCTCTGTTGAACAGTAAACAGTCGTCGTTTGTCAATAATGTAAATATTGCAGTGCTGCCTACAGGAGGGTAGTTGCAGACAGCACCTTATATTTACCATTATTTCAAATATGTAATGTTTGTTAGCATAGTTCGTGAGTAGCATCCTCTATCGGGTGTAAGTCTTCAACAGGGAGTTTCTCAACCTGCTGAGGTATACTTAAGTCATCAACATGGTGTTGAGGCACATAGTTTAATGGTAGACAAGGTATTCGCTTCCTAGGAAACTTTCTCCTGCCCACCGTTCGTTCCGTTGCATTTTCTTTAAAACGTCATAAAATATATGGTACAGAACTCCATAACCGGTCAACTCGGCTATATACAGTATGTACATGTCAAAAAAAGGTTTTAGCTTAAGTTAAATAAGAGCAAAATTCAGTGTAAATCTGTGGACTTTGTCTTATAATAAGATAGAAGGTAGATACAAAAATAATTCTCTATTTACAAATCAGTTCCAGTCCTTGTGAATCACCTGTAAGAATACAGGTGAATGTAAACGATCAAAAACTTAGGGTGTTCGAACATTGATATTCACAGACGCAGAATCCGATCCGAAATCATTTGATAGCTTCAGTGTGTAACGCCCCCCGTCTGTCTTTTGAACATCCGTGATGGTTAGGGTGGTCAAGTCTTCAGAGGTTTCGATGTGAACTCGGCCCTTCTGTTCTTCGGTAGGAACAGATCGCCCAGAATGAGACCATGCAACATCTGGGGTGGGTTCTCCAGCAAAGGCACAAGCTACCGCGAGAACCTTTCCTGCATCAATGCTGACATCAGATGGAAGAGCTTCAATCTTAGGTGCGCTCCCTTTAAATGGAAAGTAAAGTATAAACAGTTAAACCCATATAATAAAACAATAACCCTGCAAGACAAAGGCATAATGAGCTAGTAAGCATTGCATACTAGCTCATTATGAAATACTTACCTTAGATCAAAGCTGTTGCAGCGGTCCCCGTACACCGCTGTGACCAGCGATATGTCTCCCAGCATTATTTCCGGGTTCGCGGGCTCCGGCGATATGATTGGCCGGAGCCACGATGACATCACTCTCGCACATGCACGCGGGAGCCGCTGGTCACGGCACAAGCCCTTTAGAAACGACACGATCAAACCGCTTCTCAGTGTGCATGCGCCGATCACGCCAGCACAAGCGTATATGGTAAATATCTCCTAAACCATGCAGGTTTAGGAGATATTTACAGTACCTACAGATAAGCCTTATTATAGGCTTATACCGAAAAAACATATGGATAGGGCTAAAGTAATGAATACGGAGAACATTAGTAGTATCTTCCAAACATTGCTAGCCCAGTGTGGGCCGTGTTACTCTGGTCAATAAAATAGCATATCTATAAGAAAAAGGGGCTGGTATGTTCCTGTCTAGACTATTATTATAGGCTTACCTGTAGGCACAAGTGGTGTAATAGGGTTTACATCCACTTTAATAGCAGTTTTTAGGAAATGAAGCCCAAATGTATATATTACCTTTTTTTTATAAAGTGGAACTGAATTCAAAAAGTGAATATTTGCTATATTATATAAATAATTTAGAAATGTTAATTGTGCCTTAGCAGTACCCTTTTTTCTGAAATTATTACTAAACATTGCAGCACATTTCCTGGTGTGTAAGGGTGCCTATGTAGTAGTGTCTACAGCAGCCTTTCTCAACCTTGTTCAATATGGAGGAACCCTTGAAATAACTTTCTGGTCTCAGGGAACCCCTGTTAAAACTTACCATATCTACAACTCATGATACATCAGTGTGATGGTCAATTGGAAGAATGCTCCTTACACTTGTGGTCATTAGGAAGAAGATCCCCCCCCCCCGACATATAGTTAAAAAGATCAATAGTGTTAGTAGTTACCTATCTGAGAGACACAAATTGCTCAAGGATTCTCTAGGGTTCCATGGAGGAACCCTCGGGTTCCATGGAATCCTGGTTGAGAAACCCTGGTCTACAGTCTCATAGCTGCACATCTGCAGTGTGAGATTAAGCCCCCACTGCTTTAGGAGATTTGGTGATGTCACAACTATACTGCTCACTGTTGTTCTTGCTGGAGGTTCTAATTTGAAAAAGTAAAAGCGATATCAAGGTGGCTGCCTCCACATAAGGATGCAGTGCAAAACAAGGCATGGTAAATCAGTAGCGGGGAAAAGATCAGCTGTAGACCACAGGAAATACCAGTGATGAGTCCTTTGCACTTTGTGCTTTGTTTAGGCCAGTTCCCACTACCTTCAGAATAAAACACAGCAGAACACTTTTCTTTTTAACTGTATTGAAATGTCACAGTGTAACATTTCATTAATTTCTATGCAGTGCCGACAAAAATGGAGCTGCATTTGAAGCCTGTGGTTTTCTCTGCGCAATCCTACAGAGAGCACTCTGCTGGTTACATGACTGACAGGTTATGAGACTGGGCTTCTTTTCCTCCCAAGACTTCTTTTTTTTTTTACCATTTATTGAAATTAATGGGGATTCACCTGTTTTGGAGTCCTGAAAAAAAACAGAACATAATGCATATCTGTAAAGCACATCACAGTGATTTATAAATGTGTTTCTATTTTTTTTTCATAAGCAGTAGTATGTTTGCAGTAAGACCATACTGCTGCTTTATAAAAGGAACCCTCTGTTCAGGCTTCTGAAGGAGGGAAAATCTGTTAGTTAACAATGTCTTTAGTTTTCTTTTATATAATCTTCTGGTCCACTTATTTTCAGGGCCTGTTATAACTAATATTTTATTGGGAATTTAGAAGAGAAGTTCTTTAACTCACATGCCAGTATGACATGAGACAGCGGTGTGTATGTTTGCTAGTTGAATATACAGTGTCCATTACAGTAGGAAGTCTTTATGACATATTTTAATGCTTTACAAGCATAACAAAGTAGCAATTTAAAAGGCATATTTAGGTACTGGTAATAAGTTCTACAATATACAAATATTTGAGTTGCAAATACTGAAATACAGTAATACCTTGGATTACAAGCATAATTGGGACCAGAAGAATGCTTGTAATTTAAAGCACTTGTAAAATTAAAAGGGGGTTTCCCCATTGGAAATAATGGAAACTCAGATAATCCATTCCACAGCCACTGCTTGTCTATGCAGTACCGCATGTGGCCGGAGATGCGGGGGCACCGGAGACACTCGAAAACACTGCAAGCTTCTCCGAGAGTCCAGTTTTTACACATCAGATTTTTTAGATCACAGCCCTATTGACCCCTAGACTGCCAAGCTGAGGGTCCATTAACACTCAAAAAATACTATCCTGGACCACTAGAATTTGCATTTGGAGCACTTAGCACTTTATTCAATTTATATGTATGGAAATTTTCAATATTGTCACGGTCAATAATTTACAAGCACATTATCAAGTTGATGTTTTATATTCTGCTAGCGCTGTTAATTTATGTATTCACAAAAAAAAAAGAGACGCTCTGAGACCACTTGAAAACACTCAGAGACACTCGGAGACGCTCGCAGACAACCAGAGATGCTCTGAGACACTCGGGAATGCAGTGTTTCCGAGTGTCTCCGAGCATCTCATCTATACTTCGTTCCCGAGTGTTTCTGAGCATCTCCGAGTGTCTCTGAGTCTTTCCGAGAGTCTCTCCGGCGCCCCTTTAAGTTCTTTAAATCACATATCAGTATGACATAAGAGAGTGGTATGTATGCTTTGCTAGTTGAATATATAGTATCCATTGCATTAAAAAGTCTGTATGACACTTTTAATGCTTTACAAGCATACCAAAGTAGCAATTTATAAGGCATATTTAGGTAATGGTAATGATACGTTCTACAACATACAAAACTTTTGAGCTGCAAATACTGAATTATATGATTTCTAAAAGGACGAATGAACAGGGCTGGGACTTTAAATATTTTCTGAAAAGTTCTCAAATATGTGCTGTATAGTGGTAACTCAAACTCAATATTGATTATGATAACATATCTCTTCTTTTGTAGCTACTGACTTTTAATTTTCTTACATATGACTGAAGCTCCTCTAAGGATTTCCAATAAGGAAGAGAAACATTCCTTTCCCTACACATCTTCAGCCAAATTTAACAGGGAGAAAAGTTGCAGCCATTCTGCAGTGACATTAAGGAAAGATTTATTGTCCATTTTTTCTTTTTTGCAGCCTAAAAGAGGGCAACGGACAATCCAGGCTCTGTGCTTACCTCTGAATCCTGCAGATAACATTCTGCTGGAGGAACTTTCCATATGTCTTATGCTGGAGGATTCCATCATGCTGCTAGAGTGCATTTCCATAAAGGACGCTTCTTTCATTGAAGACATACTGGCAAATTTTGATTCAGAAATACTACCGCTGCTGCTACTGCTGAAGGAGGCTTCTTTTCTGGAGGCAGACGTTTGCATGGATTGAAGAGACAAGCTTTCAAGCAGACTAGCTTCACCAGCAGTTTTCAGCATAACTTGCTTGGTAGGCTCTTCAACAAGACCTTTGGTTAAGAATACAAATGCTATGTCAATGCAAGCACATTATGGGTCAGTTATCCTGTATAACTAGCATAGACAGTCTGGAACATGAACCGCTTCATTACTGGGCACTTTCACCCCCTTCCTGCCCAGGCCAGTTTTCAGCTTTCAGCTTTGTTTCACTTTGAATGACAATTGCGCAGTCATGCAACGTTGTACCCAAACAAAATTGTTATCATTTTTTTGAGACAGAGATTTCTTTTGGTGGTATTTAATCACCACTGGGTTTTTTTTTTTGCAAAAAAAATGAAAAAAGACCAAAAAAAAAGATTTTCTTAGTTTCTGTTATAAAATTTTGTAAATAAGTAATCTTTCTCCTTCACTGATGTGCACTCATGAGGCTGCACTGATGAGGCGGCACTGAAGGGCAATGATGAGGTGGCACTAATATGCAGCACTGATGGGCACTGATGAGCACTGATATGCGGCATTGATAGACGGCATTTATGGGCACTGATATGCTGCACGGATAAGCAGCAATGATGAGTAGGCACTGATGTGCACTGAAAGGCAGCACTGACTAGCATCACTGATGGGCACTGATTGGCATCACTGATGGGCACCGATTGGCTTTACTGCTGGGCACTGACTGGCATCACTGCTGGGCACTGTTGGGGCTGAAATGATAATCAGGGCGGGAAATGTTGCTAATCTTCTTTGTTTACATGTGATCAGCTGTGATTGGACACAGCTGATCACATGGGTAAAGAGCCTCGTCAATGGCTCTTTACCGAGATTGGTGATGCGTCGTGGACCAGAGACACAGTGCATTGCCGTGCTGCGTGCCCCTGTGGGCGCCCAATCACGACGAGAGTGGGACATCATATGACATCATCCCAGAACGAGAGAGCCACCTTGCACCCACCATTTTACTATATGGCAGGTGGTAAAAAAATGACATTTTAAAAATAAAAAAACATTCTCCCATGGTTGTAGGATATATTTTTCAAAGTAACAGTTGTCTTTTAATGGATCAGTCCATCCAAAACTCATATTCTGGATTTGGGTAGATGCCAACCAAATGAATTACCATTCAGCTTCTTTACTCAGGGACTCAGCTTTCAAGATTTTAAACTTGGGTTTCCAGTCTGGGTACCTTTTATAGCTATTAAGAGGGGTTCTCATTTTCCCTTTTGGATTTTTCAGTAGGCTCTATGAGAAACACTAGGAGATTAATTTAATCGCTCTGTGTAATTGGGGGTGGGGGGGGGGGGCTACTTCACACAAAAGGTTTTTATCTTAATGCATTCTAAAATACCTTCTGCCTTTACAACTCATTTAATTGTTTCATTTCATGATTTCTCCTGAAAAAAATGGTGTTGTATAGAGGAGGAGGGATTTGGTAAAAGTGGTTCTATCTGGGTGTCAAATATAGTATATTAAATACGTCACTGTGGGAACCCAAAACTGTGTTGTAAGAGACTGAATAGTAAATTAAACTCTACTCAATTAAATTCTACAATTATAGCAACCCTAAGGCAAGATCATGAACCATGAGAAAAGATTTGGACAGCCATGTAGTAAATAACTCACCTTTGAGTGAGTTATCTGGCCCTGAACAAATAACAGAAAAATTGAATTTTTCTGTTGTTTGTATGGCATTGATAGAGAGCTTAATATTCTATTTGCACTAAAATTATCTGGGAAAAGTTAATGCATATGTATATTTTCAGTTTCCAAAGGTTTCTACGATACTTACGGAGAACATTTAAAGAGACGGTAGCAGAACACTGTCCATGGTAGTTCTTGGCTTTTATTGTATATTTGCCACTATCCTTCTCAGTTGTATTTCGAATTTCTAGAGAGTAAATATTTTTAGTTCGAGACACTCTGATGTGTGATGAGACTGAAATCTACAAAAAGAGAAACAAATAAAATACAATTAATTTTTTCAGTTAAGTAAAGAAAAAACAACCGATTGAAAGAAAAGTGATAAAGCTAACTTACCAGAATATTGTCTTTAAACCATTCAACTTCAGGAGATGGATTGCCGGTGATTTCGCATGTAAACACGACATTTTGACCTTCATTGGCATTTTGAGACTTTGGTTGGTAAACAAATGATGGTGCATTGGAAGCATCCTTGCTTAATGTCAAGTCAAACAGGCATTTGATTATTCCTTGGTCTGTTCTTCCCTCACAGGTCAGGATCCCATGATCTTTGCTGCTGACCTTTTTGATAGTTAAAGTTTGATCATTACCAGATACTCCATATCTGTAGTCTTCAGAGTTTTTTAATTCATATCCATTGAGCACCCATTTTACTTGAGATGCTCCCAACAAACTAGCCTTCAGAGTCACTTTCTGGCCTTCACTAAAACTGACACTACTGTCTAAAGATTTAATCTCTGTATGAAGAGTTTTGGTTCCTTCAGTGATCAAGTCAGTCTTACTAACCTCCTCTTGAACTACAGATTTTGACACCTGGAGAGATTTTGTAGACTCTCTTGCAATAGTAACTTGGGAGAAAACATTTTTGAATGTTTGACCAACAAACTGCAGGCTGGTTTTGGAGACTCCTCCTTCTCCAATTATCTCACAAATGTATTCACCCTGGTCAGCTTCAGAGATACTAAAAATAGTGAGTTCATAGGTTCCATCAGAAGAGTAATGGAAGCTGAAATGCCCATCTTCCCTCAGCTTCTTACCATCCTTGTACCATGATACTTCTCTTCCATTGAGTAATGTACTCTGAACCACACATGCCAGCTTGGCTTTGTCACCACTAGCTACAGCCTTCAGGTTCTGCGCTATTTTGGGAGGTGAAACAGCTGGTAACTGTATCTTATCTGCTGGTGATTTGGTTTCTGATTTGGTTTTTGGTGTTGTTGGCTCTGGAGACTTTACTCTTTTTGGTGATTTTATTGAATCATGAGATTTTTTGTGTGGTTCTGGAGATTTTACTCGGGGTGGTGATGTAACACTTTTCTCAGCTGCTTTTGATCGTTTAATTGTGAGTGTGAAGTGTGCTTCTTGCTTTCCTTCTGAGTTTTCCACGATTACTGTATAGTTTCCTTCATCAGACAACTTGACAGAAGTGATTTCAAAGGTAGAGCTGTACTTTGTTGATGTTATGTGGTGACGTGTAGAGGACACTATAGACTTTCCAGCAAGCTGCCATGTAACTGTTGGAGTTGGTTCACCATCAAAGTCACATGAAAACCTGACACTCTCACCTTCAGATACTGTCACAGACTGTGGTTTAGTGAGTATTTTGGCAGGCTCTGAACTCTTAAATTTCCTGTGCACAACTCTTTCTTCCAGTGCTTTTGCTTCAGATGCAGAGACTCTCTTTTCTTCAGATGCATAAGCCTCGTAAGATTCCGAAGATTCTCTTAATGAAGTTACTTGTGATTTAACTTCTCTTCTTGAGGAACTTGCCTCAAATTCAGATGTTTTCTTAAATGAAGCAAATGCATAATCTTCTGATTTAAGCAACTCTGGGAAAGCAGACTTAGGCACAACATCATCTTTCCTTTTTGGTGTATAGGTGGAAAAATCATCTCCTGAAACATCTAGGGTGGCATAATCAGAGGCCTCACCTTTGTAGTTTGTACATATGGCACGGTATGTTCCACAGTCTTCAGAATGGCAGTCAATGATTTCCAGAGTCAAAACTCCACTCACATTACTAATATGATATTTGTGGCTTTCCTGAATTTCCACACTATTATGATACCATTTAATATCACCAGTAGGCTTTGACTGCACATTGAGAATAAATCTTGTGTTCTGCCCAATTGGTACACGATGAGAACGCATTCTCAAAGTTATACGGGGAGCATGGTCCAATGAGAAGGGTTGTTGAGTTAAAACTTCATACTTTCTTTCTGAAGACTTTTGTGTTTTGATAGCAGCTTTCATTGATTCATACCTCGACATAATATCAAATCTTGCAGTTCTTTCAAAACGTGAAAGTGATCTATCACTTGAAACAGGGCTGGGAGATCGAGGCCTTGTTCTCTCAGGTGTGGGAGATCTTCTCTCTGGCTCAGCTGGTTTAGAACGAGGTCTTATTAGTTCAGATACAGGGCGCATAAGCTCAATATAAGTTGGAGAGAGTGATCTTCTCCTTCCAAGCAATCTTGTTACTTCAGGAGATGCTTGACGTATTTGTCTGCTGACTCTCCTGGAAACTTCTTCCTGAGCTTCTTCAACATCAGTTATTTGTGTTATTTCTCTTTCTCGTCTTGATAGTAATCTGCTTTTCTCTTCCTTCTCCATGTATTCAAGGTCTCTTGTATACTGGGAAAGCCTCTGGGTTGTGCTGTATGGACGAAGTAATTCTTCATCCTCTCTTTCTTCAATAATTCTTTGTTTTTGTTTAGGTGGCTTGTATATAGCTCTCTCATAACGCTCTCTAAGATCTGCATAGCTTGTTGTGACCTCCTCTTTAGTTGGGATATGGTAAGTGGAATACCTGGATTCTGCTTCAGTTCTCTTCTCTCTGCTAACATGAGTTTCTGGTGTGGTATAACGAAGGGTTGACAGCTCAAATCTTGGAGGACTACGACTTGGGGGAGAGGCAGAATAGCCAAGTACCAACTCTTCTTCTAGTCGTAATCTTTCCTCTTCAACTCTTTTCATAGCCAAATAGTCATCAACTGAAAGAAGTAATTCATCATCAGATACATCTCCAAGAGAGCGTCGGCGTGGTCGATAATAAAGTTCATAATCTGGTGATGGTGTACGACGACGAGCAGGTCTTACAGTTTCCAGGTCATCCTGTGACACTTTTGGTATACGCCATTTAGGTTTGTATTGATCAGAGATGCGTGGCAGTGGCATTACATAGAATTGCTCCCACCTTGAGAGACGAATACGTTTTGGACGTTTTTGAACTATGCGCTCAAGAGGTTCTGGCATTTCAAACTGGTCCCTCAATCTCTTGTACCATTTCATATCAGACATTGGTACAAACTTTTTAATAGACTGATCTTCTTCAAGTGCAGTTGCACCATGTACACGTGGTTGTGGAATCTCATATGGCATGCGGATTACTTTTACTTCTTTCTTCTTTTCCTCTTTTGTAATCTCATATTCTCCTTTTACAGTTTTGGTGCTCACTGCTGGCCTGTACAAAATTGCAGCCTCTCTCAGGGCTTGCTGTGCAACTGGTGTCAGTGGGACAGAATCAGTTCCTGCAAGGATTTCCGCCATTCTCAGGGTTTTGTCAATCTGCCTCTGTACATGTACTTTACGTTCTTCTTCAGATTTGTACTCATGCTTGACATATCGCATGCGCTCAACCTTTAGGTATGCTTGGCAGCTTGTTGATCCTGCACTATTGGTAGCAGTTATTCTGTAGTAACCTGAGTCTTCTGGCAAAGTGTCTCTAATGAAGAGAGCATAATAATCAAGACCCTCATGAATAATTTCAATGTTGGGGCCTAGTGCCAAGGCCTGACCGTCTTTCTCCCATTTCAGTGTTGGTTTTGGAGTTCCTGACACTCTAATTTCAAAGCGGACAGACTGACCTTCCTGGCATTCAGCATTGGCAAGCAAACGCTTAAACATTGGTCGTAAGGTATTGTCTGCTGCTGCTGGGTGAGGAATAACTGTGAGCTTAGCTTTGCAACTGTCATCACCATATCTGTTCTTTGCCACAACAGTATACTCTGCATCATCATCTGTTGTCAATTTGTGAATGATAAGCTGGTACAAACCTTTGTCAGTTTCAAAAGTGTATTTCTTTTCATCTTCACCAGGTTTGATTTTTTGACCTGACTTGAGCCATGTCACCTGTGGATCAGGATGGACTGTAATTGTGACACCAAATCTGATATCTTCACCAATATAAGCTGTGCGGTTGAACAAAGGCAAGGTAAACTCTGGTGGTCTTTCCAAAAGTCTCATGGCATCTACTCTGCGTTTTACCTTCTTCACTGTCCTGCATCTGTAATATTCAGATTGTTCTCTGACACCTATTACAAACAATTCACCATAAGAACTGTCCTCACCGTAGTCATTGACTACTTTGCATCTGTAGGTACCATCATCTGATTTTCTGATGTCTTTGACATAGATTGTTGCAAGACCTTCATTGTTGTATGTGATTTCATACTTGTCACTATTTTCTAATTGACGGATGCCAAAGTACCAAGTAACTTGTGTAGACTGATCATAATTTTCAATCTTGCAAGAAAATTTGGCATATCCTCCTTCTTCTCCAATAGCATGTGTAATCTGTCCAGAAAGTGGTCCTATTTCAATTGATGCAACCTTGACCTTAGCAACTGTTGTTCCCCTCTGGGTTCTTATGGCACCACCGCAAGAGATGCGAGCTACAGAGACTACAAAGTTCCATTCCTTCTTAATCAAACTTTGATAGTAACGCCTGTGTCTTAATGTCTTAATCACTTTTGTGCTTTGCTTTTCTGTCTTCTGTTTAAGCCATGAGTGCTCAAGGGCTTCAGCTGCAGTCATGCGACTCTTTCTTTCTTTTACCAGAAGTCTGTCAAGGAAATCCAAAGCCTCCAAGCTAACATCTTTAAAAGCTTCATCTTCAAAGTTGTATTCCGCATTGGTGATGTTCTCAATTATCTGCTGGTTTGTTTCAGCTGCAAATGGATTAAGACCACTCAGAAGTATATACACAAGAGTACCAAGAGACCACATGTCAGTTGCTGTACTGACCAAATCATGTTGGTGAACTTCAGGTGCGTAATATTCAGGGGCAGTAAACTGAATTCTGAAACTGTCTCCAGGAATTAACTGCCGGGCTTGACCAAACTCAGTAATTTTAATTCTTGAGCTGCGTCTTGTTGTGTATATGATGTTTTCTGGTCTTATATCAAAGTGTCCAATGCTGTTCGAATGAAGGAATTCAAGAGCTTCACTTATTTGACGTACATAAGAAATGATCTCTCTTTCACAGAGGTCAAAGCCTGCTGCACCAATTCTTTCAAAAATGTCAACACCAGAGATAAATTCAAATATCATTACCAGTTCCTCAAGGCTTTCAAATGATTCATACAAGTACAAAATATTTGTGTGTCGAGCAACATTGAGAACAGAAATTTCTTTCTTCACTGAAACCTGGTCAGTACCTTTAACCTTTACAAACTTGGCAAGGAATGTTTTCTTGGAAGAATTGTGAATGCAACGGTGAACAATTCCAAACTGCCCATGTCCAAGCTCTTCAGCAATGGAAAATCTTTCATGAAGCACTTTTGTGGAGGAGTGTTCTGCTTTTGTTTTAGAAATTTCAATTTCAGACACTTCATCATCATAGTTCAACATTCTTGATTTATCTTCTTTAGTTAACACTGGATCTGTCGGTTCAGATGGTTTACTCTGTCCAAACTTATTTTCAGCTATTATTCTGAATTGATATCTTGTTTTTCCAAATAAGTTAACAACAGTGTATCTGGTTTCACGAGATTGGCCAACACGTATCCATCTTTCTGCTGTTGTTGCACATTTTTCAATTATGTAGTTTATGATCTTACTGCCGCCATCAGTAGCTGGTGTATTCCAAGTGAGGTTAACAGAATCTCTTGAAACATCACTGACTTTGAGACCTCTTGGTGGATCAGGGACATCTGCAACATCCAGTTCTACTGTCTTTTGGTCAATGCCAAATCTGTTCTTTGCACACACTACATAGAAGCCTGCGTCTTTCCTGTCAACTCCATTAGAGAACACAAGTGATGTGAATGAACGTGTTACAATGACTTGATACTGTCCATTGTTGTCAATAAGATCCTGTCCTTTCTGCCATGTAATTACTGGGTCTGGTTTACCAGAGAATGGAATTTTAATACTGACAACTTCACCTCTGAGGGCATGCACAGCACCCATTCCTTCCAGATTTTTAGGCAGATGGATTTTAGCTGGAACTAAAGGAAATAACAAGAACAACAACAACATTGGTTAGTTTGACTAAAGGAATGCATTTATTTCTATAAGTTTTCATTTTAAATTGGTATGCTATGCTTACCTTCCACATCCAAGGAAGCTGTAGCAGAAATAGACCCTCCTTGGTTAGTGGCTCTGACTTGGTAGACTGTGGAATCATCCTCAAAGACATTTGTAATGACAAGTTGATAGTATCCTCCCTTGAATTCTTGCAGTTTAACCTTCTCTCCATCTGGGAGGATCTCTTTACCTTGCTTGAACCATTTCACAACTGGCTTGGGGTGACCAACAATCTTACTCACAAAGGTAGCAGTGCTTCTGTACTTCACATTAAGGTTTCTCAGTTCTTCCTTAAACTGAGGAGCACGCACAGGTACATCAGATTTAGGTATAATAGGATCAGAGGTCTCACTCCATTCACTTTCTCCTCCAAGGTTTTCACATTTGATGCGGAACTCATATTCAAGATCTTCAATAAGACCCATGACAGAATAAACTGTCTCACGAATGTCTTCTGTTGTTACAGAGATCCATTTGTTCTGCTTCTTCTCACGTTTCTCAAGGTAGTAATTTGTGATCTTGGCTCCACCATCACTGGCTGGTGGCCTCCATGACACCACACAGGAATCTTTTGTGACAGCTGTAACCACTGGTTTCGCTGGTTGTCCTGGTTTTTCTGTAAAAAAAAAAAAGTAATCATTTAGTGTCAATGTTAATTTTTTTCCTGCAATTAACTGAACATAGTAACTTTCATTTGGTGGTACTTACCAAATGGACTCTTGATTACAACAATAGATGGAATTTCCAATGGGTCACTGACACCATACAAGTTCTGTGCTGATACTCGGAAGTAATAGCCAGCATTTTCATTAAGATTAACAATTCTGCAGGTGGTACCAGAAATAGCAGAAGACACTAGGTGCCAGTCTTCACCTTCCTTAGCTTCCCTGCGTTCAACAACGTAGTTAGTCACCATTGATCCACCATCATCTTCTGGTGGTTTCCAGCTGATTACAACAGAATTCTTCAGCAAAGCATCAACAACAATTGGGCCTGTGGGCTTGTCTGGTTTATCTGTAGACATGAAAATAATACAGTTGTGAGTAATATACCAGGCATAAATAAGTAGCTTTTTACAAGAAAACATTCACAAATAACTTTTTATAAGAAGATATTTACCTTGTATTTCTACATTTAGTACAGTGTCAACAGTTCCAAATGTGTTGCCCAGCTGTACCTTGTATTTGCCAGCATGGCTCTTGTGTTGCACATTCCTTATAACAAGGTGTGTATAATGTTCTGTATTCTCAATGGTGATATTTTCAGCAGATTTCAAAGGCTTCTTCCCATAATACCAAGTAATGGCGGGTACTGGACGTCCAATGTAAGCTACATGGAGGCGAAGAGTTGTACCTACACCAGCATAATATTTCTCCTTCAGAGGGAATCCAGGATGGAAATGAGGAACAGCTTCCAAAAGCAGTTTACCACTGGTTTCAATCTCTCCAGCATCATTGACGGCCACACAAGTGTACAAGCCTTCATCTTCCTGTTCTTCTGTTAACACTGTAAGTGAGTGGTTACGTCCATCTGAAGACATTTTATATTTGCGGCTTTGCACCAGCTCTTTGCCAAAGCGGAACCATTTGATGTCAGGTAGTGGTCTTCCGACAATCTGGCAAGTTAGTTTGCCACTTTCACCCAGTTTGGTAGTGACTTCCTTTATTTCTTGTCTAAGACCTGGAGCTTCTCCAGCTGTGTAAAAATAATTGCAAAATATTTAAGCATACAGAACATATTAAACTACAAACTATGATGAAAACTTTTTTTTTAAATATCACAAACTCACAGGTAAGTTTAGTCTTCACTGTCGTTGCTGTTCTGCGAGGTCTGCTGATACCAGTTTCGTTTTCGGCAAAAACTCTAAATTCATATTCAGCAGCTTCCAATAAGCCACCCATAGTAAACTGCCGGTCTTTGATACGTTCTTTATTACATTTCTTCCAAGCACTGTCTCCAGATTGACGGTATTCAACCCAGTATCCAAGTATCTCTTTTCCCCCATCACACTCTGGTTTTTCCCATTGTATTGTTATACTGTCCTTTGATACAGATGTTACTTCAATTTCACCTGGTTGGCTTGGTTTATCTGTGGAAAAATAGAAACTTTTAGCATTGTGGCAATGGCTTACATTGCTTTGTTTACATTTTTTTTACCAAGATGTCATTCTGCTTACCAAATGGATCCTTGCAAACCACTGAGTCAGAGGATGGACTTGGTTCACTCAAACCAATGTCATTTTGTGCAATAATACGGAACTGATATTCAGCATCAGGTACAAGTCCAGTGATGGTGTACATAGTTGTAGTAATATGGGTCTTATTATGTCTAACCCATTTATCTGTAGTTGTCTCTTTGCGGTCAATATAGTATCCTGTGACACGAGAACCACCATCATCTTTGGGACGAGACCAAGACAAGCTGACTGAGCTCTTTGTGGCATCAATAATTTCTGGTGCATTGCTTGGGGGCTCTGGTACATCTGCAATTCAAATGGTGCATAATTATAATATGTTCATACATGAATCGGTACACATTTCACCAAGTTTTTTATTACTGCATAGGAATCTGCTACCAAGAAAACTTCAGAGAACCTCAGAAAAGGCATTTCCTTCCCTTTGCCTGTTTGCAAATAAGTGGCTGGTTTTTCACATTGTTTGAAACACTGTGCACGGACCTCATCCTTCCTGTGATATTCTTGCACTATATTACTTTTGGATTTTAATTTTAACCACTTGCCGACAGGCTACCACATATTTACCACGGCAGAACGACTCTATTGCACGAAATCACGTACCTGTATGTCATTACGTACAATGGCCACTGGGTGGCACTATCCACCAGAGGCACGATTGCACGCTGATTGGACACAGGGGATGCCAATCAGCGGGTCCCGTGGACCTGATGTCAGCTGGCCACCCACGATTATTCCCCAGAGAAGCAGAACAGTGAAATCTGCTTATGTAAACAAGGCCGATCGCTGTTCTGACAGGGAAGATGATAGGGATCTTGTGTTCCTGCTAAGCAGGAACACCGATCTCTGTCTTCATCCATTCAGACCATCCCCCACACAGTTAATAAGCACCAGCTAGGAGCACACTTAACCATTTGATCGCCCCTGATGTTAACATCTTCCCTGCCAGTGTCATTGGTACAGTAACAGTGCACATTTTTAGCACTGATCACTGTAATAATGTCACTGGCTCCCAAAAAAGTGTCAAAAGTGTCAGTTAGGTGTCTGATTTGTCCGCCACAATGTCGCAGTCCCGCAAAAAATCACTTATTACCGCCATTATTTGTAAAATAAATAAATAAATAAAAATGTCATAAAAATATCCCATAGTTTGTGGACACGATAACTTTTGTGCAAACCAATCAATATGCAGTTATTGGTATTTTTTTTACCAAAAATATGTAGCTGAATACATATTGGCCTAAATTGTTGAAGAAATTCGATTTTTTTTTTTTTTTTATTGGATATGTTTTATAGCAGAAAGTAAAAATTATTGTTTTTTTTTTTTTCAAAATTGTCGGACTTTTTTGTTTATAGCGTAAAAAATAAAAACGCAGAGGTGATCAAATACCACCAAAAGAAAGCTCTATTTGTGGGAAAAAAAGTATGTTAATTTTATTTGGGTATAGCGTTGCATGACCGCAAAATTGTTAGTTAAAGTAATACAGTACCGTATCGCAAAAAAATGGCCTGGTCATTAAGGGGGTAAAACCTTCCGGGCCGGAGTGGTTAAGGAAAACTGTATTTTGAAGAAATCTGCATTAACGTTGCTGTTAAGGTATAATGATGTTAACATTAATACTTACTCAAAGGTGTTTTTGGTACAGCAGGTTCCTCTGATTTTAGTGAACGACTAATGCCAAACTGGTTTTCACATGAAACTCGGAAATGATATTCAACATTTTCCTTAAGTCCTTTGACCACCAATGATGTTCCTTTTACTCTTGAATCAATTGTATACCAAGCTGCTTTTGGTACTTCTCGTCTTTCAACAATGTACCCAAAGATATCAGAGCCACCGTCATCAGCAGGAGCTCTCCAGCTCACTCTTACAGAGCGTGCCTGTATGTCGTCATATTCCAGAGGACCTACTGGTGGGTCTGGGCTTCCAATAACTTTAACTTTAATATAAACCACCTTTTTGCCACATTTGTTTTCAAGCAATAGGTCATAAGATCCAGAGTCCTCTTTGACAGCATCCTTAATGACGAGTTCAGTGTGTGTATCAGAAGTAGCAATCATAGCTCTCTTGCTTACATCCCGACCCTCCTTGGTCCATTTGCAAACTGGGATAGGCTTGCCTTTTATTGGTATTGTTATCCTAATTGCACTTCCTTGTCTTACAACCAGACCTTCCTGGTACTTCTCATCCAGTTCATAGTCAGGATATGCTAGAAATGGAAATACATTTTAATACACATTTTTCACTGGCTCATTAAGCAAATTATTAAAAATGATCATGCAATTTAAATGTCTTACCAAGCATTTCAGTAATTTTTACAGTTCCTGGGACATCAGCTGGTTCCCCAGGTCCTCCAGCATTGCATGCAAGTACATGGAACCTGTATTCTGCTCCTTGTGGAAGGTGCGTAAGTGTGTATTCACATATCTTGGTTGGAGTAGTATTACATTTGGTCCATTCGTATTGGTCAACCTTTTGCATTTCAATCAAGTAGCCAGTGACCTTAGATCCTCCTTCTTCTTCTGGTGGACTCCATGCAAGAGAAACAGATGTTCTTGTAGTGTCAGTAACTCTTGGATTCTGAGGCTTTGCAGGAGGAGCTGTAAAACATAAGTAAAAGTTACCAAATCGTACAAAGTATTCATAGGGTTGTTATGATATAAAATGAACATTGTTTGAATTAGGCTGTTTGCGATATTGATCTTTTCATAATGTGCATGAAAAGATAAGCTGCATATTTCCATTTCCATTTAATTTACCTATTGGATCCATTGCAACTGCAGATTTAGATGGGCGACTTGGCTTTCCAGCTCCTCTTGCATTTATAGCTGTAACACGATGTTCGTATTCCAAGCCTTCAATAAGTCCAGTAGATCTGTAGCGTGTCATTGTCACTGGTACTTTATTTGCACGCACCCAACGATCAGCTCTGACCTCTTTGCGTTCAATAATGTAACCAACAATCTGTGATCCTCCATCTTCATCTGGTGGATTCCAAGTAATAGTCATGCCATCACGGGACACATCAAACACTTGTGGAGTCTCAGATGGTCCAGGAATACCTGAAAAAAGCAGACATAGTTATACAAGACATAACAAGCCTAATTTACAAATGAATCGTAAAAAAATATATACTATTCCATTTGTAACTTAAGGGCATGTTAGAAATTAGAACTGTTTCTGTTACTTACTTATTCTGCTCTTGCACTCTACAACTTCTGACTGCAAGAAGGAACCAATGCCAAAGCGGTTGGTAGCTGCCACTCTAAATACGTATTCCGTGCCTTCAGTGAGTCTAGTAAATTTAAACATTGCTCTTGTAACAGACTCAGAAACAGGTAACCATCCTGGACGGTGAGCATCACGTTGTTCCACAACATAGCCACTGATTGTAGCACCACCATCCATCAGTGGTGGTTCCCAAGAAATAGAAACAGAAGTGGCATCAGTTTCATCAATGACAATTGGTCCAACGGGAGGCCCAGGTTTGTCTGTAGTGACAAAAACAATAATTATATTTATCACTGTAATCAACTGAAAACAATTATAAGGAACAAGATAACATTTCTTGATATATACTCACCAAGAATGATAACTTTAATTGTCTCGGTAACTGTACCAGATGCGTTCTTAAGTTCAAGTGTATAATCTCCTGTGTCATTGATTGTCGTCTCTCTAATTGTTAGTTTAGCTACCTTATTTACAGTTTCAATCTTAACGCGGTCAACCTCTTTTATCTTGGAACCATCAAAGAACCATGCAACTGCTGGAGGTGGACGTCCATGTATAGGTAGGGCAAGCTCAATTGGTCTGCCAGATGGTACATGCAGAGTCTTCTGAGGTATTCCAGCAAGATCAATGGATGGCAGCACTATAAGAAGACAAAAAAAAGTAACTCATTTTACGCAATTAAATGCAGTCATATGATATAAAATGTGATTTCTTTCTACTGTACCTTTCTGATCTTGTACAGTCACTGCAGTTACTATCTCCCGTGGTTCAGATACACCCTTCTGGTTTTGTGCTCTCACTCTGAACAAATATTGTTCACCATCATTAAGTGATGTGATAGTATAATCAAGAACTGTTGGTTTCAGTGCTGCCACCTTCATCCATTTATCTGTCCCAGCTCTGCAAGCTTCAATTACATAACCTGTTAGTCTGCTACCTCCATCATGGAGAGGCTTCTCCCATTTAAGAGCCACTGTGGATTTAGTAATGTCAACTACTTCAAGTTTCTGTGGCATCATTGGAACTTCGGACACTAAAACTGCATCAGATGTTTCACATGGTTCACCAATTCCATAAATGTTCTCTGGCAAAATTCTGAAGTAGTACATCAGGCCTTCTTGAAGTCCAGTGATTCTGTAAATGGTCTTATTACATTTTGTAGTAACAGTCTTGAAGGCTCTCATAGCAGCTTCACGCCTTTCAATGATATAGTTGTTTACTGGGGCTCCACCATCCAAGGCAGGCACATCCCAAGTAATTGTGACAGAATCTCTTGAAACTTCTTTGACTTTTACTGCACCACATGGGCCAGGTGAATCTATGAAGGGAGTGAGCACAAGTTAAAATTTTTTAGAACTGTAAGACATTTGCACATGACACAGCTAGTTAGAAGATACATATTCTTTGCTAGGATATGAAATACTTAGAATTTGTATCTTACCATAAACTTTGACAACAACTGTTGCAGATTTTTTGCCAGACTGGTTAACTGCCTCAATAACATATTTTCCAGCATCATATCGGTTTACTTTCTCAACCACAAGTAGAGTATAGCTGTCTGTAATATCAATCATGGCTCGGCTTGCTAGGTCAACACCTTCCTTTCTCCATGTGATAACGGGAGATGGCCTTCCAGAAACAGATACCATGAGACGCAATGAGCCACCTGCCCTGACTGTAACAATCTTCTTAAGGTCATCAGCAAGTTCCAGGTCAGGAGTTTCTAACAAAAAATAAGGTAGCAATTAATGAAGGTCACCACACTACAATGGTCACAAAGTTGATCATTTATAAATGTATACATACCTATTCTTTCAACTGGTTCAATTTCAGCAGATGATTCACTGAAGTCACTTGTGCCATTTGCATTGGAAGCAGAAACTCTGAACTTGTATTTATGGCTTGTCTTTAGGCCTGTAAGTGTGAATTCTGGATTTCTAATTAGGGCCGTTGTATGTGGTCTATACCACTGCTCAGTGCCTTCTTCTTGTACCTCAAGAACATAGCCTAAAATATCAGCACCTCCATCATACAAAGGCTTAGACCATACCAAGCTGATGCTGGTTTTTGTGGTGTCCTCGACTCTTGGAACAGATGGGGCTGCTGGGACATCTGGAAAAAAGTGAAATCCAATGATAAATGTACCTAAGTAAAAATTCCTTTATAACTATCAATGAACTGGTCTATAGAGGGCTGGTCTCGAACAGAGATATTTGCCTAAATTAAAGAACTTTTTGAGTTTTAGTTTTTTCTTATCTGTATTTTTGTATAGAACATTAGAATGAAGAATGATAGAATGAACATTTCTGGCAGGTTTTTATTCTTACTTCCTGAGGATATTTTGCCTCACTTTCCCCCCTGTTATCTGTGCAAAAAAATGGGGCAAACTGTCATCAATTGGACAGGAAGAAACAGATAACAATAAGAAAAACAAAATATTCCAACCCTTCCTCACTCCTTACTCAGTGCCCCCATTGGAGAAATTTCTCATCATTCCCTATCCTCTAATAGTTTGCAGTCATATTTAGTACTAGTGTCAAGCAGGCATCCATCATGTTTGTTAAGGTTAAATTTCAACTTCAAATTCTATGTGTGTGTACAGTATGTGTATCAAAGGAAAACTGTACTGAGGAAAAAATGCTAGTTGCCTTAATGCCATGTTCATTTAATAACATCTAAACTGATCTGAGATAAGCATGCTGATCGTGTTTTCAGACTTCACTCTGACTTTGCCTGCTGCATGCTAGCATTTTCAAAAGGAGGACAGCAATGACAGCCATTATATTTTTCTCTATACAGGTTTTTTTTTTACATTTTCTGGAATCACTAGCAAGTGTTTTTATTTTCCAGTCTTGTGATAAAAATATTTTTGTAATGAATGTATGCATAAATATACAAATTAATTAAATCTTACATGAAGGTTCTTTGCACAGGATGTATGGAGAGGAATCGCTAGGTTCGCTGTTTCCAGCAGCATTTACTGCACTGACACGGAATTGGTAGTCACTTCCTTCGAGTAAGTTAGTAACTTTCAGACGTGTGTCATAAATAGTATAGTCTTTGTTGACTCTTGTCCATCTCACACTCTTTTTCTCTCGCTTATCAACGATGTATGTGCTGATTTCACTGCCACCGTCTGATTCTGGTTTGAGCCACTGAATTATTATGTGGTCCTTTCCAACACCAACAGCCTCTGGTGCACCAGGTGGTGAAGGGATAGCTGTTAAAAAAAAAAAAGAATATAAAATAATTTGTAAATTGTAGTGTGGAAAAATAGCCATGTATGTATTTTTTTTTTTACAGTCTGTTTGTTTCTACTTACTGAATGAATTTCTTGCAATAATGGGTTCAGACTCCAGCGGGACACCTGGTCCATATTTGTTTACTGCTCTCACACGGAATATATACTCGTTGTTCTTAATCAATCTTGTCACGCTGCATGAAAGTGTCTGGCATTCAGGTTCCACAATTACCCAGTTGAGACGGCTAGTCTCACGTCTTTCCACAATGTAGTGGGTGATCTCGGCACCGCCATCTTCTTGTGGTGGATTCCAAGCAAGTGTGCATTTTTCGTCTGTTACTCTACTGATAGTAATTTTTTCTGCACATGCACCTGGAGAGTCTAAACAGAAGAATATGAACAAATGTCAATAAAATAATTTTTATTATGGTGACTCAGATACATACTACATTAGGCATTCTGTAAGCATACTTACCAAGTACTTTGACAAGAACAGAAACTGATTTTGTTCCACTTGCATTCTTAACTGTCAAAGTATATTTGCCAGTATCACTTCTGTCACAGAACTTAACAATTGCTAGAGCACGTTTGCTTGTGTATTGTAGGTTGATCTTCTCACAGAGCTCAAGTTCCTTGTCTCCCTTTGACCAGAAGACCTTTGGTTCAGGTTTGCCGCCAATAGAGGCATCAAGTACAAGATCAGAGCCAGCTCTTACGGTAACAATATCTCCCTGAAGTTTGCTGTCAAGTTCAGCTTTGGGTGGTGCTAAAAGTAACATTTAAAATGATTGTTAATAGAATAGGGATATGCACTTAGACCATTGGCAATGTTATATAATATAATATGTATACTTACAGTATTCATCTTTGCAGGTTACAGCACCTGTAGACTGTGATGGGGCACTTATTACACCAGAGGCATTCTTAGCAAGTGCACGGAATTCATAAACCTCTCCTTCACTTAAAGCTGTGACAGTGAAGTTGTTTTCTGAAATTGTGGTGTAGTTGCACTTAAGCCAGCGACCATCTCCAGTTTCATTGAAAGGCTTGCGTTCTACAATATAGCCAACAACTTTGCTGCCGCCATCATAAAGTGGAGCAGTCCAGCTCAGTGAAACCGAGGATCTTGTAACATCTGTCACTTCTGGTTTTCCAGGTGGATCTGTAAATTGTATTAAAAAAAGTTTATACAGCAGAAGAACCAAATGATGGTGTGAAGAATGTTGGCAACATGGAAAAATATGTAAAACAGTAACCCACTGATATTTATCCTTCTTTATATTTTAAGAACACCAAAATAATGAACTAAAAAAAAAACGATATCCTAAAAGAGTAGTTGTTTAAACCAAAAATAAAGCTTATTGGTAATAAAAGCAAATACATGATATGTTTTCTGTCTAGATCAATTTTCCACAAATTCAGCTTTATTCAATAAAAACTAGGCCCTAAATAAATCTGCAATCTGACTAGTGTAAACTTACCAACAGGATTTTGGGCCATAACAGGTCTTGAAGCTTCACTGGCTTTGCTAATACCAGCAGCATTCAGGGCATAGACTCTGAACTGGTACTCCAGACCTTCAACCAATGATGTGACTTTGTAGTTACAGTCAAAGCATGGGATTTTGTTATCTTTTACCCACAGGATGGTATTGCGCTCTTTCTTTTCAATCCAGTACCCTGTAACTTTGCTTCCGCCATCATGGTATGGTTCTTCCCATTTAATGCCCATGGCATTGGCAGACACAGAGTATACTTCTGGTCTTGTTGGTGGACTTGGTGGTACTAATAAATGAGAAAAGAGTGATGTGTCAATTATGATTATTCTGATATTCTCATAAACACAAAAACTAAGACAATGTTACAGGTAAGTAGAATAAAAATTTTCTTACCAAAAGGATGTTCAGCGACAATAGGAGTGGATTCAAGAGGCTTGCTGACACCAAATCTGTTTTCTGCACTGACACGGAAAGTGTATTCCATGTATTTTGTGAGATGGGTAACTTTAATCTGTGTGCGTTTTACACTGGAGTTAACAAGTTGCCATGCTGTTGTACCGGATTCCCGCTTTTCAACAATGTAATTTGTGATTTCAGTTCCGCCATCATCTTCAGGTTCAGCCCAGGTCAGTACACATGACTCAGCAGATACAGACGATACCTCAATAGGACCTGTGACAGCACCTGGTCTACCAATCACGATTACTGTGACAGTGAATGTTTTAACACCAGCTGTATTTTCAAGTGTCAAGTAGTATTTACCAGAGTCACCTCTCATGCTGTCTTTAACAGTCAAAGTAGTTCTGTCTTTTGTTGTCTTGAGGGTTACTCTGTCTGTTTCCTTGAGTCTCATTTCTTCAAGTTTCCATACTACCCTTGGTACTGGACGTCCACTAATTGGAATATCAATTGTGAAATTGCTTCCTGCTTTGCAGGTTATCAGCTGTCTGGTGATGCCACTAAGATCAGCTGTAGGCTCAATCTGAGGCTCCTTGATAATAACAGATGAGAAGGCTTCCCTAGACTGACTGTAACCAGCATCATTCTTTGCACAAACACGGAACTCGTATTCAGTATTTTCTGTGAGGTTATCGATGGTCAGAGTTAAATGTTTTGTTTGCCCTGCTTCAATCCAGTGGTCAGATCCCTTCTGTTTCATTTCAATCAGGTAGGAAGATATACGACTTCCGCCATCATGTTCAGGTTTTAGCCAAGCCAGAGTTACCGAAGATTTGCTTGTATCTACAATGTCTAATCTCTTTGGTGGTGCTGGTTCTTCAGTGGCTACAATAGGCTCTGGTGTTTCATATGGCTCACCAACACCATATTCATTTTCAGCAGAAACACGGAAATAGTATGGCTGACCTTCCAAAAGATCTGAAACCTTAATAATCTGTCTAGAGCATTTCTCACTAACTACTTGCCAGCTGCGTCGGCTAGCTTCTCTTCTTTCCACTACATAATGGTGGATACGTGCACCTCCATCATTGAGTGGAGCATCCCACAATAATGTAATAGATCCTCTTGTGACATCTTTGAATGTAATAGGGCCTGGTGGACCAGGAGAATCCAGCACTTTAACAGTAAATGTAATAGACTTGCTTCCACTGTTATTTTCCACAGTGAAAGTGTATTTTCCTGCATCATATCTGTTACAGTCCTCCACAGTCAAGGTGCTAAATGAGTCTGTAGTATGAATATCAGCTCTCACACTAAGGTCAGAGTCTGGTTTTGTCCAAATTGCAGTTGGTGTAGGTCTTCCTTTAAAAGCAATGAAGAGACGGATGCTTGCACCAGCCCTAACAATATGGGTCTGCTTGAAGTTGGCATCAATATCAATTTCTGGGGATGTCAATCTATCTGAAGTTAGTACTGTAGCAGGTACTTCACAGCTGTCTCCTTTTCCTACTCCATTAACTGCAGAGACTCTGAATTTGTAATTTTCACCTGCCTCAAGGTCAACAACTGTGTATTTTGTGGCAACCACAGCCTCAGCATTGACTTTATGCCATTCACCAAGATCAGCCTTGCACATTTCAATGATGTATCCAATGATCTCCATGCCACCATCATATGCAGGTTTTGTCCATTCCAAGCTTACTGATGTCTTTGTGGTATCACTTACTTTAACAATGCTGGGTGCGCTAGGTGGATTCACAGGCTCTTTGCATTTAATTAACCTAGACACTCCGCTCGGCTCACTAACTCCTGCATTATTTTCAGCTATTGCACGGAATTCATATTCATTTCCTTCAACCAGGCCGGTTACTCTGTATCTGGTCTCAGTGATGGGCTTCTTACTGGACACTTTAACCCAGCGCAGACTCTTTTTCTCTCTCCTTTCTAAGATGTAATGCTTGATTTCATTGCCACCATCAGATTTTGGTCTTGCCCATGTTACAGTTATGCTGTCACCAGTGACATGAGTAGAATCTGGCACCCCAGGTGCATCAGGAACAGCTGTTGAAAAAGCAAGCAAGTGATGAATTATAATGGTCATGTATAATGATTCATCCAGAAATAAAATAATAGTCTACTTACTGTATTGTATTTGTGCAATAACTGGATCTGAGTCAAGAGGTTTGCCAACACCAAACTTATTTGCTGCAGAAATGCGGAATTGATATTCATTTCCTTTGATCAATTTTGTAACAGAGTATGAGCAGGCTTCACACTGGTCAGTAACTTGAGCCCAGGACAATCTGCTTGTCTCACGTTTTTCAATAACATAATGAGTTATTACAGCACAGCCATCATTGGCAGGTGGATCCCACCATAAGCTCAACTTTTCACCACTGATGTTGCTGAATCTTATAGGTCCACCTATAGGTCCAGGTGTGTCTGTGTAAAAAGACATTCAGAAATATAATTAAAAGTTTAGAATTTCTTTGATTGTTTGATTAACAGGCATCCTTGTATATGGTATATTACATGTTCATCTTGTAGACTATGGATTTTGATCTTACCTTGCACCCTTATTGTCATGTCAGCCTTCTTGGTTCCTGATGAATTCTTGGCCTCTACAGAGTATACACCGCGATGATCACGTGTTGCGTCTCTGACAAAGATTGTGCTGTATCCAATTGCAGTGTTTATTTCAACTCCAAGTTTCTTTTCAATCTCTTTTCCATCTTTAAACCAAACAACCTGAGGCACTGGACGTCCTTTAATCAAAGCTTTAGCTCGGATACTTTCTCCAGCCTTAACAGTAAGTCCTTCAAAATGCTCAGGACCAAACTCAATACTTGGAGCAACTGTGGAAAAAGAAAAATTATGAAATTACAGCACTTAGAAAATTGCTTTGAAAAACAAATCAAATATAATGGTAGACAACTGATGAGCTGAAAAAAAAATCAAGCACTTGACTTTTCTATAATTTACCTTGCTTTTTAAAACATATCTTAGATTGATTTGTTTAGAAGAAGAAATATAAAATTCTATTTATTATTCTATATATGTATTACTTGCTTTTTTTGAGAATCTTAAAAGAACTGGTGATAAAAATGGTAAAATGCTTACTGCTTTCATCTCTAGTCATAATGTATCCAGAGGACTGTGAAGGTGGGCTGACTGTACCGACAGCATTTCTGGCGATGATTCTAAATTCAAACCGATCTCCTGGACTTAGTCCAGTCACTGTGTACTGGCATTCGGAAACATCTGTAAAGTTGCATCTAAGCCAGCGTTCATTGCCCTGGCGCTTCTCAATACTGTAGGCCACAATCCTGCTGCCTCCATCACGCAGTGGTGCAGTCCATTTGAGAGTAACTGTTTCTCTAGTGACATCAATATAGTCAGGTGTTCCAGGTGGATCTAAAAACACAAAAAGGCAATTAGTTTTGCAAAGTAATATTTTCCATCTATTCAAATATTAATCAAATGGTCAGCATTACTTACCTACAGGAGACACAGCCAAAGTGAATTTGCTTGGTTCACTTACTGGGCTAAGGCCCGCAGTATTTTCTGCCAATACACGGAACTGGTAATCCAGACCTTCAATCAGTCCAGTAATCCTGTATTCCCTGTTAGATACAGGTGAAGTATTAACCCGTTGCCAGAGTATGCTGTTTCTTTCTTTCTTTTCAACATGGAAGCCAGCAATTTCAGAGCCGCCATCATATACTGGAGCATCCCAGGTGATAGACATTCCATCGCTTGTAACGTTGTAAACAACTGGCTTTCCTGGGGGACCTGGTGGTCTAAATTGATGTTTGGCAATAACATCAGGAGAGTTTAGTGGCAGGCTCACACCATATCTGTTTTCAGCACGCACTCTAAACTGGTACTCTGTTCCTTTTACAAGATTTGGAATCTTGAAAGTGGTCCTGGCAACACTGGAGCAAACCATTTTCCAGTTGGTCTGAGAAGTTTCACGCTTCTCAATGCTGTATGATGTAATTTCTCCTCCTCCATCATCATCTGGGACATCCCATGATATAATTACACTGTCAGCTCTTATCTCATCAAATCTTATAGGTCCCTTTGGTTTAGAAGGAGGACCAAGTGCTATTACTGTGATTACATATGACTTACGAGCAACCCCATTATCAAGGATTAAAGTGTACTTGCCACCATTTTCTTTCTTGACATTCTTGATGCTAAGACTAAGTTTAGCTTCAGTTTTCTTAAACCTGACTTGTTCACTTTCCTTAAGAGGAATATTGTCCTTCAACCAAGATATAGTTGGTCTAGGTTTACCTTTGTATGGTAGCTCAATATGTACATTGTGTCCAATGCGTACAGTGATTTGTCCTCCAAGTATTTCAGATATGTCAGCTTCAGGTGTAATAATGTAATCTTTAACTGTTATAGGCCCAATAATAGCACCATCGCTGAGGCCTTTCTCATTCTTAGCTGAAACTCTGAATTCCATAACTGAAAGCTCCTTCAGTTTAGTGACCTCAAACTCACATGCTTTGCTGATTCCTGCATGTGTCCATTCTTTCTCGTCCTTCAGTTTGCTTTCCACTATATATTCACTGATAAGGCTGCCACCGTCATAATCTGGTTTGCTCCAAGCAAGAGTAACAGATGTTTTAGTGGAATCTCTCATTGTTAGATCTCTTATTGGTCCTGGAATTTCAGATGCTTTTACTGGCTCTGTTGTTTCAGTCGGTTCTCCTATACCATTCTCATTTTCTGCAAGAACTCTGAAGAAGTAGGCTGTTTTCTCTGACAAATTAGTCATCTTGAATGATGTATGAGAACATTTTGTTGTGACCGCTGCCCAGGCTCTCTTAGTGGCATCTCTCTTTTCTATTACATAATTAGTGACTTCAGCTCCACCATTTATGAGTGGTGGTTCCCATACCAGTGTAACTGTGCCGCGTGTAACGTTCTTTATTTGTAGCTTTTGACACGCTGCTGGGGTGTCAAGCACCTTTACTGTAACAAATGTAGATTTAGGTTGCCCAACACCGTTTTCTATTGTCAGAACATACTTGCCAGTGTCATGACGGTTAACTTGAGGTATATCAACTAATGTTGAAGATTCTGTGTTCTGAATATTGTATCTTGGGTCATTACCAATGTTTTTCTCCCCCTTTCTCCATGTCACAGTTGGAGTAGGTCTTCCTTTAAAGGGAATCATTAACTGAACATCTTCACCAGCCTTTGCCACAATGGAAGTTCTCAATGCAACGTCAAGATCAATCTCAGGCTCCTCTGTAAGCACAAGCAAAGAAAACATTAGCATAATAAAACAAACATAATTGCATTACCAAAATCCACAACACTGAAGCGTTGCATACCAAGTATGTCCTTTGCCTGGGTAGGTTCAGTCATCTCAATAGGCTCTCCTTTGCCTGCAGCATTTACAGCAGATACTCTAAAGTAGTAGTCAACACCAGGTTTAAGAAGAGAAACAACATATTCAGTAGTTCTGACTTCTCCTTTAGCACTAACGACAGTCCATTCTTCACTCTCTCCTTCCCTAACTTCCACAACATAGCTTGTGGTTGGGCTACCACCGTCATATACAGGCTTAGTCCAGCTAAGAGTGATTGATGATTTGGTACTATCCACAATCTTGAGTTTTGTTGCTTGTCCAGGTTTGTCTTAAGAAAAAAAAAAAAACAATTTTACTTAGTAGTTAAGTATTTAGTGATAAATACAAAAAAGTTCATCAAAGATACTCATGTGAATAATATTAACCGCTTGAGGACCAGCCGCCTCAGTTTTACTGTGGCAGGTTGGCTCCACTCCCCAAATTACGTTATATTATGTGATCTTGCGAGGCATGCATAGCAGGCGCGCACGCGAGCCCACCTCGAGCTCCGTGAGTCCGACCGCGGGTCTGGCGAACTCGATGTCTGCGGGGATACCTGCAATCATCTCACAGAGAGGAAGAATGGAGAAATGCTAATGTAAACAAGCATCTCTCCATTCTGCTTAGGGACAGTACACTGATCACAACTCCCTGTAATCGGGAGCGGTGATCAGTCTTGTTTCACAGCTAGCCCATCCCCCTACAGTTAGAATCACTCCCTAGGACACACTTAACCCCTGGTTAACCCCTTCACTGCCAGTGAAATTTTTACAGTAATCAATGCAATTTTATAGCATTGATCGCTGTATTAATGCCAATGCTCCCAAAAATGTGTCAACATTGTCCTATCTGTCCGCCATAATGTGGCAGTCACGATAAAAATCGCCGATCACCGCCATTACTAGTATAAAAATAAATAAATAAATAAATAAATAATACTAGTAATAAAAATGCCATAAAACTATCCCCTATTTTGTAGACTCTATAACTTTTGCGCAAACCAATCAATAAACTCTTATTGCAATCTTTTTTACCAAAGGTACGTATCGGCCTAAACTGAGGAAAAAAAATGTTTTTTTTATATATTAATGGGGGATATTTATTATAGCAAAAAGAAAAAATATTGCTTTTCTTTCCAAAATTGTCGCTCTTTTTTTGTTTATAGCTCAAAAAATAAAAGGTGATCAAATACCACCAAAAGAAAGCTCTATTTGTGGGAAAAAAAGTACGTACATTTTGTTTGGGAGCCAAGTCGCACGACCGAATTGCAAAAAGTGCTCTGGTCTTTGGCCAGCCAAATCCCTTGGTTAATAATAATGCCTTACCTATAGGATCAACTGCTTTGTAGAAATCGGATGCGTCTGAGAATGGACCTTGGCCAGCTGCATTAATAGCACAGACACGGAACTGATATTCGCTGGCTTCTGTAAGTCCTGAGACTTTCTGTCTGGTGTCACGAATGGATTCCTTAATTACTTTGAACCATCTTAAGCTCTTCTTATCACGTTTTTCAAGGTAATATCCATTTATGTCACTTCCACCATCCACAGTAGGCCTGCTCCAGGTTACAGTCATAGTACTCTTGGTAATTGTGGCAACCTCAGGAATACTTGGAGGACCAGGTGTAACTAAAACATGAAACAGAATTATAAGTATCAACTCATATAATCATACGAAACTCACATTACATAAAGCCTAATTTGTTTTACATACCGAATGCATTTCTTGCTATTGTAGGTTCTGACTCAAGAGGCTCACCAACTCCATATTTGTTCACACCTCTAACACGGAAGATGTATTCATTTCCTTTAATTAGTTTGGTGACAGTTATGGAACATACTTCATGCTTTTCTGAGACTAATGACCACACTACTCTGCTTGTTTCACGCTTTTCTACAATGTAATGAGTTACTTTAGCTCCCCCGTCATCAGCAGGTGGCTCCCATGAGAAGGAAATCTTTTCAGCTGTCACTGTCTTGAACTGTATAAGTCCAGAAGGTGGGCCAGGTTTGTCTATATAGACAGAACAAAATCAGAAAGATCAAAAAAATAACTCAAGAGCACAGAAAACACTTAGAAAATGTTATAGAAAAAAAAAAAACTTACCAAGCATTTGCACTCGGATACTAGCTGAAGCAGAGCCCATGGCATTCTTTAGTTTAAGCTCATAAAGTCCAGTGTTGACACGAGAAGCATCCTTAATGAGGACCGATGAAAAGTCACTGGTGTTTTCAATAGATATTTGAGCACTGGTTTGTATTTCTTTTCCGTTCTTGAACCATTCAATAGTAGGCAATGGCTTGCCAGAAATGCCAAGTTTCAGTTTTACAGCGACTCCAGCCTTAAATTTCACAACATCTGTGTACTCTGGCGGTATGTCTATTTGAGGTGCACCTATAAAACAATAATATATATATACAATATAATACCAGTGCAGTATATTGATCTGTATATCTATATATCAGTGGTGATTTTATTTATATATATATATATATATATATATATATATATATATATATATATATATATCTATAAACTATATACTGTCACTTACAAGTATATCTTAGCTCAACAATGAGATGGTGGTAAAAAAATTATTCATAAATGCAACATCTGAGAAATTCAGTTATAGCATCTGTATACCAAAATTTTAGAACTTTAAATTTCCTTACCGTATGTATCAATACAAGTGATGGGTCCTGCAACATCTGATGGGTTACTTATGGAACCAACTGCATTCTTTGCAAAGACACGGAATTCATACTGATTGCCTTGAGTCAATCCAGATACACTAAACTGTGTCTCAATAACATTGGTGAAGCTGGCCTTGGTCCAACGACCATTTGGCAGATCACGTTTTTCCACAATGTATCCAGTGATTTTGCTGCCGCCATCGTATGCTGGTTTCTGCCAAGCCAGGTTCACAGAAACTTTTGTAATATCAGTTACACGGACATTTCTAGGAGGCTCTGTAAAGGAAAGACAAGAGTTAAAAATCATATTTATTCTATAACATAAAGTAGGTTGCATGTTGTTATCATTGTTTAAATGTTATGCTGTTATAATTTTGTCAGCCATTTAAAATATATCTGGATGCCAACGCAGTTAGAGATTCTTGTTGCTTGCTCTGTTAGAGCATATGTGATACAGCGGCCAATCTGTAAGTTAAAGTAACATAGCACCTCAAATCAATTGACAGCATTTACGGAATATTGCCATACAGAAAAAAAAAAACATATCCTAATAACTCACCACATGCATCAATTGCTAGTACAGGTTCCGATGGATGGCTGGCTTTTCCAATTCCAGCAGCATTTACGGCATATACTCTAAATTCATAGATAAGTCCAGCACTGATATTGGTGACCTTGAAGTGACTTGTGCGAATTATTGTCTTATTAGCTTTCTGCCACAAGATGCTGTTCCTGTCTTTCATTTCCAAGTGATACCCAATAACGTTATTGCCTCCATTAGCGACTGGCTCATGCCAACCCACAGTAATGCTCTCTCTGGTAACATTGCTGACCCATGGAGTAGATGGTGGCCCAGGTATGGCTGAAAAAGGAAACATAGTGTAAGTAGTGTATAAGGTAAAACAAAAATTTGAATTTAGATACTACTATTTAGGTATTGATATAAACTTACTGTAAGGCAGCTTGACAGTTACACTCTCAGAATCAATATGGTCACTGATGCCAAAACGATTTTCAGCTTTGATACGGAATTGGTATTCTTCTCCTTTGGTCAGTTTCATGACCTTAGTGACATTTCTGGCCACTGTAGAGGAAACTTCAGACCAAGCAGCAGTGCTTGTTTCTCTCTTCAGGACAATGTAGTTAGTAACCTGGCTTCCACCATCATAGCCTGGAGGCTCCCACTGCAGTGTTACACTGTCTTCAGTGACATCACTAATGACCACAGGACCTACTGGTGGGCCTGGTCTGTCTAATACAACAATCTTGAGTGTGGCCTTAGTGGTTCCACTGGAGTTGGATGCTGTTAATTCAAATGACCCAGCATCAGCAGCAACACTTTCTTTAAGGTTAATAATAATGCTTTCAGCTGTTGTTTCAGTATTGAACCGTAAAGTGGATTTCACATGAAGACCATCCCTGGATAGTGTCACTTTAGGAAGAGGTCTACCAGAAACTGGAATGTCAACTTTAAGATTAGAACCTGCTCTGACATATACAGTGTTACTTGGATATCCTCTCATGTCTATTTCAGGCGATTCTGAAAAATAAAAGCATGATACTTATAATTAGACACATTTTAGTGACACATAAAATATGAATTATACCATTTACAGCTAAAGTATCTATGTTATGTATTAGAGATCAGGCATGATAAATAGTAACAAATGCTCTGTCTTGATTTGTGGCAAAGTTTTATCTGTTTGGGTTGTAGCAGAATATAGTTACCTTGTGGCAACTTAAGCCCCATACACATTATTAGATTTTCTGCAGATTTTTGTCTTCAGATTTACCAAAACCATGTAGTGCAAGGGCCTTGCATACAAATTATATGGTTAAGGTTTGACCTCATATTATATGATTTTGGTAAATCTGAAGACAAAAATCTGCAGAAACTCTAATGCCGCGTACACATGGTCGGAATTCTCGTCGGAAAAAGCTCTGATGGTTTTCCCGTCGGAATTCCGACGGAATTTCGCTCTAACTGTCTTGCCTACACACGGTCACACCAAATTCCGACGGTCAATAACACCACGCCTTAAAAAAACGTTTGACTGCACTATAAAAGGGAAGTTTAATGCTTCTGAGCATGCATCGAATTGTTTCCGAGCATGCGTCGGAATTTTGCGTGTCGGAATTGCATACACACGATCGGAAAATCAGATAGAATGGTTTTCCGTTGGAAAAATTAAGAAAAGGTTCTCAATCCAAAGTCCGTCGGAAGTTCCAACAGAAAAAGACCGATGGGCATACACACGGTCGGAAAATCCGATGAAAAGCTCCCATCGGACTGTTTCCATCAGAAATTCCGACCGTGTGTACGCGGCATAATAGTGTGTATGGGGCTTTAGCCTAAGTATATAAATCATGTAAAATACTTGTTTTAGATAAGTGTATATTGAAGCTCTTATTCAATTGGTGGAATGTTAATTAGCACAATAATGTTGCAGACAAAAGTCTCTTTGATAAAATGTGTAATACCAACATTTATATTCTACAGTTCACTAAGTGGTAATAGAAAAAGTGACGTTTGATAGTCCCTGACTCAAGGCCCGTACACATGGTCAGAAAATCTGAAGATAAATTTCGTCTGATGAACGATCTTCTAATTTTCTGATCGTTAGTATGCTGCTTTTGACAGCTGATTACGGATTTTCGGCAGACAAAAACTGGATGTGCAGGCTTGAAAATTTTTGTCTGATGTGACCACAAAGTTCGATTTTCTTTTCATTAGTACAGGTTTCTGACAAAAAAAATCTGAAGAGCAAGACTAGGCATGTTTAGAAATGAAAGAACACATACAAAACAATTCAACACATTACGTCACTTCTAACGTTGAATTCTGTCGTCAGAAAATTTTCTGATGGTGAGTACCCTCTTCACTATCGATTTGAGACTAGCATCAAACAAAAAACTGACGAAAATTCATCCAATAATCTGACCATATGTACAAGGCTTTAGGTTTGTTGAGAGGGGGGAATTTTTTTTATGCAGTTATGTATATTTTTATTATATATACTGGGAAATCAAGAATATGAATAAACAGAAACAAATAATGATACAGATGCCACTGTAAGACATACTCACCAAGCCTTTCCTTAACAGTTACAGGTAGAAGAAGCTCTTTAGGATCACTGAGACCAGCCTGATTTTCTGCAAAAACTCTGAAGAAGTAGTCAACATTTTCTTTGAGGCCACGAATATCATGGTGAGTTGTCTTGACTATGGCACATTTGACCCATTTTTGTTGTCCTTTTTCTAGGGCTTCAACCAGATAACCCAGTATTTTGCTTCCTCCGTCATGTTCTGGTTTTGACCAAGCCAGTGACACACTGTCCTTTGTAATATTGGTTACTCCAAGTTTTTCTGGTGGACTGGGTCTCTCTGTTGAGCAAACACATAAAGGATGTTAGAATAGTATTTAACTAGTTTCCCTACCAAACATTGCTTTCAAATTACAGTAATCTAGTTTTAATCACAAATATAATACTAACCTGTTATCTTTACGCCTTCCTTGGTTTCTGCAGATGCTCCAACACCGAATTCATTTTCTCCAGAGATTCTGAAATAGTAGACTCCACCTTCTTGTAGACCAATGACTTTGTATGTAAGGCGATGACAGTTATTTGTCACAGAGACCCATGCCTTTTTGCTTGCTTCACGTTTTTCAATGTGGTAATTTTTAACTGGTGCACCACCATCATTCTCAGGGACATCCCAGGACATGACAGCAGATTCCTTTGTCACTTCTTTTATAACGATATTTGAAGGAGGTCCAGGAGAATCAAGAACTTTCACAACTAGTGTAAGTGTTGCAGTGTTAAGAACGTTCTGCAGTGTAAGTGTGTACTTGCCAGAATCATTCCTTGTGGCCTTTTCAATGGAAAGTGAGGTTCTTGTATCTGTGGTATCAATTGTAGCTCTTGCACGTAGATCAGAGTCTGGTTTGCTCCACATAACATTGGGAACAGGTTTACCTCTGTAAGGCACTGTCATGGTAAATGATCCACCTGCTTTGACAATCAATGTTTTACGCATTTCAGTGTCAATGTCAAAGGCAGGTTCTTCTTCTCTGTCTTTCACTATCTGTGGCTCTGTGCTTTCACTTGGTTCACTTGGACCTACTTTGTTGACAGATCTAACTCTAAATGAGTATTCTGCTCCAGAAGTCAGTGCAATTACTGCATATTCAGTACCTCTCACATTTGTTATAGCTGTTGTCCATTCAGTGTCATCAGATTTTTTGTATTCAACCGTGTATCCTGTAACTGGGGAGCCTCCATCAAACAATGGTTTTACCCAGCTTATTGTCACACTTGACCTTGTTGAGTCTACAATTTTAGGCTTAGATGGTGGTGATGGCAGGAAAACTGGATCTTCTGCACGAATTAAAGCTGAGCATTCACTTGGAGCACTAAGACCAGCAGCATTTTCTGCATAGACACGATATTCATATTCACATCCTTCCCGCAAACCAGAAGATTTAACTCTTAGGTCATACACAGGTTTTTTGTTCACACGCATCCACCTTAAGCTGTTCTTCTCACGTCTCTCAATTACATACCCTGCTATTTCGCTACCACCATCACTTTCAGGTCTTGCCCAACAAAGTGTCATAGCGTCTTTTGTTACACTTGTAATCTCCAGTGATTTTGGTGCATTTGGAACAGTATATGGATCTAATGCCTTGATGGCTTCACTTTCCAGGGGTTCTCCCACTCCATACTTGTTAACGGCCATCACTCTGAAGACATATTCATTACCCTTGAGAAGTTTTGTTACCTTGCAGGAAGTGGTTCTAAGTTCAGATTCACAGACTGTCCAGGCAATGCGGCTGGTCTCACGTTTTTCAACAACATAGTAGTCAATCTCTGCACCACCATTTTCTTGAGGAGGTCCCCAGGAAAGTGTGCACTTCTCGGCTGTTACTCCAGCAATTTGTAGTGGACCTGCAGAAGGCCCTGGTCTATCAAGTACTTTGCAGTTTACTGCTAAGGATCTTGTTCCTGCAACATTTTGTAGTGTTAAGACATACTGGCCTGAATCTCTTCTTATGCAGTCTTTAACTACAAGTACAGTACTATTGTCTGTAGAGGTAATCTCTACTCTTGCTTTTTCTTCAATTTCTTTGCCATCCTTTGTCCAAGAAACTACAGGATGAGGTCTTCCTGCAATATCAGCATTAATTTTAAGAATTTCCCCTGCCTTGACAACAACAACATCTCTGAACTTAACATCCATCATAATTCTTGGGGCATCTACATCATCTTTAACTGTAATAGGTCCTGTGGATTCAGAAGGTTCACTAAAAAGCCCTGCAGCATTCTTTGCAATAACACGGAATTCATATCTCTGGTCTTCTGTTAGTGCAGTTACATCAAAGAATGTGTCCTGGATGTTTGTAAAGTTGCATTTTAGCCAACGTCCATCTGGTAATTCCTTTCTTTCAGTAATGTATCCTGTAATCTTTGCTCCACCATCATACTCTGGCTTTTTCCATGCTAGGGAAACAGATGTTCTTGTGATATTAGTAACTTCTGGCTGACCTGGGGGATCACATGGATCTCTTGCAGCAACTGGCTCACACGATTTGCTACACTTTCCAATTCCAGCAATGTTTTCAGCATAGACACGGTATTCATACAACAGACCTTCTTCAAGACCTGTTACTTTCAGTTGTGTGTCAGATATAAGACTCTTGTTAACCTTAGCCCAGAGAATGCTGCTTCTTTCTTTTTTCTCCAGATGATATCCATTTACTTGACTACCACCATCATTTACAGGGGGTTGCCATGTAACAATCATAAAAGCCTTTGTTGAATGAGCAACACGAGGTGTTCCTGGAGGTCCTGGTGATTTGAATGGATACTGAGCAACAATTGATGAGCTGTCAGCATAATGGCTTTTTCCATATCTGTTTTCTGCACAAACACGGAATTGGTATTCTGAACCAGTTGTCAAGCGTCCAACTTTAATGGATGTTCTTGCCACTGTTGCTGATACTAGTTCCCATACTGTAGTAGTTGTGTCTCTCTTCTCAACAATGTAGTTGTTTATATGACAGCCACCATCATATTCTGGGGCACTCCAAGAAAATGAGATGCTGTCTGCACTGACATCGTCAATCTGTATGGGTCCTGGTGGTCCAGGTTTATCAAGCACAATCACACCAAGAGAAGCTGTTGCAGAACCTGCACTGTTTGAAGCAGTTAGTTCATATTGTCCAACATCATCTTTAGTTGCTTCTTTGATAGAAAGGAGTGTAGACGTCTTTGTAACTTGGACATTTACTCTAGTTGTTTGTTTTAAAGCTTGCCCATCTTTCTTCCATGTTATATTAGGCACTGGTCTTCCTCGGACTGGTACCTCAATCTTAAGATCACCCCCAGCTTTTACACTAAAAGTATTGAATAGCAGCTCAATTGTTGGTTGGATTTCAATATCCTTGGCTATTACTGGTACACCCAGTTGTCTTGGATCGCTCCTTCCTTTCTCATTTACAGCACTCACTCTGAATGTATACTCCTCACCACTTGACAAGCCTGTAATTGTTGTCTCTAGTGTTTTTACCTGAGTGCAAGTGCTCCATTTTTCACTTCCCTTGGTCTGCATTTCTACAACATAGGCAGTAATTTTGCTACCTCCATCACTCTCTGGTTTCTCCCATGAAAGAGTTGCACTGTTACGAGTTACATCTACAAGAGTAACCCTACCAGGGGGAAAGGGAGTTTCAGATACTTTAATTGGGTCTGTCGTACTTGCAGGCAGACCAATACCATGCTCATTGGCAGCCAAAACACGGAAATAGTATATGCCTCCTTCCTGGAGTTGGTCAATCTTAAATGTATTCTTGGTGCAGTTACTTGTTACTGTTGCATAAGCTTTTCTGGTAGCTTCACGTTTATCAACAATGTAGTTTGTGATCTTAGAACCTCCATCAATAAGTGGTGGTTCCCAAGACAAAGTCACTGAATCCTTTTTGATTTCTTTGACAGTCAGATTTATGGGGGCACTTGGTGAGTCAAGTACTCTAACATTAACAAATGCAGATTTTGAGCCACTGTTGTTTTCTAGTGTTAAGTTGTATCTTCCACTATCAAATCTGTTGACATTGTCAATAACCAACATTGTGTATGAGCTGGTAACTTCAATCTGTGCTCGCTCTGTAAGTTTGTCATCTGCCTTTTCCCATTTTACTTCAGGTTCAGGTCTTCCTTTGATTGTGACAAATAATCTAAGGCTTCCACCAGCCCGGACAGTAACAGTCTTTCTCAAGTCAGCATCAAGTTCAATTTCAGGAGGCTCTAATTTGTCAGCAGCGATAACTGTTCCTGGAACAGAAGCTGGTTCTCCCACTCCTTCTGAGTTGATGGCACAAATACGGAAGGAGTATTCTGTATTTTCCTTTAGTTTTGTTACTGTAAACTGTTTACCTTGCAGTCCTGTTGGAGTAGTGGCAGTAGTCCATTCATCGGCTGCTGCTTCTTTGAATTCTACAACATAACCTGAAACTGGTGCACCACCATCATAAACAGGCTTGCTCCAAGCAAGAGATACAGATGATCTAGAGGTGTCAGTTACTTTTGGATTTCCCGGAGGTCCTGGAGGATAAATGGCATCACATGCTCGATAGAAAATAGATGGTTCACTTGGTTCTCCAACGCCAGCAGCATTTTCAGCTGAGACTTTAAATTCATAGAAATGTCCATCTGTTAAGCCTGTTACTCTAAGTCTTAAATCAGTTAATCGTTTCTTGTTGCACTTTGTCCATCTAACACCTTCTTTGTCACGCTTTTCAAGAATATACCCTTCTATCTCTGCACCACCATTATCTTGTGGACGACCCCATGTTACTACCATAGAATCTTTAGTGATTGCCGAAACTTCTGGTGTTGTAGGTGCACTTGGAGGCTTATATGGATTACAAGCCAGAACTGGTTCAGATTCGAGGGGCTCTCCAATTCCATACTTGTTCACTGCGACAACACGGAAAATATATTCATTGCCTGCTAGAAGTTTTGTAACTTTGTGGCTCAAAGCCTGGACTTCTGAAGCAACCTGGGTCCAAGAAAGTCTACTTGTCTCTCTCTTTTCAATGTTGTAATATGAAATATTTGCTCCACCATCCTGTGAAGGTGGGCTCCATGCCAAATAACATTTTTCTGATGTTACACCTGTGACCTTTAGTGGACCTTCTGGAGGACCAGGGCGATCAAGAACTTTAACAGTAATAGGAATAGACTTTGTTCCACCTACATTACTGAGGTTAAGAACATATTGTCCACCATCCACACGAATACAGTCTTTAACACTTAATGTTGTCCTTTGAAGTGACGATTTTATTTCTGAACGTGCGGTTGTTACCTCAAGCCCTTTCCCATCTTTGGACCAGGTGACATCTGGAATTGGTTTGCCATGAATATCAGCTTCAAGAATGAAAGTGTCTCCAGCATTCACAACAATCACATCCTTGTATTTTGGATCAAGAGATGCTCTTGGTGCATCTATTTCATCTCGGGCAGTAATAGGTCCGGTACTTTCTGATGGCTCACTAAAGTTACCAGCAGCATTTCTTGCTATAACTCTAAATTCATATCTATCATCCTCTGTAAGTGCAGTAGCAGTGAACTCTGTTTCCAGTACATTTGTGAAGCTAGCTTTCATCCAGCGGCCATCAGGTAATTCTTTCTTTTCTACTATGTAACCTGTAATTTTGCTGCCACCATCATATTCTGGCTTTTTCCAGTGAAGTGTGACATAACTTCTTGTAATCACAATAGCTTCTGGACGGCCTGGTGGATCACATGGATCACGAGCAACATAACACTCAGACACTTTGCTAGGTTTGCCAATGCCAACAATGTTCTCAGCAAATACTCTGAATTCATACTCTAGACCTTCTTCAAGTCCATTTGTTTTCAATTTTGTGTCTTGAAGGAGAGTCTTATTCAATTTTGCCCAGAGAATACTATTTTTCTCTTTGCGTTCCACATGGTATCCAAGAACTTTGCTTCCTCCATCATTTACAGGTTCATTCCACTGCACAATCATATGATCCTTAGAAGCTGATGTGACAAATGGAGTTCCTGGTGGTCCTGGTTCTTTGTAAGGATATTGTACAACAACTGCAGTAGAATCTAAAGGTGAACTCTTTCCATATCTATTTTCAGCATAGATCCTAAATTGATACTCAGAACTTGTTGTGAGTTTTGTCACCTTAATAGTTGTTCTTGCGACTGTAGCTGACACAGTTTGCCAGGTAGTGGTGGTTGTATCACGTTTCTCTACAATGTAGTTGCTTATCTGACAACCACCTGTATATTCTGGAGTATCCCAGGAAAATATCACATAGTTAGAGCTGATCTCATCAAATCGAACAGGTCCTTTGGGTGGGCCAGGTTTGTCAAGAACAATAATGCTAAAATTTTCAGTTGCTGTACCAGCACTATTTGTTGCAGTCACTGTATATTTGCCAAAGTCATCTTTGTTGCTTTCTTTGATGTGCAATACTGTTGATACAGCAGTGTCTTCAACATTAACTCTAGTTGTCTGTTTTAGCGTTTGCCCATCTTTAGCCCAAGTAATAGTAGGTTTTGGTCTACCTAATACTGGGATGTCAATCTTTAGATCTTCCCCAGCTTGTACATTATAAGAATTGAACATTAATTTAAAGCTTGGTTCAATGGTTAAGTCTTTAGCTATCACGGGAAGGCCAAGAACCCTTGGATCACTCTTTCCTTTTTCATTGTAAGCAAGAACTCTGAAACAATATTCCTGACCAGGACTTAATCCAGAAACAACAGCACTACATGTCTTTGTTTCAGCTGCAATGCTCCATTTCTCTACCCCCTTTGGCTGAGATTCCACTAGATATCCTATAATTCTGCTACCACCATCATGCTCAGGCTTCTCCCAGATAAGTGACACACTTCTTTGGGTAACGTCAGTAAGGGTAATTTTGCCAGGTGGCAAAGGTGCTTCAGAGGCCTTTACTGCATCAACTGTTTCAACAGGTAGGCCAATACCATATTCATTTTCAGCCATAACTCTAAAGTAATAAACTGCTCCTTCTGTAAGGTTTTCAACTTTGTATGTTGTTTTATTGCATTTGGCTGTAACATTTGCATAAGCTTTTCTGGTTGATTCTCGCTTGTCAATAACATAGTTCTTTATTTTGGCACCACCATCAATGAGTGGAGGCTCCCATGTTAGTATGACTGAATCTTTCTTTATGTCTTTCACAAGCAGGTTTATTGGTGCACCTGGCGTATCAAGGACCTTAACTGTCACAAAAGCAGATTTGGAGCCACTGCTGTTCTCCAGTTTAAGAATATATTTTCCGGCATCATTCCTATCACAGCTGTCAATTGAAAGCTGGGTATAGTTGAAACCTCTTTCAATTTGTGCCTTCTCACTTAGTTCACCATCTTCTTTTGACCAGCTTATTTCTGGAGCAGGTCTTCCACTAAATGGAATTTGAATTCTAACATTTCCACCAGCTCTTACAAGTATTCCCTTCCTGAGTTCAGAATCAAGGTCTATTTCAGGAGCTTCAAGCTTGTCTTCTGGTTTTACAGTTCCTTGTACTGATGCAGCCTCACCTACACCGGCCTTATTTATAGCACAAATGCGAATCTGGTATGGCTGATGTTCGATAAGCTTTGTGATCTCATACTTTGTAACTTGTAAACCTGTTTGTGGGGTGACCATAGACCATTCTTCTTCATCTCCTTTGCATATTTCCACAATAAAGCCTTGGATTTCACTTCCACCATCATAAATGGGTTTACCCCAAACAACAGAAATAGAATTCTTAGATGTATCCACTACAT
Source organism: Lithobates sylvaticus (assembly GCA_028564925.1). Taxonomy (NCBI): domain Eukaryota; kingdom Metazoa; phylum Chordata; class Amphibia; order Anura; family Ranidae; genus Lithobates; species Lithobates sylvaticus. Next base: position 79,439,392 of record CM053031.1, read on the forward strand.
GCGGATTTGAAGGTGGTCCGGGTTTAAATATAGGGTCACATGCTTTAAAGTATGCTGTAGGTTGGCTTGGCTCACCAACTCCAGCAGCATTTTCAGCAGATACTCTGAATTCATATTCATGATCTTCTGTTAGTCCTGTGACTCTGAATCTTAGGTCTGTATTCCTGCGTTTGTTGCACTTGGTCCATCTAATGCCTGCTCTGTCACGCTTTTCTACAATGTAGCCTATGATTTCGCTGCCACCATCATTATCAGGTCGGCTCCAACAAATGGTCATAGAGTCCTTTACAATATTGGTTACTTCAAGTGACTTAGGTGAACCAGGAGGCACAAATGGATTCTTCATTAAAACTGGTATAGACTCTAGAGGCTCGCCAACACCATATTTATTTACAGCCATTATACGGAAGATGTATTCATTGCCTTCTAGGAGTTTTGTTACTTTAAGAGATGTTGTTACTACTTCAGATGCAACAACAGTCCAAGCAAGGCGGCTCGTTTCCCGCTTTTCAATGACATAGTGGGAAATATCACTACCACCATCATGTTGAGGAGGACCCCATGCCAGTGAGCATTTGTCAGATGTGACCCCAGTAACATGAACTGGCCCTTCTGGTGGTCCTGGGCGATCAAGTACTTTTACTTGAATAGGAATTGATTTTGTTCCTGCAACATTTGATGCTTGTAAAATGTATTGTCCACCATCAACTCTAATAGCATCTTTCACAACAATAAGTGCTTTGAAATCTGTGTTCTTAACTTCGCACCTAGCTGAATCTTCAACTTCTTTGTCTCCTTTGAACCACTGAATTGTTGGAATAGGTTTACCATGGACATCAGCATCTAATTTAAATGTGTCACCAGCATTAACAACAATTGTGTCTTTGTATTTTGGATCCATTGAAATTCTTGGGGGTTCTACTTCATCCTTGGCAGTTATTGGCCCTGTGCTATCAGAAGGCTTGCTAAATGATCCAGCAGCATTTCTTGCAATGACTCTGAAATCATATCTCTCATCTTCTGTAAGTCCAGTTACTGTAAATTGTGTATCAATAACATTTGTAAAGCTAGCTTTCATCCAGCGTCCTTCAGGAAGATCACGCTTTTCAACAATGTAGCCTGTTATCATACTGCCACCATCATACTCTGGTTTCTTCCAGCTTAATGTTATTGCATTTCTTGTTACAATTATGGCCTCTGGGCAACCTGGTGGATCACATGGATCTCGGGCACAGTAGCACTCTGAAACTTTGCTTGATTTACCAATGCCAACAATGTTTTCAGCATATACCCTAAATTCATACTCAATGCCTTCTTCAAGATTGGAAGTCTTGAAGTATGTGTCAGAGATAATAGTTTTATTCACCTTTGTCCACATAATACTGTTCCTCTCCTTACGCTCAAGATGGTAGCCAACGACTCTGCTTCCACCATCATTAATAGGTTCATGCCATTGTACAGCTATGCTGTCTTTTGTTATTGCTGCAGCTGAGGGTGTACCTGGAGACCCAGGCTCCTTATATGGATATTGAGCTACAACAGCTTCAGAATCCAATCCAAAGCTTCTTCCATAGCGGTTTTCAGCAAAGATCTTGAATTGGTATTCTGTGCCTGTTTTAAGTTTTGATACTTTAAGTGTTGTTCTAGCAATAGTGGCTGAAACAGTCTCCCAAACTGTAGTAGTTGTATCTCTCTTTTCCACAATGTAATTTGTAATTTGGCATCCACCAGTATATACTGGAGGATTCCATGATAAGGTAATACTATCAGCACTTACTTCATCGAATTTCACTGGACCACTTGGTGGATCAGGCTTGTCCAGTGTTATAACTTCAATGGATGCTACCTTCTGTCCAACAACATTGGATACTGTAATGGCATACATGCCAGCATCATCTTTGTTTGTTTCTTTAATATTCAATACAGTCAGGTGTGCTGTATCAGTAACATTAACTCTAGTTGTCTGTTTGAGAGCCTGACCATCTTTTGTCCAACCAACTGTTGGTTTAGGTCTTCCAGCAACAGGCACTTCGACCTTCAAGTCTTGTCCTACTTGAACACTGTAATTACTAAATGCTGGTCGTACATCTGGCTCTATCACCAGGTCTTTGGCAACCACTGGAACTGCAAGAGATCTAGGGTCACTCTTTCCTTTCTCATTCACTGCAACAACTCTAAACAGATATTCACTTCCTTGCGTTAAGTTTGTTACCAATGCCTCAAGTGATTTGACACGAGCACAGTCTGACCATTTCTCACTTCCTTTAGCTTGCATTTCTACAATGTACTGAATGATTTTGCTTCCACCATCATGTTCAGGTTTTTCCCATGACAGTGACACACTGTTCCTGGTCACATCAAGCACAGTTATTTTTCCTGGAGGCTGTGGAACCTCTGAAACCTTCACAGGCTCAGAAATTTCTGCCGGAACACCAATTCCATATTCATTCTCGGCTGTTACTCTGAAGTAATAGCTGCAAGCTTCTTGAAGTTGGTCTATTTTCCATGATGTCTTGTGGCAGTTTGTAGCAACAGCAGCATATGCCTTTCTTGTTGTTTCTCTTTTTTCAATTATGTAATTCTTTATTTTAGCACCACCATCCAATGCTGGTGGTTCCCATGTGAGTGATACAGAGTCCTTGGTGATTTCTTTTATCTTAAGGTTCACTGGGGCACTTGGAGTGTCCATAACTCTGACACTGATAAAGGCAGATTTGGTGCCGCTGCTGTTTTCTAGTGTTAGGGTGTACTTTCCAGAATCATATCTGTTAACATTATCAAGGACAAGTGTGGTGAAACTGCTGGTAACATCAATCTGGGCTGTTTCTCTGATTTCTCCATCAACTTTGGCCCACTTAACCTCTGGTGCTGGACGGCCTCTGATAGGAATAAATAGTCTCAGTGAACCACCTGCTCTGACATTAACAACCTTTCTTAGTTCTAGATCCAGATCAAGGTCTGGAGTCTCTAATTTCTCTTCAACAATAATTGAAGCAGGAACATCGGCATGTTCTCCAACACCAGCCTTATTTACTGCACATATACGGAACTTATATTCATGTTTTTCCAAAAGTTTGTCAACTTCAAGACGTGTCTCCTTAATGCCAGTTGCAGGAGTGCACATAGACCATTCATCTGTGCTGACATCACATTTCTCCACAATGTAGCTCTGGATTTCACATCCACCATCATATATTGGCTTGCCCCATGAAAGGAAAACGGATGATCTTGTAACATCCAATGCTTTGGGGTTGTTTGGAGGTCCAGGTTTGTAAATAGGATCAGAAGCCTTGTAGTAAATGGAAGGTTGACTTGGCTCACTGAGACCAGCAGCATTTTCAGCAGAAACTCTAAATTCATAAAGATGTGATTCAACTAGACCAGTTACTCTAAAGCGCAATTCACTGACAAGTCGCTTATTGCACCTCACCCAACGTATACCTTCTTTATCTCGTTTTTCAACAACATATCCAACAATTTCACTTCCACCATCAAATGCTGGCCTTTCCCAAACAACTATCATAGAGTCTTTGGTAATTGCTGTAACTTCTGGAGCTTTTGGAGCTTGTGGAACAACAAATGGATTCTTTGCTAGAACTGGTTCAGATTCAAGCGGTTCACCAACACCATATTTGTTTACAGCTAAGACACGGAAAATGTATTCATTGCCTTCTAAAAGTTTGGTTACTTTGCAGCTAAGTGTTTGAACATTTGAATCAACAACTGTCCATACTAAGCGACTAGTTTCTCTTCTTTCTACAACATAGTGGTCAATATCACTGCCACCATCTTGCTGTGGAGGTTTCCATGCTAATGAGCATTTCTCAGCTGTAACACCAGAGATAGTGATTGGTCCTTCAGGAGGTCCTGGTCTGTCAAGAACTTTAACATTAACAGGTACAGACTTTTCACCTGCAACATTCTTTAGTAGCAGAATGTACTGACCACTGTCCACTCTAATTGCATCTTTTACACTTAAAGATGTGAAGAAGTCAGTGCCCTTAATTTCAAGACGAGCTGTGTTTACAAGTTCTTCGCCTGCTTTGAACCACTGAACAGATGGTATTGGCTTGCCATGGACATCTGCTTCAATCTTAAATATTTCACCAGCATTTATTGTTATAAGTTCCTTGTACTTTGGATCCATGCTCACACGGGGTGGCTCTACCTCATCTCTTGCTGTAATTGGCCCAGTGCTTTCAGAAGGTTCACTAAAAATTCCAGCAGCATTTCTTGCAATTACACGGAATTCATATCTTTGATCTTCAACTAGTCCAGTAACTGCAAACTGAGTTTCAATAACATTTGTGAAGCTGGCCTTCATCCACCGCCCCTCAGGTAATTCTTTTTTCTCAACAATGTAACCTGTGATCTTGCTACCACCATCATATTCTGGCTTTGTCCACTGAATTGTGACTAAATGTCTTGTGACTACTATAGCTTCTGGGCGTCCAGGAGGATCACATGGGTCTCGGGCCACATAGCACTCTGATACTTTGCTTGGCTTGCCAATTCCAACAATGTTCTCAGCATAAACTCTAAATTCATATTCAATACCTTCCTCAACATTTGTTGTCTTAATTTTGGTGTCTTGAAGGATTGTTTTGTTCATTTTTACCCACAGAATACTGTTTCTTTCTTTGCTTTCCACATGGTATCCAAGGATCTTGCTACCACCATCATTTACTGGTTCATTCCATTGTACCACCATGCTGTCCTTAGTAACTGCAGTTACAAATGGTGTACCAGGTGGTCCAGGCAATTTGTATGGATATTGAGCTACTACTGCTTTAGATACCAAGTATCCACTCTTTCCATATCTGTTCTCAGCAGCTACTCTGAACTGATATTCACTTCCTGTTTTGAGTCTTGCTGCCTTTATAGTAGTTCTTGCCACAGTAGCAGACACAATTTGCCAAACTGTTGTTGATGTGTCACGTTTTTCTACAATGTAATTATTGATTGAACTTCCACCATCATATTTGGGAGGCTCCCAAGATATGATGATGCTGTCAGCTGTTACTTCATCAATTTTAACTGGGCCTGTTGGGGGTTCTGGCTTATCGAGTACAATTATGCTGAGGTGTTCTATGGCCTCTCCTGCAGTATTAGCAAGCTTGACTGTATACTGGCCAACATCTTCTTTAGATGCCTCTTTAATTGTAAGCAAGGATATGCTTTCTGTATTTTCTGCATTAACCCGAGTTGTCTGTTTTAGTGGTAGACTATCTTTGTGCCATGTAACTGTTGGCTTAGGACGTGCAACAAATGGAACTTCAACCTTAAGGTCTTCTCCTGCTAAAACACTGAATGTATTAAACAGAAGCTTAATTGCTGGTGCAATCACAAGGTCTTTAGCAACTACTGGTACTCCAAGCTGTCGTGGATCACTAATTCCTTTTTCATTTTGAGCTGATACACGGAACATGTATTCTTCCCCTTGTGTCAATCCAGTTACCTTGGCTTCTGTTGTTTTCACAGTTGCACATGTTGCCCACTTCTCACTGCCCTTGCTTTGCATCTCTACAATGTAACCCACAATTCTGCTTCCACCGTCATGTTCTGGTTTTTCCCAAGACAGAGAAACACTATTTCTTGTTACATCATCCACAGTAATCTTTCCTGGTGGAAGTGGTCTTTCGGATACTTTTACTGATTCTGAGGTTTCAACAGGTAACCCAATTCCATATTCATTTTCTGCAAGGACTCTAAAGTAGTAGTTACAACCTTCTTGTAAATTTTCAATTTTCCAGCTGGTCTTATGACAGTTAGCTGCCACTGTTGAATATGCCTTTCTTGTTGATTCACGTTTCTCTACAATGTAGTTCTTAATCTTAGATCCTCCATCAACAAGTGGAGTCTCCCATGTCAATGTAACAGATGACTTAGTGATTTCCTTTATTTTCAAATCTTGTGGTGCTCCTGGTGTATCAAGCACTCTGACATTTACAAAAGCTGACTTACTTCCAGAGCTGTTTTCTATTGTTAGCATATACTTTCCACTGTCAAACCTGTTTACATTTTCCACAACTAATAGAGTATAGGAGCTAGTTGATTCAATGGTTGCTCTTTCTATGGGTTCACCATTTTTTGACCACCTAACTTCTGGAGCAGGTCTTCCTTTAATTGGTACAAACAATCGTAAAGTGCAGCAAGCTCTAATGCTAATGACTTTGCGTAGTTCAGCATCCAATTCAATTTCAGGTGGAAGCATTCTTTCTTCAGCCTTTGGTGATCCTGGAACAAGGGCAGGCTCACCAGCTCCTTCTGAGTTTATAGCATATATCTGGATTTTATATTCTTGGTTTTCCTTAAGTTTTGTGATAGTAAATGAAGTAGCTTTAAGTCCAGCTAGTGGTGTAACAACTTTCCATTCATCTTCTTCAGGTAAAGATATTTCCACATTGTAGCCAGTTATTTCTGAACCCCCATCATAGACTGGTTTGTTCCAAGCAATTGTAATGGATGATTTGCTTGTATCTAGAACTCTTGGGTTTCCAGGAGGTCCAGGCTTGAACACTGTGTCACATGCCTTGTAGAATGGACTGCATGGGCTTGGTTTACTCATTCCAGCTGCATTTTCAGCCATTGCTCTAAATTCATACTCATGGCCTTCTGTGAGCCCTGACACTTTGTATCTTAAATCAGTGAGGACTCTCTTATTGCACTTAACCCAACGGAGTCCTGCTTTGTCACGGCGTTCAACCACATAGTTTGTAATTGGACTGCCTCCATCAGAGTCTGGATGTCCCCAGCAAACAATCATAGTGTCTTTTGTGATTGTTGTTACTTCTGGTGTTTTGGGTGGATCAGGTGGTATGTATGGATTAACTGCAAGAGTAGGTTCTGACTCCAAAACTTCTCCAACTCCATACTTGTTGACAGCCATAACACGGAAAATATATTCATTTCCTTTCAGCAGTTTTGTAACCTTGAATTTCGTTACTTGGATATCTGTTGCCACATTTGTCCAAGCCAATCTACTGGTTTCACGTTTTTCTACAATGTAGTGATCTATCTTGGCACCTCCATCATCCAATGGTGGCAACCACGACAGCACACATTTTTCAGAAGTAACTTCAGATACAGCCAATGGACCTTCACAAGGACCTGGTCTATCAAGAACTTTAACATTAAATACATGTTTAGCAAGTCCTCCAGGGTTAGAAGCGGTAAGTGTGTATGCACCTCCATCTTTTCTTGCAGAGTCCTTATTTATCAAAGCAGCGGAGAAATCTGCTATTTTTATTTCTAATTTAGCTGTATCCTCTAGGTCCTTTCCTTCTTTTGTCCATGCTAGTGTTGGAATGGGACGTCCAGAAACATCAGCATCAAGTCTGAATATCTCGCCAGCCTTAAGAATGATGATATCTTTGAACTTGGCATCAACCATTATTCTTGGCTCTTCTATATCATCTCTGCATGTTATTGCATCAGATGGTTCAGATGGTTGACTGACTGCACCAGCTGCATTTCTTGCATTTATTCTAAACTCATACTCTGCATTTTCAGTTAACCCACTAACAGTAAACTCAGTTTCTAGAATGTTACTAAAGTTAGCCTTTAGCCACCGGCCATTAGGAAGATCTCTTTTCTCAACTGTATATCCAGTGATTTTAAAGCCTCCATTATATTCAGGTTTTGTCCACTGTAGAGTCACTGAATGTCTAGTGATATTTAGGGCAACTGGTTTACCTGGTGGATCAATTGGATCCAAGGCAAATGTTGGCTCAGAGGGCTTACTTGGTTTACTCTTGCCAGCCATGTTTTCAGCTACTATACGGAATTCATAGGCAATACCATCTGTTAGACCTGAAGATTTATATATATTTCCTACAAATAGAGTCTTGCTGATTGTCTGCCACAGAATGCTGTTTCTCTCTTTTCTTTCAATATGGTAGCCTAAGATTGGACTTCCACCATCAGTAACAGGTTCATTCCAGCTGATGGTCATTGAATCCTTTGTAACAGCAATAACTTGAGGTGTGCCTGGGGGTCCAGGGACCTTAAATGGATAAGCAGCAACAACAGACTCTGAGTTGAGAGCTGGGCCAGTTCCATATCTGTTTTGAGCCTTAACACGCAATTGATATTCCAATCCTGTTGTTAATTTTGTTGCTTTAAATGTTGTGCGTATTACAGTAGAGGCCAGTTCAGTCCAAGATGTGCTGTTGGTTTCTCGTATTTCCACAATGTAGTTGCTTATTGGAACACCACCGTCATTCTCAGGGGGATCCCAGGACAAAGTAATAAAGTCAGATGAAATTTCATCAAATTTGATGGGTCCTGTTGGAATTCCAGGAATATCATGTACCTGGACAGAAATTATATCACTTACTTCTCCAACAATGTTTTTAGCTGCCAAAGTGTATTTTCCAGCATCGGTTCGTATGCATTCATTGATATTTAAGATAGTGGCAGTTGCTGTTCTTTCCACATTAACTCTCTGAGTTTCTCTAAGAAGCTGATCACCCTTTTTCCATGTTACAGTCGGTTTCGGTCTTCCAAGAACTGGGATTTCAACTTTGATGTTATCACCAGCTTTGGCAAGGACAGTCTTTTGATAAATGCCACGTAAGTCAAATTCTGGAAGCATCTGCTGTTCTCTGACAACTACTGGTCTGCTTTCCCGTGGATCACTTCTTCCTGCACTGTTGACAGCCATCACTTGGAACACATATTCTTCATTCTCATTTAGGTTTTTCACTACATAGTCCAGTGATTTTACTGTTGCAATATGTGTCCATTGATCAGAACCTTTCCTCTGGGCTTCAATTACATAACCTGTAATCTTGCTTCCACCGTCATGTTCTGATTTTGGCCATGCAAGGCTTACACTGTTCTTGGTAATGTCCATGATGTTTAGGCTTTCAGGAGGAGAAGGTGCTTCGGATGCTCTTATTGGTTCAGCGGTTTCAGCAGGTTCACCAATGCCAAACTCATTCTCTGCCTGTACTCGGAAGTAGTATTCACATCCTTCTGCCAAATTTGGAACTCTTAGAGAGCACTTCTGGCAGTTGGTTGTTATTGTTGAATAAGCTTTTCTTGTAGATTCCCGTTTTTCAACTATATAATTTGTAATACGTGATCCACCATCTATGAGTGGCATATCCCACTGCAAGGTGATGCTGTCTTTTGTAATATCTCTTGCTTTAAGGTTTGATGGAGGTCCTGGTGAATCCAAAACTTTGACATTGACAAAGCCAGATTTCTTTCCAGCTGCATTTTCAAGAGTCATGGTGTATTTTCCAGCATCATATCTGTTGCACTCTGTAATGATTAACAGAGAAAATGACTCTGTGTTCTCAATGTTGGCTCTTATCCTCAGTGGAACATCACCTTTCATCCATGTGATTTCAGGTGTGGGTCTTCCCTTAATCGGTACAAAAATACGAATGCTTAGTCCAGCTCTAACAACAAGAGTTCTTCTTAGTTCAGCATCCAGCTCAAAATCTGGAGTTTCTTCACGATCCTTAATTTCAACATCATCAATTTGCGCTGGTTCACCAGTTCCTGCAGCATTAATTGCACGGATTCTGAATTTATATTTTGCCCCAGGCTGGAGGTTTGCCACTACAAATTCAGTGATTCTAAGTGCTGTCCCTGTTGTATCTTTCACCCATTCTTCTTCACCGTCCTTTTGGTGTTCTACAACGTAGCCAATTATGTCAAGACCACCATCATAATGAGGTTTGCCCCAGTGCAGTGTGGCAGTAGATTTGGTTGTGTCTGTGACTTTTGGATTAGATGGTGGACCTGGTGGATCTATAATAAGAAACAGAAACCAAAACATTAATAATCTGAAAACATAAATCTCAATATTTTAGTAACTAAAAATATTCACTTTCTTCATAAATTTTATGTGCACTCCAAAAACATAACTACTTGTATCCTTGTATATAGTAGCTATATGTTTGTTATTAAAATTTTTACAGTTGTTTTATTTTGGCAGACAAGAGGTCTTTATCCTTGAGAGGGCCTTTTAAGAATAAGTTCATCTTTTGGAACATATTACATATTCCACCTGTATTTAGGGTGGAACATGTACCATGTTCCAGCAGCTTTAGCCTCTTCTCCTCACCTCCTTAGGGCGCCTACAGTGCACTGTTAATGGGAAACTACAAGTACCAACAGCATTTGCAGCTGTTGGCTTTTGTTTCAATGAACTACCATGGCACTGTTATGCGGTTTGGTAGTTCATTCTCTCTTCCTGTCAGTGTGTATCTGCCTTCCCATACGAGGTACGAGCAGACAAATACACAGACTGCAGGAGTCTTGCATGTGACCCGTGATCTGCTGGTCCCAGGTGCAATGGTTTACAAGCTCCATGTAAAAAAATAAAATTCAAATTTTTAACTGCAAACAGATGTGCATTTATTATGCTTTTTTTTTTTTTTTTCATACACTGTACCCCAGGCAGATGAAAAATGTCAATTTATGTGGCTATTTGTTCAGTAAAAATCATAAATGATATGTTTTTTAAGAAACTAGGGTAAGTAACTGAATTTGACATGATATAAGCTTCTAGCAACACCTATAAAGTATAACTCAGACTAAGAGACTAATGCCACAGCCGGAATTTCCAATGGAATTTCCAATGGAAAAAGTCAGATGGGAGCTTTTCATTGGATATGCCGACCGTGTATGTCCCCTCCTGACTTTTTCTGTTGGCATTTCCGACGGACTTTGATATAGAGCTTGTTTTGCCCGATTGCCTGATGAAAAGTCCGGCCGTGTGTATGCAACATAAGAAAAAAAAAAAGCAGAACAAGGTGCAAATCAATTGGGCCATGTGCTTTAAAGAAAGAGTGTGATAGACAGTTATATTATGGGAAAGGCACATATAAGACAGATGTAAAGGCTGCATATCAATGTAGCAAAGTCAAAAAAAGAAATACGTATACAATTCTTTATTTTGAAATATTCCAATGTCATGTTGCAATTAAAATATGAGCTCTGGCTATAGGATACAGAACATATTCCATAGTACAGCAATGCAAACACAAATATACACAGCATTACATTACATAATATTTGACTGTGTCAAACATTATGTAATGTAACATAACATTCACAGTCAAACATTATGTAATGTAACGCTGTGTATATTTGTGCTTGCATTGCTGTACTATGGAATATGTTCTGTATTCTATAGACAGAGCTCATATTTTAATTGCAACATGACATTGGAATATTTCAAAACAAATAATTTTATACTTATTTATTTTTATGACTTTGCTGCTAAAAAAACCTTGGGTGAACCTTCCCATATTGAGTGACAGACAGTTGAGCTCATTGGTCTGCATTTTTTTGGTAATTTTCCAGACATGGGCTGAATATAGTAACAAGAGCTAGTTGTATTGTTTAAATGTAGTAGGGAAAACTAGGTTTTCAAACTGTCTTTGTAAATTTAAAGAATAAATGGACATGAATACAAATCCCTTGGTGGGTAAAACAGCTCTCTCATGTGAGATAGCTGTGTATTTACTGTAGCTGTTTGCCTGCAGTTTAACTTTAACTTGAAAAGAATGTGCAGCTTAATTTTTTTAGCTGTTGATACATGTACTTTTGTTATCGCCTTGCAAATAATGTATTGCTACAATTTATTTTTGACACATGTACTAAATAATGTGAAACATACTTCTAAAAATCTTAAAATTACTCACATGCAATATCTTTGGTCAGGACCGGTAGAGAAGAATCACTTGGTGGTCCCACTCCAGCTTTATTTTCTGCGCTTACTCGGAATTCATACTCATTGCCTTCTGTGAGTCCAGTCACTTTAAGTCTAAGGTCGAAAACTGGTTTCTTTGATGCTCTCACCCATCTCAATCCCTTCTTCTCTTTTCTCTCAACAATGTAACCTGTGATTTCGCTACCACCATCATCAACTGGACGTTTCCAAGCTATGGTTATTGTATCCTTAGTTACATTTGTTGCTTCTGGTTTGCCAGGAGGACCAGGAGGACCTAAGTAAGGAAATACATGCATACATAAGCATGGCTATTCTGTTAAGGATACATTTTAAGTTAATTGTTCCATTTTATTACTTACCAAATCTGTCCACCATCTTCACTGGCTCAGATTGTACAGGTTCACCCACACCATATTGATTAACAGCAGACACACGGAAGATGTATTCATTGCCTTGGATCAATTTGCTGACAACATGTCTACATGACTGAATGTTTTCAGCCACCAAAGTCCAAAGCAAGCGACTGGTTTCTCTCTTTTCAAGAGTGTAAGAGGTTATTGGTGAACCTCCATCTTCAGCAGGAGGAGTCCAGGTGAGCGTAGCTTTTTCTGCAGATACGTTGCTCGTTTCAATTGGTCCTGGAGGGCCAGGTACATCTAAAACTTTGACATGAACATGCTCTTCTTTTGTGCCAAAAGGATTGCTGGCTGTTATTGTATACTCCCCAGAATCTTTACGGGATGCATATTTCACAGATAGGGTGGATGATGTTGGACCCGTTTCTATCTGCACAATATCAGATGGCTTAAAGTCCTTTCCTGCTTTGGACCACACAGAGGTTGGAGGTGGTTTGCCAAGAATTTTTGTTGCAGTCATGACAATTGTATCTCCTGCTTTAACTGTTAAACCTTCTTTAACAGCTGGATCAATAACAATTGTGGGTGCCTCTGTGAATAGAATTTAAAATCAAAGGTCAGGAAATATTTTAAGTGATACAGCTATATATCAGAAAACATTACCATAAAGGCTGCTTGACACATACCATACTCCTCCTTGCAAACAACAGTTCCAGTTGTCTCTGATGGAGGACTAATGGCACCAGCAGTGTTTTTAGCTCTTATTCTGAATTCATATTTTCCACCTTCTATAAGATCATTAACAGTATATGCACATTCCTGAACATTGACATGGTTGGCCTTCATCCAGCTCTTTGCTGGTAAATCACGTTTCTCAACAACGTATCCAACCAGTTTGTGTCCACCATCATATTTTGGTTCTGTCCAGATAAGCGTTGCTGAACTCCTAGTGACACTGATCACCTCAGGTTTACCAGGAGGATCTAAAAGGAATCAAGAAATCAGTATCATGTATTTAAACACATCACTGCATTCATTTAACAAGGACTTTTGCACTTACCAATTGGATCAAGAGCCACAACTGACTCAGATGGCAGACTTGGTTTCCCAACTCCAGCAAGATTGATAGCCATAACTCTAAATTCATATTCTAGGCCTTCAGTTAAACCTGCAACTCTGTAGTCCCTCATTCTTAGTGGAGTGGTACTGGATCTTTTCCAGAGCAGGCTGTTTCTTTCTTTGACTTCAATGTAATAACCTAAACAACAATGCAATATCAAAGTTACAACCTACATTGCAAAATGTTTTAGCTTGATAGCATATACATTTGCAATGCACAACATGCAGGTAAAAACATCAGATCATTTTTTTTTACTGTTGATGCAATGGTCATTCTAAAGCTACAATACACCCATAGCTTAGAAATGCCCTCATTCAGTCTTTAGGGAACCTAAACAATAGGCACAGCTGTATATGGTCTCTGGTGGAGCCATATACTATCTTGCAGTTTATAGCTGGAATATGTTAACATGTTAAAAAATATATATATTTTAACGTGAACAATTTAACCTGCAGCTACATACATGATATATGAACATTCTTTTGACATTGCTTCCAATTGCAAAGTATCTGTTTTTTGTTAAAAAAACTTACCTGTGATTGGTGACCCACCAGTCTTCCTTGGGTCAACCCAGGTGAGGTTTGCAGAATCGTGCCTTATTGTCACAATCGTTGGTGGCGGAGGAGCATCTGGTACATCTAGAAGACATAGTTAATGTAATTAGTCAACTTAAATTCTAGATGCAGGTGTGTATATTTTTAAACCGCCCCCTTGCTTATGATGGCTTACCAAATGGATGCCTTGCCACAATTGAATCTGATTTAAGGCCTTCACCAACCCCATACTTATTTTCAGCACTGACTTTGAAGATGTATTCAGTTCCTTCATGGAGTCTGGTAACTCTGAATGATGTCTTCTGTACAGCAGAAGCACAGGTTACCCACTTATTTGTCACAGAGTCTCTCTTTTCCAGGATATAGTTTGTAATTTCTGAACCACCATCATCTTTTGGAGGAGCCCAGATCAGTGTGATAGCATCTGCAGTCACTTCATCAAACTTAACTGGACCTGTTGGAATTCCAGGTTTTCCCACTACTTTCACAAAGAGGGTAGATTCTTTGGTGCCAGCTGGATTTTTCAAAGTGATTGTGTATTTTGAGGCATCATCTTTCTGGCACTCACGAACTGTCAAGGTAGTGTTCACAGCAGTAGACTCAACAGTTACTCTACCACTTTCAGTCAAAGCCTTGTCTTCACTTTTTCTCCATGTAACTGTAGGTGCAGGCTTACCACTGACTGGGATTTTGAGTCTGAAAGAGCTTCCCTCCTTGGCAATGTAGCATAAATCTGGCAGATCCTTTAAGTCTAGATTTGGTGCAACTGAGGAAAAAACACTGGTATTACTAAAGGAATGCAACATTAACACTGATTTGATTACTAAATGGTTATTGACATGCTTCAGATTGGGTAATATACACATACCAATATCATCCCTGGCTACAATTGAAATTTCATTTGGAGAACTGAAACCAGCATCATTTTGGGCGAGCACTCTAAAGGTGTACTCCTTTCCTTCAGTCAGATCTTTCATTGTGTACTGAAGATTTTTTGATCTCATTACATCTTTCCACTTGTCCTCGGAGATCAAATTCTCTACAACGTATCCAGTGATACGACTTCCTCCATCACTTACTGGTTTCTTCCATGCAATGGTGCATGATGATTTTGATACAGCCAGTGCTTTCAGATCTATAACTGGCCCAGGTTTTTCTAAAAGAACCAGACAAAAAAGCACATTAATTAATATTGTCAGAAATAAGGAAGCCATGCCCAATGTGTAAAAATCTCAATGCCATATCATCTCTGCTGCAGCATTGTTTAATAACATATATATACAACTAATTACTTACCAGAAGCTTTCACAGCATCATGAGTTTCACATGGCTCACCAATGCCATATTCATTTTCTGCCAACACTCTAAAGAAGTAGGCCTTGCCTTCTTCAAGGTTAGTGATCCTAAATGATGTTTTAGCACAGTCAGTTGATACTGTAGACCAAGCCTTTCTGTCTGCATCACGTTTTTCAACAATATAATTCTTGATTGGACTACCACCATCAATAACTGGGGGATCCCATGAAATCATGGCTGAGTCCTTGGAGGTGTCTTTAATGATGAGGTTTACTGGTGGTCCAGGAGTATCTATAATAAATGAACACATTTTTTAAAATATATGTATGCAGAAAAATGTGATAATCACATTAAAACTTTAACTAATCTATAAAAATTACCAACCCCAACTGCACCTCCTTTAGCTGCAGAGATTGTGCACATGCTGTGACCATGACAGGAAGTATACCCCCAGGTGGATGGGGCCGTGCTGCAACCATGGTTGCGGCACGGTGATGCTGCATTTAGTGGGTTAAAGCAGGTGTTAAGGAGGTGACATATTGCATTTTCACCACCTGTCAAATGTTTCTGAAAAGTGATGGGCTATTTTTCAGAGGTGCAGCAGTCTGTGCTGCTATCGTGAAGTCTTAAAAAAGCAGTCCTGATCGTAAAGGAACAGGGGTCAAGATAAAAAGTAATGTAAGTACATACTGTATATACACACACGTGTGCAAACATACACAAACATATATACAGTGGAACCTCAGATTGCGAGTAACGCGGTTAACGATCATTTTGCAATACGAGCACTGTATTTTTTAAAATCATAACTCGGTTTGCGAGTGTTGTCTCGCAAAATGAGCACAATTCAGGCCAAAGCCTGTGCAGTACCGTGTTTGGCCTGAGGTGGGGGGGTCGCTGGAGCCAAGCTTCACCGATCAGCACCGCTTTGAAATTCACGGAAAGGCCAGAGGACAGCTCTGCTGACCTCGGCAAACCTCTGGAACGGAGTCTTTCCGAGGTTTGCCGAGGTCAGCCGAGGTGTCCTCGGGCCTTTCCGGCTCTCGAGCGCCTCCCCACCTCTGGCCACATGTGATATTGCATGCCATTTAAGTCAATGCAGAACAAATTATTTTCGTTTCCACTGACTTCAGTGGGGAAACTCGCTTTGATATGCGAGTACTTTGGATTACGAGCATGCTCCTGGAACGGATTATGCCCGTAATCCGAGGTTCCACTGTACATGTGCGCACACACACAATCTTTTTGAAATCTGCATTACTATACCTGGACTTGCTGCTGGGTACTGCATTTCCGGCAATTGCCCTGTAGGGGGAGGTGGAGAGCCCAGGACTCTGGAAGACACCTCCCCCTTCCTCTGCTCTGCACATAACTATGCTGACCGAGCTCCCGATATACTGTTGTTTTTGCAGAAGAGCGGGAGCTCAGTCAGATCTGAATGCCTTTCTGTACCAGGATGCCCCAGCACCCCTAACAATCTATGTTGGCACCCCGCTTGAAAAAAGCTGGGTAAGACTAATGGAAATCAAGAAAAACATTTTAAATGTAGGAAAAGCAGGCACTTGGATGTGCTCTTTGTCCCCAATGTTGTTCTCTAAGAAGCCCTTTTATCTTACTTTGTGCCACACTGTTTGAACCTTCAGTAATTTAACAGTAAATATCATTTACTTACCAAGCACTTTGACAACAATAGTATATGACTTCACACCACTGCTGTTCTCTAGTGTCAAGATATATTTGCCAGCATCATACTTGTTGACATTTTCACAACGCAGGAAAGTGTCATGAGTTGTAGTCTTGATATCAAGTCCCTGCCTTTCTTTAATGTTTGCATTCAGTTTAGACCATGATATCTTTGGGTCTGGGCGCCCTCTAACAGGTACATAGATCCTCATTGTAACACCAGCACGGAGCACAAGAGCTTTTCTCAGTTCAGCATCAAGCTCTCCTTCAGGTGCAACTGTTTGATAAAAGAAAAAATAATTACATTACATTCAGGCAAACAGTAACAAAATAAAGTGAATCGTAATAATAAATGTACTTACTTAAAATGTCTTTAGCAGTATGTTTGTCTGGAATTTCACTGGGATCACTGTAACCAATTTTATTCACTGCTGAGACACGGAATTGATATTCAGTGCTTTCCATCAGGCCAGTAACAGTGTAGTGGGTGTCCTGCAGGTTTTTGGGCAAGTTGCATCGCACCCAGTTATCTGTGTCTGCTCGTTTAACTTCAACCAGGTAACCAATTATGGGGCTGCCACCATCATAAGCAGGTTTACTCCAGGACAGGCTTATACTGCTACGGGTTGTGTCAACAACCTTTGGGAAAGCAGGTGGTCCAGGTGGATCTAAAAAAAAATACAAATATTTAATAGACTGTTAGTCAAAACAAAATCATAATTTGGATTTTATCCACTGGAGGTCACAACTTACACTGAGGATCAATAGCAATTACTGCCTTCGATGAGTTGCTAGGCTTGCCTGGTCCAGCTTTGTTCAAGGCAGTCACTCTGTACTCATATTCAGTACCTTCTTGAAGTCCTGTTGCTTTTACTGTTCTATCCATTACAGGTTTCCTGGTTACCTTGGTCCAATTGAAAGACTTTGTGTCACGCTTTTCAAGCATATATCCAGTTATTGGAGAGCCACCATCCTCAGCTGGTGCTTTCCAGCTTACAGTCATGTGATCCCTTGTAATGTTACTTATTACTGGTGGCTCACACTGTCCAGGTACATCTGTGAAGAAGAATATTTTTTTTTTTAAATAAAATGAGAGAGAAAAAAAAGGAACTTTAACTAATTAAACTTTTGAGCTTCTCTGCTTTTGAAAGCCTCAGTATACATTTAACGTATACCTTAAAAACCTCAGTATACATTTAACATATGTCTTACCATATGGGTTCTTAGCAATCACAGACTCAGTTAGGATAGGATCTCCAACACCATATTTGTTTTCAGCAGATATACGGAACTGATACTCATGTCCTTCAATCAACTTCTCCACGCTGCAACTGGTGGTTTGCACATTAGCAGTCACTTGTGCCCAGTTAGGACGACTTGTTTCACGCTTGTCAATTACATAGTTTGTAATATCAGAACCGCCATCTTCAAGTGGTGGCTCCCAGCTAAGCATGGCCCGATCAGTATACATATGGTTTATCTTAACAGAAGCAGGAGGTCCAGGTTTATCTAAAGAAAGATTAACATACAGAGGTCTTGACATTTTGTAGACATCATTTATGGAGTTTTAGTTAATTAACTAACATCTAAGGTAAAACATTTTTTTTTACATAAACCAACTACGCTCATCCAAGGGTCTTTAAAAATGTCTACAGTCCATTTTTATCCTTGTCTGACACCCTGAAGTATGTTAATGCTCGGTGCCTCTGTGCATATCTTAGTGTATCTTAGTATATCTTAGTGACAAGGATGAAAGTGGAAAGTAAAAAGTGCACACATGCAGAAAAGTGTTAAGGCACACAGACAAACCTATTCAGGCAGTGCTTCAGCTGACTCAGGCTGAACTGCATTCAGACTCTGCAGCCTGTGCTAATGAAGCCAGAAGAGCTAAATCAGAGCCTGTCATTACAATTGCTCTCCCTTTTGCAGGCAGTTGCACTATCATTAGTACACATCACCCTCCCTTCATGGCGGATTGGTAAGGAATGCAGTGCTGTCACAGAGGGGTTCCTTCTGTAGCAGCGTCACTACCCATATTCACAGCAAGTCAACCACACAGGGATAATGAGGATGATGACCCTTACCCACATTGTGCAGTGCCCAAGTTGGCATGCCCTGGCTGGCATGCACAGAATAGATCTCCTCTGAGCTGCAGCCATGAACAACGTGTGCAGTGAGTGAGTGCACAGTGGATGCCATTTGCCTTGGGGCTTGTGTGCAATGGACACACTGCAAACATTACCAATACACCAATACACAACTGGTACAAATATATTCTGTGATCAAATTACAGTTGTAAGGTAGTTAGTGATTAAAATTCATGTTTTTGAAATTTAGTGTGATAGTTAAAAACAAGTAACATGAACATACCTAGGACTTTGAGCTTGATAGTTGCAGATTTGGAGCCACTGGCATTTTCTGCCACAATACTATATTCTCCTGTTTCCTTGCGGTTAACACTGAACAGTTCCAGAAGGAATAGGTTCCTCTTGGATGATATTTTAATACCTTCAGCAGGTTTTACAACTTCCACGTCCTTTTTCCAGGTGACTGTTGGCATTGGCTTACCAAATACTTGAGCATCAAGACATACATTTGCTCCTGCTTTGACAGTGATCAGGGATCTCATCTCTATACTGAGGTCGATCTTGGGTGGAACTGAAAATAAAACAATCAAAGAGTCAAAATTAGAATGCTCTAAACTATTTTTATTTCTGGGTTTGATTTTAGCAGTTTTTAAATACTTGATTATGAAGGTTTTATGTAGCTTATGAGAGTTTATTCATGTCTGTATTATAAAGCTGATGTAAATGATATGCTTGTCTAATGCAATATACTTTGCACCATTAAGAGCCACATTTGTTTGCTTTCTCTTAGATAAATGTAATTGGATTAATACCATTTTCTGCCTGAATGACAACTGGATCTGATGGTTCAGATGGCCTGCTGATGTTGATGGCAGTCTTGGCAATTACTCTGAACTGGTATTTCTCATTCTCCTCCAAGCCGGTAACAGTAAATTCTTCTGTTGGGACTTGAGAAGCAGTAGTGTTGCACTTCACCCACTTTTCACCAGGAAGTTTGCATGCTTCCACAATGTAGCCGACAATTTTACTTCCACCATCGTGCTTTGGTCTTGTCCATACAAGGGACACAGTGCTCCTTGTGATATCAATAACTTCAGGTTTTCCAGGTGGATCTGTAAATTAACATTATTTTTAAGATATTTCAAATAAAATGGGCAGTTTGGTGGGGATAACATTGTCTTGCAATACACATTATACATACCAACTGGTGCTCTTGCAGTGACATACTCAGTAGGCTTGCTTGGTTTGCTTGATCCAGCTCTGTTTAGGGCAGAAATTCTGAAACTATACTCCAAGCCTTCAATCATGCCAATGCATGGATATTCTGTTGAGCGCACTGCAGTGTCATTGGCCTTGACCCACAAAAGGCTATTTCTTTCCTTACGTTCAATAGCATAACCTGTAATGGGGCTCCCTCCATCATTATCAGGTCTATCCCATGCAACAAATATGCAGTCTTTATTAACCTTGGTAACACGGGCATTCTTTGGTTCGCTGGGAACATCTGAAATAAAAAAATAATACTTTACATTTAATTTAAAGTGCACCTGTCTCACATTAATTTACATTTTAATATAATTAAACATGAAAGGATGCTCTGGACCTTTGTGAAGCATGTAAAGATTAGACAACATACTGAGGACAATGAAGAATGTCACAAAAGTTTAATACCTGCAATCTTTCATTATTATGCTATGTCTATATATATTATAATACATAGCATATAAATTTGCTTTTAATTTAGATTAAATTGATTGTAAGTGAGTTGAAAAAAAAGGTTTATACTTGGAATTGCACAGAGCGGCTCCAAACCTCCTCTTCTCGGGTCCCAGCCGGCGCACCTGGCTCTTCCTCCCCTGGCGAGTGATTGCCCCATAGAAAGCCGCTTCCTACAGAGGCACTCACACAGCCTCGCTCCCGATCCTCGCTGTCTGCATCTATTGATAAAGACAGCGGTGCTCGGCCCCACCAACGCTCCTCATCACTGGCTTTGATTGACAGCAGCAGGAGCCATTGGCCCTTCAGCAAAGCCAGTGAGACCAGGAAGTGAGGGGAGAGAAGAGCTGCAGATGGGCACAGTGCCGGATTGAATGAGGGTTCAATTAAGTAAAAGGAGAGGTAGGGGGATACATTGCAATGAATGCAATAATGTAAAAAAATGTTTAGGCTTTAGAACCATGTTTCTGCTTAAATTCGGTAGGTATTTTAAAACAAGCTGGTGCTTTCAATGCAGTAGTAAATGTTGGTTGGTTTACATACCGAATGGAAATTTAGCAACAACCCGATCAGATGTAATTGGTTCTGATACTCCAAAGCGGTTCTCAGCACGGACCCTGAAGATGTACTCTTGTCCTGGGATAAGTTTTCCAACACGGCAACTAGTTTTGGTGACTGATGTAACAGCTGTGATCCAGTCTCCCCTGCTTACATCACATTTTTCAACTACGTAGTTGGTAATGTTGCTACCACCATCTTCAAGAGGCAAGTGCCATGAGAGTGTGCAGGCATCAGAATCTATATCAGAAATCTCAAAGGGTCGTTCTGGAGGACCTGGAATGTCTGTAGAAAACCAACAACATATTAGTGATCTTTTTTGTATCTGATTCCAGTAAAAAATATCAGGCCTAAATAAACTCATACATACCCATAACAACTACACGGATATTTTGAGTGGCAACACCAGAGCTGTTTTCTGCAGATAGTGAGTAATATCCACTGTCTTTCCTTGTCACATCTTTTATTATAAGCACAGTGGAATTCTGTCCTTTGTGTACAGCCAAACGACTTGATGGATTAACATCAACATCCACTTTCATCCATTTAGAGACAGGTGCTGGTTTTCCGTAAACATGGGCTTCAATTCTTAATTTCTGTCCTGCTTTGATGCTGATATGATCAGGCATTAGAATCTTAGGTGGCACTATAAATAAATAAATACATACATACATACATTAAGCAGATTTCTAAATTATAACCTACCTGAATGATTAATTATTCAACCTAAAATTCTTTCTCTAAAGGCTAAGTTCACCTTTTGCAAGTAAAAAAATGTGCATTTATCATTTTTTTTCTTAGGAGCCTGTAAAGCATTGCACCCACGATCAACAGATCCCCAGTACAATGTCAGGCTTTTGCATATTGTCCGTATAGCTGTCTGCCTGTACCTCTGATACAGGCAGGCAAATATTGAAGTCCAGGAATATCAATGAACTATGAGAGTGTTCATCAGGATCCCTGCACACCCATGCTGTTTTTTAATTGTGACAGCGGGTGTGGGGAGAAGGTCCCCTGTCTACTGTCACAGGGAAGGGGAAGATTGGGGGGGGGGGGGGGGGTGAGGTGAGGTGGATGTTGAACATGTTACATGCAAATACAGGTGTAAGATTTGACAAAAGTGAACTTATCCTTTACAGATGCATTCAAATGGTAGAATTAAAATGGTAAAACTTGTGGAACATATAACTTACAAAGCTGTTCTTTAATCTCAAACATTCCTTCAGCTTCTCTTGGCAAGCTCACACCAACAGAGTTTCTGGCTGCCACCCTGAACTTGTATTTTGTGCCTTCTTTAAGTCCAACAACCACAATATTTAAATCTTTTACAACAGAATATTGGGTCCAGTTGTTCTCCGGTTGTCCTTCAACTTGGTAGCTGATAATGTAGCCATCAATCTTGGCACCGCCGTCACGCAGGGGTGGAAGCCAAGCCAGTGTGGCACTGTTCTTTGTGATCTCTGTAACATCAAGCTTCTTAGGTGGATCTGGCTCACCTGTTGAATTAAACAGGTAAAATGTTGAGGCAAACAACAAAACAGGAATGCATTAATAATATAAACGATTCCCTTGGGTTCCTAAACAATATTAATATTATCAACTTAAACAGCAGTGAGGAGTTTGAATTGATTTGTCAGAACCTGGAATGACATTGATTTAGACTGATTTGATCCTATCCTTTGGCCCTAATGCTAATTTGTTCCTCTATGCAAAAATCGATTTGCTTAGCATTTAGTAAATTAAACCCTTGTACTTGAAACCTGTTCAACACCACAGTGGACCTTTCACTAAGACCCCCTTCTGTAAGACAGGTCCTCTAATCATGACTGGTGACCAAACAATAAGCCAATAGGCGAGCATAATTTGGAGGGGGGCATGTTTTGGGTTAAAAATGGTTAGATACAAATGTGGGCTGTTAAGGGTCCAAAGAAAATCCCTACAAGTTCACTTAAATGGTTATATCGTACAAAAGTGATTTACTTTTTTGTGGCACTAGGTAATCCGAATATCCTGCTGACTTTTTGTATCTTTTGAGATAAATGATCTGTAGGGTAACTCAAACTACAAGTTCTTCCGATCAAATTATAAAATTGGAGTCACAGTTCTCACACCTGTGGTTGAATTTATATATATATATATATATATATATATATATATATATATATATATATATATATTTATATATAGAGAGAGAGAGAGCTATATATATATATATATAGATATATATATATATAGATATATATATATATATAAATAATGTATTATATCATACATCTAACAAAGTAGAAAGGTTTTTATGTAATGTTACTGTGACAAGTGTGCAGGCTTATTATGTCAAGTGCAGAGATCTTACTGCCAGTCGATGAGTAATAAACTGTTATGTGATTTAACACACCAAAATCAGTGAAAAATGGATAGATAGATAGAGTTTGTAGTACTTACTTATTGGATCTGTTGCGAGTACACCTTTAGGAGAGTCTCTTGGAACACCAGAGCCATATTCATTGACAGCTGTGACTCTGAAGAAGTATTCAGTTCCAGGTACAAGATTGGCAACCTTAAAACTAGTCTTCTTCCAGTCTGCCACCACTGTTGCCCATGTCTTTCGGTCAACTTCACGCTTTTCTAAGATGTAGTGTGTAACAGGACTACCACCATCATTTTCTGGAGGTACCCATGAGAGCTGACATGACATCTTTGTGACATCTGAGACTGTAAAGTCAGCCACAGGTCCAGGAGTGTCTGTAGACCAAAACGAAAACACCCATTACAGCAATGCACCAAAACAAGTGTATTTATTTATCGTTTTAATAGATTTACTTACCAAGTACCCTGACATTGACGAACACTGCTTTTTCTCCAGCAGCATTGACAAGTGACAAAGAATATTTGCCTGAATCATCACGTGTAGAGTTTTGGATTACTAAGAAAGCCATGGTATCAAGTAGGTCAACTTGTCCTTTCCTGACAACATTATCAATTCCCATTCTCCTCCATGTAACTTTAGGTGATGGTCTTCCTCTCACCATTGCAAACAGTCTGATAGGACAACCTGCTCTAACAGTGACCAACTTTCTCATACTGGCATCCAGTTCAATTTCAGGAGATTCTGCAAAAAGGACAATAATTACAATTAATATCATCATTCTACAATAAACATGCTATATTTGCAATTGTTTTGTGAAAACAATATATACCGAGTATTTCTTTAGGTGACACAGGCTCTTTGAGTTCAGCAGGCCTTCCAATGCCAATTTGGTTCTGTGCAGAAACTCTAAACTCATATTGTTGCTTTTCATCAAGGGTGGTGGCAGTAAACTGTGTGTGGATCAACTGAGCAGCAACATTCAGTCTCTTCCATCCAGCCTCTGGATCCTTGTCCTTAACTTCAGTTTTAGGTCTCATTTCTACAACATATCCAATGATTGGAGCACCACCATCATAGACAGGTTTTCCCCATCCCAGAGTAATGGAGGTCTTGGTACTATCAGCCACTTTTAGATTTGTTGGAGGGCCAGGAGGTTCTGCAAAATAAACAACAGTGATAAGCACCTTAAAATTAGCTTTTAAACAAAAAAGCAGTGAATAAAACAATCTTTAAATCAAAACTACAAAATACCTATTGGGTCTTTTGCAACTACAGGTCTTGATGGTCCACTTGGATCTCCCAGACCGATTTCATTTTCTGCTTTTACACGGAATTGGTATTCATGTCCTGGGATAAGGTTTGTGACTTTCAGACGTCTTTCTGGGATGGAACTCTTAGTTACAGCAACCCATCTCAGTGATCTTTTTTCTTTCTTTTCTAGAATATATCCAGTGATAGACTTGCCACCATCATATTCTGGTGGGTTCCAGACGACTGTCATTTCTTCTTTACTTACTTTGGTGACCTCTGGAGGCTCGGGAGGTCCAGGCCTATTGTATTTTGTTTTAGCAACAATTGGTTTGGTTTCTGTGGGTGGGCCAGTACCCAATTTATTTTCAGCACGTACTCTAAATATATATTCATTTCCTTCTATCAGACGTGTGACGTGTGCATGAGTGAGAATCACAGAAGCAGAGTATGTAGACCAAACCATTCGCTTGCTCTCACATTTCTCCAAAATATAATTTTGTATTTCACATCCTCCATCATCTTCTGGTGGATCCCAGCTTAGTGTACATCTGTCAATTGATACATCAGAAACTTTCAGATTCCTTACTTCGCCTGGCACATCAAGAACATTTACAGAAGCATGTGCTGTAAAGCTTCCAGCAGGGTTTGTGGCTGTGACAACAAACTTGCCACTGTCGGATCGCCTAGATTTCTCAAGGATAAATTTGGTGTATTCTAATCCAGTTTCAACTTTCAGCCTAGGTGATTTTGTAATATCTGTGGTATCTTTGTCTTTTGCCCAAGCAATTTCTGGTTGTGGTTTTCCTCTTACTCCAGCTTCAATTCTAATTGTTTCTCCTGCTTTCACAACAAGGACTCCAGTTAATCTCAAATCTAGTGCAGGTTTCAATAATTCCTCCTTGACTAAAACTTCAGCTGTCTTTACCCAGTTGCTTTCCCCGCCTTCATTCTTGGTCTGAACTCTAAATTGATATAATTGATTTTCACTACATCTATCTATAAGGTAAGAAGTCTCTTTGATACTTCCTTTATGTACTCTTTCCCATTCATCAGAATCTTTCAGTTTTCTTTCAACATGATATGATAGATTGGGACTGCCACCATCATAATCTGGTCGTCTCCATTTCAGGAAAACAAATGTCTTGCCTACTTCAGCAATGTGAAGGTTCTCAGGTTCACCAGGTTTTTCAACTGGATTGATAGCCAGAATAGGTGTCTTAGTTTCAATAACTGGACCAGGACCAACCTTGTTTTCTGCACAGACTCTGAAGAAATATTCATGATTTTCAATAAGAGATGCTTTTATCAACCTCTTTGTAAGATCAGAAGAGATGACATACCATCCTCTTTGACTTGGTTCACGGTATTCTACAATATAGTTTGTTATCTCAGAACCACCATTATCTTGTGGGTTTTCCCAGGCAACCATGCAAGAATCTTTGGTAACATAGCTTATCTTAAGGTTCTGACAAGGTCCAGGTCTATCAAGTACATTGACAATAACCACACCCTGGGCTTGGCCACTGCTGTTTTTCGCTACAATTGTATATTTGCCATGATCTGTCCTTGTTGCTGATTTTATCTGCAAGCCAACTGGAGGGAAATCCTGAGATATTTCAGTCCGATTGTCTTTAGTAACTACTTTGCCATCCTTAGACCATGTAATATCTGGGTCAGGTCTGCCCTTGACACGAGCAGTAATGTTGATTGTTTGGCCAACTCTTACAGTCAGTAAGTCACGACAGGTCAAGTCAAGATCAACTTCAGGTGGGTGAAGGATGTCCTTGGCAATAACAGATTCTGGAAGTTCTCTAGGTTCACCTTCACCTACTACATTTGCTGCTTTTATACGGAATCTATATTCATTCCCTTCAATCAGACCTGGAACCCTGAAAGCACATTGTTTGATTAAGTCATCTGTGTTAATTCTGCTCCACTGGGCTGATCCAGATTTTTGACACTCCACAACATATCCTAAAATGGGGCTGCCTCCATCTCTAGTTGGTTTTGTCCATACCAAGTCAGCAGTTTCTCTGCTCTTGTCTTTAAGTTTGGGATTTATAGGTGGACCTGGTGGAGTTATAGGACGAGAAGCTTTTATTGGATCGGATATTGGAGATGGTTTACTTAGTCCAGCAATATTTTCAGCAAAAACTCTAAATTCATAGGTGTTGCCTTCATATAGACCAGTGGCACGGAACCTAAGATCAAGCACTGGAGTCTTGTTTACTCTGATCCATTTACCAGACAATTCCCTTCTTTCAACAATATAGCCACTAATTGGACTGCCACCATCAGATTTAGGAATGGTCCATGAGACTGTTGCAGCATTTTCAGTAATGTCAAAAACCACAGGCTTTCCTGGTGGAGATGGTGGGTCAAACATATGTTTGGCAACAGTTGGTTTTGACTCTAGAGGTTTACCAATACCCATCTTATTTTCAGCACTGACACGGAAAGTATATTCATAACCCTTCTGGAGTCGTGGAACCTTTGCTTTAGTTTGAGTGCTTCCAGAGCTAACTATTCCCCATGTTTCTTTCTTGCCTTCACATTTTTCCACAATGTAGTTCATTACTGCACTTCCACCATCATCCTTTGGTGGCCTCCAGGAGATAACCATGTGTTCAGGTGTAACCTCCAGGATATTTAATGGACCTGTTGGTGGCCCAGGGACATCCAAAACAGTTAGATGCAGAGCTACTGTCTTGCTTCCAGCAACATTCGATACTGTCAGCAGGTATTCTCCTGTATCCTTTCGTGTACAGTCCTTAATAGTCAGCACAGTTGAAAAACTGTCAGTGTCAATTTTGTAGTTGCCTTCAGATTTGATTTCTGTACTGTCTGTCACCCATTTTGCAGTTGGAAAGGGGATTCCTCTAATAATGGCAGGAAGTCTTACAGTTGTACCAGCTTTGACTACAAGACCTTCAATTAACTTAACATCAACTTCAATGGTTGGAGCAGCTGAAATTAAAGATATAAAATTAAATAGTGTTCAATATTGCAAAGAAAATGTAAATTTTTATAATATTAATAATGATGATAATTACCCAGTTTTTCTTGACACTCTATTGGTATAGTTGTGTCTGGCCGGCCCAATCCTGCAATATTTTGAGCTCTTACACGGAATTTGTATATTTTTCCATGGGTCAGACCAGTGACCACACATTCTGGTATAGAGACAGTCTTGAAGTTGGTCCAGTCCTCTGCCCCATCTTCCTGATAGTCAACTACAAATCCAGTGATCTCAGAACCACCATCACGGTCTGGATAATTCCAAGCAAGAGATACCTCGGTCTTGTCTACATCTACATGATGAAGGTTCTTTGGTGGTCCAGGTGGATCTGAATAATAGATAGAAATGTTTGTAATATTGCCAAAAACACTATATTTCTAGTGAAATATTTTCATTTTCAACAAGACAAATTCAAAACAATGCTTACAAATTGGATCAATGGCCTTTATTGGTTTTGGTGTTTCAGTGTAAGAGCTTCGTCCATATTGGTTTTCTGCAGCAACTCGGAATAAATACTGTGTGCCTTCCATCAGATGTCTGGCCATAATACTGTGTTTCTTAGATGTAGTTGAAATTGGCACCCAACGAGGATTGGCAACATCACGCTTTTCAACAATATAATTGGTAATAACAGAGCCACCGTTGTCCTCTGGTTCTTTCCAGTTAAGATAGCAAGAATCTTTCCTAATTTCACTTACTAGTAGATTCCTTGGTGGACCAGGTTTATCTGAAATATAAAACGAAAACTTGGTTAATGCTCATCATTTATTACTTTTCTTATGTCAACTGATAAGACATAACATTACTGTATCTTACCAAGTACAATAACTTTTACTTCAACCGTCTTAGAGCCTGCTTCATTTTCTACTGTGAGAGAATAAACTCCTGCATCTTCCTTGACACAGTTGCGGACTTCAAGCTTACTTCCAACAGGTGTGACCACAATATCAGCCTTTGAAGGTACCTCTTTGTCTGCCTTCTTCCAGGTGACTTTTGGGAAAGGCATTCCTTTGATTACAGCACTGAGTGCAATAGTGTTTCCAGCTTTAACCTGTTGTTCTCGTGCCATGTTAGCATCAAGTATCAACTCAGGAGGTTCTGAAATTAACATGTATGTGTCAGTATTTTTTAAGCACTATTGAAAATTTAGCAGCTAGGTGTTTTATTGAAATTAAGATCTCACCAAGTCTGTCTTTAACTTCCACTGGGTCTCGGACATAGGCAGGTTCAGATTCTCCAGCAGAATTCACTGCTTTGATTCTAAATTTGTATGTGTCACCTTCTGTGAGTCCCACTACTTTATGTTTTGTATCAGGACAGCCATCAGGGGCATGGTTAGATTTCTTCCATTCTTCCTCACCAACCTTTTGGTATTCAACAAGGTAACCAATTATCTTGCCTCCACCATCATGTCTT
Source organism: Lithobates sylvaticus (assembly GCA_028564925.1). Lineage (NCBI taxonomy): Eukaryota > Metazoa > Chordata > Amphibia > Anura > Ranidae > Lithobates > Lithobates sylvaticus. Next base: position 79,468,511 of record CM053031.1, read on the forward strand.
GGAGGGTGCCAGGACAAATCAACTGAATTTTTGGTCTTGTCAATGGCTTCTGGGTTGACTGGAGGGCTTGGTTTCACTAAAAAGTAAAATTAAAAATTTGGTAACATTTTAAATGATTCATTTTAAAGTTAATGTTTTCATGAAATTGTGTAGCAGATATAAAACATTGTAAATTACATACTCTAGGTATCTTGTAAATTGGAAAAAGTATTTTTAACCACTTGCAGACCACCCACTGTACCTATACTGAGGCGTGTAGGGCACTCTGTGCCAGATCATGTACCTAGTATGTGATCTGACACTTCTGGGTCTGGGACCCACTGATCTTTGGGAGACAGACCGTTCTGTGAGAGGGGAATGTACTGATCCTGTGTTTCTGCTAAGCAGGGACATGGATCTTTACCTTCCCCCAGTCAAAGCAAGCAGTCTTCCCCAACAGTTAGCAAGCACTCCCTAGGATGACATTTAACACCTTGATTGCCCCTGATGTTAACCCCTTCCCTGCCGGTGTCATATTTTTTAGCACCTATCACTGTATTAGTGTCACTGGTCTCCAAAAAGTGTCAAAAGTGTCAGTTAGGTGTCCGATTTGTCTGCCACAATATTGTAGTCCCGCTAGAAGTCCCTGATCGCCACCATTACTAGTAAAAAAAAATAAAGAAAAATATCCCATAGTTTTTAGATGCTATATCTTTTGCGCAAACCAATCAATATACGCCTATTGGGATTTTATTTTACCAAAAATATGTAGCAGAATACATATTGGCCTAAACTGAAATTAGAGTTTTTACATTTTTTTATTGGGTATGTTTTATAGCTGAAAGTAAAATATATACATATATTTTTTTAATTATCTGTCTTTTTTTTGTTTATACTGCAAACAATAAAAAGTGAGGTGATTAAATACCAAAAAAAGGACAGTTTTTTTTTGTGTACAGCGTTGCATGACCGCGCAATTGTCAGTTCAAGTAACGCAGTGCCGTATCGCAAAAAATGGCCTGGTCATGAAGGGGGTAAACCTTCCGGAGCTGAAGTGGTTAAACAACTTCAGATACAGTTCTTAACCATTCATTGTTTTTGGTGTAAGTAGATATGTGAAAAACTGAAAAATGTGACATAATTTCCAAAGAAAATTTTTGAAATACAAATTATAAATTGGTTGGCTGAAATATTAAAATTATGCTCATACCTATTGGATCATTGGCAAACACTGGTTTGGATGGTGGACTTGGATCACCGACACCAACTTCATTCTCTGCTGATACTCTAAATTCATATTCACATCCCTCCAGAAGGTCTGTTACCCTGAATTGTGTGTCTGGATAAATAGGCTCTCTTGACACTTTTGTCCACCTATTGGCCATAGTTTCCTTCTTTTCCACAATATAGGCAAATATAGGTTTTCCACCATCACGGGGTCGGTTCCATAAGACTAGAGCAGACTCTTTTGTAACTTCTTTGACGAGTGGTTGCTCCGGTGCCTCTGGAACTCCTACACAGAGTAAAAATGAATTTAAGTAAAATGGCATTATATCACTACATAAATGTGCATTTTAACAGTGTAAATGATAACATACTGAAGCGATCTTTGGCCTTCATTTCATCTGACAGTAGGGGATCACTGATACCATACAAATTTTCTGCAGAGATGCGAATGATGTATTCCCTTCCTTCAATCAGTTTGGGAACCTTGCAGGTAGTTTTGTTGGTTGCCGAGGTTACAGGCATCCAGAGATCCCTGTTTGTGTCTCTTTTCTCAATGATATAGTTGGTTATTGCACTACCACCATCATCAAGAGGAGGCTTCCATGAAACAACCATATGGTCTTTATGAACCTCATCAAAAATGACAGGACCAACTGGTGGTTGTGGACGATCTATTCAAAACAAAGAGTAGAAACAAGAAAGCATTTAACATTTGGTGGAACAATAACTTCCTTGTAAACATGCTTCATAATTCGTTAATGTCAATTACATATTAATGAATGTGTTATCCTTACCAACAACAATAACTTCACACCGCCCCTTTCTTGCTCCAGTGCTATTTTCAACAATCACCCAGTATTTGCCTGAATCTTCCCTTACAGATTTAAGTATTCCCAAGCAGAGTGTATTTGGAGTGGTCTTGATTTTTGTGCGGTCATCTTCCTTAACTGTTATTTCATCTTTGAACCAAGAAACTTTAGGAGCTGGTTTGCCTGAGTATCGACCAGTCATTGCAAATGCCTCTCCAACTCTTACAATCAGTTTATCTCTGAAATCAAGCTCAATTGCTGGTGGAGCTGGTAACAAAAGAAAAAGAAATGTTTATTATCTAAAAAATCCAAAGCAATTTTAAAAATAAAGTGAGCTGAAAGGGACCCAGAGGACATCATACCTAGTTCATCTTTGCAAGTAATTGGCTTAGTGCAGAAAGACGGTTTGCCTTGTCCAACAATGTTGACAGCGCTGACGCGGTATTCATATGTGTCACCTTCCTTCAGTGTATCGTGGACATATTTCCTATCTAGCAGCTTTTCTTTTGTGGCTCGATAAAACTTGTCCTTGCCAATAAGGCGGCACTCCAGTATATACATTGTGATATCGGATCCACCATTGTATTTGGGTGGCTTCCAGCTTAGGCTTATTGAATCTTTTGTAACTGCAGTTACTTGAAGATCTTCAGGACGCTCAGGTACAGCTTTATGCAAAAGGAAACACCATGTTACATTTTAAGATAACAGCAGAAATGAAAAAAAAAAATATATATATATGGCTTTTCTAACTTACACATTGGTTCTTTTATAACAATTTCTTGTGAAGTCTCAACAAATGGACCCATGCCAATACTATTTTCTGCTGCAATACGGAAGAAGTAAGCTACTCCTCCTATAAGTCCTTGCACTACTGCATTTTGCCTTGTTACAGTGTATGTCACTGGAGTCCATCCTCTGCGATCTACTTCCCGTTTCTCAATTATATAATTAGTGATTGCTGAGCCCCCATCATCCTCAGGAGAGAACCATGTCAGCTTACAAGAGTCATTTGTTAGATTTTCAGTCTGGAATGGCTGGCTAACTGGTCCAGGAACATCTGCAAATGATAAAAGAAGTTCAGTGATATACTGTATTTCACTTCACTTAATTGAAATTTATATCATATAAATAAAGGCAGAACATGTTTAGGTGTGGTATTATAATGCTATTTACTATAGATAATGCACAAATTGTAACACAAACATTTTTTTTAACTACTGCTTACCTAAAACATCAACAATGATGGTCTTTCTTCTTTCACCACCAGCATTCTTAGCAACCAGAGTATACATGCCTTGGTGACTCCTCAGGCATTTCTTAATGACCAAAGATGAACTGATAGCTGTTGTTTCAATATTAGCCTCTGGGGGCAAAGCTCTTTCATCTCTGTTCCACAAGATTTCTGGAGCTGGCTTTCCAGAAACATAAGCTATGATTCGGATTACTCCACCAGCATGGACAACAATTCTGTCTTTAACATTGGCATCCAACTGAATGTCAGGTAGAACTGTAAACATTAAAGAGAAACAGTTTACAGGTAATTTCACTAGGAAGCTGATATTACATATTGATTATAGATTTAATAAATATAGTATTTAAAAAAATATAACTAACGAAAAAATATTGACCATGTCACATATAGGTACTGTAGGTCTATAAATTAGGTACCTGTTCTGTCTTTGGCTTCAATAACATCCGTGACATCACCTGGTTCCCCAACACCAGCAGCATTAACAGCTCTTACTCTGAATCTATAGAAGCTTCCTTCTTTCAGCCCAGGTACAACAAACTTGGTTCCTCTGATTTCTTTATCTTTTGCCTTTAAAAATGTAAATGTCAGTTAATTGAGATAATGATATGAGTGATCGCTAAAGAACACAAAACAAAAAATATTCTAATGCAGCCACACAGGGCTATACCTTTTTTCATAGTTATAGTTTAAAGTGGTTTTAAAGTCACAAGGTTGTTTTTACCTTAATGCATTACCTGCTTTAAGGTAAAAAAGCCTTTCACTGCTTCACCCATCCATAATACATACCTGAGTCCTCTATCAATAAAGCCCTGTGCCTATCTGGAGCAACGATGCTCTCTCGCTTTCTGGTCTCCCAGGGCAGATTGATAGCAATGAGAACTAGTGGCTCCTGCTGCTGTCAATAAAGGCCAGTGAGGAGGGAACAGGGGATGGGGCAAAGACACAAAGTCTGTGTCTATGTACACAAACAGCCCAGTTTAGGTGCAAGTCCGCACAACTGCCCCCACAGCAAGCGGTTTGCTATAGAGGCAGACACAAGAGAGGAGGAGCAGAGAGGACCAGTGGGGGACTCCAGAAGAGGAGGGGCCCCTCTGTACAATACCAATGCACCGAACAGGTAAATATAAACCTTGTTTCTTATTTCAGGTAGGTCTTTAGAACCACTTTTTTACATGCTTTTTTTAATACTGTCTTCTACCAACCTTTTCCCACTCCTCCTTTCCTTCTTCCTTGTACTCCACAAAATATCCTGTAATTGGAGACCCACCATCTTTAGAGGGTGGAACCCATTCTAGATCAGCAGTAGACTTTGTCCAATCAGTAACTTTTGGAATTGGTGGCCCGGGTGGAGCTATAAAAAAAAAATATATGTAAACATGTATGAATATATATATATATATATATATATATAATATAAAATATATATATTGAAAATAAAAAACAATAGTTAGCTATCTGCTAAGGCTGAGTGCGCTCACATATTGGGTCTCTTGCAGTTACAGGATCAGATGGCAGACTTGGAGGGCCAACTCCAGCTCTATTTATAGCCAGCACACGATACTGATAATCAGATCCTTCAATGAGTCCTGTAACTTTGAAAGAAACACCCAATGTCATAATCTTGATTGGGTCACGGTTTACTCTCTTCCATCTCTTTCCTGTGGTCTCTTTAAGTTCCAGCCAGTAGCCTGTCACAGGTGAGCCACCATCATATTCAGGCTCTTCCCAGTTGACAGTCATAGAATCTCGTGTAACACTGCTGACTGACGGCTTTTCACATTGTCCTGGAACAGCTATAAATACAAATAATAAGTATGTTATGGAAATATCATTATCACATGTAGATATTTAAGGGTTAATGGCATTTTTGTCAGATTTAGGATTACTGCATTTAAATGCTAAGGGAGTTCCTATTCCCATTGAAAACTTACTGTAGCTGGACAGTAAGTCTGGCTTTGGAGGAAACAAAGCTGTGTAATTTATTTGAAGACCACTGTAGTTCATAAGACAAATATTTCTCTATCCATGATCGGTATTGTTTACATTAAAATAGATTTGTGCGTAGCATGCCCAAATAATAAACTTACAATACAGGTTTCTTGCGGTTTCAGGCTCACTGTCAAGTGGAAGACCAACACCATACTTGTTCTGTGCCATAATGCGAAACACATATTCATGACCCTCAACAAGTTTTGGTATTGTGTAGATGCATTCCTTAGCTTCTATAGTTACAGGGGACCAAATTTTCCGATTTGCTTCTCTCTTTTCAATAACATAATTTGTAATCTTAGAGCCTCCATCATCTTTTGGTGGAAGCCAAGCCAACGTCATGTTTTCTGCTGTTATTGCTTCAAATTTAATTGGTCCCTCTGGTGGCCCAGGACGTCCTGTTAGAAGCAGTAAAAAACATTTTTAAATTAACTTATTAAAACCTAAGAACTGGATTTAGTAAAAAAGTTAAATGAGCACCTTTGTCAACTTGTTTTAAGAAACAAAATTGTATTTGTTTATGATAAAAAAAACAAATTTCTGGTTGGTTATTGAAGTATACAGGACATCGTAAATTTTGAACTAGCAGTAAATATATAGCCAACTATTAACATTTGAGCCAAAAACAAATACTTATTAAAAACATAAACGTCTGTATTTACCGAGTACATTCAATCGCATTTCCTTGGAATCAGCACCCAGATTGTTCTCAGCTGTCAGAGTGTATAAAGCTGTATCTTTTCTACGAGACTGATGAATTACCAATGTGCAGTCATTTTCGCCAATGACTTTGTTAACATGCTGGTCATACTGCACTGGTAGTTTGTCATCTGGCTTGTTTGGAGGTGCTTTGTACCATTTCAATGTGGGGAATGGGCAACCCTTAATCTTGGCCAGAATGTTGATATCTGTTCCTTCTTCAACTTCCAAAAATTCTTTAAGCTCAATTGAAGGAGGACCTATTGAAAGAAAATGGAACAATAGCAATAAATATATAAGAATTATATAATAATTTGCATATTAACATAGCAGAATATTTTTTTTCTACATACATGTCTGGTCTTTCACAGCTACTGGGCCAGCAGTTGTAGATGGTTTGCTATTTCCAGCCTCATTCACAGCTCTGACACGGAACTCATATTCTCCACCCTCCTTCAGGTCTTCAACAATGAATTTTGTTTCTTCCACATCCCGTTTGTTACATTGCTTCCAGGTTTCTTTGCCTTCTCCACTTGGATCCCAAACTAAGCGTTCAATTATATAATGGGTTACAGGTGCCCCACCATCATTCTTTGGTGGCCTCCAGGATAGTGCCACAGAATTCTTTGTCACAAGGCCAACCTTTAGACGAGTTGGTGGTTCAGGTGGATCTATAGAACAAAAACATAAACTACTGTCAAGTTTAATAAAAAAAAAAACGAACTATTCTGTCAAGTTTAAACAATGCCAGTATTGCTAAAATGTTGGAGACACAAAACATTCAACTCAGTGAGCAAAGCTGTAAATATTCCATCCTGCATAGCTTTTATTTATACTTACGGATAGGATCTCTTGCTCTTGTTCTCTGGATGGTTGAAATTGGAGGTCCAGTGCCAAATCTATTTTCTGCTGTTACCCTGAATAAATATTCCTGTCCATCAATGAGGTCAGGTACAGTAAATGAAGTGCCTGCACAGTCAGTAGTAACCTTGCCCCAGGATTTTGCTTCCACTGTCTTCTTTTCAATTATGTAGTTCCTAATTCTGTCTCCACCGTCATTATCTGGGGCTTTCCATGTGAGTTTAGCAGTAGATCTAGTGACATCGCCAACTTTTAGATCCTTTGGAGGTCCAGGAGCATCTGTAGTGTAAATTATTTATTAAATATACCATATCTTTTATGTATTTCCCTAAGGCAAGATGACAAGAACTGCACATTTACTCAATCTATATAATCTTACCCAGAACATTGACCCTGACATTGACAGTTTTCTGGCCAGCTTTGTTCTTGGCAGTGATGCTGTATTTTCCAGAGTGTCCTCTTTTACACTCAGGAATTATAATAACTGAAGTAGTGTCAGTTGCTTCAACCTAAAGAAAAATATCAGAATAATTTATTCTTTCTTAATATTTTAATATTTATATTATGTACCTGTATATAACACATGAAAAGCACTAGAGACAATAAGCACTAAATAAAAATATTAACTACATACTTGTGAATCAACTGGAATATTGTGGACTTGATCCTGTATGGGAAAAAGGATATAGACTGAGTCCAGGCATGTATATGCAAAAAACAGTGAACACTTATTTGTAATTTGATTGATATTTTATATGGCAACTATGGTAGTGTTTTGCTGAGATAAATTATCTATATTGTAGAATAAACAAATTATCAAGGAGAGGGCAGAGTGGGGCCTTCATTCTTGAATTTTTGCTTAGTTAAAACATGAACTATTGAGGGAAAGCATCACTGTTGTTGTCGTGTCGAAAAACAAAGCAGATTAATTCATTTTCTAGAGCCAACCCAAAACTGAATTATCACGTTGGAATGTAGCCTTATAGCCTTCAAATTTGTTATTTTGTTACTTTTTTTTTAATTCTCCTTCAAAAACTACAACTTATATACGTTATATAAGTAGTATCTTTAATAATATATTTTTTTTTTACTGGAAATCCTTTACTATGTTTATGATAATGGTGACTATATCCAAGCACAGAGCTCTATTTATAAATGTTTTCACACAAGATTCACACAGGGTTCACATAAGATTCACACATTTTTCTAATTGGATTCAATTGTAAAAAGGTTAAAACTTGATGAAAGTTGTGTGTATCTTGTATGAAAACATTTTTAATGGACCTTATAGCATCTGTCTAAAGATTCACCACAAACATCTACATGAGATGAACTGTATGAATATTCTTTTCACTCTGTGAATCTCTGAATCATTTTTTTTTACCATTAATAAAAATATACTATAGTTTAAATTTATTTTTTTATAGAAATAGAATATACTGAACTGCCAACTTGTATTTGTTACATGTAGAAGAAGGAATTACGTAGAAGAAGGTGGCATGCCACTGTAAAACTGGGTATAAGGAAACAGTGGCATGTTATCAAAGAAATAAATTAATTTATAAGAAAATCTATTTCTGGGGCTCATTGTGCCTCATTTTACCTTTATTTCTTTCTGTGCCACTCCGTCAAACTCCCAGGATGTTTTGGGTACAGGGCGGCCACTGATGATGGCAGAAATTTTGATTTGGCTACCAGCACGACAGTTCAGATAGTCTTGTGCCTTCAGATCAATTGAGATATCCGGCTCCTCTGTAGAGGGGTAAATAAAACACACGTTTAAAACTTACATGTTTAAACTTTTTACTTCTGCAGTCAAATTGGTATAATACCTAGGTTATATTTGGTACAATTATATATTTGGTTACCATTCATGTAGCATAACTAAACAAAAAAAATATAAAAAATTGTTGCTTACCAGTCTACTCACTTTAGAATCCTGCTTGGCTTTACTCTTTTATGTAATGTTAAGGAAGGGGCTTGGGAATTATGTTTACCATAACTAGCCATGTTTGTTTTAAGCTGGCAAATATATTTAGTTGTAAACTAGATGTCTGTCATAACAACAGGGTAAAGATCTCAAGGCTGGGGTGATACATTGTATATTCATGCATAAAAATAAACTGTCCCCTCACCAGTGTAAAAAAGTTCAGATGACTAAAATACGACTAAAACGAAAATGGCATTTTAGTCAAAAGACACGTTTTAGTCATAAATAAAAATTTGACGTAAAAATGAACGCTGCACTACCACATAAGAATTAGTAAGGGGCATCTACTAAGCTGCTGAAAGAAAAAGGCTTTTCTTATTTTTTTTCTTAATATTTAATGTTGGATACATTCAGGTAATATGTGCAATGGCATTACAGCCAATAGAATTTTTTTTATATTTTAAAGTTGCACTTCTGTATGAAACTTGGATTTATTTATAAAGATGTTATATATCACAATGGCTAAATCTGTGCCTGTAGTGTTCAAACCTCAATACCATGAATAATAACATGTTATTAGATTTTTACTCCTGGAGTATATAATGAGTTTGGCAATTCTAGAGAAATGTTTAAATAATGCATTACAATTTAACTAAACCCATTGGATTTTAGTTGACTAAAATGTACTGGAGATTTTAGTCAACTAAAATGTACTGGAGATTTTAGTCAACTAAAACAATTTAGATGACTGAAATATGACTAAAACTAAAATGGCATTTTAGTCAAAAGACTATGAGTAAAACTAAATTGAAATTTGACGGCAAAATTAACACTATCTTATAACTAATTGCACGTTGCAAGCTATTCAGAACAATTTCAAGGTGCCTATAGAGTCTCATGTAAAATCCTTCTCCAAAGAAACAACTAAAAAGGTAAGACATTTGTTTAAATCATTATTTTTAGGTATGCCTTGTAAAGGGGAACACACAGCAAAGGTATAGTGGGAGTTTCTCAAATTTGAGTCTAAAAGAGGAAATACACTTTAGGTTGACAATATTAAACAAAACTATATTTGTTGTACCTTGTATTTCCTTCACAGGTATTTCTCCAGTTGCCAGGCTGGGCTCAGATTCACCAGCAGCATTAACTGCCTTAACTCTGAATCTGTATTTCTTGAGTTCTTGAAGGTTGGGGACCACACATTCACAAGTGGGAAAGAGCTTGTCAGGTTCATTGACCTTCTTCCATTCCAAGCTGCCCTCTTCCTGCATTTCAACCAAGTAGCCCTTTATTGGGCTGCCACCATCTTTTTCTGGTTTCTTCCAGGCAAGAGACACACTGTTCTTGGTTTTGTCTTTCACATCTGGACAAGAGGGAGCACCTGGAGCAACTGTATTAAAAAACACAAAATATATATTTTTTACAAATGTGTTTTGTATTTTTTGGAAATACTTGTTTTGTTTTGTAACCATTTTTAATACAGTATACTTGAAAAGTATTTCAAATCAACCTTATTATTAAGGGCTGATTCACACACCCTGCAAAGGAAAGTGTTCAGTTTTCCTTTGCAGGCTAGTGTCTGTTCTGGGCAGGCTTTGGAGGGTGGTGTCTTGTGTTTTTACAATGCAAGGCACTGTTTTCCCCTATATTTGTAAATTTATAGAAATGCCCCATCTCAAAATTTCATTAATTTCTATGCACCACAGCTTAGTAGTTTTGAATTGTATTAAAATGGATTTCTAAGAAAATAATATTTATTTAATTTTATTTGGGGACATTCCACCCAGTAGTATAAATGTCTCCTGTTTCTCATTTTTTGATTTACTGGAGCCTGAACAGAAAAAATATAGTGGTTTCCGAATCAAGTTTACCAGATTTTAAAAAGGGTTGCAGCATAAGTTTTAAACTGCTGATTTTTCCCATGAAAACCATGGACCCACTGGAATTTTGATCACTCTGTATTACTATATAGAAGAGATCTAAAAAAAAAACAGGATTTGAGGTTTTTTTTTAATCTCTTAAAAGTGCATACTCTTAACTATTATAGTCTCTATAGCATCTGCTATTTTTATATTTGAATTCTGAAAGTAAACTGTGTAAAAGTCATACTGCATTGGTAATGCTGTTAACTTAATTATTTAAATATTTTTTTTTATTTTTAAGCAATTATTCAACAGTAATTCTGTGGAAATGTTATGTAGTGGTCTAAAAACAAGTTTACAAATGTATGTGTTAAAGTGTTACAGATTTTCAACTCATACTTACAGATTGGATCAGCAGCCAGAGCAGGATCTGATGGCTCACTTGGGGGGCCAACTCCAGCAGCATTGATAGCCATGACCCTAAATTGGTATTCCACACCTTCAATCAAGCGCAGTACATTGAATTCTAAACCTTTCACAGCAGGTTTAGTGACTGGTGCTCTGTTTACACGTCCCCAATATACTCCTCCAACTTCTCTCTTCTCCAGCCAATAGCCAGTGATTGGAGAGCCACCATTGTCCAGAGGAGGTTCCCAGGATACCAACATAGAGGATCTGGTGTGGTCAGAAACTTTAGGTTTCTTTGGAGCTCCAGGAAGGCCAAATGGATCCTTTATTACCACCTTGTCAGACAGGCAGTCATCACTGATACCGTATTTGTTAACTGCTCTAACACGGAATTGATATTCTCCATCAGTTGTGAGCTTCCAGATCTGAAATAAATCATTTGCACATTTAGCTTCCCTCAGTGTTGTAAACATTGTATATATATATATATATATATATATATATATATATCTATATATATCTATATATTTATATATATATATATATATATATATATATATATATATATATACATATTTATATACAGTATCTCACTAAAGTGAGTACACCCCTCACATTTTTGTAAATGTTTTATTATATATTTTCATGTGACAACACAGAAGAAATTACACTTTGCTACAATGTAAATTAGTGAGTGTACAGTTTGTTTAACTGTAAATTTGCTGTCCCCTCAAAATAACTCAACACACAGCTGTTAATGTCTAAACCACTGGCAAAAAAGTGAGTTTACCCCTAAGTGAAAATGTCCAAATTGGGCCCAAAGTCTCAATATTTTGTATGGCCACCATTATTTTCCAGCACTTTCCTCTTGGGTATGGAGTTAACCAGAGCTTCACAGGTTGCCACTAGAGTCCTCATCCATTCCTCCATGACGACCTCACGAAGCTGGTGGATGTTGGAGACCTTGCGCTCCTCCGCCTTCTGTTTGAGGATGCCCCACAGATGCTCAATAGGGTTTAGGTCTGAAAAAATGCTTGGCCAGTCTTCTTTAGCAAGGCAGTGGTTGTCTTGGAGGTGTGTTTGGGGTCATTATAATTTTGGAATACTGACCTGATCTGAGCACTGGCAGGCTGACCCCCCACCCCTTCAACCTCTGCAGCAATGCTAGAAGCACTCATAAATCTTTTTCCCAAAGACAGCCTCTGGATATGGCGCTAAGCATGTGCACTAAACTTCTTTGGTTGACCATGGCGAGGCCTGTTCTGAGTGAACCTGTCCTGTTAAACCCCTGTATGGTCTTGACCACTGTGCTGCAGCTCAGTTTCAGGGTCTTGACAATCTTCGTATAGCCTAGGCCATCTTTATGTAGAGCAACAATTCTTTTTTCAGATCCTCAGAGAGTTCTCGGCCATGAGGTGCCATGTTGAACTTCCAGTAACCAGTATGAGAGAGTGAGAGCGATAACCCTAAATTTAACACACCTTCTCCACATTCACACCTGAGAGTCACATTACAGCGGGGAGGGAAAATGGCTAATTGGGCCCGATTTGGAAATTTTTACTTAGGGGTGTACTCACTTTTGTTGCCAGCGTTTTAGACATGAATGGCTCTGTGCTGATTTATTTTGAGGGGACATCAAATTTACACTATATATATAGTTTATTTTTAGCAATTTACGAAATGTACAAACTATTTGGTGTGACTGCCCTTTGCTTCAAACCAGCATCAATTCTTACACTTGCACAAAGTCAGGGATTTTGAAGGATTAGAGTCAGGTATATGATTAACCAATTATACCACGCGGATGCTAATTATTATCAATATAATATGTAGGTTGAAACACAGTCATTAACTGAAACAAAAACAGCTGTGTAGGAGGCTTAAAAGTGGGTGAAAACAAAACCATAGTCTAAATTACTACCTGATTATTTGATTACCACTTGTATTAATTATAACAAATAATTATTCATTCATTGTATTATTTTACCATAAACCATAACAATGATGACTTATATACTGTATTTCTCTGAACTTATGATATAATGTTTTGTACCTAATAAAAAGTCTGTAAACAAAAAAAAGTGGGTGAGGAACAGCCAAACTCTGCTACTAAGGCGAGGTCGTGGAAGACAGTTTCATGTCACAGGCCATATATCATGGCAAGAGTGAGCACAACAACAAGACACAAGGTAGTTATACTGCATCAGCATGGTCTCTCCCAGGCAAAGATTTTTAAGCAGACTGGAGTTTCAAGATGTGCTGTTTAAGCTCTTTTTAAGAAGCACAAAGAAATGAGCAATGCTGAGGATTTTAGATGCAGTGGTCGACAGCCAATGTCATTAAGAACTATCTTCAGCATAAAGAAGAACAAGGAGTCCTGGAAGTGATGGTTTGACCCACACAGAGCCCTGATCTGAACATCATTGAGTTTTTTAGGGATGAAGAGACAGAAGGATTTGAGGCAGCCTACAACCGCAGAAGATCTGTGGCTAGTTCTTCAAGATTTTTGGACCAACCTACCTGCCGAGTTCCTTCAGAAACTCTGTGCAATTGTACCTAAAAGAATTGATGCGGTTTTGACAACAAAGTGTGGTCACACCAAATATTGATTTGATTTGGATTTCACTTATGTTCATTTACTTTCTATTTTATTAATTGGTAAAATAAACTAGTAACATTTCCTCCATTTAAATAGTAGATTAACATTAGACAGAAAAAAACATGCTAACAACTAATTGGTATATGCAAGCGGCAGCTGGCAATATAGTTATTATCAAAGATATTGAAATAATCAATAAAAGAAATTAAAATGAGGTCTGCTTATTACTATGGATATACCAAAAGGATAAAGATGACCAATCTGTTGCCATAAATTATTAACTTACGCCATATCTTCTATCAACTACAATATTGGAAACCTCTTCCCATTCTGACTTCTTCTTGCTTGCATCTCGCTTATCAATTATATAGTTGTTAATTTCACTTCCGCCATTATCCAATGGCGCATCCCAGATCAAGTAGCAGGATTCAGCTTTGATGTCAGTCACTTGCAGGTTTCTTGGTGGTGAAGGACGGTCTAGTTAAATAAAGCAATTAAAAAAAAATTATAAGAGAAAAACAAATTTAATTTTGTTTATAGAAACTGAAATAATATATTTACCAAAGACCTCCACATTGACAGAACGATTTGCATTTCCAAGGCGGTTTGAAGCTGTAATTATGTAGGTTCCCTTATCACTTCTCTGGGCATTGGGAATGCTAACTTCTGATTTAGCTTCACTTCTTGAAAGTTCTTGTTTTGCAATCTTCATGGATGGTGGTACTTTTTCAATAACTACCTCATTTTTGGACCATTCAATCTTTGGCATCGGTAGACCAGTGATTTCCGCTGGGATGTTGACAGGTTCTCCTGCCTTAACTTTAATGGTGTCACCTCTGACAGCCAAACGGAGAGTAACTGTAGGGGGAACTGTGAAGGAAAGATTATACTGAATCACTAGTTGCCAAACAATTTAATTACCTTTAAGATTATTTTATTATAGCAATATATAAATCAAGTTGCAAAGCATGTGAATATGTAACTTGCACATTTTTTTTCATAATATTATGTTACAAAAATAATTATTTATCCAATTGCCAACAATTCATACAATTCATGGATTTTCATTGATTAGATTTATGACCTTTGTGATTATCCACAGATCAGACAGAGCAGCAAAGATAATAAACATAATAACAAACTCCTATTTGGCTATCACTAACTACTGATCAAATTGTAGAATATACCTTCATCATCTTGAATAACCACATTGAGAGGCAGAGAAGGTTCACTTTCACCAATGTCGTTGACAGCTTTGGCACGGAATTCATACATGTGCAATTCTGCAAGGTTCTCCACTAAGAAGGAAGTCTCTGGAACCAGCCTTTTGTTGCATCTTTCAAACTCTGTGGCATCATGTCGACGTTTCTCAATAATATAGCCTATAATAGGGCTGCCACCATCATTACGAGGAGGTTTCCAGTCCAGTGTGATTGACGACTTTGTTCTTTCAGTGTAGGTGAATCTTTCTGGTGAACCAGGAGGACCTACGATAAAAAAAAATGCATGTGAGGCACTGTTCAAATACAAAACTGAATAAATCTAACTTTCAGATAGTTGCTAATGGTAAATATACGAATGTTGTACTAAAAAAAAAATCCTATTCTATTTTTACCTTGGGGATCAACAGCAAGAATTGGCCCCAATTCAACAGGTGGACCAGAGCCAAACTTGTTTTTACAAATGACACGGAACATATACTCTTGTCCTTCTAGAAGGCCTGTAATGTCACACTTAGATCTTTCTGTATCAATTGGCTGTCTCCAAATGTGCATTTTAGCATCCCTCCTTTCAATTATGAAGCCTGTGATATCACTGCCGCCATCATCAATAGGATCAGACCAGTTAAGTAAAGCCATCTTTCTGTTAACCACTACAGGTTTTAGCTCAGTTACTGGTCCAGGCACATCTGGAAAACAAGAACATTGTAAGGAATGTATCATTTTATTAGCTTTTCATTTCAAGCAAAATTAAGATGCTTCAAAGTATTAGAGTTGTGTTCTTAGAAACCAAATTTCTTACCAAATATTTCAACTCTTGTTGCAGCAGATTTGGTACCACTTTCATTGCTAGCAGTGATAATGTATCTTCCATGGTCTTTTCTTTCTGCATTTTCAATTGTAAGTACAGATGAGTTGCCCTCATTAATTATTTCGGCTTTCTCTTTGTTCAGTTCTCCATCTTCTATTGTCCATTCAATTTTAGGTGCAGGGCGTCCAAAGACAGTGGCAGGAATTTTTAGAGTCTGGCCAGCCAGAATCTGGATACCATCTCTTACTGAAAGGTCTAATTCAACAACTGGAGGTTCTAAAGTTAAATAAAAAAAGTTGTGGTTAAATAACCCCTGAGCATGAAATACAGAAAAAAATTGCAAAACCACCATCATATATAATTTTCAAGAAATAATAAAAACATACCTTGTGGTTCTAGCACTGTAATGGGTTCAGTTACACCTGGAGGACCTTCTCCGGCTGAATTTACAGCGCTTACACGGAGTTTGTAATCTGCTCCCTCTCTAATACCTTTAACGGTGTATTTGCGAAGTTTAATTGGCCTGTCTGTGCAGCGTGACCATTCCTTGCTGCCCATAAGCTCTTTGTCAACAAAGTAGCCAGTAATCTCTCCACCACCATTATAAAGAGGCGGATCCCATTCTAACTCAATAGCAGATGAACTTGTGTCAATAACTCTTGGAATTGGAGGTCCTGGCAGCACTATTATATAAAAAAAAAAAAAATATAATGGGGTAAAGTAATACTTACAGCCCAAAAAATATTTTTGAATTTGTGCAGTATGTTACTCACGTATTGGATCTTGTGCAGTCTTTGGATCAGATGGTACACTGAACTTTCCAACACCACCTGCGTTTTCTGCACACACTCTAAATATGTATGTAAGGCCCTCCAGAAGGCCATCAGCTCTGGTTTCAAGAGCATTAATCTGGTTTCTGTTAACTCGAGCCCAGTGGGTGCTGTTAATTTCACGTTTCTCAATCCAGTAACCCAAAATTGGACTTCCATTGTCTTTGGGCTCGGTCCATTTGACCAACATACTGTTGGCTGTAACATCATCAATTTCAGGCTTTTCTGGTGCATCTGGAGGAGCTGTGGATAAATGCAAGCATTTAGCTCATTTCTGTTTTCTTGGTAAAAGCATATTTAATTTTTTTTTATAAATGTTATATAAAAATTCCTACTGCAGGCAGAAAACACTTACTAAATGGATCTTTAGCAAGGAGTGGCTGAGAGACACATGGAGGACCGGGGCCAAATCTATTTTCAGCTGTTACACGGAAAATGTATTCCTTGTCTTCAATTAGTTTAGTGACTGGATATTTGCAGTGTCTCAATGTAGATGTCACAATCACCCAGCCAATTTCAGCCCTGGAATTATCCTTCTTCTCTAAGATATAGTTCATGATTTCACTACCACCATCATCCAGTGGAGGCTCCCAATTGCATACAACAGAGTTTTTCCTCACGTCTTCAAATGCAAAGTTCACAGGAGGTCCAGGTACATCTGAAAATCATAAAAAGCGAGATAAAAACTGTTAGCAAAATTACCATAATACGACGCACCATACTGTAATATCAGCAAGGAGTAGCATTATTTTTGACAATATATTAATGCTGGTAGTTACAGTCATACTTCATGAAAATAAAGGTTTGCATACCTAGCACATTTACTTCACATGAAGCCTTGGCAACACCATGGTCATTTTCAACCTTTATAGTGAATGTGCCATGATCCTCACGAATTGAGTCTCTGGCAGACAGCTCAGATTCTCCTTGTCTGCTGTTGTCAACATTCAAACGCTCCGGCAGGCTGAGGTGGAATGGCTCATCTACAACTGCTTCCTTTTTCCTCCTAGGTACTATTTTTTCAACTCTCTTCTTTATTTCCTCTGGTCTTATTACCTCATCATTTCTAAGCCATGTAATTGTTGGATATGGTGAACCAGTGATATGTGCATTCAAAACCATTTCATCTCCTTGTCTGACAGAAAGTCCAGACTGCAAACTGCCTGAAAGGAAGACTTTTGGAGGATCTGATAGAAAAATAATAAAACATAAATATACATATATTAGTGCTCATGTGGCCTGCTGTATGTTTAAAACTTTAACACGTTTTCAGAACTTTCTTGTCGTACCCATGGGATCTACAGCTTTAATTCCTAGGGTTGCTCGAGAAGGCTCACTAACACCAGCTATATTTTCTGCACGTACACGGTACTGGTATTCTTTTCCTTCTTCCAAACCTTTAACAGTGTAAGATATCACAGGTACAAGAGAGTCATTACATCGTTCCCACTTTTCACCACCTTTAGGTAGCTTCTCAATTATATATCCCATGATCTTGCAGCCTCCATCATACTGAGGAGGTTTCCAGGTGATGGTTATGGTCTTTGAAGTTGGATTATGAGTGTCAACATCCACAGGTGGATCTGGCCGCTCTGTAGAATAATGCAGACAATGAATATATTGTGTAAAACTCCTGTGTATTTTAGTTTTCTGCAGCTAATCAAAACATGACTTACGCTTAGCATCTTCTGCAATGATGGGGTTTCTGAGTTCAAGATATTCTCCTCCACCAATCTTATTTACGGCTTTGACTCTAAAGTAGTACTCTCCATTAGGTATCAGATCTTTAACATTCCACGTTAGTTTGTTCTCTCCAGACATCGCTATTGTGTATGTTCTTCTTCCAGCTTCTCTGCGTTCAAGCACATAGTGCAGTATAGGAGTTCCACCATCATATTCTGGAGGCTCCCAAGATACTTTACATGAATTCTTGGTAACATCAACTGCCTTGATCTCTTTACATTGGCCAGGTAGTCCTTTAAAATGCAAGACATAACCTAATTATTGTGTTTTTTTTTTAAAACATTGATTAATTCTACTGTTTATAAATCAGCAACCATTACCTATAACTTTAACATTAATTGATCCTGTGGTTGAGCCTATCTTGTTCTCCAGTGTAATAGTATAGACTCCGGCATCTCCATGAACAACATTAGAAACATCTAGAGTGGCAGAGGTATAGTCACTCTTAGCAGAAACTCTGTCAGCTATTTTGATTTCTTTTCCATCCTTATGCCAGTTGATAGTCGGTGCAGGCACAGATCTGAACGGCACTGGAATAGTAAGTTTTTCTCCTTCTACCACAACTATATCTTGAGTTTTCAGATCAATGGTTGGGTTACCTGTCAGAAAATCAGAGAAATGATTCAGAAAAAAAGAACTATATTGTTTTTCAACATCAAAAATGAAGTAGAAGAGAAAATAAACTTACAATCTGGGTCTTTAGCGAAGACATTCTCTGAAATTTCAGATGGATCGCTAGCACCAATAGCATTAACAGCTCTGACGCGGAGGATATACTCTTTATCAGGGATAATACCTTCTTCAGCTTTGTACTTTAGGTCCTTAATTGGTCGAGAATTGATTCTCATCCATTTTTCAGTGCCAGCTGGGCATGCCTCAACATGGTATCCAATGATAGGACTGCCACCATTCTTTTCTGGAGCCTTCCAAGCAATGGAGATGTGGTTTCTACTGGCATCAGTAACATGTAGCTCAAGGGGTGGTGATGGGGGACCTTAAAAACAGCAAGAAATATTTATATATATATATAATAATTTTGAATGCTTACTCTGAGGAATTTGACATATCCTGCTGTATCATTACGTACTTGTTGGGTCTTCAATGGCCAATATGTCTGTAGGTTCACTTGGGTGACCAACTCCGGCTTCATTCTCTGCACGAACTTGGAACTGAACTTCTGTGCCCTCAATAACATCTGTTATTTTATAATGGCACTCTGGTCCAGTAGTTCTGCCAGCTTTTACCCAACGTGTAGCCAGCTTCTCTTTCTTTTCAATAACATATCTGAATGTAAAATGAGATGATGATTAAGCTTTGCAGTACACTTTAGTGGAAAAAAAATAATTCAAATATGTGTAATTTCCTGATAACTAACCTTTGAATAGGTCTTCCGCCATCATTCTTTGGGGCTTCCCATTTCAGTTCCACATGTCTCTTTGTTACATCTACCACTGTAAGTGCATATGGTGGTCCAGGAGTAGCTAGAAAGCAGAAATGATTATTAAGATGTTGAGGTGTTTCATACACAACAATGCAAGTAAAACAACTTTTATGAAAGTTAAAATAATAAACTATTTCTGCATTTGTTCCAAATGCAATAAATGCATTATGTTATGTAAATACAACAAAACATGAGGTAACTTACTAAATGTATCTTTCGCCAGTACTGAGTCCTCCAGCTCACAATAGTCACTTTGTCCAACTGCATTTTCAGCTGCAACACGGAATACATAAAGGGAGCCTTCAGACAGAGGGGTCACTGAGCATTTAGTTTCTTTCACAGTGGTGTCTACTGTCTGCCAGCCTTTGCGCCTAACATCTCTCTTCTCAACAATGTAGTTGGTGATTGGAGAGCCACCATCTCTTTCAGGTGGAGTCCATTTAAGATCTGCTGTATTCTTTGTTATGTTAATAACCTCAAGGAAACGAGGTGGAGAAGGTGGATCTAAAATAAAAATAGTAAAACACAAATTATTAATGAAACACTGAATATTTTCAAAATAAAATGTAAAACAAATTGTAATTTAGAGGGTAACAAAGGAAAACGTACTCAGTCTCTCTTTGCACAGTACTGGATCACTTGGCTCACTAGGTTCACTTTCTCCAGCCTTGTTTACAGCTCTTACTCTAAATGAATACTCCTGCTTCTCCCTGAGGCCTTTCAAAAAGTGTTCTGTGGTAGGGACACCCTCTGCCACTCGGACCCACTCATCGGTGCCTGTCTTCAGCAGTTCAATAACATAGGACTCAATTTTGGCACCACCATCATGCTCTGGTTTCAGCCAGTTCAAGAAGGCAGATGTCTTGGCAACATCTTTAACTGTTGGTTTGCCTGGTGCCCAAGGTGGATCTAGAACAAAAGAAAATAAAAAGTAAATAAATATACCATAGACTAACTGTAATAGGTTAAGTCAAGAGCATTTTTGTTAATGTGTACACTTAAAATAAACATACCAATTGGATCTTTTATTAAGATTGGCTCAGTTTCTCTACTTGGTTTTCCAGGACCAGCAAGATTTTCAGCCAGAACACGGAACTGATACTTCTTTTTGTTGGTAAGGCCTTTGACTCTGTTACAGAGTAGAATTTCAAGTTCAAAAAATTGTTAAACAGAGATTTCTAAATAATAATATGCAATTATTTAAAATATTCTGTTTTGGATAAAGTGATTGTGTTTGGCTTGCCAAAGAATGTGTACCTATATGTAGGATCTTTCACTGGAGACTTGTTACATCTAATCCATTTTCCTGTTTCTGGATCAAGTCTTTCAACCCAGTATCCAGTAATGGGACTTCCCCCATCTTCATCTGGCTCATTCCAGGTCAATGTAACTGCATCTTTACAAATGTCAGAAGATTCAAGGCGAGTTGGTGGGCCAGGTGGATCTGCAAAAAAGAATCAGTACAACTATTGTGAGATTCTCACTGGTACTAAAAGCTTAGTAACTGGACAATATCATATAAAATATTTGTATTTTTTTACCAAATGAATATTTAGCCACCATGGAGAGAGACTGGACTGGCTCTCCAATGCCATACATGTTTTCAGCACTGACTCTGAATATGTATTCCTTAAGAGGTGTCAATTTTGTAGCCTTATATCGAGTTTCTTTAATGGTTGAAGACAGTTTGTTCCAGATTTCGCTTCCTGCAGCTTTCTGTTCAAGGATGTAGTTTGTGATCTTGGATCCACCATCGTCCCTTGGAGGATTCCATGTCAACACACAAGATTCATTGGTTATCTCAGAAATATCAAAAGCAGCAGGTGGTCCAGGTTTATCTGTGTACATAAAAGCAAAATTATTATATAATATAAATATATATTATAAATATAATATATAAGTATGCTGCAACTCAAAAAACACACATAGACTGTCACAGTTTCTTGATTATAAAGTCAAAGAAGAATTGTAATGGTTTAAAGGGAGCATACCTAGAATATTAACTTCAACAACTGCTGAAGCACGGCCAGAGGTGTTTACGGCTTCAATAATGTAAGTTCCAGAGTCGCTTCGTGTACTCTCAGTAATGGTAACTGTAGAATGTCCAGGCTTGGATTCAATGTTTATCCTATTGTCAACTCTTAAAATAGTGTCTGCTTTGTTCCATGTTATTCTTGGCTCTGGCTTTCCATTAATTATTGCAGGTAATTCAATTTTGGTTCCAGCCTTCACTGTTAAACCAGCAAGCAGTTTAACATCCAGGAAAATTTCTGGGGCCTCTGTATGAGAAAATGAACAGTGGTGTTAACAAGAGAAATATATACATATAAAATATTTGTTTTTTAAAACATAACACAATATAGCATCAGATAATCATTGTATAAATATTTCATACCTTTGGGATCTGTAGCTAGTATTTCATCTGTTGGCTTGCTTGGTTTACTGGCACCAAGTCTGTTAAGTGCCTTTACACGGTAGGCATACCACTGCCCTTCCGTAAGACTGTCAACTTGCAACCTATAACGAGGTGGGCATTGTAACATATTAGAATCACCAGTATACACAGATTGCTTACAAATGTTCTAACTGATACTTGTGGCCACTCATTCTTACTTTGTTTCTATCACAGAATCACCACAAATTTCCCATTTGTCTGTGCCACGCTGGCATTTCTCCACAATGTATCCCTTAATACGTGAGCCACCATCATATTTTGGTGGTTCCCAAGTAAGGAAGATTCCTTTTCCTGATGGGTCTCTCCATTTAACATTTTCAGGTGGGTCAGGAACAGCTATATCAAGAAGTGTCAAACAGAGTAGGTTTTAGTAAACAGAGAAATATAATATCTAGGTACTTTAGGCATGTTTACTCATTGTACCATCACATTACAATTGAATTTAAAAGTTATAAAACAAGCATAAGCAAATTAAATAAACAAGGAAACATTTGTCTAGGACCCTGATTTTGCCCATTGCTGTCTCCAGTATATAAATATATAGTGTATATATGTAATTTTTTTATGCTTTAGAGCAACAAATTAACTTCCACCTACTTGCTGGTGCAGACATGTTTACTGGCTCATCAATGTTTGCAGGTTCTCCTGGTCCACACTTGTTACATGCAGACACTCTAAATAGATATTCTTTGCCTTGGATAAGGTCAGAAATGGTGAATTCTTGGTCGATTACATTGTCCATAACCTATAACATAATGTAATATAATATAATTTAGTAATATAGCAATATAGTGCTGTAGTGCTGTTAATCATATCAATCATATTATTAGTACTACAAATACAGCAATATTTAAACATATTACTTTATGTTATTTTGGGTCTGTGTCGATTAACTGCTTCTCTTCCCACACAAGCGTATGTGAATACAAAAGAAGCTTGCAGTAGGTCAAATGCAGGTCAGAAGAAGGTCAACTGTAGGTCAAATACACCTTTCATTTGTGAAGAATTTTAGAAGCATCACAAACTAATGTCAAAAACAAGCTGCATTTACCAATTTACACAAGCCTAATACCTGTTGACACAGGTCCTTTTATCTGTTTAAAAGTCAACAAAATTTGGACAATGGGAATGTTTTAGTTAGAAAGTTCCATACACTATAGATATGCAATTAAAATCCACATTAATACAGAAGTCAATACATACCCTAGCCCATGTTTTGCGATTGACTTCTCGTTTCTCAATAAGGTATCCAGTAAGAGGGCTGCCACCATCATTCTCAGGAGCTTCCCAAGAAAGGTTGACAGAGCTTCTTGTAAGTTCCCCGACCTTGAGTTCTCTAGGAACACTTGGACGAGCTAAAATAAAGTTTATGTAAGTTAGTTTATTTTAAATATACCAAAAAGTTAATTTTCCAAAAAATAACCCTAGCTCTTACCAATAACATTCACATCAATTTCTCCAGATACTGATGCTACAGCGTTTGTCAGCTCTAATGTGTAGATTCCTTTGTCAGGGCGTTCACTTGGGGAAATGACAAGCTCTGCAAAGGCAGCAGTGGTTTCTATCTTTACACGGTCATTGTTTTCCAAGATTGCTTCGTTCACTGACCATACTGCTGTTGGAGTAGGATAGCCTGTGATTGGAACACGTATTTTGAGGGGTTCAGGGACAATTACTTCCAGACCCTTTTTGAAGGCACTTAAGTCCAGAGTGGGTGGTGCTGCAAAAAAATTAAATAAATGGAACTTACAAATTGCACAACTCAAATTCAACTTCTCTTTTAATGGAAATAAGCACTAAAACTTACTGTGAGGATCATCTGCTGTAAGAGGTCCTAAGCTTTCTGTAGGATCTGATATGCCAGCTGCATTTTCTGCGGATACTCTATAGTAATAGTTTGCTCCAGCCTTCAGACCAGTTACCTAATTATTTAAGATATACCATAATAAAGTTAATAATTTGTGCAAATAAAAAAAACCTGAAAAATATAATCTACATTATCCAGTTAGATTTACATGTATTAATTCAGCTGATAGATTGGAACAAGCTACCGAATCAATAGAATTAAAAGTTCTCTATAACTCTTGGAATATTCTCTACAAAGATCTTGGTGTATTTGGAATTAATACAAATGCTCCAAAATCATGGGTCTGGTGATGATAATGATTCTGGTTTTAGTGTAATTTGCTTACTTTTTGTAAAACTTGGAGTACTACTGAAACAGAGAAATTAGGAATGTACCTTGTATGTAAGATCAGGAGCAAGTCTCATGTTGCAGCGTATCCATTTGTCAGTGCCTTCTTCACATCGTTCAATAATGTAGCCTAATACTGGGCTTCCACCATCCTCAAGAGGAGGTTCCCATGTGAGCTTAACAGAAGACTTGGTTTGATTTGAATGAGTCAAGTTGATTGGAGGGCTTGGTTTTTCTGAAAATACACATGGGGGAGATTTAATAACGGTATTACCACACATCTTTGGCCCCTAGTGGCCTGCACCTAATTCAGGAAAGCCTTGTAACAGTTTCACAAAGCTCTCCGACACATGCACCAAATTCAGGTAATTCTTGGTACCACCACTTTTAGAATCTGACAATATGGCTGTGACAGATTCTTAAAGAAAATGGTGGTAAATAACACCAACTCTATGTTGGCATACAGAGAGATGCTAGTGCTCAAAATGGGGCATTTTGTGCTTGGAAGCTGTCATGAACATGACAACTTCTTACATAGGGTTCACTGGTTGCTATGATGCTGGCAGCATACCAGCAACAGCATAGCAACAGATGACTCATCCTTGGCCCCATTCAACTGTCAGGATATTCCACAGCTGAAAGTGAACAAAGGGGCATTGATGCTAGTGACATCATTGTCCAATGACCATATGTAGACAGTCACATCACCAGTAGTGTTGTACCTAACAAGGGGCTGAACATGCATTGAAGACTCCATGCAAGAGATCCCTGACATGAACCTGTCACCTGTACTGCCACTTGTTGTACAGAGGAGAAACAGAATTCTAAAGAGTGTCTATGATAGTTGTATAGCACTGATAGCACATAATTACGTTGTTAGCAATAAATGCTATAAAGGGGATAGGGCAGGTGACACAATCTGCTTAGTTCTTTTAGTAATGAAGATTTAATTGTATTTTAGAAGTATCATGTTTGAGGCCCCATCTAAACTAGCATGCCATCCTACTGTTTGTCTGTGACTATGGCAAGACAGCTAAGATAAATTGTGAAACAGTTAGGCCCCTTTCACACATGCGGACCGTATGTCCGTTTTTCATCCATCCGTTTTGTGGATGAAAAACGGACATACATGCATCCCTATGGGATAGCGGGTGTCAGTGGATGAGCATCCGTTGACACCCGCTATCGTCTGCCTCCGCTATTGTCCGATTCTGCAGACGGAGGAAAACCCTATTTTTCCATCCGTCTGCAGAGCGGATCGGATGAACACGGACAGACGGTCCGTGTCCATCCGATCCCCATAGAGGAGAGCGGAGAACTGACAGGGCGGTCCCTGCACAGTGTGCAGGGACCGCCCTGTCATCAGCCGGCTCAGCGGGGATCAGCTGAGCGATCTTTACGGGGCGGATCCATATGGATCCGTCCCATGTGAAAGGGGCCTAAGGGGTGATACCTGTAGCTGCTATTTCACATCTAAGAACATCACAATTACACTAACCTTTTTGCAACATGCATATTCAAAAGGGGTGGAATTTAGTAACAGATTGTGGGTTTAGCTAATTTGAGTGAATGGAGTTTAACTGGCATGAACAGAAGGGCTAAATATTACCCTTTTAAAATACTCTAAAACTAGCAGCTAATAAAACATGACAATGGCCGTCTTCCTCAACAGCCTGCCTGGCAGCACACCACCTTCTCCAATACTACCAATTCTCTACACTTTAAACTGCAATACATGATCATAGATATATACATACCAATTGGATCTCTGATCTTAACAGCTGGTGTAGCAGCACTGGGTTTGCCAATTCCAGCTTGGTTTTCAGCTCTGACTCTAAAAATGTATTCTTTGTTCTCCACAACATCATTGAGAGTGGCTCCCAGTTCATCAGGCTTGGTGATCATGGCTGTATCCCATTTGATAGAAGCTCTGTCACGCAGCTCAATAATGTAAGCTGTTATTTCAGTTCCGCCATCATACTCTGGTGCCTCCCAAGTCAGTGATGCACCAAAGCGATTGACATTGCAAACGGCCACATTGAGAGGAGGTCCAGGAACATCTGTAATATAGATAACAATCAATATTCCATTTGCAGATCAAAAAAACCCTTACAAAATCAACCAGATATGGTGTAGATTTTTCACTGTACTTACCAAACTTGCTTCTTGCTTCAACAGGTTTGTCTGTTTCCACAGGTTCACCAGCACCAACTCTGTTTTTGGCACTGACACGGAACAAATATTCTACACCTCCCTTCTGGAGTCCAGTGACAGTGTATTCACAGCTGTCTGCATGGTCAGTAACAAGGACCCAAGTCTTACGCTTGACGTCTCTCCTTTCAACAATATAGCCAGTAATTTTGCTGCCACCATCTGACTCTGGTTCTTCCCAAGCAAGACTGACTTCCCCATCATATGTATCAACCACTTCTAGATTTCTGACAGGTCCAGGGACATCTGAAATAAATGTAAAAAAACACTTAAGCTATACTTGCAGCAAAAAAAATGTGGCTTCTTAACTTTTTGCTAAGGTACTGCCAGGTGCAACATACCAATAACATCTAGGTTAATGTGTGCCTCTGCCTTGCCATGTTTGTTTTGCAGGATGATTGTGTAATGACCCTTGTCTGCTTTCTTTGTTTCAGGAATCCTGAAGCTTGTTGCATTTGCTGTAGTATCCACATTTACATCAGACAAAACTTCACCTTCTCTACGCCATTCACCTTCAGCTTTTGGATAGGCATCATATGGCACAGACATTGTAAGTGGCTTTCCTGCATCGATTACAATGTTCTGATCTGCTGTCTTTATCTTTGGTACAGCTGTTAATAATCAAGGATGCATACATTAACGCAATAACTGATTTCACATCATTGGAATAACAATATTAGAATTAACAATAATATGCTTAATTAAACGGGAAAAGTAAAAAAGAATAAAAACTTTGCATAAAATCTGTACACGCATAACACCAGATTTATGGGAATATGACAATGTTACACTTGTATTTTGAGCTTGTTTGCATGCATAGATATAAATATACTGTACCTGCTAGTTCAAGTTTTGCTCTAGCATCTTTATCCTTAGCAACAAATCTGTATTCACCCTGATCACGGGGTCTGATTTCACAAACTTGTAGCCTATGTACCTTTCCTTCACTCATCATTTGATGTTTGTCTCCCTGGACAATGATCATGTTATTTCTGAGCCATTTCACCTCTACTCTGTCCTTATTTAGCTCAACCTCAAAGATAACATCAGAGCCTGGAGCTTCAAAAATGTCAAGAGGTGGTCTGATAATCTCAATCGGGATTTCTGGAAATAAGAGGAAAGAATAAAATACATGTAGAAAAATCCAATTAGACTGAATTTGCACCAGCACAAAGACAAACTGTTTCCCTTACCTTCAACAAAAAGTCTTGCTCTTGATTTTCTCTCGTCTACTCCACAAGAATATTCACATTCATCCTCTGGTCTGCAGTCTTTAATAATAAGTCTGTGGAGACTTCCATCTTTTTCAAATAGATACCTTAACAAAGACATAGGATGAGTTAGGAAAATTAGATTATAACTATGAAGAAGGTCATATAAACAAATATGATTTAAAATGTTTCCTCACTTTTTATTCTCTCTAAGTTCCCGGCCATTTCGGTACCATTTCACAGCGGCTTTCTCTTTCGAGAGCTGGCAAGTGAAAACAGCATCCTCAAACTCAATAACAGTTTGGTCTTGGAGATGTTGAACAAAATCTGCTGGAGCTTCTGTGATCAAGAGCTCAGCTACTGCCCTGTCTTGTCCAGCAATGACTGTGTACTCTCCTTCATCCACAAATCCACAGTCCTTTATGATAAGAGAATGCTTGTACTTGTCAACCTTATACAATATTCTTCTGTCCAGAACAACTTCTTGCCCATTCTTCATCCACATAACTGTTGCATTTGGACGGTTAACTTTGCAGCAGAATGTGACTGATTTCTTCTCCATTGTTTCAATATCTTCAATAGGTTCCACAATTCTCAAGTCCTCCTCTGAAATAGAAAATATTTTGTATAGTTTAGCCCAATGCCATCTAACCTGAGTGATGACTTGTTACAATTCTACATGACTTGTTACTTACCTACTACTGTTAGGGAGGCAGCAGACTTGACATGTTCACCTCTGTGGTTTGCCAATGAAATTGAGTAATTTGCTTGGTCATCTGACTGAGCATCCCTGATTCTAAGAGTATAGACCAGATCTTTGTGTACCATAATATATTTTGGACTATCAAATATTGCTTCATCATTTTTGAACCACTTGGCCTTGGCCCCTTCTGTATTAACTTCACAGTTAAAGACAAGTTCTTGTCCTTCTTTAACTTGTTGGTCCTTTAGAGGAGTAATGATCCTGAGTCTCTCTGTAATGTAAAATTATGCATTAAAAACAACATACATTAACTACATCATTTTCATTTGTACTTCTTACATATGCAACTCTATATTTCCCTACTGTATCCCTAAGCCATATATTAATTAATAAACAGTGTTTAGTAGAAAATTAGCAACAGTTATGAATCATAACTATTGGCGATTTTGCAAAAAGCAAAGCTTTTATTATTAAAATAATAATGTTTTTTTTATATATATGAAATTCTTTTTTATAAAAGCTAAGGAGCAAAAACTCTCTGATGAAACAGAGTTATAAACAGTAGGATGCTTACATAAATATTTGACATTGAAGGCAATTAATAGAGCAATAATAAAAAAAAAAGCTTAAACCATATCAGAAAACATTACAAATAATCAGTTGTATTTCAGTTTTGGCATCACATACTTGCAAGGGGTAATCACAAAGCATAGTGCTTATAAGAATATAATCACTGGGTATCCCTACATTGGAATTTAAAGTGTAACTAAAGGCAAAACTTTTTTTTTTTAGTTTTGAAAAGAATGAAGAACCTCTGTCAAGTTTTTATTGATTTCTGTGTCCCCGTTAGGGAGATTCACCATTTATGTCATCATTACTGTTATCATTGAAAGTAAAAGTGAAAAAAATCACAGGTTTCGGTTTCCTAAGAAAAGAAATAGAGGGGGAAATCTTCAAATAGGGACTATAGTTCTGGTGACGCTAGTGACAAAGAGGGAAAAAAACCTGACAGGGGTTATAACTTTCCCTTACTATTCAAATTGAAAAAAGCTTTCCCATTAGTTTTACATTAAGTAAAACTAACAGTACTTATACTGCACAACTTCATGTGCACCTTCTATGTGGACCTCCTCACATTGTAAAGCACCAGTGTACACCTATTGCCAATTTTTACCCATTGTCAAATTTCACATATAATTGTTAATCATTTTTCAAGTCACTGACAAACCAAAATGAACATACTGGCTTTATATTAACTTACCAATTACTGTCAATTCTGCTGGTGCCCTGGATTGTCCAATCATGACAGCATAAACTCCTTCATCTTCTTTAGGAACTGCATCTTTAACAACCAACATTCGCTTTTTGCCATCAGATGTGATGTCATATTTATCTCCAGCTTCAAGAACTGTGTCACTCTTAACCCACTGTACTTCAAACGCTTCTTTAGAAACAGAGCAGACAAACTCTGCCTTTTCACCCTCAAGTACTTCAAGATTCTGTGGTCTGGAAATAAACTCTGCAGCAAGTTCTAAAAAGCAAACAACTTTGCATTAGATGACATTACTAAATAACTGGTATTGGGCATTATCTTGCACAGTGCCATGATTTCTTTTACCTTTGATTCCAAGTTTGCCTGTTGTACGGGAGTTTGGCAGTCTACAGTTGTATTCACCGGCATCTTCCAAACGGATATTGTTGATTATCAAGATCCTCTTCCTGCCTTCAGCAATGTGTTCATATCTTCCACCATCTGGCAGCTCATAGTCAACTTTAAACCAGGACACATCAGCACTAGCCTTGGAGACTTCGCAGACCAGTTTGACAGATTCAGATTCACATGCTTCAATCCTGGGTAGATTTTTGGTGAAAATAGCTTCTTCCTCTGAAATGTAATCAAATGCATGCAAACATAGTTAATATGTGACATGCATTACATTAGATGCTTATTATATGTAAAATAATTAATTTTTGTAGACATTACATATTACTACCAGTGGCATACACAGAGAATCGAGTAGTAAAGTATAAAATGTAATGGTTTTGGGGCCTGCAAGGCATTTTAATAAGGAAACTCTCTGTGTTGTTTATCGTTGGCCTTACCAATGACTGTAAGCAACCCTGAGGTCTTGGCCATTTTCGATTCACAGGTATATTCTGCTTCATCATCAAACACACATTTGTTCACTACTAAGGTGCGTGTGACTCCTTTAGAGATAATATCGTATTTCTTGCCCTTTCGAATTTCAATTCCGTCTTTGAACCAGTGGACCTGACATTTGAAAAAAAGTAATCCAAATTAAAAAGTGGATGCTGTTTTACTATTGCATGCTCATTTAAATCAACAGCAGTAAATACATTTTAACCATCCTGAGTGAATGATAAATAATGACACAATGGAGTCTTAGAATTCCAAAACATGACCATATGGCTTCAATTATCACCTGACAATGCTAGTTTCTGAGGCATGCAGTGACTGTATGACTTAAATATAGTTGTGTCCTCGAGGTTACTTAATTATGTTGTTTTTTTAGTATAATATGTCATTAGCCCATTAACCACTTGACCTCTGGAAGGTTTACCCCCCTTCATGACCAGGCCATTTTTTGCGATACAGCACTGCGTTACTTTACATGCAATAAATAAATTACAGTGCTTGCAACAATACAAGGACCTCCCTTCATGACGCCTTGTGGGGGGATGGGCAAAAAGCATTGATGTAATTTCTGGTGCCGAGTCTAGACAATGTCACTTGCGGTTGGATGCGGGGTTCCTGAATTGTATCCCTGTATCTGTTTACATTCTCACTGAAATTTGGAGTATTGTAAGTAGGAACTTTTTGTTTGTGCAATAAACACCTAACATACAGAACTTCACTATTAGTTCTGGTGAATATTTCAACTTTAGCCATGCTGGGAGAGATCTCCTGTGGACCTGTTTAAATAATCCTCAGCCAGATTTCTGACTTGCTTGACCCTTAGACCGAAAATCTAGGGGTCCATTATATCTGGTGAGTGGGGACACTGAAGGAGAGTGTGTCACATCACAGAGTGGAAGTTTGAAGCACTTTTCAGTGGATTGGAGCACAAGAGCACTTTTATTGGGACGTTTTTGCAATAATACAATACAATATTATATGTTGTTGTTTACTTATTAATTTTGCACTGTTTTAAGCGTTGTATACTTATACCGTGTTTGAAGTTTTTTTAGAGCGCTAGAGTAATTTAATAGGATCATTTTGGAATATATAATAACACAATTGTGATATGTTTTTTGATGGTTATTTTCTTTATTTGTACTGTTGCAAGTGCTGTAATATAAATATTATCAAGTAAATAGCACTTTGTGTACAGCAGCTGCAAGTTTTATTTGCATCAACAATTTATTTTTTTTCACTTTAGCGCGAGTATATACTATTTTCACTGCGTTACTTTAACTGACAATTGCATGGTCATGCAACACTGTACCCAAATAAATGTATGTCCGTTTTAATTTTTTTTGCGCTATAAACAAAAAAAACTGACAGTTTTGAAAAAACAAAACAAAACAATATTTTTTACTTTCTGCTATAAAATAAATTTTAAAAAAATCGAATTTCTTCATAAATTTACGCCAATATGTATACATCTACATATTTTTGGTAAAAAAAATCCCAATAAGCGTATATTGATTTGTTTGCACAAAAGTTATAGCATCTACAAACTATGGGATATTTTTTTACTAGTAATGGTGGCAATCAGTGACTTATAGCAGGGCTGCGATATTGCGACAGACATTCTGACACTAACTGACAATTTTGACACTTTTTGGGGACCAGTGACACTAATACAGTGATCAGTGCTAAAAATATGCACTGTCACTGTACTAACGACACTGGCTGGAAAGGGTTTAAAATCAGGGGTGATCAAAGGGTTAACAGTGTGCCTAACCAGTGTTTTACTACCCTGAGTGATAACCGGCGGTTGCCAGAGTAATGGCAGCAGAAGCAAGCCGCTGGCGGCACACATGCGCACCCCCTACCCGGAGGTGTTGGATCATGTATATATATATATATATATATATATATATATATATATATGCACAGGTTCCACCCTGTAGCAGTAAAACTGCTATAAGGTGGACCTGAAACGGTTAAAATGTCTGCAGTATTTTTTTGTAATGGTGCTTAGATGGTAAAATTATGGTAAACAGTTATAATTATGCTACCTCAGAAGGACTTGCAGTAACACATACCTTGGCACTTTCACGCGAAATTTCACACTCAAACCGGGCAGTTTCTTTCTCCTTAACTTCAAGGTCAGTAAGAGGTTTGCTAAATTCCACAAATGGAGCTGAAAATTTAAACAAAAAGGCAAAACGTACTTTACTGATTGACTTTTAATATTGTACTGTTGATTTTTTTTACGGTTTCTGCTAAAACTTTATTTAACTTCTATACGAATCTAAACAAAAAAATAAGTTGGAACTTACGTTCCACATTCAAGAATGCAGATGTCGTGAAACCCTTGGCATCGCATTTGTATGTTTTTGCATCATCAAGTGTGCAGCCATGGATGATAAGCTTTCTAACTCTTCCCTCAGCGATGATGTCATATTTTTTGGTTTTGTGGATTTCTTGTCCATTTTTAAACCATTTAACCTCAGCAGTCTCTCTGGACACCTCACACTCAAGTACTGCAGTAGCTTCTTCCTCTACTGTTTGGTCCTCAAGAGGTTTAGTAAATTCAACTGGAGGTTCTGAATGATTAAAAAATCCCATTAGAAAACATTCTGCTGCAACGTCTCTAAAAAAAAACAAGATCAAATGAAAAGTGTACCTTTCACAGTTAGGTTGGCTTGTGTCTTAAAATCTTTTGCAGTGAGTTTGACTTCTCCAGCATCCGTTAATTGCACATCCCTCAGAGTAATTGTGTGAACCCTTCCTTCAGCACGTGTCACAATCTATGAAAGAGAAAAAAAGGTGTTTTCCGCATGTGTTATGCACTTGTGATGTAAATGCACCCTACATTTGCAATATTTAAAATGCTATTTTTAATGTATATATAAAAATATTACTATCAAATACATTTAATTCTAAACTACTGAAGGCTATGCCTTTCTATTTTATGATAATTAAAGTGGTTATAAACCCATCTACAAAAAACAATAAAAACCTGCAAGACAAAGGCATAATGAGCTATGCATCGCATACTAGCTCATTATGAAATACTTGACTGAGATTAATGCTGTTGCAGCAGTCCCCATACACCGCTGTGAACGGCGACATGTCTCCCAGAGTTATTTCTGGGTTTGCGGGCTCTGGCGCTGTGATTGGCCAAAGCCGCAATGACGTCACTCCCTCGAATGCATGCGAGAGCAGCCGGTCACGGCACAGGCCCTTTGGAAATGGCACGATCAAGCTGTTTCTAAAGTGTGTATGCACCGATGGCGTCGGTGCAAGCGTCTATGGTGAATATCTCCAAAAAGGTGCAAGTTTAGGAGATATTCACAGTACCTACAGGTAAGCCTTATTATAGGCTTACCTGTAGGTAAAAGTGGTAGTACAGGATTTACAACCACTTTAAGCACTGTCATTTATACAACTAAATTTGATAAAGATTTTGGATAGCTACTGTACTACAGTACGCATACATACTTTACTTTCTGCACTTGTGTTATGTATATAATGTTGTTGAACTTAATGTTTCTGAAGTAAATGTATAATCTTATGCATGCTTTCTCTCTCTCATGTTCTCTAAATCATATACAGTACAAACATGAACAGCTATTGAAATACATGAAGGTAAAGTGGTGTTGTTGCCCATGACAACCATATGCTTTGTCTAACTTAGAGCAGGTTTAGAGCAAATGCTACCTCCACCCTAAACAGGTTACAAAACAATAGCTAACTCTTTTTAAATCAGGTTCATGAATCTATGTACAGTATGTATTCATTTTATTTTCCATTATGTTATTCATGTTCCTAATACATTTCAGCAACAATAATAACCATTTTCTCAATTTATCTACAAATGTATTTGCTTTAGAATTGTCATGATATGAGAGCTGAATGAGTGGATATCGTTTGTATTACATAATATGGCATTCTACAGTGAGAAGGCCTCCAATGTGTTTTATGCAATAAACACAAAAAACATACATAGTGTTCTACTCATATTTAACACAATTAAACGTATTAAAACAAAACATTTAAACTACAATGCATTAGTTTTAGCCAACACATGCCTTCATTATTAAAAAGAGAATGATAACAATTCAATCATTTATTTAAAACATAAATAAAACAAACACATTTAACAATGTCAATAAACATTCATAATTGTTTAATAAAATGATTAGAATGATTCTGAACATTTGATTCAATAGATAATGTGACATTGCAGAAAGAGGCTGACAACCTCTGGTATCTTGAAATGTAAAAGAAGCACTTGAAGCTGGGATATAAATAGCAGGCAAAGAGGACCTAGAGTGCAAATCTGCCTGCAAAGTTATGCTTTCAATTGCCTGAAATGGAATGTTAAGCCTGCTAATCCCCATATATGCACAATACTTTACTACAGTTATCAAGTGAATGAAAAACGAATCAAGAGAGGCATGCACCTCATCAAGAGAACATTATTAACAGTTCTGTCCTGAGCGTTATAACAGTTGTAAAGCAAAAATAGTGTTTACATTTTGTCCCTGAAAATGCTTTTGTTTCAGTGAAAAAGTTGTTTTCAATGTTTGTGTAAAGAAAAAAAAAATGTGAAAAATGATTTAGAATCTATGCATTCATATGAATAAAATAATCAGTGTTCTGCTATATGTTTTGCATTTTATTCACTAAAAAGCCAAATTTTATATTTTGAAAAAGTCTTACCTTATCGCTGGATTCCAGTTTTTGGTCTTTGAGGAACCACTCCACAGGTATCCCTTCATAGGAGAGCTCACACTCAAAGGTAGCTGATTCCCCAGCTGTCACTGTCACATCCTTCAAGGGCCTTAGCAGGCCAATAAGACGGGCTTTTCCAAAAGAAGAAGACATTTTTCATTAAAGTCCTTGCTCCTAGGGAAGCTAATGCTCCTCACTCTCTAAAATCCATTGTGGCTTTCCTCCAGGATGCAGAGAAGTGCACTGAAACTATTTAAGGGCTACCACTGGACTCTGGCCTCCTGGGATCACAAATAGGTGGAGCCTCAATTTGCATATGGTGTCTCCTTACACTGAACAGAGTCAGCAGTACATCCACCCATTAGCCATATGCCTCTTGCTACATATAGCATATCTCTTCTAAAATAGTAAAGGGCCTATTGGACAGAGACAGCTGCAACCTGGTTACCCTATCCGCTGCTGTCAATCAATCTCTTGGCATTTTCCAAAACTGACAACATAATGCTCTCTCTATCAGCAGTTAACATGCCAACACAGCAAGTCTTTCTTTGTAACAATCTTCTTTCGTAACAACTTACTACAGAAACATCCAGGCTATCCATCCAGGCTATCCATGATGACTCAACACTTTGTGAATATAGTTTATTCATTTAGCTAACTATTTTTTAAAACTATACCTCTAGTAAATTCTTAGATATACAGGAAGATATTTTTTTTAAATTTTAAAGCAATTTAAAAACATAAATAAAATCAGACACATTACTCAGTAACAGTGCCCCTTTTTGCATAGTTGATACAAGTTTAAAATGTGTTATCTATGGACATATGCAAGCAATAATCAGGTCAATGCATAACAAAAGAAAGAAATTAAAGCTGCAGTAACGTATAGCAATTAAATGATTTCAGTTTACTTGAGAAGCCTAAAAAAGTTATTACCTTTCACTTTGAGATGTGCACTGGACTTTGCATTGGCTGCTTGGAAATCCACACCACCAGCTTGGTCCATTCGCACATTGTAAAGGATAAGCAAGTGTCTTTTGCCTTCTTCCTTGATTTCGCAGTCCTAAAATAAATCAATAAATTGAGTTTAACACCTGCAACGTTGAACAGCCCAAAAAGCAAATATTGCCTAGTAGCCTAGTTTTTACTCTCACTATTTGTTTTTGTCTTATTTATATTAAACCTATAGAAATATAGATAACCCATAAATATAGATAATCTAAAACAGGCTCTGAAAAATGTGAAAAATGATTTAGAATCTATGCATTCATATGCATAAAATATACTCAGTGTTCTGCTATATGCTTGCAGATCATACTCATATAAACATATTCAGATAAACTCATCTTGTTAAAAAAACTTAATAAGCAAACCTCCTTGAAGTTCACAGGCTCTATGTAAAACTCTGCTTAAATGGTTAGTTTGAAAAACTGTAAAGATGACCTAACACCAGACTCCCTTCACACCCACACCCCCCAGTCCCTGCTGTACAGTGATCCTCAACTGTAAAAGCTCCTGCAGCTGCTCCACTGATATTTTCTCTGTCCAGCCCTGCCAGTGTGGACTAGATAGATTCTGATTGGTCAGCGCCATCCCATGGACTGCGCTAACCGTACAGAATCCATCTGGCCTGTCCCAGCCACGCTAGATGGAGAAGAGAGATAGCAGCAGGGATAATCCCTGGACTAGTGGAGTGGCTGCAGGAAACCAGACAGCTGAGGATCGCAGTAGGTAAGTGCAGCAGGGACTGGAAAAGTGGGGAGGGGGTCTGTTGTTACGTCACCTTAACAATTTTTCTGTAAAGGATAACTAGCCCTTTAAAGTGAACTTGTTTGCCAATTCAGGGCAATGCAATAGGTTCACTGATTGAAAGCACCCTTGTACTTATCTAACACTTGCTTTCTCACAATATCTGTTTTCCATGCAGCACATGCATAGGTTAAAACCTAGAGCCATCCAGTGTTTTAATAGAGAGGTGGGGGAGCAAAAGGAAGGCAAAAAAAATGCTATGGTTTTTCTATCTAGCACACTTTTTTTGCCCTGAATTGTTAAAGTGCAGGTTTGCTTTATGAAAACACAAAACTTTAAGGAAAGATTGTGGCTGCAGTAGATATATTTGGGTTATCCAGTAATTATTATAGTGATTTTTGGAAATATTTTAGTCCTCTGTGTTTTTGATACCTCCATGTCAATGCAGTATGAATCACTCAGGAGTGTTGAGTGAGACAGTAATTTCATAAACTGAAAGAATGGAAAATGGAAGAAAAAGGGTTGGGCAAAGTTATAGAGAGGAGAGACATAGCTACTATCGGTGGGCAGGGCTTGACCCCACCTTTCCAAAATACACAAAAACCTTGATAATAAGAAAGTGCAGTGGTTTTCTTTATTATATGCCTTCTCTGTAGCATATGTTTACCAGAAGCCCAGATGCTAGTTAAATTAAGTTATTATGTTATGACATCACACATTGCTTTCAGTATAAATGGAGCTATGCTTACTGGAGAAGGATGTACTGCTTCTCCTTTGAGTTTCCAATTAGCATGGACATCTTCTTCAGATATCTCAGTTTCAAAGCGAGCAGTTTCTGTTTCTATAACCTCCACACTGTACAGAGGGCGGACAACCTTGATGTCACGATCTAAGGGATAATGTTAGCAAGTTAATGTTGAACCTTAGCCTCCACCATCATAATAAAACTTTAAAAAACACCTCAGTCTTACCTTCAATGTTCAGTCTGGCAATAGTTTTATCTGTTCCACAATCACAAGCATATTCTCCAATGTCTTTCTTTGAAGCTTTCTTTATTGTGAGAATGTGTTTCTTTCCATCGACCTTAATGACTACATTCTTGGATGGAATTATCTCCTGTCCATCCTTGAACCATTTCACTGGTGCTTTGGCCTTGCTGACCTCACAAAGCAGGACCACTTCGTCTTTCTCTACAGCAGTGTAATCTGACAGTTTGGTTGTAAAGTATGGATCTCCCTCTGTGACAAATACATATAATACACATCAATAAAAGATATATCCCTACACAATCCAGTGAATTTTCTGATTTATGCACTTATATAGTTAGTCACAACTCACCAAGCACAGTAAGCTTAGCCTCACTGGTTTTTCCCATGGCCTCAACTTTGATTAGTGAAGTGTCATCCAGAGTGACATCCTTGAACTTAATGGTATGGAATTTGCCCTCGTCATGTATAGAAACCAGCTTGCTGGGATGTAGACGCTGGTCATTCTTAAACCAGCTAACTTGTATGTTGTCATGAGATAACTCTATTGTAAATTCTGCTGTTTCTTGCTCTTTAACTGTCACATCTTTAAGTGGTGTCACAAATTCAAGACGAATACCTACGAAAGTGTACACAAATTATTGTTTAAGTCCACCTCCACAGAATTGATTTAAAAATGAAAACAACAGGTAATAATTTAACCAAATGTTCGATACATATCATAAATGTTTGCCAAAGCAATATTGATAAAAAACTATTTATGCTATTTTATAGACAACAAAGTAATCTAAAATACGATTTAAGATTTATTTCAATCATTTAAAAATTAATAATTGAATTAGTTATGAATTTATTTTGGTGGTGTGACAATTTGGAGATTGTTTAGCTCATTGGTAGTGAGTGCGTTTACTCCACGGCAGAAGTACATTTCGGGGCTTTTTGCTGCCCACTTTTATTTAAAAGAAAGCAAAAATTCACACATGGATATATTCTCACACAGGTGGTTCTCACCATCAATATGAAACATAACAAAGGATTCAGCCTCCTGGCTCTTTATCAGCCCTGTGGCTCAGGCCTCATGCCTCAGTCCATCTGACTGTCAAACTCACAGTTCCAGTGCTCGTTCTCAAAATGCTTTACCTCTGTCAGCCTGGCCTCTTATCCTTCAGCCCCCAGCTGCTACATCCTTCACAGGCTCGATCCTTTGTCTGTCCTGACCTAGACAGTATGGGGCAGGTGTGCACGTCTCACTGCTCCTTTCACACACTGACCCCCTCGGGAGGGTGGGGCCTTGAGCTCTAATACTGGCTCTAATATGAACCCAGCACACACTTGCACCATTAGTGTGCCTGTTTCCTGCAAAACCTGGCCTAGATGGCCATTTTAGACCTGGCATGGGCTCACCCTGCCACAGTGTGTATTTTATAAAACAGAAACAAACCTTCAATTATGAGTTTGCCACTGGTTCTCTTGTCCTCTGCTTCAAACATGTATTTAGCTTCATCTTCAAAGGCAACTGACTTGAGGACCAGAGCGTGTCTTGTGCCTTCGGCAATGAGTTCATATTTGTCATCTCCCGTGAGATCCTGGGAGCCTTTTAGCCAACGTAAAGTCTTAGGCAATCTTGAAGTCTCACATTCAAATCTTGCTTCATCCTTTTCGTACACCTTGACATCACCAAGTGGAGTGATGAAGATGAGTGGAAGTTCTGCAAGACAAGGCATAAAAAAGCATTTATTATTTTTTATTGTTATTTTTTAATTGTTATCTACAGGATAAAAATGTGTTATCTATAATTATTTTTCTGTATAGAAATCAGCAGAATGCATCCTTAATAAACAGTTGCTTGGATTACTGGGCAAACTGCATGGACAGGTTAGGTCTATCGGTAACATTACCGTACTATATACATATACTGTATATTCTACATAGAAACAATGGGGTTGATTTAGTAAAGATAAATAAGCTGTTCACTTTACAAGAGAGTTCTTACTTAACTTAATAAATGTGTTGAAAATTTACTTTGCAACAAATACTCAATTACGTGCAAGGAAAAAAAAAAATGTACATGATTGGATCATAGAAGTCTGCAGGGCATCACCAGTTAAGTGAACAGTCTATTTACCTTGAGAAATTCATCCCCACTGTGTTTCTTAAAGAATTATGGAGGCTGCCGTGTTTGACCTATTCTTCGCAAAATACTAGTTACCTGGCTGACATGCCTTCATTACTACAGGACGGAGTATTAATGTATGAGTTGTCAGGTGAAATCTCAGAACCCACTGGGGGTGGGGGATGGGCACTATTAAGATCTAGAAGTATTGCATAGTAGTGGCACAAAAAACTCTGCAATGTTTCACTGGCCACTAAAAGTTATGTATGAGGCTTCTTCCTTCACAGTGTATAGTTGCAGTCAGATTTTACACCCCTGACAAGATTACTTTAAAATGGGTGTTCCCTAAAGCACTACAGCTATAGGTAAGGTTACATACAATAAACTGATCTTTTTCACATACACATCTAAAAAAAATTCTTAAAAAACGATAGGTTCCCTTTAATCAGCACCTGTTTAGTATTCAAGTGCATGTGTGTGTCTGAGACTGTGGTAAGAGCATTACAATTTAAGCTCCTAGACTGTGTAAATGTGAATGGTTACATTTTATAAAAGGCTGCAAATATACCCCATGTGCCCATGCCAAGAATAGAGTAGAATAAATAGTTAAATGCATTATGAAAAAGCATTATCTGGATATAATTAAACCAAGTAACTATGAAGAGGGCCTCTGGTTGATGTAGTAATAAAATAACATCATACCTTTCACTTTGAGATTGGCAGCATTTTTGGCATTGGCAGCTTGGAAGGAAATCTCCCCAGTCATGTCCATTTTGCAGTTATACAAGATAAGGACGTGTTTCTTTCCATCTTCTATGATTTCACAATCCTTTGAGTCCAAAAAGCAAAATGAATTAATAAACTATATAAAAGATATAGTTAGAAAATGAAATAAACACATATAAGGAAGCACCTTCCGAAAACTAAAGTAAAGTAACTTTTTTACTGTAACAATGAAAATCAAAATAGCATTTCAGTGTATATAAGCAAACAAAAGCAAACTGTTTATTGGTTCCTAACACTATTTTACAGACATAACTTACCGGAGATGGAGATAATACTTCTCCCTTAAGTTTCCATTGGGCATGAACGTCAGGTTCTGAGATTTCTACTTCAAAACGAGCTGTTTCACCTTCAAACACTTCCACTCCATACAAGGGGCGCTCTACTTTAATAATGCGGGCTAAAACCACAAAAACAATGGGGGACATTTATCAAAACTAGAGCAGCTGTACATGGCATGTTAATGCATTAAGATAAAAAACCTTCTGTATGCAGCAGCCCCCCTTAGCCCCTCTTAAAACTTACCTCAGCCCATCTCGATCCAGCGATGTTGCATGAGAGACTCGGCTGGCCAGGACTCTCCGTTCTGATTGGCTGAGACAGCAGCAGAGTGCCATTGGCTCCAGCTGCTGTCAATCAAAGTCAGTGAGCCAATGAGGAGAGAGAGGGGGCAGGGCCGGGCCACGGCTCCATTTCTGAATGGACACATGGAGCTGTGGCTCGGCTCAGGTGTCCCCATTGCAAGCTGCTTGCTGTTGGGGCACTCTGCAGGGGGGAGGAGCCAGAATCGCCAAAGAGGGACCCGAGAAGAGGAGGATCTGGGCTGCTCTGTGCAAAACCAGGGCAGGTAAGTATAACATGTTTGTTATTTTAAAATGAAAAAAAAAAACGAGACTTTAGTATCACTTTAAGCTTTGAAAATGAAGATAGAAGCTGATTGGTTGCCCCAAACAGCTGCTCCAGTTTTGATCAATTTCCCTTAATGTGTTATAATGCAAGCAAAAACAGCAGGGATATTATGGCCTTTAATTAAATAACTTCCTTAGCTGATAGCCTACCTTCAATGTTCACGCTTGCTTTAGTTTTGTCAGTTCCACAGTCACATTCATAATCCCCTTTGTCCTTTTCTTCAACTTTCTTGATCTTCAGGATTCTGCGTTTGCCTTCGGTCTTGATAGTCACAGTCTTTGAGGCCTTAATTTCTTCCCCTTTTCTCAACCATTTTACTGGTACATCTTTGCTAAGCTCACACTCAAGAGTGATGTCATCTTTTTCCACTGCAGTGTAGTCTTGCAGTTTTACAATGAAGTAAGGATCAGCCTCTGCAAAAAGATCACCCATAATAATTAGTAAGGTGTATACCACATCAAATGGGGAGAGGTAACATACCACCAAGCATGTAGCCCATTCCTGACTTTAAGACAAATGACAAAGTAACATATAAAAAACATGTAAAAAAACATGCATTGTTAAATTAGACATTAGACATACAAACATAGATAGCATTCAATAAAGTACAAACATAGATAGCACAAAAACATAACTGCCATAATATATACAGTACATAATAAAAGATACTTACAATCACCACAACAGAGTACACAAAGTAGACAAAATCAAAACGACA
Organism: Lithobates sylvaticus; assembly: GCA_028564925.1. NCBI lineage: Eukaryota > Metazoa > Chordata > Amphibia > Anura > Ranidae > Lithobates > Lithobates sylvaticus. The sequence continues at coordinate 79,511,074 of CM053031.1, forward strand.
AAAAAAAAATAGGTACATTTAAAAGTAAAACATACAAACATGTAAAATACATATAAAAAAGACTAAGACTGCACACAAATATAAAAAAAAGCCTAAAGACTACAATTAAAAGTATACAGATATAAAACAAAAAAATTACCTACAAACACTTTGACTTTTCAAAGCTTATTTGAAATTTACAGAAAGAGATAATGGACAAGGACATAACATACTTTCAGACACTGTTTTTGAATAAAAAAAGTGAAAGGGTTTAATAATTATGTTGTTTGTCAGTAGTGCTCAGCTATACTGTAATTTGTGAGTAATGCTTGGTTATTAGAAAAAAGTATCAAATAGCAAACTGGAAAAATGTGTGTCAGAAGTGTCAGTTATAGTTAAAATTTTTAGAATAACTAGTCCTTAAAAGCTAAGTTAGAGTTTATTTTTCTCAGAGCAGTTAAAGCCTAGGTTCACATATGGGCGAAGCGGGAACCAGCGTGATTACAGCGCCAGTTCCCGCATCGCATCTCTCCCACAGGAAGTTCACACTACCCTCTGCGGACCACTCTGGGTGTGAATACATTGTTAATGACACCCCCAGATTGGTTCACAGATCACAGGGCGAACCATTAACTCGCACATGAATGAGATCGCATGGGTGAGAACACCCATGTGATCCGATTCTAGTGCGGGGTAAAAAAGTCCCTGCACTATTTTCATGCAAATCCAATGCCAGTTCAGCCATACAACTTCATGGCTGAACTCACACTGTACAGATATTGCATGTGATCGGCACTTGCGATGCGGGAGCGAATCACATGCAATGTGTTCATATGTGAACCTGGACTAAAGGATACGTTTACCTTTTGTAACATGTTATACCCATATTCAAGGTGTAACATGTTACAAATCCACTGGCCCCCTTACCTCCTAGACTCCCTGATGTCATGGGCGGCGGGGTACCTCCTCCCCCTGCTCTGTGTCAGAATCTGCAGAGAACCCCCGCCCGGCTGAGTCACTCTTTCACGGAGTTCTGTGACTTGAAAATCACAAGATCTGGCAGCCTTTGCGGATGTTGGCTTGCAGTTCTCAATTAACTACCACAGCGCTGTTAAGCGCTGTGGTAGTTCATTGATGCTTCCTGTTAATGTACAGCCAAACAGCTTACACACAGAGCCTGCAAGAGCCCTGCATAGCACCTGCAATACTTTCCATTTTCCCAATTAAAAAATAAATAAATGCACATTTTTTACCTGCTAAAAGATGTGCATTCATTTTATTTTTTTAAAAGGTTAACTTATCCTTTAATATTCCCATTGAGGATAATGCCTAAGTCAGGGGTCCAGACCTCCTAGTGACCTCACAATCTCCACTTCCTGTTTCTCTTACTCTGCCCTAAAATCTTAACACTGTGCCTCAATTTCCTCTTGATTTGCTATGACTACACTCACTGCCCCACCAAGGTTGTAAAAACCCATTGACAGGTCTTATTGATCTGCCCTGGTTAACAACTTCTGGCTCTCCATAAAACATCTACACACAGGTCAGGTGCGGTGCACGTGTGGGCAGCTGTGTCTCTCTGTTTTCTGAACACATTATGCTGACATGCCTTGTTCGGGGAGGTCAGAGAGCAGGCATGGATTTTCCACATCAATCAGCCCACATTACTGCCCCCTCAGACATCCCTCCCTGGCAGCCTCTCCTCCCCTTGCTGACTGGCCTCTATTCCACCTCCAAATGAAACAGAAATGAAACAGAAACCCCCAGATATCCCTCACAGGTACCTCTCCTCCTCCCAGCTGATAGACAATTCTCCCCTTGCTGACCAACCAGCCTACCCTGTCCTACTCTCCCCCACCCCACACTGACATATTGTTGCCTTATCACCTGAAAGGCATCTCTGTCTGGCTGTTTTACCTACCCCTCAACTCCCTGTTCAACTCACCTTCCCACTCACAGACAGACATCCCTCAAATGAAAAGAAAAGTCCCCCAAGAGGCACTGGAACTTTGATTTAAGTTAATATAAGTAGTGAGAGGGCAAAAACATTTGTACAGCTCACTGATTCACATTAGGCTGCTCAGGGCAGACAAGGCTACCCTCCAATGGGTACACCAGCAGGTTACCATAAAAAAAACGTGCAGACATGGAAAAAGCGCCAGACCAAAAGATAAAAGAGTCCGCTTTTAATTTATTTATACATTAAACTGGGCTATTTTATCTTTTAGTCTGACACTTCAGTTGTATGCACATTTTTTTCAGACATCCCTCCCTGGCTGCTTCACCCCTGGGTGACACACATCCCTCCCTGGCTGCCTTAACCACCTCTAATAATAGTCCTCCCCAGCCACCTCACCTCCAGCAACCAGTGGGTGCAGAGAACCCAGTAAGAGAAAACCCTGCTGCACATACTGAGCACTCGCATATTTCTTCATTCTTTTCCTGCATATACTGCTCCCTGTCATACCATGTGCACTTCTCTTCTGTACATACTGCCTGCTGTCATACCCTCCACAATTCTCTCCTGCACATACTGCCTATTCTCAAATTGTCTTCACTCCTCTCCTGCACACACTGCCTCCTGTCATTCCCTCTAAACACCTTTCATGCAAATACTGCCAGATTCGTTTTTTCAATATTTTCAACACTTTTGCTAGTACTAATAAAAACAAACACCTTGGAAACATATTTAGCCAAATTGTTTTTGATTAGTTTCAGAATGGAAATAATTTTCAACACTATTTGGGAAAACTGATAGTTTGCAGATAGAGTGCATATTAGAAATGTAATATGAATCAATAAGCAAGCAGCATCTGCATCAGCATTGCACTTTTGAATTAAAATATCATACTAAGGGAATAGAGTAAATCAAGACCAGAAGATGAAGAATTAGGCTGAAAGCCTAGCTGTAGTACCACATATATTATATAGCCTATTCAGGAAACTGAAGAAAAGAAGCGCTAAAGGTTTAAGCAATCTACATTAAAAGCATTTTCATCTTCATCATGATGTTTGCAGTAGCTGGTCACAGTTTCATTAAATCTGCTCCGATACTTTAGCTAAGAGTGGTTAAGCACTGGTTTAACAGCATATGCTGTACCAAGCATTACAGAAGAAGAACGAAAGCCGAAAGAAAACTTCTGTGCTTAACCAAAAAAGCATAAGAAGAAGTAATATTCAGTGGTTCTCGGCAATCTGATTTGTTGGCAGAGGGATGTATTATTTGTGCCAAAAGTATTGTAACTGTATAGTTGTATATAATTATCAGTAACATTTGTGTGACTGCCATATAACATATATCATACCTAATACTTTTAAGTTTGCTGATGTATGTAGACCTTTGACTTCAGCCTTAATCTGGGAGATGTCATCAAGAGTCACTTCTCTTATTTCCAGCTTATGAGTCTTGCCTTCTTCAGAGATAAGAACGGTCCTACTTGTGTGAAGCTTCTTATCATTTCTGTACCAAGTAACGGGCATTTTCTCATGGGAAAGCTCAAAATCAAAGTGAGCTGTCTCTCCCTCTTTAACGGTTTGATCTTTAAGTGGTGAAATAAATTTAAGTCTGATGCCTGCAACAAAAGTATCACTAGTTAACCCACTGTTCACTTTTCCTGCCAGGTAAAAATCCACTGCACTCTTGAGGCACCCCAAAATTATTACAGAAACCCTAATCAGGGTCAAATCAATTATTATATAATTGATTTTAGGGGATTCATAAAATATAATTTTCTATAATTTTCTCGTCTCTACTGTCAGTTCTGACTTGCCTTCAACTGTGAGCTTGGCTGTTGTCTTTTTGCCTTCAACCTCTGCAGTGTATTCCCCCTCATCATCAAAAGCAGAGTCATTAATGACCAAGATGTGCTTCTTTCCATCAGAAATAATGTCAAATTTGTCACCAGCCTTGATAATATCTGGGCCTTTTGACCATATGACATTTGCTTCTCGGGTAAGAGCACATTCAAATCTAGCCTGGCGCTTCTCTGGAACAGTAACATCTTTCAGAGGAACAGCAAAGTCGAGCTCGATTTCTGGAGACAAAATGTGGTTTAAAGATGTTAAATAAAGGTAGAACATGTAGTGTATACAGACAACAATTTCACCAGGACAAGCATACCTTTTACAGTAAGAACAGCAGAGGTAACAGCATTCAAAGCCTGGAATAGAACTTCTCCAGCTTGTTCAACTTTGACTTTATGGAGGGTAAGGAAACGCTTTGCTTCTTCAGCCCTGATTTCACATGTCTAGGAAACAAAGACATTGATAATACATCTGAATATGAGGACACATTAAAATGATATTTATAACAAATTCTGCTTCCTAAGTTAAACCATATGTCTTTTTGCTGTTGTATGTATCTTATGTTTAGGATTTTATTTAATGGGTATATAAATCAATTTTTTACTTTTTCAACAGAACAAAGAATTTATTAACACAGTCCGTTTTTTTCTGTCTTTTTCCCATTGGGGAGATTTTTCTTCACTTTCTGTCAACGGTAGGAATTAGACAACAGTCACTAGAATAGGTTTACCCATTGAGATATTTCCTCTCAATTCTATTGGCACATGGCCAATGGTAACTAGGACCAATAGTGAGAGTGAATCTCCCTAGCAGAGACACAAACAGAAAAAAAACTTACAGAGGTTCTAACCCTTTCACATTTTATCCAAAACAATAAAATATTTATTTACAGTGTATAGGCACTAACAATTTATGCAGCACTTACATACTATACATTTACATCAGTCTTTGCTCTCAGGTAGCTTACAATCTATAGTCCCTTTCTCAGATAAACACACATGTAGGGCCAACTTAGGCAGGAGCCTATAACCCTATCAACACATCTTTAAAGTGTGGGAATAAACTAGAATACCCAGCTGAAACCAACAGAAGCACAGAAAGTACATACAAACTCAATACAGATAGTGTCCTATCTGGGATTCGAGTACAGCAAGGCAGAAGTCCTAACCACTAAGCCAATATGCTGCTTTACATATATTTTAAGTTAAGCACGTGTGCTGGAGACCAGTACTGTCTCTAAAATTAGTCAGTGATCATTATTTATGCAGCCTAGCTAAACCAAAGCAAACAAAACTGACTTATGATAATCTGCTTATTATACTGTTACATGTTGAAATATAGGCCTCTTTGTAGTATCTTACAGGTGATGGCCGCAGAGTTTCTCCTTTCAATTTCCATTCTCCAGGAACATCTGCCTCAGATATCTCACAGTCAAAGGAAGCAGATTCCTTTTCATAAATCACAACATCTTCAATTGGCTTGAGAAGGTCAACTTCCCGCTCTTAGGTAAAGAAAAGAAAGTTCACTGACAGTACTACAGGCTACTGTTCCACAACAACTAAACAAACTTTCTTGAATTTATTTTAAAAAAAAAATGTTTACTTACCGCCCAGAGTGAGTTTAGCTGTGACACGTTTTCCTTCAACCTCTACGGAATATTCTCCAACATCGTCTGGACCAGTATTTTTGATAATCAGATATATTTTATTACCCTCTTTCTTTAGCTCAGTTTTGTCAGTTGGTTCTAGTGGAATCTCCTCTTCTCCCTTGAACCATTTGATGTTTGGTGTGTCTTTAACAATATCTGCCACAAAAGTTGCTGTATTTTTGGGTTTAACATGTTGGTCACGGATAGGCTTGACCAACCAGTCACGAATTACCTCTGCCAGGAAAAAAGTACAATTAAATGATTTTGTATTGTTGTTTTAAATACATAAACTTATTACCAGCAATATATGTTGCAAAAGCTTCTCTTTTTAATTTGAACTCAGTGCTGAACTATTGAGAAGAAATGTTGTTGTACACTGATGCCATCAATCCTGTTTTTTTATTTATTTTTATTTTGTTGTAGGTTTAAAAGGCTTAGGCATTTATTAAGCAATTGTATTTTCTAGACCACTAGGTAAATATTTGAAATATGAATATTTTTTAATGTTTTTGACTTACCAACTACTTTGACATTTGAGGAGCATTTGATGTTAGCACTTTCTACGGTACAAGTGTATACTCCAGCATCTACATCGTCTGCATCCACGATAGTTAGAGTACGGTTTAACCCAATAATATTTGTTTGGTATCTGCCAGGTGAAGTCTCACTGAGCTTCTTGCCATCCTTTGTCCAGACTACGTCTCTATCTTTATTAAGTTCACAGCTCAGATACATAGGCTGCGTTTTCACAACAGTGACTTCCTCTTCCAGAGTCTTTACAAATTTAACAGGCAATTCTGTATGAAAAAGGAAAAGCTTAGTTACATGTAAATGTGATGCTATATGTATTACATAAACATCGCTTGAGAAAAGTAAAAAAACAGGCTTTGTTATGAAGGTTTAACACTGTGGCGACAACACAATATTATTTAAAAAAAAAGTACAAAATAAGCAAAAATTCTTCACAGATATTATTTCCCTTTTTAATAAAATGTAATACCTTCAACAATAAGTTTGGCTGTAGATGTCTTCTCCTTGTTGCCAAGTTTTGCTACACAGGTATATTCTCCAGTGTCTGAAAGCTGCACATCAATAATATGAAGTTTCCTGTCTTTGCCATCAGAAATGAACTTATGCTTGGGGCTTTCTCTCAGGTTGCTGCCATCCTTCATCCAGGTGGTAATAGCAGTAGAGGGTGAAATAAGGCACTCGAAAATTGCTGAAGACCCAACAGACTCTGCTTCTTGTAACACAATGTCCTTCAACTCCTTGACAAACTTCAATGGCACGGCCTTCAGCTGGTAAGTGAATGCTGGTTCATCTGGAGGTTTGTCACCACCACTACCAGGTCGAAGTTTCTTCTTGTCAGCATCTAGTGGTGAAGGTGTCTTTTTGATACCTAAAATTTAGATGTGGACATGAGAAAACTGAGACTTGGTGAAGCTGATGCTTGTATAAATCTTCCATCTTTCTCCAGGTGCATTTTAAACGCTGGCTATGCTTTAAACTTTGTTAATATATAAATATAGGAAGTCACACATAATTAGTCACAGAACAGTGCACAATATAATAAAAAGGAATTTAAATATGAATGGTATATATAATTAGGACAGCTTTAGTTAGTAAAGCAAGGAAGTAATTCACGTATTGGCTCTCAGATTTGTAAATCATGGGATGGTAGTTTCAAAAGTTATTTTTATAGGAAACTGTCATGAGAAAATAATGTGGATTGTCATTATCTATGCCCTTTTGAACATGCTAGTTGTTAGTTGTCATTTAGATCCTCTTGCATCATTTTTTTTTGATTAACAGACTTGAAACACTTTCTGCATGGTTGCCTCAGCTCTGAAGCTAAAGGATAAGCATGACAGCCATACAAACAAGCATTTTATTAAAAGTTCAGAATTTGACACTCAAATATTCTCTCATAACAGGTTTACCTTAACAGCACTCATACAGACATTTTGTAAAGACAAGCATGTGAAATCCAAAGCAAACTATTCTCACCTTTAAATGGAAGTTTACCCTTAGGAGCCTCATCTTTTGGTGTTTTAGTATCTAAAGTGAAACAGTGATGTTAGTACATTTAACTACTGTTCAATCCATTTCTTTAACGCAGAGTTCTCAAATATTTTTTCTGACATAAAACTCTAAAGTGAGTTTCAGAAATAAACATTTATAAAAGTGCATACATACACAAGTGGCCTAAACTAGCAGTTGTGAGGAAGACTGGTGCAATCCCAATATGATGAATTATACATTGATCCCAAAAAACGCTTCATATGTAGCATGAATGAAATGACACAATACAAATATTAGGCTGTGGTATATGGAAATAGTGAAGTTAGATTATGATCTAAAATGCAAAAGTGAGTGGATAATTTTCTCAAAACAAAATGCACACACATGAAGACAGACAATGAAACATTTAGAAACAAGTATGTTTCTATAACATGAAGAATGAAGACATTTAATGTTGAAATTTAATATGAGACAGATAACAGATGGTCATGTTTCTTCTCCAAAGATGCTTATGAAAACAAGTTTATGGGTATGAAGCGGATGATCAGTTTCTTCCAACAAATATGGGACAAGCCTTCCATCCAAATTTATTTAGTGCATATGACGAATGAAAATGATGGATGCGTATGACATTTTAAAAGCAGACCTTTTCCTGCAGAGACTTCTCACCTCGTCTACCAACGGCCTTTCCTGGCGTTTCTCTGGCTCTCTTCCTTCCTTGTCCACTGTCTTCACTTAGTATATCTTCTTCAGAGCCATAGTCAGTCTGTTCAGAAGTGCTTTCTAGTTCTTGTTCCCAGGTTTCATCTTCTTCTAATTCCTCCATGTCATTGGAATCTGTTTCTGTTTTCAGAGATGCTGTATCCTTATCTTTAAGTGGGCTCCTCAAAGGAGGTGTTACTTTGTCTGAGGATTTCTTTTGTTCTAATTTTTTCCTATCAATAGGAGTGCTAGTTCTGCTGATCACTTTTAAAGAGCTTTCATCTTGAGGAGTCTCTTTGTCTAAGGATTTCTTTTGCTCCACCTTTCTTCTGTCCGTAGGAGTGCTAGTTCTACTAATCACTTTCAAAGATCTATCATCTTTAGGCGAAATCCCTTTACCAGGTAGAAGCAGTTCCTCTGAAGGCAGAGGAGTTTTAACCCTTTGCACTTTTTTAAGAGCTGGAATTACAGGCTTTTTTTCTTCAGGTTGTACTTTTACTGATATTTTGTCTTTATCAATTGGGGTTTTCAAGCGACTAATTTGCTGTATTGGGGAAAGACTTTCTTTTTTAGGCTCTGCTGCTGATTCTTGAAGGTGTGCCGTGTCTGTCTTCTTTTCAGGTTTTGCAATCTTTCTGACTCTCTCTGTTGGATGCTCTAGGACATCTTCCACTGTAACTTTGGATTCCCCAAATACTTTACCATCCTGTTCTATCTCTTGTTTGGCATCATATGAAGGAATATCTTCTACAAAAGGCGGTTCTTCAATTGATATTTCAACAGTGGGTATAGCAGCATGCACACCTGCTACTTTTTCTCCTTTTGCAACAAGTATTATTGGAGCCTTCCTAGTATCTTTAGGCGATCTGCTGGAATGAATTACACCCCCCTTGTGTGCAATATCTTCGGAGAGCTGCTCTTTTTTCTTAAGATCCACAAAGCTCTTCTTATCAGGTACTTCTTTACCTAGGTCTGCATGTGTCTTTTCTTTAAATGTATCTCCCCGTTCTGCTATATGGGTGACTTTTTTCTGTACTATTTCCTCAACTTGTAAATCTGCCTTTTCATCTTTATGTAATAGTTTTGCCCTATCTGGTTTTGTATCTTTAGAAATACTTTTGGGTTTGGCAAGAACACTGTCACCTTCCTTTAATTTTTCAGTAGGTTTTTGGCGTAACAACTCCACTTCTTCGGGAGCCTCTAAAGATTCCTTGCCTTTAACGCTACTTATTTTTTTTCTTTCATATTGTACATGCTCTGGAGACGCAACATGCTCTTGTATTGGCATCTTTTTAGTAACTTTTTTAGTCTTTTCAAAGATTGTATCTGTTCCAATCTCATCTATCTTTTTTGAAGGTTTCTCAGCATGCTCATCTAGATCCTCTAGTAGCTCATCACTCTCTGCACTGATCATTTCTAATTGTTCAGTTGCTGTTTTCTTGGGTGTAACAACAGGTTCTTTAGTGGGAATCTTTTTTACTTGTTTTGCTTTCTCTACAGTTGTGCCTAATTTAGACTCTTTTACTTTCCTGCTAGGTTTTTTAACATATTCATCTTGGATCTCTGGTAAATCATCACTCTCATCACTGATCATTTCTACTCCTTCATCTTCTTTGTAAGAAACAGCAGGCTTTTTAGTTTTACCCTTTTCTGTGACTTTCTTAACTTTCTCCTTATTTTTATCTAATTGACCCTCCTTAGTTTTTTTAATGGGTATTTTTATTTTTTCCACTTGGGCATCTAACATTTCATCACTTTCAGCACTGCTATGTTCTTCTTCAGAAGAAGAAATAGTGGGCTCAGGCTGAAGAATCTTTTTTAATTTTGTATGCTTTTCATCCTTCTTGTCTACTATTTCTTTGTATTGTTCTTTTGTTTTATCCTTTATTAATTTTTCAGTTTTATCAAATTTTGTCTCTTTAGGTTTTTTGATAGGTGTTTCAGATTGGTCCGTGTGGGCCTCTAAAATGTCTTCACTTTCATGACTTCTAAGCTTTACTTTATCATCTTGTTTTTCCCCAGGAGAAAGAGTAGGTTCATACTGTGGAATCTTTTTTGTTATCTTTTCATATTTTTCATCCTTCTTAACTACTGTTTGTTTGTGAGAAACAACAGGTTCTTTTGTTATACCCTTTTTGATTATTTTTTCACTCTTCTCAGGTTTTTCTAACCTAGTCTCCTGAGGTTTTTTAAAGAGTGTTTCAATTTGTTGCATGTGGGCCTCTAAACCATCATCACTTTCAGGACTGCTAAGCTCTACTGTTTCTCCTTCTTCTTCCCCAGGAGAAATGGCGGGTTCATACTGAGGAATCTTTTTACTTATTTTTTTATGCCTTTCACCTTTCTTATCTACTGCTTCTTTGTAAGAAACAGCAGATTCTTTTGGTGTTGCTTTTTGGATAATTATTTTGTCCTTCACAGTTTTATCTAATTCAGCTTCTTTAATTTTTTGGGCTGGTATTTCAATTTGTTCCTCATAGATCTCTAATTCTTCCTCACTTACATCACTACTAGATTTTACTTTGTCTTCTTCCTCCTCAGAAGAAATACTAAGTTTATGCTGAGTAATCATCTTCTTTTCTATTTTACCCTCTTTAATCTTCTCTGCTGCCTCTTCTGGTGAGACACCAATTATTTCTTTATCTTTTTTCTTTTCAGCTATTTTCTTTTCTTTGCCCTCTACCTCTAATTTTGGCATTACTTTGATGCTTGGCTTTTCAGGAACTACCTTAACCAAATCTTTTTTGCGTGTAATAATATTCGGAGGCTCTTTAACTTTAATGTCAGGCTGGTAGAATGTATCTCTTTCCTCTTGCTGTTCTTCAACAGAAATCTTAGCTGGTGTATATCTTTTCTTGTCCTCTCCTATAAATTTTGCTTTTAAATATTTTTCTGGCTCATCTTTGTCTTCCTGTTTTGTAATCTCTTCTGTATACTCAATAATTTCTTCAGACTCCCATTGTTCAGAAATCTTTTCCTTAAAAGTTGCATGAATCTTTCCTTCTTCCTTTTTAAAAATCTTTCTTTCCTCTTCAATAACATCTGTAAACAGTCTTTCTGCTCTAAGGCTTACATCCTCTTCAATAGGAATACAAATGTCACCAGAGAAAAAAGGCACTCTCCGGACTGCTTCTACTTTGCTTTCTTCAGTCAGTATTTTACCTTTTTGCATTATTTTTATCGGCACACCGGTTTTCTCTGTGACTAAAGGTTTAACATTTAATTTAAAAAGTAAGATTTGTTTAAATTTTTATTTAAGACTGTATGCATAAAACACAATAGAGAAAAACAGACACAAGAAACATACACACACCTTACTGTACAAAACAAATAAGACGACCACAACAATCTTACACTTTTAAATCTATACATACACAAAGAGACATACAAAGTAAGAAAAAACACAGTAACCAAGCATCAGGTACAAAACAGCACAGATAAAAATACAGTAATCAATTGATGACTTCTCTACTATCTTGTTATGTAAAAACGTAGTCCTGTGAGCATGATGTATCAGTAAAGTCACTGATCAAGGGTGCTGACATGATGTTATACATATACTAATATCCCTTTCCCCATTCTTAAGTTACAGCACTGGCGCTTGATGACTGGTTACACAGGCTTATGGAAGGAAGTGAAGTGCGCCACATGCTTCCCATTCACAGAAGTACCAGGTTTTTCTTTTTACTCCAGTTGGCCAAATAGAGTAATGAGAAAGGAGCAAAGGAAAGGTAACTAGAAGCAATCAGGAGGGGGAAGTGGGAACAACATTAAAGATAGACTGGAAGAAAATAAGTTTAACCTTAAGCTGCGTAGGGGTTTTTTCACTGTCAGGGCGGTAAAGATGTGGAACTCTCTTCCACAATCGGTGGTGTCAGCAGGAAGTATGGATAGCTTTAAAAGACTCTTGGACGTGCATCTTAGCGAAAACAATATACAGGGATATGGGAAATCATTTTGCTACACCCACACACCTACACAGATTGAACTGGATAGACAGTTGTCTTTATTTAACCTTTATAACTATGTAACTATGTAAGCCTGTTTCCTTGTTCTGCATGAGTAAATAACAGGTTCACTTTAGAAGCAGGAAACAAAAGTCACAACATGGGCATATGGGAAACCTGGGGCCACTTGCAAAACCCATATTTTTATGATACTGTTTGTATAGTTAAACATAATTTAACCCTTAATTACTAAATACAGTTTCATATAATCTCAAAAATACATTGACTGACAGACTCAACATACTGCAATAACATCATAACTTTTTTATGATGGTTAAAGCCACTTCAATCCAAATAAAAATGTAAGAAACATATGCTTGAATATATGTGAGTATTTACTTAGCTACATACAAATTAACTTTCTTTATATTTTCTGAATTTAAAACAAACAACACAAAACATGTACCTGCTTTCTTTCCAACAACTGGAGTTGTAACTGGTGCTGTAATGGCAGCTTCATCTCCTTTTGGTGATGGAACAGCTTTAAATTGAAATTAATTTAAGGTAAGTTAATGTTTAGTGCACATAATACATATTGTTACTATGCATAAGTTCTATACTTACAAAATACATTTCAAAGTGAATGTATTTAATTATTAGATTGATAGCATTGTACAAAGCATACATATGCACCCTTCAGTGGCATCCAAACAGAAACCATTTTTAAAAAGTCTGCCAACTGAAAGACTTATTTTGGTCAGTGACAATGGGTTAACCGCTTGCCGACCAGCTGCTGTCATTATATTGCAGCAGATCGACATGATCCCGTGATCCATTGTAGCTATACGTCAGTCTCTTTATCGCGGTGGTGCCGATGCTCGTGACCAGTGGTCACGATGACCGCCGGCTGCGAGCGATCGCGGGCTCGAGAGGCAGAACAGGAACGTGTGTATGTAAATAGCTAATAGCTAGGAATCACGATCTGTCATTTCCTCTAGGATGTGTCCACCATAATGTCAAAGTCCCGATAAAAATTGCAGATCTCCGCCATTACTAAAAAAATTAAAAATAAAAATGCTATAAATATATCCCCTATTTTGTAAACGCTATGACTTTTGCGCAAACCAATCAATATACGCTTAGGCCCCTTTCACACTGGGGCGGTTTTCAGGCGGTACAGCGCTAAAAATAGCGCCTGTACACCGCCTGAAAAAACCGGCCCATTCACTCCAGTGTGAAAGCCGGCGGGCTTTCACACTGGAGCGGTGCGCTAGCAGGACGGTAAAAAAAGTCCTGTTAGCTGCATCTTTGGAGCGGTGTAGGAGCGGTGTATTTACCGCTCCTATACCGCTCGTTCCCATTGAAATCAATGGGAAACCGCGGGGATACCGCCCGCAAACCGCCGCTGCAGCGGCGGTTTGCGGAGGTTTTTAACCCTTTTGCGGCCGCTAGCGGGGGTTAAAACCACCCCGCTAGCGGCCGCATACCGCGGGTAAAACGAAGGTAAAGCAGTGCTAAATATAGCGCTGCTTTACCGTCGCCGCCCCGCACCGCCCCAGTGTGAAAGGGGCCTTACTGCGATTTTTATTACCAAAAATATGTAGAAGAATACACATCAGCCTAAACTGAGAAAAAATTTGCTTTTTTTAAAAAAAAATGGGAATATTTATTATAGCAAAAAGTACAAAATATTGTGTTTTTTTTTTTAAATTGTCGCTCTTTTTTTTGTTTATGGCGCAAAAAATAAAAACCGCAGAGGTGATCAAATACCACCAAAAGAAAGCTCTATTTGTTGGAAAAAATTACGTCAATTTTGTTTGGGTGAGGTGCTGCACGACCGTGCAATTGTCAGTTAAAGTGACGCAGTGCCGAATCGCAAAAAAAATGGCCTGGTCATTCAGCAGCCAAATCTTCTGGGGCTGAAGTGTTTAAAGAACATTACTAATGTTTGAACTGATGTTATTATGAAAGTAATAGTAAGCCAGATATAAGCATAACTTTTATGGTTAACAAAGCCAATGGCTTCCTATATTAATGAATCCTACCTTGTACAGGTGATGGCTCTTTTGGGGACACAGACACCGGTGAAGGCTTAGCTTCTGCTGCAACTTTAAATATATTATGACTGGTTAATTAAGTTATATGCAACATTGATAACACTGTTCATAGGTCCATTAGTGAGGTATAGTGTTTAAAATTTAATATAGTTAGTGAAATACTTTCAAAGTTAGGAAATTACACATTTTATTCAATACTAAAGAAAAACATGATTTAAGAAATTTTTAGTGAAGATTTATTTAAATTTTTTTTCACTTTAAAGCAATTAATGATAATGGTTAACATTGACAAATGACAATTCAGCTTCTTGTTTATGTTTTAGGCCACACTTCAATGCCTTATACATTTAAAGAGGATTAGCCAGTTGTCCAAATTGCAGGCAATCCCATAATGCATATACCTTTAGCTGGTTCAGGCTTTATTTCCTCTTTTTTCACAGCTGGTGTGACCTCTGGTAACTTTTTCTTCTGGACTTCAGGAACTTAAAAATAATATTGATTTTTATAATCGGGCCATTGAACTTACCTTGTGCTAAATGCTTTTTTTAAAGATAAACAACAATAATACAGAAACACTACAATGTACAGATATTTGATTACACATAAGAGCTACACAACACACACACAATGCTTAATAAAAAAGAACACACTGCTCACAGTGTTATAAAGATATAACATTCATTTGTTACCTTCAGGCTTTTTCTCCACTGGAGGTTCAGGCCTTTTAAACTTCTCAGCTGGTTTTTCAGCAGGAGGCGCTTCAGCTTCTTTTTTGACAGGTTTTAGAACTTTAAGACAAAGAATTGCTTTTTTCACTCTGGACTGCTAAAGATATAGTATGTTGTAATACAACACATTCCAGAGCGTAAAGCATTAAGCATGACAAAACACACACAACACCGACCATCAAAGACTTTGACACAAAAAAAATTAAAAGACAAATGATACACAAATACAGACTTTTTTATTAAGTTTGTTTGCTTTTTATGTTAACGCAGTTGGATTAATTTTTTTTCATTTTTGAGGCATATTAATGTAAACAATATAGCAATTTGCCAGTAAACTCCCCCGGTTAAAAAAAGTTTATATTAGTAGTTCTTCAATGTTATAAAAAAAATTATTACATTTTAATCTGTCTTTAAGCAAGCTTGTTCAATTTTGGCAAATTTCTGGCTTTATCTTGATTGCAAATTTGAAAAATATTTGTTTTTGCCTTTGCGTGTTATTTAACTTAACTATTAAAACAATAAGTGGAACATTGCATTAAGTGATTAATACTTTAGTAGCAGATTCCATAGTTAAAAAGCTGGAATACTATAATAGGAATACACTAATATACCTTTCTTAAAACTAATTTCTTCTTTTTTAGGAGGTAGAATCACTGGTTTACGTTTAGGGATAACTTTCTTTTCTGGTTCAGGTACTTTAAAAAACATAGATTTATATCTAGTGTTAACGTATTGAAAAATATAGTATATATTAATTATGAACTTTAACACATTAAATAGATGTTTCAACCAAGTTGGAGTAATTTTGCCTCAATCATGATGTTTTTCAGCTATTAAAGTTTTGTTGATTATCAGACTTGTTAGGATAATAACTGTTTAATTTCTTACATTAAAAAATTACCAATAATAAACTATGTATAGGCTTAATGATTTTTGCTTTTGATCTATATACAGGATGTCAATTAGTTGCAAAAAATATTTTTTTATTCAATATTTAGACAATATACTGGTCAAATTAATAGTAAAGATAAATATTCACACTTATACTGTACACATACTAAATAGACAGATATGCTAAATAGAGTCCCAAGAAACCTGATAATAAATATGGATTGCTGCTCACAATCAATAAGTAAATGATAATTATTTGCCCTCTTCTGCAGATATAATCTATAAAATGTTCTACCTTTGGAAGGCTTAAGTTCCACTTTTTCAGGCTCAGATGGAGTTGGCTTTCCAGGCATAATCTTCTTTTTGTCCTCTGGAACTTTGAAGAAAATAAGGGTATATTTACTACATTGTGAATTTTAACAATTCAATTTCTTCAAGGAAAGTGCAAGAATGACCTGTTTGAAAGTAATCTGTAAAGATTATGAAGATGTCACACACAAGATAATGATAGTGAACAATGGATGAAATTAAAAATGAGAGGTTATAAAAAATAAATGGTGAAATGGGTGATGGTTCTTGACGAATAAGCCCCTTTATGAAATGGAACTATTACAAGCCAAAACATACAGACTGTAAAAACAAACACATATAACATAAACAGAATATTCATGCTAAGCCTGCATTTTATGTAATGATGGTTGCTAATGGCAAGTATGGTATTAATGCTGATAGGAAAATCCCTAATACCTTCAATTTTAAAAGTCTCCTCTTTTTTCATGGGAGATGGTGTCCTAATAGTTGTCTTCTCAAATTCATAATCTTAAAAGAACAGGATTTCAATATTTAGTAAAGAACCAAGCGACTGATTTAAAAACATCCATCCTTGATTTACATATAAAGACATATTTGAAGAATATATGAATGAGGACAAGACGGACATTAACATTACAGATAAACAAACAAAAACAAACTCAGACAAAGACAAGCAAAAAGACTGATACAATGAGAAGTTCAAATTTACATTAAAAAAGTCTACCTCTTTAAAAAATTATTTGGACATAAAGAGGAATGACTGTTTTATGATGAGTTCTATATGAGAGGGTATAAAGTTAGACTTAAAAAGTCAGTCTTTAAAATCAGAGTTTCTTGGAATAGGTATGATTACTTCACAATTTATACTTATGAAGAAAACCATAAACATATTTTTCTGAAAAGAGAGAGGATGATTAACACTGATAATAGACCTATACCTTCCTCCTCTAGCCCATATTCCTCTTCTTCTTCCTCAGAAAGAATCACAGGTACTTCCTCAAGTGGTAAAGCTGGTTTTACAATGTCTGCCACTTAAAAATATTATGGTAGTACATATTCATACCCATGATTTTTTAACAAAAATGTCTTTTAAAATCTAAAATACTATATTCATGTTAAGTACCTGTCAAAGGAGAAGCTTTTGCATAAGGTTTCTCCTCATGGGTAGGCTTCTCATCAGGCACTTTAAAAGATATTTAAAGTATTCAATATATGAAAAAAAAATGCATTGATAATGAAAAAAATCTATTTTATTTATTATACCTGGAACAGTGTCTTTCTTGACTATGCGAACTGATGTTTTTTCTTCTATAGCCCTTTTCTGTTGTGTTGGGACTTTAAAAGAGAATTATTTTTTACTTTTAGCTATGAATTTACTTAACATATTAAAGATAAATCTAAATGAAAGCTTTATAATATACCTTTCACAGAAGGTACCTCCTCAGTAGGCTCATAAATTCCTTTTTTCTCAACTGTGACTCCTTTCTTTTGTACTAAAAATTTATTTTACATTTGTTTTTTTAAATATCGACTTTATTTTAGGTATATTTTGTAAAAACTGTACAATCATATGGTGAAAGAAAAAATAACATTAAAGGTCGTATACCTTTTACGGAAGGTTCTACATCTTTTTTGGCAACTGTGACAGGCCTTTTCTCTTCTAAAATTGGTTTTGCTGGCAACACTGTGGGTTCTTTAAAGATATTAATTTGTTGTTAGATTTTCAACATTACAGACAGACAAAATATCTGTGAAGTAGACAACAGGATTTGACAGCTGATATTTAAAAAGATATTAGTTTTTTTACTCAGGCAACAAACCTTTACGAATATTTAATGTTACACGATCTTATCAAACTAGTATATATATGTACCTTCTACAGGAGGGACAATCTGTTTTTTAGTGACAGGTATGTGCTTCTCCTCTGGAACAGGCTTCTTAGCCACTTCAGCTACTAAAGAGTAGTCTAGCTTTAGTATACATGGACTACATACAAGACAGACAAAACATTGTGATAGTATGAAGATATACCTTCCAAAGGAGTTGTAACTTCCTTTTTAGCAACAGGACTAGCTGGTTTCTGCTCTTGGATTTGTTTCTTTGGAGCAGCAGGCACTTTAAAAATAGTTTTGTGTTATTTGTTTTTCTACAAAACAATATACATCGATCTGATATAAATTAATGGAGTAAGAAGATGAAGTACCTTCAGCAGGAGGCTTCACTACTTTTTTGGCTATGGTAGTGGGTGCTTTTTCTTTTAGGGGTGTTGGTTGTGGCAGTTCCACTGTTTTAAAGATAACAATACTGTAACTTAACTATTACAAGACAACACGATCAGGCAGACAGAAGGAACAAGACATATACTTCATTTAATTAGTCATTTTTTTTGTACTGCCATTTTAATCATCCAAACATGATTATTTATAAGGTTAGTAAAATTTCACAATAATATACCTTTCTCTGTGAAAATAACTTCTTTTTCAGGTAAAGAAATTAGAATCTCATCTTCAGAGTCCAGTCGTCTTGCAACCTCTTTAAAGATATTAGTTTGAGTTCAAAATGTACTCATAGAGATTGTTAATGGTTATGATAAAATGATAAAGAAGATCTCTTATACCTTCTTGATTTGTAACAACTTTTTTCTCTGGCACAGTTATTGTTGGTCTGTCTTTAGTTATTGGCCTTTCCTGAACAACTGTTGCTTGAAAGATATTAGTTTAGGATTAGTATGTATCAAAAATCATCAATAAATATATAAATGACTAAGCATCTTTAGCTAAGAGCCATAAAGATCTACCTTTTTTAACTGACTTGGCATCTCTTCGGGGTAACTGCACTGCAGTCTCTGGCTTTTCTTCAGGAAACTGTCTTGTTTGATGCTCCAGCTCTTTAAAGATATTAGCTTGTATTAATATTTACCTCTTTGCTAGTTGCTAATCCACAATAATACTTGACATTATTGTGTAGTCTGTATAAATATACCTTCAATATAATGATATTCAGTTTCAAGAGTAGATTGAACATCAAACTGCAACCTGCCTTCAGGAATCGGCCCTTCCTGGACCCCTATTTCTAAAGAGATTAGTTTTACATTGGTTAATTATTCCGGTGTATTTTATGTCCGATTTTCTGTTAGCTACATAGTATATGAATATACCTTCAATATGGACATCAGATTTTCTTGGTTCAGTGACAATTTTTTCTTCTTGGACAAGCTTCCCTAATACTAAAGATATTACTTTAAAATTAGTATTTGTCCAGCTACTAAAAATTACAATTGCTAGGTACAATATAAAGGTACAAGTATTCTATACCTTTCCTATGAGTGACTTCTTTTTTAAGTATAATCTTTTCTGGCTTCTTGACAGGACTCCGCCCCTCTTGTACCTCAACTAATTAAGACATTTCAAAAAGAATCATTGAAGCAGTTCTCAATGTGAAAAATGTGTTTTTTATCAGAATTACAGAAAAAAAAGTTGTTTAATTACCTTCCTCAAGAGAAATAACTTCTCTTTTAGATAAAAGAGTTTGTGGTTTCTCCCTGGGGGTATGCCTTTTTTGGGAATCTATTGAAAAAAATACATTTATCACTGTATAAACAATGTTAGGTAGAGCTTTTGGTATATAGTGGACTGGAAAGAGAAGAATGATTTCATGAGAAGCCCTTAGGACAAAAAAATGAAGAGAATCTCATTCATAAGCATGAATGTCTGTATAGGCATAACATTTATGAACAGTCCAGTAATTTATATCTGCTCTGCTATCAATTGCTGGATGAACAATGGATTATTATTATTTAATGGAAAGAATGATAATAAAATATTTTTTTTAAAATACCTTCTAAAATAATATAATCTTCTTTACTTTCAAGTGCATCAATTTGACGCTTATCTCCAACCACTTGGCTCCTCACAAAACCTTATATCAAATTATATAATTTGATATTAATGCTAACATAAGCTGGCTTTAATAGCAACAACTGTGTGTTACATGATATAAATTAAATATGTTGATGGATTCTTCTAAGAGAGTAATAAGTACTTCAATTGTGGGGATGGATATTGATTGCAACCTATCTTGTTTTTGTGGGAGACTAACTTGACTTATAGGTGTTGAAGCTTGTGTATTTTCTTTCAAAGTCAGATGTTTTGTTCAGGGTACTGATTATATTACATTGTTTATACATATATTTCAAAAATGGTACACAACTGGCATAAGGAAAGGTGATAATGATGATGATCATAAAGCACCTTGCTTATGTGAATCATATTTTGATTTAAAGAAAGAAAGGTTGGGATTTCCTTCAGTCATGTGTCCATTTGGGAGAAGTTAAAGATTTATGCATTTCTGTTGCAATGTATGCTAATGACTGGATGGACATGAGTGATGAGACAAGAGTGACTAGTATACCTTTTACTGTAGAAGAAGCATCTAGGTTTGGTACAGTGATTTGGGGTTTCTCATCTAGTAACATATTTTCAAGGACTTCACCTAATTCACACAGGTAGGTTTGTTATTATTGTTTCACTTTAGAATGAATAATATGTTTTCATGGATAGGTTGCTGAATATAAAGACATGATGATGGTATACCTTCCTTGTAGAAAGCTACTTGTTCCATCATAGATGTTTTGGGTTTTTCTTCAGACATCATTTGTTTTAACACACCTAACAAATTAAATATATTAATTTAAATTATTATATTATGTACAGGATATTATTTTAATAATTGGATGTTTTAATTACTGGATGACATTGGTGATGAAAGGATGTGGTGTACCTGTGAGATAAGAGGCAGCTTCATGTTTAGATACAGCAATTTCTGGTTTATCTTCAAGGCTTAGTCTTTCTGCACCATCTATCATTTTAGATACAATGGTGCATATTTAGTATTTTTGTCAAATGATAATTAGTAACTAACTGGATGAAGATATAATGGATGATAAGCTAGAGATGTTGATGATGTACCTTCTGTAGAGGATGGAACTTCTCTTTTAGTATTATGAACTTTGTCCTTTTCTTCGGACACAGTTAGGTTAGGGACAGCTAACAATGTAAATATAGAGATACAACATTATTTTTTGGTCTGGAAGTATTGCCAATGAATAGTTAATAAACAGGATTGATGGCTTATGGGATGAGTTACCTTCCATAGAGAAAAATGTTCCTTCTTTAGGTACACTAATATGAGGCCTTTCTTGAGGTCTGGGCGGTTTTGCTATATCTATCAATTGAAATGAATTATTTTCTAACTAAAACATAACTAGGACATTAATGATATGATTTACAGAATGGGTGGTTTAAATGACAACAACAGAGGTTCCATGTAATTTACAAAGAAGAAATAACATTCTTTACAGGTATTTGTTTATTTACAAAATCTAGCTTGTATTTTGGGCAATAGTAATTAATAACTGATGATTTTTAATAAAAAGACAAAGTGTGGTATACCTTCTAACATGGAATCGGTATCTTCTCTGAGTACAGAGATTTGTGGTTTCTCTCCAGGGATAATTTTTTTAGAGACTCCAACTAAATCAGAGATTAAAAGGATATTTTTATTTTGGTCATGAGTGTGTAAAATGATTTAACCGCTTCCCGACCGGCCACTGCATATATACGTCAGCAGAATGGCTTGGGCAGGCAGAATCACGTACCTGTACGTGATCGTGCATGTGCCTGCCCGTGGGTCACGCGCGCGCCGCTAGCGGCGCGCTCGCGACCCGGTCGGGAGCTCCGTGACCCCGCCGCGGGACCAGCGGACCCGATCGCCGCTGGTATCCCGCGATCGGGTTATGGAGCGGAAGAACGGGGAGAGGTCTATGTAAACAAACCTCTCCCCGCGCTTCCTACACTGACTGTCAGTGATCGGCGGTTCCCTGTCATCGGGAACGCCGATCAATGACGTCACACGTACAGCCACGCCCCCCTACTGTAAAAAAAACACACACACGTCACACTGACTCCTCCCCGCCCCCTAGTGGTTAACCCCCTAACTACAACTGTCATTTACATAGGAATCAGTGCTATTTAAATAGCACTGATTGCTGTATAAATGACAAATGTCCCAAAAATGTGTCAAAAATGTCCGATGTGTCCGCCAAAATGTCGCAGTCACAATAAAAATCGCTGATCGCCGCCATTACTAATAAAAAAAAAAATATTAATAAAAATGCTATAAAACTATCCCCTATTTTGTAAACGCTATAACTTTTGCGCAAACTAATCAATAATCGCTAATTGCGATTTTTTTTACCAAAAATATGTAGAAGAATACGTATCGGCCTAAACTGAGGAAAAAAAATGTTTTTTTATATATTTTTTGGGGATATTTATTATAGCAAAAAGTAAAAAATATTGCATTTTTTTCAAAATTGTCGCTCTATTTTTGTTTATAGCGCAAAAAATAAAAACCGCAGGGGCGATCAAATACCACCAAAAGAAAGCTCTATTTGTGGGAAATGACCGCGCAATTGTTAGTTAAAGCGACGCAGTGCCGAATTGCAAAAAGGGGCCTGGTCCTTTAGCTGCAAATTGGTCCGGGGCTGAAGTGGTTAATGAAGTATTCGGATGATAAGGTTGAGATGGGGATGATGTACCTTCTCTAGCGGAAGCAGCTTCTCTCTTACTTTTAGGAACTTTGGGCTTTTCTTCAGACACAATTCTTTTAGAAACATCTAACATTTGAAATATATTGATATAATGTTAGTATGTGATGAGGGACTAGGTATGTAAATTAATGAATAGCTAATATGAAGGATGTAATATTGAGTTACCTTCCAGAGAGGAAGGAGTTCCTTTTTTAGGAACTCCTACATCAATATTAGGTTGTTCTTCAGGTCCAGATGGTTTTGGCATATCTGTCAATTGAAATTAGTTATTTTCTAACTAAACCATAACTGGGATCTTAATTATATAATTTACAGACTTGATGGTTTTAAATGACTTGAGTAAATGACTTAAGTAATTTGTGGGTTTTAATTAAAATACAAAGTGTGGTATACCTTTCAAAATGGAATCAGTATCTTCTCTGAGTACAGAGATATGTGGCTTATATCCAGGAATCATTTTTATAGAGACTCCAACTAAATCAGAGATTAAAATAATATTTTTTATTTGGGTTGTGAGTGTGTAATATGATTTAATGTATTTCTGGAATGATAAGGTTGAGATGTTAATGGTGTACCTTGTGTGGAAGAAGGAACATCTCTTTTACTTTTAGGAACTTTGGGCTTTTCTTCAGACACCACTCGTTTGGAGACATCTTAAAACACATTTTAAATATATTGATAACATATTAGTATGTGATTGGGAAATAGAGAATGTGAATGAATGACTAACTAATATGAATGATGACTTATGTGATACTATGTTACCTTCCAGGGAGGAGAGAGCTCCTTCTTTAAGTGCACCAATAGGAGGCCTTTCTTCAGGTCTGGGAGATTTTGCTATATCTGTCAATTGAAATGAATTCCTTTCATTCTAAAACATAACTGGGATAATAATGATGTGATTGACAGACTGGATGGTTTAAATGTTACTATGTAACTTTCAAAGAGGAAAGAAAGTTTATTTACAGGTATTTGTTTGTTTGCTATTATGATAACTAATAACTAATAACTAATTGATTGTGAGTTTTATTTAGAAGACAAAGTATGGTATACCTTCTAACATGGAATCAGCCTCACCTCTGAGTACAGAGATTTGTAGCTTCTCTCCAGGGATCACTTTTCTAGAGACTAAATCAGAGATTAAAATGATGTGTTGGGGTGATAAGTTTGAGATGGTACTGGTGTACCTTCGGTAGAGGAAGGAAATTCTCTCTTACTTTTAATGACATCTAACATAAATCTTTTTTTTATATTTTATATTCATAAATATATCAATGCAGTATTAGTATGTGATCTGCAAATAGGAAATTTAAATTAATGACTAATATAAATAATAACTTTTGTGATAGTGAGTTACTTTCCAGAAAGGAAGGGGATCCTTCTTTAAGTACACCAATATGTGACCTTACTTCAGTACTTGGTGTTTTTGGTAAATATGTAAATTCAAATGTATTATTTTTTTAATTATAGCAAAAATAGAAAATCAGTGATGTCATTCAAAGACTGGTTGGCTTTAATGTGAACTATGGAGGGCACTATATATCTTTCAAAGGAAGGTTGCTTTAGAAACTGTGGCAAGTATTTTTTGGCAATAGTAATTAAAAAACTGGTGAGTTTCAATTAAAAGACAAAATGTGGTATACCATTAACTTGGTAGCAGTATCTCTGATGAATACAGAGATTTGTGGCTCTTATCCAGGGATTAATTTTCTAAAAAACGAGATTGAAATAATATTTTTATTTGGGTAATGAGTAAATGATTTAATGGAGAGTTTGGATAGTATGGTAAAAATACCTTCTGCAGATGAAAGGACTTCTAGGAAATACTTTTATGAAAATTTAGGAAAATTTAGCATTCTTTTAGAAATATCCAACATTTTAAATATATTGATATGTTATTAGATTTGATTGGGAAATAGAAAATGCAAATGAGCAACTAACTTTGACTTGTGTGGTAACGAGTTATCTTCCAGAGAGGAAGGGGTTTCTTCTTTAGATACACTAGTATGAAGCCTTTCTTTAGGTCTGGGTACTTTTGCTAAATCTATTAATTAAAATGCATATTTGTTTATCAGAACATGATTAAAATGATTGATATGATCCATAACCTGGAGAGCTTTAATGATAAATATGGAAGTGACTATATAATTTATAGAAAAAAAGGAATAAATACATTTATTTCCAGATCTTGGTTGCTTTAGCAAATATGGCAAATATTTGTGGCAATTGTCATTAGTAACTGACTGCAGAATTTCGGTTAAAAGACAAATTATGCTGAACCTTCTAACTTGGAATCAGTATCTCCACTGAGTACATTGATTTGTGGCTTCTCTCCGACAATCTAAGGACTCCAACTAAATCATAGATTCAAATAATATTTTTTATTTGGGTTGTGAGTGTGTAATATGATTTATAATGTGTGTAATATGATAATATGATAAGTGTTTGGGATGTGATAATCGAAATGGTCATGATGTACATTCTGCAGAGTAAGAAACTTCTCTCTTATAAGAACATTTTTCTTCAGATTGCATTTGTTTCTGGCCATCTAACAATATAAATATATTGACACAGCATTAGCATTTGATCTGGAAATAGGCAGTGTGAATTAATGGCCAATAAGATTGATGTTGAACAAGACAATGTTACCCCAGAGATTAGTGTATTGGCTTAGATACACCAATATGAGGATATATACGGGCTATACCTATATTCCCTGCATTAAAATGCGCATGACAGGTATGTGTGACTGACTCCCAATGGAGCAAGTTCACACATCTCTGGGGCGGGTGTCCTAATTCGGACCTGAAACAGTGAACGGGACCCCTGCTGCGAGCCACGCTGCATGCTGCACACAATGTTAAGCCTTAGCAACTTTCAATTTTCCTTCAGGCATTGGGACAACTAACATTTTAGATATTTTGATATAGTATTAATATATGATCTGGAGTAATGTAAATGAATGACTAATAGAAATGAAGCAGATATTAAAATAATGTTTCTATTTGGATAATGAATTTATATTATGAATAAATAATGGATTTGGGTGATAACATCAAGATGTTGATGATATACCTTCTGTTGAGAAAGAAATTTCTCTCTTAATTTTAGCAACCTTCAGCTTTTCTTCAGGCACTGTTCCTTTAGGGACATCTAACATTTTTAAACATATTGATACAGTATTATTCTATGATCTGGAATAATTGAAATGAATTACTAATAGAAATGAATCAGATATTACAATGACATTTCAAGATGGGTAATGAACGTATAATATGATTTATTAATAGACTGGGGGTGATAACCCCAAGATGCTGATAATATACCTTCTGTAGAGGAAGACATTTCTCTGTTAGTTTTAGCAACTTTAAGCATTTCTTCAAGGACATCTGACATTTTACATTTTTTGATATAGTATTATTATATGATCTGGAGTAATGTCAAGTAATTACTTATAGAAATGAAGCACATATTAAAATAACATTTCTATTTGGGTAATGAGTTTATAATATGATTTAATAATGAATTGAGATGATAACATCAATATGCTGATGATATACCTTCTGTAGAGGAAAAAAAAGTCTTTCTTAGTTTTAGCAACTTTCAACTTTTCTTCAGGCACTGTTCCTTTAGGGACATCTAACATTTTAAATATATTGATGTAGTATCATTGTATGATCTTGAGAAGTGGAAATGAATGACTGATGGAAATGAAGAAGAAATAACAATAATATTTCTATATGGGTAATGAGTTTATAATATGATTTAATAATGGATTGGGATGATAACATCAAGATACTGATGATATACCTTCTGTAAAAGAAGTTTCCCTCTTAGTTTTAGCAACCTTCAGCTTTTATTCAGACAAGGTTTCTTTAAGGACATCTAACATTTAAAATATATTGATATAGCAATTATTATATGATCTGGATTAATGGGAATGAACGACTACTTTTATCTTTTCTTTGGGCACAGGGACATCTAACATCTTATTGATATAGTATTATTTTATGTTTGAGAGTAAAGTAACTGAATGGCAAAAGAAATGAAGCATTTAGCATTACAATAATATTTCTATTTGGGCAATGACTTTATAATATGGTTTGCTTATGGATTGGGATGATAACATTAAGTTGCTGATGATATACCTTCTGTAGAGGAAGACATTTCTCTCTTAGTTTTAGCAACTTTCAGCTTTTCCTCAGACACTGTTCCATTAGGGACATCTAACATGTTAAATATATTGATATAGTATTATTGTATGATCTGGAGTAATGGAAATGAATGACTAATAGAAATAAAGCAGATATTACAGTAATATTTTTATATTGGTAATGAGTTTAGATTATGATTTAATAATGGACTGGGATGATACGTCAATATGCTGATGATATACCTTCTGTAGAGGAAGAAATCTCTCTTTTAGTTGGAACAACTTTCAGCGTTTCTTCAGGCACTGTTCCTTTAGGGATATCTAACAGTTTAGATATATTAATGTAATATTATTATGTGATCTGGAGTAATGTAAATTAATGACTAATAGAAATGAATCAGATATTACAATAATATTTCTATTTTGGTAATGAATTTATAATATGGTTTAATAATGGATTGGGATGATAACATCAAGATGCTGATGAAATACCTTCTGTAGAGGTAGAAATCTCTCTCTTAGTTTTAACAACTTGCAGCTTTTCTTCAGGGAATGTTTCTTTAGGGACATCTATCATTTTAAAAATATTAATGTAATATTATTATATGATCTAGAGTTATGTAATGTAAATGAATGACTAAAATAAATGAAGCAGATATAGCAATAATATTTCTATTTGGGTAATGAGTTTATAATATGATTTAATAATGGGTTGTGGTGGTAACACCAAGATTCTGATGAAATAACTTCTGTAGAGGAAGCCTTATCTCTCTTAGTTTTAGTAATTTTCAGTTTTTCTTCAGGCACCAGGACATCTAATATTTTAGATATTTTGATATAATATTATTATATGATTTGGAGTAATGTAAATGAATGATTAATGGAAGTGAAGCAGATATTACAATAACATTTCTATTTGGGTAATGAGTTTATAATATTATTAAATAATGCAGTCTAATGTTAACATCAAGATGCTTATAATATACCTTCTGTAGAGGAAGAAATTTCTCTCTTAGTTTTAGCAGCCTTCAGCTTTTCTTCATACACTGTTCCTTTAGAGACATCTAACATTTTAAATATATTGATACAGTATTATTATATGATCTGAAGTAATGGATATTACTGACTAAGGCCTCTTTTTGGCGGATTGGATGTAGACGGGCGTAAAGGACACATGTCCATTTACACCCACTGCTCCATAGAGAACAGAGGTTCTGATCGGATCCGCCATAGAAACAGACAGGTGGACCCGATTGGAACGTTCATGTGCAAGGGGCCTAATAGGAATGACTATTGATTAGATGCCTTCAAGAGAGAAAGGTGTTGCTTGCCTAAATTTGTTAATCTGAGGTCTTTCTTCAAATCTGGATCTTTTTGGTTTATCTGTCAATTGAAATTCATTATTTTCTAGTAAGAACATGACTAGGAAATTGGTGAAGTGATTTGGAAACTGGGTGAAGCCACTGGAAACTATGGAGAATCATTATACACCTTTCAGAGTGAAATCATATTTTTATAGTAAAAAAAAGTTTCTTTCTAGATTTTAGTTGTTTTACAATATCTGGCTAACATGGACATTTATTATTTTTAGGTTGCAAAAAAAAGTATTTGCTGTACAGAGGATTATGTGACATATTACATTTTAGGATAGTATTATTTGGATTTTGACTCTAAAAGTTTACCAATTAGATTGTTGTAATGATGTTGGAAATGATGTACCTTCATATTTGAAAGCATTGCCACTTTTAAATGTAACATGACCTTTGGAGACCGGTAATATTAACTACAACATTCAAAGCCATCCACAACACAAATATTGCCCAAAGTGTCCACTTAATTTCTCCCAAGACCTCCTTTCTAGCTCCTTCGTCATCTTCTCCCACACTTGCCTTCAGGACTTCTTCAGAATCTCTCCTATCATCTTGAACTCTCTACCTCTATCTTTCTAGTTATCTCCTACCATGTCGGCAATCCCTGAAAACACATCTATTAAGAGAAGCCTACCCTACCTCGACCTAAAAACACCTCTCCTCTCCATGAGCAGGGTCCTCCTAATCATTCTATATTGACCTGTATTGTTACTGTACTGTTTCTCTTATATTGCAAAGAGCTGTACAAACTGTTGGCGCTATAGAAATCCTGTATTATAATTATAATAATAATAATAATAATATACCGTCCACATGTGAAGGCATTTCTCTCCTAGAAGCTTGTGCTTTTCCTTTTTCTGTTTGCTTTTTTTGTACTTCTAGTCATGAAGATATTAGTATAACATTAGTATTGTTCAATGAACATTGAGTTTTACATATACAATTATTGGAATGACAAGATAAGGTTGTCAATATACCTTCTGCAGACACAGGCACTTCACCTTTGTGAACTGAAATCTGCTTTTTTTCGTCTGGTGGGATCCTTGTTGGAATTTCGAGTGCTTTAAAGATATTAGTAGTTTTGTTATTGACAAAACAGTAACAAATTCTGAGCATAACATACCTAAAATACATCACTGGCTTTGCTAAGATGTTAGTTGAATACCTTTTTTAAGGACAGCTTCTTTCTTTTTATGAACGGATTTGTATTCTTCTTCTACCAGATATTTATCGGAATCTTCTTGTTCTTTAAAATATAAATATTTGTTTTTAAATTGATTTTTATTGAACTTTTGGCTGCTAAATGAATTTCTACACTCATGTTTAGCTGTGGACATACCTGACACCCCCTGTATATATTTCTTTTCAGGGACATGAGCATGAATTTCTTCCTCTTCTTCCTCTGACATTTCAAGTTCTTAAAAAAATATATTGATATTGATAAAAATCTTTCCTATATTAATTTTTATAGTTGTTATTTATCTGAGCAGACAGATAATGCTGGCACTTCCACAGCAGTTATGAAAGAGTAGCATATTTTCTATATTTGCTCTTTTAATTGCAAACTGCTTCTTCTGTTTTACTACATAAGAGTGGTAATAACGTTTTATTTATTACAACATAGACAGCAACAATAGATGGGCATGTAACAGGTCCCATTATATAAATATTTACTTTAAAATCACAGATCATATACCTGTCACTGAAGGGATTACTTCTCTTATGTAATCTGCAACAGTTTTTTGCTCTTCCTGTATAGGCTTCTTAGGAATTCCAGTGGGCACTTAAAAGATATTAGTTTTGTTTAGCAATTTCTGAATATTAGTGTACAGTCACATCCATGAAAACTCTTCAATAACTCTAAAATACCTTCAAGACTTGGCTTTAAATCTTTAGAAGACCTTGTAAAAATGTTCTCTTCAGAGGTAAGCTTCTTAGGCACCTCAGAAACTTTAAAGATATTAGTATTAGCCCCCAAACTTAGTGTGTGCTCCCAACCATAGCAACACATACAAGCACAGGACAATAATCTACCTTCCAAATGATGGACTACTTCCTTTTTGGTAACAATACTTTTGAGTTTTTCTTCTTTGTGGATCTCTGCCATTTAAAAGAATATTAGCACTGATTTAGATAATCAAATATAATGATTCGTTAATTTAAATCTAAATATAGATATCTAAATTTAAATCTAGATACCATTTTATTATTTAACATCTAGATGCCATTATAATAATGATATATCTATATTAGGTATAACTATATACCTCCAACAGTGTGCGTTGCTTCTTTCTTAGACTTCAGAACTTTCTTCTCTGGAACCCTTATCTCTGGAGCCTCAGGAACTTTAAAATATTAGCAGCCAGTTAGCTTAGGTTCTCAGCTATCTTATCATAAACATAATATTTAAAAAAAATCTTCTACCTTTAGCTTGCTGGACTGCTACTTTTTTGTCAGCAACTCTTGAAAACTTTTCTTCTGTCTTTTTAGGGATCTCTGTCACTTGAAAAATATTAGCATTGCTTTAAATAAATATAAAATTAATATAAATTAGTTTTAAATAAATGTTAAATATCAGCAAAGGATATACCTTGAGGGGCTGGAACGACTTTGCTAGTAAGTGGTATAAATGTTTTTTCTCTTTGGGCCACACTTGGAAATGTGTCTTCTGTTTTAAAACATATACAATTTACTAAATATATTAAATATAACAACTAATTTCAACCATTTGGTGTTTTTATTCTGTACCTTCAATGGAAAGTAGCACTGCTTTTGGGTGTGTTACAGTAGCCAATTTCTCTTCTAATCTTTGTGGGACATCTATTACATGTAAGAATTAATTATAGTTACTAACTGTCTAATAAATAATGCTTGCCTCTAATGTAAGAATTTGTAAATATGATTTACCTTCAGCTGCTAAAACTGTTTTTCTTTCAGATATTATAACTTCTTCTTCCTCTTCTCCAATAGTTTTTTTGTATGTCTCAACTTTAAAGATATTAGTCATATTTAAATTCTAGTAAGTATCTGATTAATGTAAAAATGTATAAACCAAATCTGGAGAATAAACTGTATACCTTTTAAAGGAGGCACAAGCTTTTTAGGAAGTATATGTGGACCTTTCTGTTCTTGAGTAGTTTCCTGCAAGGTCCTGGGCACTTTTAAGATATTAGTATAGCTTTAACATCAACTCTCAGAACATCTACAACATCACATACACATATATTGATGATATAAGAATAAACACTTAATATACCTTGAGCTGGAGAAACTATATCTTTCTTAGGAAGAGTGTGTCGCAGTTTTTCTTCTTTGATATGTTCTTAAGGGATGAAGATATTAGTAAGACTTTGAGAACAAAACACTTAATACACAAACAACTATAGTAAAACTTTAGACACAAAACAATTAATAAAAAAATGTTAGGACACATACAGTATAGAATGAACAACACAAAAGACCAGGAAGAATATTTATAATACCTTCGATTGGAGGAACTGTTTCTTTTTTAGGAATTTTACGAGGCACTTTCTCCTCAGGAAGCAGCTGTTGATGGATCTCAGGTACTTTAAAGATATTAGTACGAAGACATTTGAGAGAGCAATGACACACATAAAACAAAAAGACAACATTCACATATAGTATATGACACATAGATGACACAAGAAAGATTTTATACCTTTCTTTGGTGGAATATGTTTCTTCTCCACAAGAGAAGGCAATACTTCTCTTTCTTCAATAACTTGGGTCACTTCTTCCACCACTTTAAAGATATTAGTTTTTTTAAGATATTTGTAACATTACATAAACAAAAAGCACGTATAAATTGAAAACACACCTGCCAGCATAAGAAACATATCTAATGTGTGCATCAAATATTTAGCACATGGTTGAAGCAACCAGTGTGGTAAGGATTGGTAACTACCTTCTACAGTAGTGATTACTTCTTTTATATGGACAAATGCAGGTGGTTTCTCTAACTCCACAGTTCCTGGCATTTCAGCCACTTAAAAGAATTGTGATTGTTGTAGTGGTTATTTACAACTGTTAACATTTTTTAAAATACTAATAAACTAAACGAACGCTGCTATGTTGTACCTTTTAGTGGCAGAGTAGTCTCCATCGTGGGAGCAGGTGTTGGTTCCATTGGGACCATTTTCTTTGGTAATTCTGCTATTTTAGAAGAGAAACAGGAAGACTGATCTATAGATCTTGTCGATATTTTTTTATATAGCCTAAGTAGGGAATTAATTAGAACAATTGAGGGTAAGGTTCCTCTCATTATACTTATATAGCCATATAAAGTTGGATACGATTTTGCTTTTAAATTATATATATCATATATATATATGTATATCACAATTTCAGGACACTACAGGGAATTATAGGATAAATATAAAAATAAAATGTAAAAAACTTTAGGTAGTAAAGTACCTTTAGGTGGAGGTGGTTGAACAGAAGGAACCTCCTTCTTATAAATAGGAGTAGGTATTTTCTGCTCAGGAGCAACTTTAGGGGGAGCTTCTGCCACTTTTAAGATAGTATAATCATATTAGTAACTTAATTTTACACTGCATAGGATGTCTATTGTAAAACACAAAACAAACAAACAGTGTATAAGAAGACAATTACAAAAAATACCTTTGGCTGCTGGTGCCTCCCTTTTAAAGGGTTTAAGCATCACCTTTTCTTCAGGAACAGGCACTTTAAAAATATTAGCAACAAATCAATATTTTCTTTTTCAAACATGAATACACACAAGACAAATATGTGTAGTTGTTGTGTACCTTCTACTGGCTTTGGTTTCTTTTGAATAGATGGGGCCTTTTCCTCAAGAGTGGGCATCTTTGGTGGCTCTGGCACTAAAAATATTGTGTATATTTTACTAGCTAGTAAGTGACACCTTCTGTGTTGAGAATATAACATTATATACTAAATGGATCAGTAAGGTGAATATACGAAAAGTGAAATGTTAACACTGAAATGATTTATAAAGTGAAGTTACTGTCTGTGCAGATCCACTGGTCCTCTAAGAGCTAGGAGGAGCCCTTAGTTCTCATTGGTATTTTTGTCAATAATATATAAAATGTGTCTACTGTATATATAGTATATATTATTAATACTATAAACTGTAATTATACATATTCATATAATAAAATCTAAATAGCTTATTAGCAGTTTCTTCAGAAAATAACTTTTTAGTTACTGGGGGTAGTATCTAGTCAAGAATAAAGGTACAAAGAATGCTATATTGCACTCCCCTACATATCATCTGCTGTTGATGCATAAAGACAGACACCACTGAAATTAGACAAACATACAGAGAATTGAAGATGTTAGTAACACTGAGTCTAAAGATATCTCTGGGTTAATATCTTTGGTTACTGGGATCTTTCTAGGTACGGTAACTCAGTAATCTCTTCCAACTCTTGTGACACAGTCTTCGGTACTTCAGACACTTTAAATATATTGTGCTCATTTAGAAAGTGTAATTACATTTTTCAATCAGCATAAAGATGTTTTAAGAAGTGTTTTGTATTACTTGATTAACGTGTTAAGCACTTAAATCTTAGGTGAATGCTATTTTACATCCAGTTTGAAATACAGTACACCAATAATCATGGATTTGGTTCTACTGAATACATACCCTGAGAGGTAATGCTATATATGAATAGCAAATAAAATAAAATAAATCCAATATTTAATCATAATACTGAATTTGTCAGAAAAGTGCAAACATATTGAATCCCAAATCTAAGATAAATAATATATAAATATCTGTAAAATCTGATCTTGAAGGTGTAGGCTTTCTTTTAATACCTTTAGGGGTTGGTGCTTGTGGGACAACCTTTGGTGCTTTTTCTTCAGGAATCTTCTTAGGTGCTTCCGGCACTTTAAAGAACATTAGACTCTTGTTTAATGATAACATATTTCACAGTGAGAGACTAAGAATTTAATCACAAAACAAGGAAAAGATGACACAAATAAAAAATGAAACTACATAAAAAACACTAAACTAATGTGAACCACTCCAAAGAAGATGCTAAGATGTAACATGCATATAAGGTAAGTGAACTTAAGAAGCATACAATAGTTTGAAATAACAAAAGATATTATAGAAAGACAAATGGACAAGTACTTTCTCTACCTTTAACTGGAGGTGCTTCCTCTTTTTTAGGAATGACCTCTTGTCCCTTCTCTTCTAGGACTGGTCTCTTACGTGGCTCTGGCACTTTTAAATATTTTAGATATTTTAAGGTATGGTAGAATTACGCACACTTATCATTATTAATAATTACAGAAGTAAACATACACAGATAAAAATGACAATATTGAACATACTGACTCTCTTTTTACATAAGCTAATAAAAAAGTAGAGGTATACCTTTGGGAGGTGCAACCTCTTCTTTTTTAGGGGTAGGTACTGGTACTTTTTCTTCAGGTACAGGCCTCTTTCTCAGCTCGGGGACTTTAAAAACAATTATTGTCTTAGCAGAAAGACCAACACAAAAGGCAACACACAGATACAATTCGTAGAAAGTAAACAAATAAAAACTTCAAGAGACACTAAGGAATAAAAAGATAACAGTAGTGCCATGGAAACAAAAAAATATTATAACTATATTCCTTGTTAGTGCCATTTATATGCATTTATATGCAAAGGGCAAACAAAAAAAAAGATAAAAGTAGGTCACTTTGTAGAAAATAAAATGTGTAGAATATGTAAAAGATATACTGTATTAAAGCTTTTAACACAGCATAATAACTTTTGATTTTTAAGTTATATATGATTATATGATTATTAAGTTATATATATATATACATATATATATACATTTGATTAGTGTAGCTTTTATTGAAGCTTTCAGCCTCAGAACTTGCACTTTGCTATTAGTTTAAAGATGCAGGCTTCAAATAACTTTTTTGTATTACCTTAAATATTATCATATTAGGAAGAATTACAAATATGGCGTAATACATAGAAACAATAATATAAACGTAACAATACAATACAAACAATACAAACAAATAAACTATAATGAGAGCGGTTTCAGAGTAGGGCCAGAAAGTAGTAAAGTACCTTTGGCTGGAGGAGCTTCCTCTTTCTTAGCAACAGGAACTGGTACTTTCTCGCCTACTTTTTTGACCACTTGGGGTGCTTTAAAAAAAAAATCAAACTTTTTTGTAAGAATGACTAAAAAAGACCCTGGCAAGACATTTATTACACATAACATTCAACCAATAATAACATTCCAGAAAGCACTAAATAGCACTGAAGAATAATAGGGGGTGGATAGTTTAGTAGTTAGCTAAATTTTATTCATTAGCACTGTCTGGAATTTGTAATTTTTTTAAGATCATTAGGATATTAAAGAAATAGAAAATAGACATACTGATACAAACACAAACACTGTACATAGAAATTAAAGAGGACATGAATAAAAAACACAAAAAGAAAGTGAAGCAAAGATAATCCTTTATGAAAAATAGTCTACCTTGGGGAGATGGTACTTCTTTTTTAGGAACAAATTTTTCTTCAGGAACAGTTTTCTTTGGTATTTCTGGGACTTTAAGAACATAATTTGGGTTTTAGGAATATGTATAAACTATAGTAAAGTACCAAGTAAAATTATAAATAATTGTACCTTTAGGAGCTGCAACCTCTTTTTTGGGCACATGTGCAGGAACCTTTTCTTCAGGGATTGCTCTCTTATGTACTTCTGGTACTTTAAAAATACAGCAAAATGATTGGCTACTTAGATCTATAATAAGGGTAATAACTGCATACTAGACTACAAAGCTTCCAGTACAACTGGTTGTTTTTTTTTTAGTAATATACCTTTGCTTGGAGGAGCCTCTTCCTTCTTTGCAGTAGGAGTTGGAAGCTTTTCTTCAGGCATAGATATCTTTGGTTTTTCAGGCACTTTAAAGATATATTATTTTTGTTGGTTTTTGCAATAGATGGATTACAAAATGTAATTGACAGGGACACATCACACAAAAAACACATAAAAAACAAGAGTATGCCAACAAGGATTTCAATTAATAAGGAAAACATAGACACATAAAATTAGGTCTCTTTTTGTGGAACTTTATGTAAACATTAAAATAAATAAAACTATAACTATATATAGTGATAAAACCCATATATAGCCATAGTGATAAATTAGGATTATCATAAGTTTTACTGAAAGTGTAAAGGCAGCAAAAATGTTATTTAGCTTGAGCAGTACATGTCTCCAACTGTTGTCAGGATTTTGATATCTGTGTCCCATTGGTGTGTTCTCTCATTATTTCCTGTCCTACTGTCACCTTTGTAAGAAAGAGAAACCTCCAGTGAGGACACAGATGGCAATAAAAAGCTGTTAGGGGTTGGCCTTCCCCTACCCTACCATGTTTCCCCCGAAAATAAGCCCTACTGTGATTTTTCGGGGAGGGCTGCAATATAAGCACTACCCAGAAAATAAGCCCTAGTTTAAAGTGGTTGTAAAATCCTAGAATGCACTGTATTACAGTATTATATAATGTAAACTGTGTATGTTTCTGTAATCCATTCGTGATAAATACCTTCTTATAGCGCTGCTCAGCACTCAGCTGACCTCCCGCTGCTCTCCTCCTCTTCTCCCAGCTGTCAGCGGGGGATCTCGGCCCCCCCTGGAGGGCTCAGAGCAGGGAAGAGAGATCCAGTGGGTCACGGAAGCGCAGAACAGCTCTATAGTAAAGTATTTATCACAAATAGATTGCAGAAACATACACAGATTACATTATATAATACTGTAATGTAGTGCATTCTAGGATTTTACAAGCACTTTTACTCAGTTCCACAGGCCACTGGGGATTCCTGACAGGCAGGGAGGGAGAGGAGGAGAGAAGATAGCACATGCCAAGCCCTACCCCGAAAATAAGCCCTACTGGGTCTTTTGTTGCCAAAATGAACTGCTTCAGCCCCGGAAGATTTTACCCCCTTCCTGACCAGAGTACTTTTTGCGATTCGGCACTGCACCGCTTTAACTGACAATTGCGCGGTCGTGCAACGTTGCACCCAAACAAAAAAGTCCTTTTTTCCCCACAAATAGAGCTTTCTTTTGGCGGTATTTGATCGGTTTTGTGTTTTTTATTTTTTGCAATATAAACAAAAAAAGAGCGACAATTTTGAAAAAAACACAATATTTTGTACTTTTTGCTATAATAAATATCCCCATTCAAAAAAAACAAACACACATTTTTTCCTCAGTTTAGGCTGATATGTATTCTTCTACTTTTTTTGTAAAAAAATCACAATAAGCATATATTGATTGGTTTGCGCAAAAGTTATAGCGTCTACATTTTTTTTTTACTAGTAATGGCGGCGATCTGCGATTTTTATCTGTACTGCGACATTATGGCAGACACATGTCGGACAATTTTGACACATTTTTGGGACCATTGGCATTTATACAGCAATCAGTGCTATAAAAATGCATTGAGTACTGTAAAAATGTCACTGGCAGGGAAGGGGTTAACACTAGGGGACGAGATCAAGGGGTTAATTGTGTTCCCTAGTGTGTGTTCTAACTGAAGGGGGGAGGGGACTGTGTAGGGGAGATGACAGATGGCTGTTCATGCTCTGTATGAGAACCGGAAACTGTGTGTTTACACACACAGATCCCGGCTCTCAGTGTGCCCCGAACGATCAGCAGATCGTTCAGGACAGTGGTCTGCCTATGTAAACAAGACAAAAGTACTAGAAAAGTACTGAAAGTACTGATCTTGTGTTTCTGCAAAGCAGGAACATTTATCTTTGCCTTCCCTTAGTCAAAGCACCTCCCACACAGTGAGTAAGCACAACCTAGACATACATTTAACCCTTTGATCACCCCTGATGTTAACCCCTTCCCTGCCAGTGTCATTAGTACAGTGACAGTGTATATTTTTGTTGCACTGATCACTGTATTAACGTCACTGGTCCCCAAACGTGTCAAAAGTGTCACTTAATGTCTGATTTGTCCACCATAATGTTGTAGTCCCTACTAGTAAAATATAAATAAATAAAAATTCCATAAATATATCCGATAGTTTGTAGATGCTATACCGTTTGCAAACCAATCAATATACACTTATAGGGATTTTTTGTTTTACCAAAAATATGTAGCAGAATGCATATTGGCCTAAATTTATGAAGAAATTCAATTTTTTTATTGGATGTGTTTTATTGCAGAAAGTATAGAATTTCAATTTTGTCTATAGCGCAAAAATACCACCAAAAGAAAGCTCTATTTGAGAGAAAAATAGGACATACATTTTATTTCAGTACAGCGTCGCATGACCATTTGTCAGTTAAAGTAACGCAAAAAATGGCCTGGTCGTGAAGGGGGGTAAATCTTCCGAGGCTGAAGTGGTAAACTAGTGATTACATTGTCACCAGGACAAGAAGTGAGGGAAAATCGGCCAAATGGGGACACAGAAAGCAATAAACACAAGGGTAGATATTTCCTAGTCAACGGTGCAATAAGTGCAGTATTAAATTTGCGCAGGAGCACTGAGTTTTTACAGCCTCAAATGTTCTACAGGACACCAGGTATTTAAAGTAATTTACACGTGTTTCCCCTAAATTGAAGCCTGCCAGGAGTTCTTATTTAAAATGTGGCAAAATGATAGCCTGAAAAAGTAATTTTTTACTTATTGTTTTAGCCAAACCATCAAGAAATCATGGCTACCTTTACTGTTGTACACAACATTTTGCTCATTCTGGGCTACAAAATGTCTACATATACCAGGTACATTTGACCTTATAAGGACCGCTTATGAACAAAAATAATCCACAATGCTTAATGGATTGCTCAGCATTTGCAGATATGCAAGGTAAACACTTTTGGAATGTTCATTTAGGAGCTCAGTGGACTGCTCTATTATTTATGACTGTGAAGTCTCCTGTAGCTAACATATTTGTCACATTAGTAACATGCATAAGGATCTTAAATCGTTACCATACAGCATTGACTAGAAAAAAACATCTAGCCTATCTGCACTTTTAGCCAAATCTATAGAAAAAAATTATAGATTTAAATGTAATCTTTACTGAGTGCTCTCACAAATCATTTCACAACAATGAATGTTAAGCTAGCCTGTTGTTCTACAATTGCTGAAGACCTTAAGACATTTTAAATAGGCACACATTTGCACTCTTCAATTCTTTCAGACCAGCTCTGCAAACTGCATATGTATATTTTCATTTGACAATTTATAAAAAAAGAATCAATATCTCAAATAAAATAAATAATTTTAGAGAATCTGACACACATGCCCTGCACCACAATTCTAAACTGATGACCTTTTCTTAATAATAAAATGTTGCTACAAATAGACCTATAACATGTAAACATAAATATACATTTAAACAGATAGTACACTATATGGATGTCTAGATAAGACAAGAATTTTCAGCAATATACCTTTTGCTGCTGGAACTTTAACTTTTGGTGCTTCCTCTGGTAGCCTCTCTTCAGGAACAGCTTTTTTAATGTCCTTGGAAACTTTAAAGATATTGTATAATTTAGACATTTAAGACATTTGTATAAGAGAAGACAAACACAGAGAATGAGTTTTGCATTTTTTTTTTGCCTTGAATACAGAGAACAAAATGGAATTAGTGATGAATATGGAAGTGTTTCAACACTGTAAGAGTTTCAGTGATATCACGGACAACACAGAACACAAAGATGGATGAAGATATGTAATGAGGACAATGCTGAGAAGACAAGATGTTCTGCTGAAATCAAGATATATTATACCTTCAATATGAACAACTTCTTCTTTTTTAGACACAGTAATAGTTTCCCTTCCTTTAACAACTGGTTTCTCAGGTTCTCCAGGCACTTTAAAGAGATTAGTTTGCTTAAGACATTTAAAGATTTTTAAAGAGAATAGAACATACAACACCACAGAATAGAATATGAAACTTTGTTTCATAACCAAGTACTACATGTGTCATGAATTTTATTATATTTGGGAGGGTATTTACAGCCACTAATGGCAAGGGTGATAAAATGACATCTACAAAATAGTACTAATAGTTGGACAAATTGAATTAATAATAAATGTAATAAAAATATATATTAACACAATAACTGAAATATTTTTAAGCCTCAAACACAGGCTTTTAGAATACCGGTAATTGAAAGAAGATGCTACCTGCTAAACAAAGCAAAATGAAAAGGGCAGAACTAAACAATTTGCAAATTACTATACATAAAGCACAAGAAAAGTCCCAGTTTGTCCATGAAGCAGTTCATAAATTATTTTTTAGGTGATTAAAAAAGAGCCCAAATTACTGAGCATCTAAACTAACAATAATTTGCTGAACTTCTCTGAACCTTAATGTGCATTTATCTAGATTCTAATTTTCTATAGTGGCCCCCACTTAGTTTTTTTTTTTATCACTGTGGTATCCTTTATTTTTAAAAAGCATTTCTATATATCACATTATCTTTCTTTGCAGCTTTAATTACATTGCAACAAGCTCATGAGAAATTAAATTATCTCCTTACTTTTTTGTTATCCAGATAATTGATTATTAATTATTCATTATTTATTTAAGTATTTAATTTATAATTATCTGTAAACACGTTGTTTTAAATGTAGTAATACTTCCCATTTTTTTTTTTAAATGTATCGTTATATACCTTTAGCAGGTGCAACTTTTTTAGGCACTTTTTTGGGAACAGGAGTGGGTGCTGGAGCAATTATCTCTGCTTCTGATTAGTAAAAAGAAGGTACATTTTATGCACTGACTTTCACAAACAGTAAACACATACAAAGATATACATTTAAACACATTAAGAAGAGTGGACAACACATATGAAAGATTGCACATCATGAAATACCTTTTTCAAGAAAGACTTTTTCTTTTTTAGTGACAATGGTTGTTACTTTTTCGGCTGGAGTGACTACTTTAGGTTTTTCTGATTCTTTAAAAACATGATGCAGTTTCAGTACTAAAGGAAGATATACAAACACAAACACACACACACACACAACACACACACACAGATAAAAGACTACAATGTAGACACAATTCAACGACAAATACAATCTTAAAGCTAATCCATGTACCTTTAATTGGATGAACTTCTTTTTTACTTATAGTTATTTTTCTTTCAACAGCAGCAGGTTTCTTTGGAACTTTAAAAGAGTAATTATATTGTTGTAAGAAAATTTTATATATGGTGCACCTATTTGGATATGTATATATTAAAGTGTATCTAAAGCCAATTTTTTTTATAAAGCAGGGAGGCGTTAGAACCTTTGTCAAATTCACAATGCTGTCTGTGTCCCCTCTGGAATGTTTCCCTCTCTCTATTTGTCCTGAGGATTATTGTCATCAGGACTTTGAGCTGTAAATGGAACAAAAATACAAGGAAAATCTTCCAATGGGGACACTTGTTCCAGTGACAAGTGTCCAAGATAGGATTTCATTTTTTTTTCAGAGACCTTTCCTTACTTTTTGCCATGTATTCATACAGGAAGTAAAGTCGTGAAAAACATGACAAAAATGTTAACTATTCCATACTCTACCCAAAAAATGGCTTTAAAGGCACTGTT
The DNA here is from genome assembly GCA_028564925.1 of Lithobates sylvaticus. Lineage (NCBI taxonomy): Eukaryota > Metazoa > Chordata > Amphibia > Anura > Ranidae > Lithobates > Lithobates sylvaticus. The sequence goes on from CM053031.1 coordinate 79,552,878, forward strand.
ATGTATATGTTTATGATTTAATATTTTTTTCTAGGGGAATCATACAATTATGGGCAGAGCTGTTTATGATAGACACAGTGGGGTTGATTTACTAAAGGGAAATTGGCTGTTAATTTTGTAAAGGAATATGCACTTTGTGGTGGAATTTTCACCAGAGTTTAGTGAATGAGTATAAGCTCCAACATCCAATTATGTGCCAGCAAAAATCTGTTTTTTTATTACCTTGCTCTTGATTGACTAATATTTGCAAAGGCAACTTTCTATTTGCCTTTAGTAAATCAACCTCAGTGAAATATAGGACATACTGTATGCAATATACACTAAAGTCTATGCATGTATTTATATAGGATAATAGAGATATTTCCACTGTTGCAGTCAAATTCAAGATTACCCCACTATATATTTGTTATATGTTCCCATTCATACAACATACCTCGAAAAATCTTTTTTTTTTTAATTTTTAGATTTATTTTTGGAATCTCCAGAAATAAGCATCTAAAAAAGTAAACTGCATATTGTAAAATATATGCTATGAATGAAAACATGCAACAAATGTATAATAGGTTTTATCACAATTTTGCTGCAAATGAAGAAATACATTTTAAGTGTCATGTCACAATAAATTATGTTAACAGGGCCAACAGATTGTAAGAGTGAAGTATGTACCTTTCTCTTCATAAACTACATCTACTGCTTGATAAAAGCTTTGTTTTTCTACTTCAGGCTCCTCATAAGCTTCCTCTGGTTTGTAAATCTCTTCCTCGTAGGCTGTTTGCCTGGTTTCATAGACAATTTCCTCATATCTTTCTTCTTCATGAGTGATCTCTTCTTCATATGTTTCTTCAGGAGCTTCCTCCACATAGAATTCTTCAGCAGCCTCCTCATACTGCTCTCCAGGAGTTTCTTCCTCATAAATATATTCCCTTGTTTTATAGATTTCCTCTACTTCCCCATCAGGCTCCTCATAAATTTCTTCTTCAGGAGCCACAATTTCTTCTTCATAGATTTCTTCTCTTTCTTCATACACACGCTCTTTGAAGGTGGCCTCTTTCTTCCTATACACTTTTTCATATACGTCTCTTTGTTTGTAAGCTGGGTGTTCAATTATCTCCGGCTCCTCCTCTCGTTTTACAGTAACTACCTGGGCTTCTTTTATTTTTCTGGACACCACTGACATTTTAAAAATATACAATGAAATCAGTATCACTATGAATAAAAATATATATGCATTTAAGATGTTGGTTTTTTTACGACTAGGTAAATGTTTCACCTATGTTAATCCAACAATATATGAACTTAAAGTGTTTAAAGTGTTTGTTACCCCAACATTTCATATTCCTTGTATGTGCCTGCTGTAACATGTACATGTATGAAAAAGTATCCTGTATTGCTTCCTTTATATGAAATCCCTGGTGTTCCTGCCAGTCCCTCTGCTTTCCTGTTAAAAACTCACTACACTGAAGCTCAGTGTACTGTTGCTTCTCGTTCCTCCAGCTATTAGCAGCTGAGAACACAGAGAATGCGATCACTTATAAAAAAAGGGAAAAAAAGGTATTTATAATGTTTTTTTTATATATATATAGAAAAATGTTTTGCCTTTCATTTATATTTTAAAATTAATAGATTGTTTTACAAGGTGATTACTTGCAATTACTTTAATGAATGGGCATATGTGTTAATAAAATCTTTTTTTTTTAATGATAATGTACCTGAGAGTGGAGTGGTGACTTCTTTTTTGCCAACAATTATGATTTGTTTTTCTTCTTCTATGGGTTTCTTTGTAACTCCAGGTACTTTAAAGAGTAGATTAACAAATAAAAACACAGGTACACAGTACAATGTCATAAAAAGTACACATATAACCCTAAAATCATTAGACGCTTGCAAGAGCATTATTAGGGAAGGCAAAAGCTACTTTCTTCAAAGCCTTAATATACCTGTAGGTGCTGGAGCTTCAACCTTCTTGGAGATAATACGTATCTTTTCTTCTTGTTTCTTTTGAATTTCTGTCACTTAAAGGCATTAATAAGAAGATTTGTAACTTTTTACATGAACAAATTGCTCAAAGAATTAAAGAAAGGTCAAGAGTTTAGTAGATGTTTATACACAACAGAGACATAATCATAAGAGACATGGAAACAATACCATTGTGGTACTTATTTGAAGTTTGTCCTTGAATAGAGTACAACTGAATATAATTATAAGCTTTCAGTGAAAGTTAGGTTCTATTTTCTATTAAGCAGTTTGAAAAACATTGTGCTTTTCTAGGCACTAGACAAAGTTGCCATGCTATAGCAAAAGGTGGGCCTACTCAATTTTGTTCGAAATTGGCCTTTGTGCCATTTAAAAACACGCAATTCCCCATATTTGCACAAGGAGGGGAAACTACCCATAAAACTACAGTACAACAGCTAATCTTACATGTTTATTACGTACTATACACAGAAGACAAACATTTTACACTTTCTAAAGGGATTATACCTTTGGATGGTGGTATCTTTGCTTCTGGAATTGGTTTCTGTGGTGCTTCTGGGACTTTAAACATAGGAGGTTTATATAAGATAATTGCAGATACAACACATACAGTAGACAAACATTAGGACAGTAAACATACAGATACACATACTGCATAGAGAGTTAAGTTTGGCATTTTATTAGAAAATATATTATTAAATTTACCTGTCAATGCAGGATAAGACTAGAATATATATTATGATAACTGTAGGCTTTACGCACTTGACAGTGTTGACTGAAGCACAGGTTATTATGGGCTGCTTTTTATTTTAGTAAATTAAGCCAAATGCAGGCAATACACCAGCTTCAGCAAATAAAATATACAGAGAACAAATAAAATGAAAATACCTCTTGCTGGAGGAGCCTCAGGTTTCTGAGGGGTAGCCATCGGCACCTTGCCAGCAATTTTTGGTTTCCTAACAAGTTCAGGAACTGAGACACAGTAACACAACAGATTTGTAAATTTTGAAGAAACGAGACAACCACAATGAAACATACAAAGATACAGTAAACATACAGTACACAAAACATATATGGGTACACTACCAAAGAAAGAAAAAAATATGTCAATCCCAAGAATAAGAACAGTGTTAGTAAGAAATATATACCTTTAAGTGGTGTGACTTCTTCTGTTGATGAAATAGAAGCGGGTGCTTTTTCAGGTATAGGTACTTTCTCAGTGATCACCTTCTTAGGCACTTCAGGAACTTTGAAATAGCAACAGAATGCTATGAGTGCCACGTATCATATAAGTAGCACAGTATTAGACACAAACAATTAACAACTGCCAACTCAAAGGGCAGGGACAATGTGTGCAACAAAGAAAAAACTTTTATCACAAACATAACATACAGGAAACATGACTTGAAATAACAATTGCCATATATGTATGTATATATCTTTTAAATCCTTGGGGGGTCAGATCAAGCAAAACTGTATGTCTGCTTTGGTAGATGCTGATAGACTGAATTAAAAACTGGCATATTTTCCCTTTTAGGAAGTCTAGTAAAAAAGCTTTCTTCACCACAGTTTTAAGACCAACCTACAGTTTGAGCTTGCTATAAAGTAAAACACAAAATGTTACAGTTTTTATGTAAAATGTATTAAATTCCATCTAAGCCAATTTTTTGTTTTTTTGTTTTGGACCGAGTGGTGAGGGGATGGAACCCCTGTCAAGTTATTATTGCTGTTCCTGATGGGTAGATGCCCTTCTCTATTAGTCCCGCTGACCACTGTCCCTTTTGCAGGAGGAAACTGAGAGAAAATACTAAATTCTGAGTTGTCATCAGAACAGGAATAGAGAGAAAAACTTCCAATAGTGGGACCTGTTCTGGTGACAACTGTCTAAGTGAGAAATTACTTCACTTTAGAGAGGTTTCCCATAAACGTCCTGTTGTGTCAACAGAAAAGGAAGTGAAGAGAAATGTCTTTAATGGGACCTTACCTGCTGTCTGTATAATATATTCATATAAGTTATGATATTTTTCAGATTTTACTCCTGGTAAAGCGGCTTTGATCGCAAAACCAGTTGAGGAACCGCCCCCAACGTTTGTTCAAACCAACCGTATGGGCAAAACCCAACACAAAGGATGTCATTACATTTGTTGTGGAGCGGTTAACCAAAATTTTCAACAATTCATAAATTGTTTATATGTACATATTCCTTGTGTTGTATGTGAAAAAAAATGTATTATTAAATTCTTTGTATTTTTTTCTAAATTACGTTGTCTTACTTTGATCAGTACCAAGATAGTCCTACTCCCCAACCATTTCTTGTGGGTTTGGTGTCTCTGAGATACGGTAGCAGCAACTGTACCCTTGACCCTATTACCCCTTGCTCTTTAAAAATTTAATGGGACACCGATGTCAGAAAAAAATTAAAAAAGGTTTGGGGATTTGATATAATTCATTATTACAGAGAATCTATAAAAAAGGCACCAGGAAGATTTTTTTTAAATCTTTAAGCTCCAGTGATGGGGTCACTAAAATAATTTGGAAGCCAGGTCAGAAAGCAACTATAATAGATATATCAACCATTGGCTTAAAATCTCTAATATAAAGAAACAATCTAATTTCGAACACACATAGGGTTGTAGATTTAGATACCCATCAGATGTTTAAGTGTTGAGATACATACTATTATCCCACAAACATAAGAGATTGGTCTATGACAGAGCCTTAAACTTCTGAAAAAATAATGCTAAAATATAAGTCAAACTACCTTTAGCTGGTGGAGCCTCTTCCTTTTTAGAAACAGGCACAGGCATTTTCCTTGGTGCTTCAGGCACTTTAAAAATATTATTTGTGTTAGATATTATGTAAAGAATAATTCAGCTAATTTTATGTTTACATTAGCAACCAGATTTACATATTTTTTAAAAAGGAAAAACAGCACAGGCAATAGGCAGTACACCATAGAAACTTATTAAAGTAATTTGGTTATATGCATGCAGTAAAAAATCCAATCCATTGCTATGGGTTACTGCACTTTGCACTTGGAACTGCTGTAGTAAATCCAAATGATGCAAATTTAAAATCACAAGGTTTTCAACAATTGTACAAATTACTTTTACATACATAACATTTTCATTTTCGGTTATTGCTATGTACCATTATGGTTCTTAAGTAGACTGCTTTAAGCCTAGGACATCTAATATAAGAGTGTGGATGGTATAAAGAAATCTATATACCTTTAGCTGGTACAGCCTCTTCTTTCTTAGGCACAAAGGTAGGCACTTTTTCTTCTGGTGCGGGTTTGGCAGGCACTTAAAGAATATATTTTTATTTCAGTGAGTTGAATTACATATTCGAAAGAAAACACCAATCAGTTTTAGAAGCAAAAGAACTATAGCTGAAGACTGAATATGATGTCTAAGCGAAGACACAACAAGAGTAGCTTATTGCTTGGAAGTTGTTAGCGATTTGTAATACAAAATCAAAATGTGGTCACTTTACAAACACACTGGTAAAAAGAGTAACTACACTTACATACACAGAACTACGAAACAACATATTAGGTACAAAAGAAGAAACTTCTGCCAAGAACATCTAATACCTCGAGCTGGTCGAACCTCTTCTACTGTCGGTTGAACTACAGGAACTTCTTCCCTTGGAACAGCCCTCCTTGGCACACCAGGCACTTTAAAGATATTATATAGCTCAGTTTTTTTATTGAATAAAGTGTAGGTAAGATTTAATTAATCTGACTCACACGCAGAACACAGGAACAAAATGAATCCATACAGCAGAAATTACCTGCAGCAGGAGGTTCCTCCCATTTAGGTTCAGTGACGGATATTTTCTCCCCTGGTATTGGCCTCCTGGGGGCTTCGGGAACTTTAAACACATTTCAACAATGTAACATGAAGCAGCATTGTACAAACACAGAATTAAAAGCCACAAAACCCCCAAATTAAGAGCCACTGGTACAGTCCAGGTGGAAATGGGGATACACATATAACAAGATGAAGCTACAGCTCTGGCTTAGGACCACACAGGTAAGTCTTGCAATATTGAACACTCATTAGTTTAAACATCAGTCTTTGCTGCCCACACTTGTCCCTCAAAAATCTACTTAGTATTCCATAGAGTTAGAAATTGGTATTAAGTGCTTTAAAATAAAGAAAGCAAAATAAATCTAACAAGATTGCATTATTGTACACTAATTTGACAGACATAAAAACATGCAAAAAAAATAAACATTTGGTAATAGTTATACCAACATTTACTATATAAATAAATAAAAAAATAAAATTATATTTAAGTTAAGTGAAAGACAGACAAACATTACAAGAAAAAAACGACATAAAGACATTTAATAAGTGCTTATTTGTGCTGTTAGACTTTGCAAGGCAGGAAGTGCGAATAAGATATTATATGACATAGTTAATCAATTATTTACATATAAATATTCTAAAATACCTTTTGAAGGAGTAATCTCTGTCTTTTTGGGTGCAGCAACTGGAAATTTTTCCTCTGGGACTGGTTTCTTTCGTGCATCTGGCACTTTAAAGATTAACAATAGTATTTATGTACTTTAGCTATTTTGCACATAGGAAACATAGCTGTAGTTTCTAATTTGGGTTAAATTATTAGGAATATATGCATTAACTAGGGATGAGTGAAATTGAAAGTTTTTAATTTGAAAGTTTGATTAAAAATTTATTTAGCCAAAATCATTCTGTTTATTCCTAGTCTCAATGCTTTATTTGATTTTAAATAAATAAAATCAGAATAACTTAAAGCTCTGCCCTAATATGGCATTGTCTTGCCAAACAAAATAACAGTTTGGCCATAACCTCATTATTTTAAATTAAATTATTTGTAGATCAACCAAATTCACATACAAGGGATATCACATACAGTACCTTGAAAAAATATTCATACCCCTTGACATTTTCCACATTTTGTCATGTTACAATCAAAAATGTAAATGTGTTTTATTGGGATTTTATGTGGCACATAATTGTGAAGTGGAAGGAAAATGATAAATGGTTTTCAAAATTTTTTCAAATAAATATGTGAAAAGTGTGGCATGCATTTGTATTCAGCCCCCTTTACTCTGATACCCCTAACTAAAATCTAGTGGAACCAATTAACTTCAGAAGTCACCTAATTAGTAAATAGAGTCCACCTGTGTGTAATTTATTTCAGTATAAATACAGCTGTTCTGTGAAGCCCTCAGAGGTTTGTTAAAAAACCTTAGTCAACAAACAGCATTATGAAGGCCAAAGAACACACCAGACAGGTCAGGGATAAAGTTGCAGAGAAGTTTAAAGCAGGATTAGGTTATAAAAAATAATCCCAAACTTTGAACATCTCACGGAGCACTGTTCAATCCATCGTCCAAAAATGAGTATAGCACAACTGCAAATCTACCAAGACCTGGTCGTCCACCTAAACTGACAGGCCGGAGAGCAAGGAGAGCATTAATCAGAGAAGCAGCCAAGAGGCCCATGGTAACTCTGGAGGAGCTGCAGAGATCCACAGCTCAGGTGGGAGAATCTGTCCACAGAACAACTATTAGTCATGCACTCCACAAATCTGGCCTTTATGGAAAAGTAGCACGAAGAAATCCATAGTTGAAAGAAAGTCATAAGAAGTCCTGTTTGCAGTTTGGCAGAAGCCATGTGGGGGACACAGCAAACATGTGGAAGAAGGTGCTCTGGTCAGATGAGACCAAAGTTTAACTTTTTGGCCTAAAAGCAAAACACTATGTGTTGCGGAAAACTAACACTACACATCACCCTGAACACACCATCCCCACCGTGAAACATGGTGGTGGCAGCATCATGTTGTGGGGATGCTTTTCTTCAGCACGGACAGGGAAGCTGGTCACAGTTGATGGGAAGATGGATGGAGCCAAATACAGGGCAATCTTAGAAGAAGACCTGTTAGAGTCTGCAAACGACTTGAGACTGGGGAAGCGGTTCACCTTCCATACAGCCAGAGCTACAATGGAATGGTTTAGGTCAAAGCATATCCATGTATTATAATGGCCCAGTCAAAGTCCAGACCTAAATCCAATTGACAATCTGTGGCAAGACATGGAAATTGCTGTTCACAGACTCTCTCCATCCAATCTGACAGAGCTTGAGCTATTTTGCAAATAATAATGTGCAAAAATGTCACTCTCTAGATGTGCAAAGCTGGTAGAGACATCCCCAAAAAGACTTGCAGCTGTAATTGTAGAGAAAGGTGGTTCTACAAAGTATTGACTCAGGGGGGCTGAATACAAATGCACACCACACTTTTCACATATTTATTTGTAAAAAATTTGGAAAACCATTTATCATTTTCCTTCCACTTCACAATTACGTGTCACTTTGTGTTGGTCTATCACATAAAATCCCAATAAAATACATTAACATTTTTGGTTGTAACATGACAAAATGTGAAAAATGTCAAGAGGTGTGAATACTTTTTCAAGGCACTGTAGTCCTGATAATGTAGTAATGTATATAATGTATTATGTAAAGCATAAGCATTATACCTTTTGGGATCTCAGCTTCTGCAATTTTGGGTGCTGCCGGTTCACCTGGTTTCCTGGGTGCTTCAGGCACTTTAAAAAATACATATTTATTGATTTATGTTTCTTTCTGTTTTATCTATTGCATGTCTAAGAAGACTGAAAGAATTAGCCAGCGGTAAATGCCAAGTTAAATGCCAAATGCACTGAGAAATAAGATATAATAAGCAATATTTAATCAAGCAAAGAAAAATAACCAAAGAATTACTGTGATAAGTTTGTAAGAACTGCCATTTCTTCATTATTTAAAAAAGTATGTTAACATGCTACATTTATGCTGTTTTTGAACAACATAAAATAATGTGCATTTTGCTGTTGTGATGTCTTTTTTTTTAATTTTTTACAAAAAAAAAAAAACATAAAACATGATACTTAAGAGTACAGAAAACACTGAAGTACTGGACATAATCAAAAAGACAAAATATGGCAATTCACTGATCAAAGCTTTCTCTATAGCATAAGCACGGTGAACAAAGGGGATCAGCGCTGCAGCTATGCTATACCTCTGCCTGGTGGTGCAACCCTTTTAGGGACAGCCTCAGGTACCTTTTCTTCTATGAAAGGTCTCTTTGGAATTTCTGCCATGTTAAAGATAGATTTTTACAACACTAATCATGAATATCACTAGCATTTCTACACGTAAAGGTGGACATGACACACATATAGAGGTATACATTTTTAAGATCTTTGCTGTTAAGAAAATACCACAACTTAAAAAGAAACACAAAGCTGGCATTAACAGTGAATATCAGTGACAACAATGCAAGTCACATGCTCAGAGGTGCAAAGATACCTTCTGCGGCTGGTAATTCCTTCTTTTTAGGAGCAAATGGAATTTCTTCCTCCACAACCCTTTTTGGAGCCTCAGGCACTAAATACATTTTTTTTAAATTACACTGTGTTCTATAATTCAAATCTAAATAAAAGTAGACTTTCACCACTTAGGCTTAAACATAAGACACAACAATGTAACACTGTTATACCTTTGGCAGGTGGAACTGCTTCCTTTTTGGGAACAGATACAGGCACTCTTTCCTCTGGAGGCACTTTCTTGGGAGCTTCAGGAACTATAAATATATTATATCTATGAATGCCACTTTCTAGCTCCTTCATGCAAAGTCACTTAGCAGCAAGTGTGTTTGTTAAAAAGCAAGTTGATCCCACAAAACAAACATAAGTACTGCTTGAAAGTTATAAAAGCAAAATGTAAACACATAACAAACGGATACAGAGATTAGAGAGGGTACTTGGAAGCAAAAGTCGACACATGAAGTGTAAATAGAACAAAACATAGACCATAAACTTGTAGTTAAGAGGACTGAATTGTTGAAAGGGGTAAAAGACAAAGTCTAGTAGTAAGATTCACCAAGAAGTATCTTTAATAACAGAAAGACTGTAGACAAACACAGGGAAGCATGGTAGTGAATATGCAGGGTAGCGTAGGTGCTTTTGATCGTACAGAACAAAGATATACCTCTAGCTGGTGGAGCTTCCTCTTTTCTAAGAACAGGTATCGGTACTTTTTGAACAGGAACAGCTTTAAAAGAACAGTTTAAACATTTAGTATCATATATCTTAAAATGTTGAAGACTAAGAAGAAGACTTTTAACATGACTGCACAGACAAATAGGTGAGTGCACAAAAGGACTAAAAAAGCATAAAGTAAAGTTATGTATACAAAGCAATGATGTATATAGACTTCAAGCATGTCTATATACCTTTTGGTGTTGCAACAGCTTTAGGAACTGCTGTTGGTACCTTTTCTTCAGGAAGGGCTCTTTTTGGAACCTTTGAAACTTTAAAGACATTGATACACTAAACACAAGGTTCTTTGGACCCTATGTTATATTTTGAAGCAGCACACATAGGAAGCAAAGGCAATTTATTTTAAAGTAATGCCAAAGCAAATTTCACAATACCTTCAGAGATCTCTTCTGTGCGGGAGATGGACACCGCTCGTCTCTCCTCTACAACCATCTTCTCATGGACTGTAGGTGCTACAGAATTTATAAGATTTATTTTATTAAGAAAAATATTCTTCATGCAATTAAAGCACGCACATATGACATTATTAATGTATTATCAAGCTACATTTAGTGTATGAAAACGGATAAGAAGAGTTATCAAAGATAAAATATTCCAGTACTATTAAGAAAGGATAGTGGTAGTTCTATAGCAGATCATAATTCTTGTTATTTTAAAGTTGCTTAAATTCAAGCTATAAACACTCAAATTATAGGTCTACAATCCAAAGCACTAAAACTTTCTAATGGTTATAAACATACACTCAAAACATTACAAAATACAAAAAAGTAAACAGGTACCCATAGCCATATTAAACTGTTCTTCCTCAAGCAGTTAGTAAAATTGTAACAAAGACACTTTTAAAAACTCCCATTCAATCACTTCTGATCCATTATTATTATATTTTATTATTATTATATTTTTAAATACATGTAACGGACATACAGTATTACAACTGTAACAATAACCTTTTTCTTATTGAAGCAGCTAAAGAGTACATACCTGTTACTACTGCAGCCTCCTCTACTTGGCGTTCATAATAAAACTCTCCTGTTGCCCTTTTGTCTGGCACTGAATATGACCAGATGGACAAGTATTAATTTATAATTATATTTGCAGATTAAACATATACAAAGTTAATTTAATGTACAGCATTAGCATATAAGAAGACCCAAGATGGCACATTCATTTTTGTAATACAATGTCAAGCTCCAATCTGGGATAAGTTTGTCAAAATGTAAAGGCTTTAGGTAAGATGAAAACTCTTCTCCAAACATGATTATAAATAAAGTTATGTTGTGCTGGAGTTTAAAAATGTTAGATGATAGGTTAATTTAGGCATAAAATGTAAAAAACCCCATAGCCAGTTAGAGCATGAGGTTTTGTGGGTATTGCCACATCATATTATGATGTTATTTATTGCTGATGATTGCAATACCTGGAACCACCTTCATACCTTTCATAGATATCTGCTGCTTTCTTTGATAAGCAAGGGAAACCTCTTCTTCTGCTTTTGCCCACTGCCGAGCTTGTACTTTAAAATAGTTTAGCGATTATTTGTGCTATCTTTGTTTTTTAAATTTTTTTTTTTAAGTGCAACAAAATTATTATATACATTTAGAAAACCAGGTAGGGTCTGCTTAGTAGGGATTTGCTCTGTCATGATTAAAGTATGTATATATACGTATAGATTATGTTATGTACTCACCCCTTCTTTCTTCAATTTCCTCATGCACTGGTACAGGCACTATAAAGAAGTTACAATTACAGTAAGTAACAGTGAGACAGTATAATTATACATGTAATGAGTGGAAAGAATAACACAAGTATAATGCAAGTGTATAAAAGCAGCTGTCACATTTGTTCCTCACTTTCTATATTTGGAACACAGCTTCCATATCCTACTTCCCACTCCTTCTTTACTGACTTTAGGATGTGTTTAAGGATTAGTCACTACTTAGAGATTTGAACACATTTTTAGTATGGTTGATATATATTCTAATTAAATGTGAACCTAGAAGTTACCAATGCAAATAAACTCAATAAGAAAAGCAAACAAAATAATAATACATCCCTTTTTACAGTTTTAATGCCTAGAATATAGTAATATAGTATAATTATCAAAACTACAATTAGGATTAGTTATTTAAACTCCTATGTCTATTGGTGATAATATTATAGTATTTAGGAGCAAAGAGGGAACCTTGTCTCCTTCTGCCTGCTTCCTCTTCTCTGGTGACAACCCGTCTTTCAAACTGCTCCTCAATAGGTTTCCTTGGTACTGTGAAACCATTAAAAATCATTTTACTTTGCTTTTATATCATATGCCTCTAATTCAACTAAAGCCATTCATTCCTTTTTCACTTGCAAGCATATGAAGTTGATTTTTTATGTGTTAGCCGTAAAGCTTTATTCAATTTTACAAAAGTTCAAAAGTAAAATATAATTACCTGCAGGAACGCCAGGCTTCTTATATTCAGCTTCAGAGATCCTCCTTTCTGGAATTTCTTCTTCAATTACTTAAGGAAAAAATAAAATGTCAACCAGGTCCCGATTTAAAAATAATAAAAATAAAAATGTTTTTAAAGATACTTCCAAAATTGAATAATTTTGTTTGCAGTGGATGGCAAGAGGTAAAATTAAAATTTAGAATCTTTGGGGCTGTGATCTTCTGCCCATATTGCTGCTGTACCCTCCTGTGAAAATTATCTGTCGTCCCCGCTGACTTGGTGAATCATCTGACACCCAGATAGGCGGGGAACAGATTGAGCAGCAAGGAAAGGAGAGGAGGTACTGGATTTAAATAGCAGTGCTACGAAGGTAAATATAGTTTTACCCACAGCTGGTCCACATATGTCACCTAATTTGGAAGCGTTTCATGACTGGATATGTAACAAGAAAAACAAGAATACATCCTCACACAAGCTACATATTCACATTACACTGCTTCACATTACTGCTATAAGATAGTGTAACACTCTTTAAGTTGTCTTAAAGGGCAAAAGTAAAACATATACAAACTCATTACTTTTAAGTAAAAATTATGGGACATGAGGATTGTACTGTTTAAAAAATATGTGAAGCAGAAAAGTAAGTCAGACACAAACGCAACACCAAACATATACCAAGAAGCCAAGATATATGGTACCTTCTTCGTAGTACTGCTCTTCTCCACCATAAACTTGTTCCTCATAATATTCTTGCTTTCTTTCATAGACTTGTTCTTCATAATACTCCTTTTCTTCTTCATAGACATGTCTCTCAAAAACCTCTTCCTTCCTGCCATACTCCTCATAAGCTTCCTCCTCTTCAACATATTCTTCTGCTTCATAAGATGGTTCTGATTCACGAACCTTCTGGTAAATTTCTTCTCTCTTTTTGGCTACGGTAACTACTTTAACCTCATCCTCTTTTCTGGGTTTTGCAGGAACTTTAAAAAACATTTATTTATGTTAAATAAATGCACTTTAGTTTTGATTTATGATGCAAAGCTATGAATAAGATCCATGTGGGGTAAGGAATTATTCCCATGTTTAAGAAGCCATTACGTTTTAAGAAGCCACCCCAAAATGGGATAAGACAACAAAAAAAGAAATATTAATTGCTGAACTTAACAAATACAACATAAGACAAGCTATGGACAGATGGCTGTCAGGCAGGAAGGCAAATAGGAAGGAAGGAAATATGGCGAAGGAAAGATGGAAGGAAGGAAGGAAAGAAGGAAGGAAGGAAGGAAGGAAGGAAGGAAGGAAGGAAGGAAGGAAGGAAAGGAAAGGAAGGAAGGAAGGAAGGAATAAGGGGACTGAGAGAGGAAACAATAGGTGAAAAAAGAAAGGAGTGGTTTTAAGTGACAAAATAACATGACATAACTTATAGTTAGAAGAAAGACAGGACAATTACACGACATTAGAACCATTTTAAATATAATCGTTAAAGAACATGCACATAAAAAGATAAAAGATGAACTCCTTCACATAAGTAAGTACCGTCACATATGATGATGTAAGAAGGCAGACTGAGAACACAATCATGAACACAAATAAATACAAAAAAGCAGCAAAGAGAACAACAAACGTACAAAAAAACAGACTACAGACTATACATAAAATACTAGAGAAGCAAGGTCAATACTGATTAATGTGCAGAATATGATACTCTTCAAAGCAAAAATTATAGCGTGTTATGTGACCACCCTATTTTCTTCTTAGCATGAATCATAAATCAAGCAAAGCCTTGGATGGTGGGCAACAATGTATTTGTATTCACGTGCCTAAACATTTACCTTTAGCAGAGGGTGCAGGAACTGTAGGAGCAGGTGGAGCTGGGACTTTTTGTTTCTTGCCCACTAGAGCAACTTTAAGAAGAGAAGTAAGTGATGTAGCGCATAAATAAAATAAAAGTATTTTGCTAGTCTCCTAATGTGTGTTCATACTGAAGGCGCTATTGGGTCACTTTAACAATGAACTTTAGTGGACAAAAACACTAGGATGTAAGACATATAACACAATAAGATTCATATTTTGCACAGGATTGTGACACTAACATATAATGAAGAATACTAAACAAAGAATAAATAAGGCTTTAGAACACAGATGTAAAGAGCAATAGTAGCACAGTATAATAGCTTGATGTGTCCACTATTAATTTGTTGTAAGAGAACTTCCTGTAATATCAAGATGTTGCTTGCATGTCACTGACTATTATTAAATAATCTAAATAATAAGGCAAATTGAACACACACACAGATAGCTCAGTAGGTCATTTACTGTGCATTAGAAATAACTCACCTTTAGCTGGTGGAACCTCCCTTCCGGTATCTGTTACGTCTCTGGGAACCTTCACACCAGGCTTGGGCACTGAAGAAATTGTGAATGTAAATGGGTTGTAAAACATTATCTCGCAAAGGACAATGAAGGAAAACAACAGTTAGGCATTCAGCATAATGTGGTCATGGCTTTGATGACAAGGGTGCTTTGCCTGTGCTCTGATGATGATGAAATAAGAAGCATGTCTAGAGGAGAAATATCTACAATGGTTAATAAGGTGTCATAACCACGATTAGTGAGAACTAGCAAGAAGGCATGAAGTCAAAGCATACATAATAATTGGTAAAGTGCTACTCCTCTGTTATACCGTGCTTCACAAATACAAAATACAAATAGACCAAAAGCCTAGAATTGATAACCAATATATAATAATAATGCACTGTAGCAAAAAAAAAAAATATATATATATATATTAATAAGTAGTGTGAACCTTAATCATAACAAATACCAAGTGAAAAAAAATCATGACAATAGGTGAATGCAAACATATCAAATAATACAACACCGCTTAGTGATAACACTCCATGTGGTGAAGTTCAACATATAAAATGGTGCCCAAAGTTCATATAATAAGCAAATTCTTCTATGAATCAAGTGTTTTGTCATGAAGCACCTTGCGTGCCACTTCACCTTCCAAACTATGCGCTCACCTTTAAGTACAGACCTTCCACAAGTAGCTGTAAGCCTTCCCCTTTAAGGGGTGTATAGTCCAGCAGGTGGTTGCTAATCCAGGTACACATGTTCCAGTGTGCAGTAATCCATATGTAAGGTGCTCATAAAAATCTGATAACTAACATAGTGCTGAATCGCTTGAAAAGCAATACTTTAATAAAAGCTTTAAAATACAAACTCACATTTCCTCTAGTGCACCTAGGAATTACACTTGACACAATTGGGGTGTGTGGGCCCCCTTAAAAGTCACTTGAATGTTGCAGTAACTCAGCTCTAAAGAGAGAGCAAAAACTTCCTGCTCGTCTGCGATGACGTCACTAAGCCCAACCCCGACGAGTTTCATCACTCATCATGTAACTTCCTCAAGGAGTACACTCCTTGAGGAAGTTACGTGACGAGTCACGAAACACATCAGTGACTTTTCTTTATCTACTTAAAGCTGAGTTACTGCAATATCCAAGTGACTTTTAAGGGGCCCACACACTACAATTGTGTGAAGAGTAATGCCTAGGTGCACCCTAAAATGTAAGTTTGCATTTTAAAGCTTTTATTAAAATATAGTTTTTTTAAGCAATTCAGCACTATGTTAGTTCTCGAAATTTTTATGAGCACTTTACATATGGATTACTGCACACTGGAATGAGTGTTCCTGGATTAGGATCCTAGCAACCAGTGGCTGGACTATACACCCCTTAAAAGGGGAAGCCTTACAGTGACCTGTGGAAGGTCTGTACTGGAGGTGTGGGCATAGTTTGGAAGGTGAATGTGACGGTGATTTGTGACAAAACACTTGATTCACAGAAGAATTTGCTTATTATATGAACTTTGGTCACTGTTTTATATTTTGAACTTCATCATATGGAGTGTTATCACTAAGCAGTGCTGTAACATTTGATGTGTTTGTATTCACATGTTCTCATGATTTTTTTCACTTGGTAGTTTTTATGATCATGGTTCACACTACTTACTAATATTAGTTTTTTTGCCACAGGGCGTTATTATTATATTTTGGTTAATAATTCTAGGCTATTGGTCTATTTGTTATGTATTTATGAAGCACAATATAACAGAGGGGTAGCACTTTACCATTTATTATTTACAGTCTGGGTATATGTGGGAACACATATACAGTATCTCACACCCCTCACTTTTTTGTAAATATTTTATTATATCTTTTTATGCGACAACACTAAAGAAATTACAGTTTGCTACTATGTAAAGTAGTGAGTGTACAGATTGTAACAGTGTAAATTTGCTGTCCCCTCAAAATAACTCAACACATAGCCATTAACCGCTTGCTGACCGCCTCACGCAGATATACTGTGGCAGAAGGGCATGTACAGGCAAACTAATGTACCCGTACGTGGCCCTTTAAGAGGCGGCCTGCGTGCTCACGTCCGCAGCAAGCTCCATGAGTCGGGTTGCGCGTCCCGTGGACTAGATCGCCATGGGGATACCCTCGATCGTTTCACGGAGAGGAAGAATGTAAACAAGCATCTCCCCAGGACCCAGAACACACTTAACCCCTACACTGCCCCTAGTGGTTAACTCCTTCACTGCCAGTGTCATTTACACAAGAATCAATGCATTTGTATAGCACTGATTGCTGTATAAATGACAATGGTCCCAAAAATGTGTCAAAAAAGCTACGACGTGTCCGTCATAATGTCGCAGTCACGATAAAAATCGCTGATCGCCACCATTACTAGTAAAAAAAAATTGTTAATAAAATTGCCATAAAATGATTCCCTATTTTGTAAACACTATAACTTTTGCGCAAACCAATCAATAATCAATTATTGCAATTTTTTTTTACCAAACATATGTAGAAGAATATGTATCAGCCTAAACTAAGGAATAAATCGTTTTTTTGATATTTTTGGGGGATATTTATTATAGCAAAATGTAAAAAATAATGTGTTTTTTTCAAAATTGTCGCTATTTTTTGTTTATGGCGCAAAAAATAAAAACTGCAGAGGTGATCAAATACCACCAAAAGAAAGCTCTATTTGTGAGAAAAAAGGATGTCAATTTTGTTCGGGAGCCCCGTCGCACGACCGCGCAATTGTCAGTTAAAGCGACGCAGTGCCGAATCGCAAAAAGTGTTCTGGTCAGGAAGGGGGTAAATTCTTCCGGGGCTTAAGTGTTTAACCACTTCAATACAGGACATATTCACCCCCTTCCTGCCCAGACCAATTTTTAGTTTTCAGCGCTGTTGCACTTTAACTGACAATTGCGCGGTCATGCAACGTTGCACCCAAACAAAATTGACAACCTTTTTTCCCAACAAATAGAGCTTTCTTTTGGTGGTATTTGATCACCTCTGCGGTTTTATTTTTTTGCGCTATAAACAAAAGAAGAGCGACAATTTTGAAAAAAACACAATATTTTTTACTTTTTGCTATAATAAATATCCCATTAAAAAAAAAAAAAAAAAAAAAAGATTCCTCAGTTTAGGCCGACACATATTCTTCTACATATTTTTGGTAAAAAAAATCGCAATAAGCGTATATTGATTGGTTTGCGCAAAAGTTATAGCATCTACACAATAGGGGATAGATTTATGGCATTTTTTTTTTACTAGTAATGACGGCGATCTGTGATTTTTTTCGTGACTGTGACATTGTGCCGGACATATCGGACACTTTTGACACATTTTTGGGACCATGCCCATTTAGACAGCGATCAGAGCTATAAAATTGCACTGATTACTGCAAGGCAAGTATGTCAAGTCAAGCATGGTGGTGGGAGTGTCATGGTCTGGGGCTGCATGAGTGCTGCTGGTACTGGAGGGCTACAGTTCATTGAAGTTACAGTTCATTGAAGAAACCATGAATGCCAACATGTACTGTGACATACTGAAGCAGAGCATGATCCCCTCCCCTCGGACAGTGGGCCGCAGGGCAGTATTCCAACATGATAACGACTCCAAACACACCTCCAAGACGACCACTGCCTTGCTAAAGAAGCTGAGGGTAAATGTGATGGACTGGCCAAGCGTGTCTTCAGACCTAACCCTATTGAGCATCTGTGGAGCATCCTCAAACGGAAGGTGGATGAGCGCAAGGTCTCTAACATCCACCAGCTCGGTGATGTCGTCATGGAGGAGTGGAAGAGGACTCCAGTGGCAACCTGTGAAGCTCTGATGAACTCCATGCCCAGGAGGGTTAAGGCAGTGCTGGAAAATAATGGTGGCTACACAAAATATTAACACTTTGGGCCCAATTTAGACATTTTCCCTTAGGTATGTACTCACTTTTGTTGCCAGCTGGTTAGACATTAATGGCTGTGAGTTGAGTTATTTTGAGGGGACAACTAATTTACTCTTGTATACAAGCTGTACACTCACTACTTTACATTGTAGTAAAGTGTAATTTCTTCAGTGTTGTCAGGTGAAAAGATATAATAAAATATTTACAAAAATGTGAGGGGTGTACTCACTTTTGTGAGATACTGTAGGTGCATAGCAGCAACTGAATCTCTAATAAAGACCCATAACCAAGTTTCTCCTCTTATAGTAAAGAAGTGGCAGCTATTAAGCTTGGGAATTAGAATTGCTGTGATGTAACAGCAGCAGTGTAGGATGCTCCATTTCCAGCATTTTCTTTGTCCATATATTCCTTGTAAAAAGGGCTATCTTCTGTAAACATTATAAAGATGGTTATCTATTTCTACCCAGAATATTATTTCTGTACTGTATTTGAAACAGGTTATGCTGCTAAAATTATATTTATTCGGTTATAATATTTGTATTTAGTATGATGATATTAAGCTGGGCAGCAAAGCTTAAATGCCTGTACATTAAAATGAGGTAGTTAATAAAGTTGACTTTATTTAACTACAGCTCCCTATTTTTAATACCTCTCTTTGCCTTCTTCACTTCTGGTACACGAGGAAGAATTATGAACTCTTTGAATAAACAAATAAACACCAGTTTATTATATGAAATGCATACATTTTTTACATATCTTTGTAGAATTTGTAAAATCAAATTGGCAGTAACAATGAGTAGACTGTAAATTAAAATAAGGACAATAGCTTTATAATATTTTATTATATGTTGGCTACACTTCGGAAAATGGGTAACTGCACAAATCTGTCGAGAAGCTGCTCACATCTTAGTACCAAGGGTATAAAACATGTATTCTGGCTTACCTTCTGTGATGAATTCTTCTTCAGCTGCAGCAGGTATATATGGTACCCTGGTATCTGGAACATCTGAAAGTGAGTTTTAAATAATTATTCAAATCTTCATTCATCCACCTTAATATACATTATATTGCCCAAAGTATTGGGACACCTGCCTTTACACACACACACAAGAACTTTAATGGCATCCCATTCTTAGTCCGTAGCGTTCAATATTGAGTTGGTCCACCCTTTGAAGCTATAACAGCTTCAGCTCTTCATGGAAGGCTGCCCATGAGGTTTAGGGGTGTGTCTATGGGAATTTTTGACCATTCTTCCAGAAGCGCATTTGTAAGGTCAGGCACTGATGTTGGAAGAGAAGGCCTGGCTCACAGTCTCCGCCCTAATTCATCCCAAAGGTGTTCTATCGGGTTGAGGTCAGTCAAGTTCCCCCACCCCAAACTCGCTCATCCATGTCTTTATAGACCTTGCTTTGTGCACTGGTCCAAATCATTTGGTGGAGGCGGATTATAGTGTGGGGTTCATTTTTAGGGGGAACTCTTAAGGTGTCAGCATACCAAGACATTTTGGACAATTTCACGCTCCCAACTTAATGGGAACTGTTTGGGGATGGCCCCTTCCTGTTGCAACATTATTGGGCACCAGTGCACAAATCAAGGTCCATAAAGACATGGATGAGGAAGTTTGGGGTGAAGGAACTTGACTAGCCTGCACCTAACCTCAACCCGATAGAACACCTTTGGGATGAATTAGAGCTGAGACTGTGAGGAAGTCACTTTCTGTGATAAAAACAGTGTTAAAGCTACTGAATGCTGAGAACTTGCTTGCCTTGGGAAAGCACTACGTAGGTGTAGCCCTTCCCAGGAACTGATCAGCTGCTTCTTTGAACTGAAAAAGAATCTACCAGCTTGAAGCATTCCAGTATATGCATAGCTGCCCTTTAAAGCGTAGAAGACAGCATAAAAGACGAGTAATCAGCAATATTCAATCAATATTTTTCTTCCTTACTAATAAAAATGGTAAACTCGTTTCCAGCTATGTAAATGAGTCTCAAGTTGATTATAGTGATTATTAAAACATATGTAAAAAAATAATCTTTTATCCTACCTGGTGGTCGGAGCTCCAACTTCATCTCTGAAAAAAGCACAGCATAATTGAGGTAAGCATAGGTTCCCATAATGAAAATATTTTATAAAAATAAATACATATACAGTATCCTAGAAATATCCATTTTCTTTGCTTTGAACGTTTATGTTTCAACCAACCACTTTCTTAGCATTCTATATTTTGGGCAGACAGTGTTATGATTTTTTTTTTTAACATCTTCTGAGTAAAATAATAAAAAATGATCTGCATCATTTCAGAAAATAAAAACATTTGCCACTTTTATCACAGGGTTGTTATTATTAATATTGGGATGATGATGATTATTTTTTTGTTATATAACAAACACATACCTTTGGTAGTCAGATACAGTTCAGCTGTGCTTGTTGCTTCACCTCTTGGCTCAAGGCTGGCAATTACTGAATAGACTCCTGAGGAATTAAAAATTATTAGGATAAATGTATAAAATATTGATTTCTATTTCTATTTAAATGTAGCTGCATAAAATAAACAACTTCATCACTTTGAATAGTTATTAGACATGCTAGTAAAATTACTAACCACTTGACCTCCAAAAGATTTACCCCCCTTCATGACCAGGCCACTTTTTGCAATACAACACTACTATTTTAACTGACAATTGTGCGGTCGTGCGACACTGTACCCATCAAAAAATTATGGCCTTTTTTTCCCCCACAAATAGAGCTTTCTTATGGTGGGATTTGATCACCTTTGTTTTTCTTTTCTTTTTTTTTTTGCCCTTTTTACCAAGAAAAGACCAACAATTTTGAAAAAAAACCCCCAACATTTTATACTTTCTGCTATAAAGCATACCCAATCAAAAAATTGAAAAAATCTAATTTCTTCACCAATTTAGGCCAATATGTATTCTGCAACAGCTTTTTGATTAAAAAAATCCCAATAAGTGTATATTGATCGCCCAAAAGATATATCTTCTACAAACTAAGGGATATGTTTATGGAATTTTTATTTAATTATTTTTCTTTTACTAGTAATGGCAGCAAATTGTACACTTATTGCCATGTACACACGACCAGACTTTTTGACGGACTAGGTCCGACGGTCTTCCCGATGGACTTTCGGCAGTGTTCCGACGTACTTTCCGAACAAATGGACTTGGCCACACACAAGAACACCAAAGTCCGACGGATTTGAGCATGATGACGTATGACCGGACTAGAATAAGGAAGTTCATAGCCAGTAGCCAATAGCCCCCCTAGCGTCGGTTTTCGTCCGTCGGATTAGCATACAGACGAGCGGATTTCTCGATAGGAACTGGGTCCGGCGGAGTTCCGGCGGAAACATTTTAAACATGTTCTATTTCTAAAGTCCGTCAGACTTTTCGACAGCAAAGGTCCGATGGAGCCCACACACGATCGAATTGTCCGACGGATTTGTTCCATCGGACCTTTGCTGTCGAAAAGACTGGTCGTGTGTACGCGGCATAACTGACTCTTTTTACACTTTTTGGGGACCAGTGACACTAATACTGTGATTAGTAATAAAAATATGCACTATATGCATATATCACTGTACTAATGACACTGGCTGGGAAGGGCTTAACATCAGGGGTGATCAAAGGGTTAACTGTGTGGCTAGCCAGTGTGTGGGATGTGCTTTTACTAGGGGAAGGCATCGATTCATGTTCTTGCTTTGCAGGGACACAGGATCAATGCCTTCCCTACTGATAGAACGGCGATCTGCCTTGTTTGCTCTGGCTCTGTGCTGAATGATTGTCAGGAGCCAGTGGACATTGAGTCCACAGTACCTGCAGATCATCTCCTGCTGTGTATAAGCAGAAGCAGGCCGCATGCCACACCCCAGACCCAAAAGTGCAGGATCACGTACTAGGTCTTTAGTTAAATAATTCAGACAGCCTCAGCACCCACCTCTGTCTGAAAAAACAAACAGTGATTTAATCTGATAGACTATAGTCAGTGTTTAGCTGACATTTTTCCACCCTGCTTTGAAGTTTGTCGAAACCTGGTGGTGGTGCCAACAGGGCCACCCACAGGTCAAATTTTTGCTGATTCAGCAGGAACTGGACAAACATAAAGCCAAGGCCAGCTTAAGTTTCATGTCACAATTATTGTACAGCATGATTTTCCATCTCATAAAATTATTTCCAAACAGAAGAAGGTATGTTTATAAAAAAATAATTCACTGGATAATTGTCACAAGCACTTGCCCAGCCATCCTGAATTTGACTGTATTTTGCTTGATATGTTGACTTTCTATTATCATCAGCTCCATCTAGTAGCCAGAGTGCAGTATTATCCTGCAATGCTTCAATCAGGAAAATGCCACATCCCAGATAGCAAGTAATTGTGCTGCAAGTTTTAAAAGTCTGCATTGCATGACTCCAGACCAACTTTCTTCGCAAACATTCTGCAAATCTGCTGCAAGTTCCGGTTCAGTTATGTTGTGCAATACAGGGGTCACTGTGGCTGAATATTCATGCTTTAGTCTTGCAGAGCTCTTGCTGTAGACTCACCACTGCAACTTTGCTCTTGCTAGACACTTGCCACGCAAATTTGCTACAAATTTGTGTCAACTAGAACTTGTGCTTCAAGTGCTCTGCAAGTGTACAACTTGCCAGTAAAAATGTGCAGCAAGATAACAGACTTACAATTCAACACTGAAACAAATTTGTGGCAAGTTATCATTGCTATCTAGGATTATGGCCACTAGGTGGAGAATTTGTGACGGCTGGGCAAATCCTGTAACATTCGTTGAGCACATTTTTTTTATAATTAGACCCCATAAAGTTCCAGTTCATGCATAAATGCTAGTGCATGTGTTGTATAAGTGTCCAAATATAATAACTAAACGTACTATTGGCAGTTATAATGCATAAACATAACTAAGTTTCAGGTTTTTTAAATCACTGTGCAATTTCAAAACTGCAATGTAAAACAGGCAGAAAGGTCACAGTAACTTTTACAAAAACAACTATTCCAGTTTGTTCAGAAGTTACAGAATTGCCTACCTTCATCTTCTGCTGTTACATTATGGATGGTCATGTAATGCCAGCGGCCTTCACTTCTAAAACTGTACTTTTCACTTTCTTCTAACTCCATGGTTCCTTTGTACCATGTGACCACAGCATCATCGAAGGATACTTCACACTCGAAGGTGGCAGATTCATGCTCACTAACAACAATGTTCTGAATTGTTTTGGTAAACTGAATAACTTCAGCTGTATAGGTAAATTAAAACAGCAATAAATTACCTTAAATGAATACATTATCATCTATTCCTGCACCCTATCATATACTAACGCTGCTTACAGCACTCAATGATATAAATGGATAAAGAAGTACAGTTGCTTTATTTACAGCTGTATCTATTAAACAAAAAGCTTATGTTTTAAAGTGATTACTGTATTTATCTGCGTATAACAGGCACCCCAAGTTTAGGAGGGGATTTTAAGGAAAAAAACTTTTAGAAGGGAGGTTTAAGGAAAAAAACTTACATTTAAATGCCCATCAATGCAGCCTTGTCAGTGTCCATCTGCAACCTTGTCATTACAGCCTTGCCCCAGTGTTATTTGCAGTTTTGCCATTTAAAAATGTCGCCGCCGAGATACAGAGCCGGATGTCCTGTGTATCTCAGCGACGCTCGATAGCTTTCGCACACTCTCGCCAGCTTTCAGTCGCTTTCAGCCATTCTCGGCAGCTCTCGGCCGCTCTCGGCTGCTCTCGGCCATTCTCTGTGGCTTTCGGACGCTCTCGGCCGCACTCGGCGAAAGCTGCCGAGAACGGCCAAAAGCCAGCGAGAGCGGGCAAAAGCCGCCGAGAACGTCCGAGAGGCTCATAATCGGCGGGGGATTGGCGTATAACACCTACCCACAATTTTTCCCTGATTTTAAGTGCGTGTTATACGCTGATAAATACAGTACATTTCATATAAAAGAGGAAACAAGTCCAAGGAGGTCTACAAGATCTTAAACTTGTAGAAACTGCTAATGGACAGCAAATTGTACATCTGAATTCCCTGCTACCTTTCAAGTCTGCATTGTGGTGTTCCTCATTGCTCTCAGGGTGTGTGTCAGCAAGTGATCCTTAAAGTGGACCTATCATCAGAGATATTTTTTTTTTTTCATGTAAAGTGCAACACTTATATTTATTACATATCCCAGAGACCACAGTACCCCCCTGACAATGCATTTATCTGCTGTTCTCTCCAGAAAGACAGCACCATCATGGTTCAGGCACTCTTCTAATTCCTAGACTGAGATGCAGGACCAGAAATAGAATGATAATGCAAATTTGGCTTCCTGTGTGGTTCCTCACAGAGGAAGAAAAAACTGAACAGCAGACTGATGATGGAGCTCAATGACTGCTTTTTATTTATAAAAAGTAACATTTTTGTAAATTGTTGTTTATATAGTTGCTGTATGTTATGGAATGCCAGAAATTTATTCATTAAGGTTTATTGGTTGAAGTAGATAGACCTGTGTCTTTTTTCAACCTGGCTAACTATTTAACTAAGTTACTGAAAGGTCCACTTTAAGACTGAGAAGGATCCAATATCCTCAATCCTGGGGACTAAGCTGGGCAATATGGAGTAACACTTACTACTGCCTTGTGAAAGACAGCAAAAATTCAGTTGCTAGCAGCCAATAGATGTTTCACTGGAAGTAGCATCATGTGGGCTTGTGCTATTTCAATCATATAATGTATATAGTTCAACTTTAACAAAAACTAAGATTGAATAATGCCCATGCTATAAGTGTAGGCCATTTACAGTATGTACCTCCTGAAGCCTGGCTAAAAAACTCCCAGAGATAACATTCCCCTGTCCTGCCTAGTTTCTACGATGTTGCTAAGATGCTCCCAGACACTTCTGGTTTAATATTCCTCCTCTTCCAATATCATATGTGGGTCAATGTCTCCTCCATTGCAGTAGCACCAAGCTCAACATTTGAAAGAGAGCTCACAACTGCAATATTGGGGATGAGCAATAACAGATGGAAGATGGAAGCATCTTAGCAATGTCCTAGCACCTCTTGGAGTTTTTCAGCCAGGCTTTGGGAGGTTTATAAATGGTCTACACCTATAGCAAGGACAATATTAAACTTTGGTCAAAGCTGCACAGTTTGTTTTTATTTACAGGTACCCCTTATCTGCATAGTCAGTTTTTTGGGTAAATATTAAATAACCCTTTACAAAAATATAACCACTAGAGTTTCCACTGGAGATTCTCTGATGCTGCCATTGTTAATATAGTTTATGTGGGCATGATCTTGTTCAGTCCTACTGTGCTAAAAATACAGGTATAGGAAGCATTACTTTAAATAACTGTGTGCTTCATAATATCTGCAAAATGCAACACCATGCCTATTTATAAAGATATACAGTATCTCACAAAAGTGAGTACACCACTCACATTTTTGAAATGTACAGCCTGTATAACAGTGTAAATTAGCTGTCCCCTCAAAATAACTCAACACAGCCATTAATGTCTAAAACGCGGGCAACAATAAGTGAATATGTCCAGCTTGGGCCCAATTAGCCATTTTCCCTCCCTGGTGTCATGTGACTCATTCATTTTACAAGGTCTCAGGTGTGAATGGGGAGCAAGTCTGTAAAATTTGGTGTTATCGCTCTCACTCTCTCATACTGGTCACTGGAAGTTCAACATGGCACCTCATGGCAAGGAACTCTCTGAGTATCTGAACAAAAGAATTGTTGCTCCACATAATGATGGTCTAGGCTATAAGAAGATCCTAAAACTGAGCTGCAGCTCGGTGGCCAAGACCATACAGCAGTTTAACAGGATAGGTTCTACTCAGAACAGGCCTCGCCATGGTAAACCAAAGAAGTTGAGTGCATGTGCTTAGCGTCATATCCAGAGGTTGTCTTTGGGGAATAGACGTATGAGTGCTTCCAGCATTGCTGCAGAGGTTGAAGGGGTGGGAGGTCAGCCTGTCAGTGCTCAGACCATACGCCGAACATTGCATCAAATTGGTCTGCATGGCTGTCGTCTCAGAAGGAAGCCTCTTCAAAAGATGATGCACAAGAAAGCCTGCAAACAGTTTGCTGAAGACAAGCAGACTAAGGACATGGATTACTGGAACCATGTCCTGTGGTCTGATGAGACCAACATAAACTTATTTGGCTCAGATGGTGTCAAGAGTGTGTGGCGGCAACCAGGTAACGAGTGTGTCTTGCCTACAGTCAAGAATGGTGGTGGGAGTGTCATGATTTGAGGCTGCATGAGTGCTGTCAGCACTGGGGAGCTACATTTCATTGAGGGAACCATGAATGTTAACATGTACTGTGACATACTGAAGCAGAGCATGATCCCCTCCCTTTGCAGACTGAGCCGTAGGGCAGTATTCCAATATGACTCCAGTGACAACCTGTGAAGCTCTGGTGAACTCCATGCCCTAGAGGGTTAAGTCAGTGCTGGAAAATAATGCTGGCCACACGGGGCTCCCCAGTTTAACAGTTCCAGCTTACTTCCACACAGAGTTACTCTGCCGGCATCCTCCGGAGGTCCCTCGAGGCTTCAGCTTCCCGCTGACAAATGGTGCTCATGGACTATTCCCCAGGGACACCCCGGCGGCTCTTCTGTGATGCTCAATGTGGAAAGCACCTACCCTTATTAGCACTCTGTAAGTGCACCTCACACTGTTTCTATTTTTTGTATTTTAACTGAATAAAATAATGCTGCACTAGGATTTGCCTGGCGCTTCTCTCTCTCTTTTTTGTTAAGATATTAATGGCTGTGCGTTGAGTTATTTTGAGAGGACAGCAAATTTACACTGTTATGCAAGCTGTACACTCACTACTTTACATTGTAGCAAAGTGTCATTTCTTCAGTGTTGTCACATGAAAAGATATAATAAAATATTTGCAAAAATGCGAGGGGTGTACTCACTTTTGTGAGATACTGTATATAAATTATACATATTTTTTGGCTTTCATTTCTACTTTAAAATGAATGGGTTGTTTTACATATACTTTACTCAGGGCTGTAAATACAAACCTTCAATAACAAGATCTGCAGTAGTTTCCAAGTTTTCATATCTGCAGGTATACTGTCCTTGGTCCTCTGTTCTTACATCTTGGATAGTAAGTTTGTGAATTTTCTCATTGACCTCTGTTCGATATCTTCCTCGAGGTTCAAGAACTTTTCCATTTCTGTACCACTGAGACTTCACATTTGGAACTGAGATCTCACAAATCAAAGTGCTACTGTGTCCCTCCTTGATGGACCGATCCTGGAGAGGCTTTATAACTATCGGTTCTGCAAAGAAATACATATCACTATTTTTGAAGAAACATAGAGAACACAGCTAGGGTCATTTATCAATGTTGACAAATAAAGTAATTACCAATCACAGTTAATTTGGCGCTAGCAATGTGTGGTCCACACACTACACGATAATTTCCTTGATCCTCCAACTGACAGTTCTTGATTCTGAGATAATGACGATCTCCTTCAATACCAATTTCATATTTGTCATTTGTATCCAATTTTACTGTTCCTTTGTACCAGGAGAGTTTGATTTCAGGGTAATTGATCTTGATTTCACATTCAAACAATGCTTCTTTCTTTGTTTGCACAGTTTGATCCTCAATATCTTTGACTAAATTAATAGGCTGCAAATAAAGTAATAATAATAACATAAGTATATCCCTTTAATTATAGATTATACTTCATTTGTGTATTTCGCTGTTTGCCTGCAGTTCAGCTTTAAGAATTAAGAAATCATTTCCTACCTCAGCTTGGCTCATTCTTTGTTGAATAAATGACACAAGCTCATCAAATTCCTGCTCTTCCGTTTGAGAACGTTCCTCAAATTCTAACTCCTAAAAGATGAAAATAAAAACATATTTCATTTTAACTGTAATCATGGCAGCATGACAACGATTGTACTCTATATTTCTAGTCAATGTTCCCAGGAACTAAATATTTGTTCTTGTTGATAACACATTTAAACCACGTTGCAAAAGACATATGTCAACAAGAGGCTGGTTTAATACTATTTAATACTGTGGGAAGTGTGTAGAATGCTATTAATGACTTCTGAAAATGCCCTCTGTGAGTCATTCTAAGCATTGATGCAAAACACTTATGCAGATAGGAAACTCTAATTTCACTATGACATCACTTGCTGAATGCTTGTTAAAGAGAAGTGAAAAGATAGTTTGCAAGTCAACCAAGGTGATCAGTAATGACAGCTTCAAAATTATTTTCAATAAAGTTTTCTATAAAGTCTAAAGCCTAAAGCCTTTTGCTGTCTGTGTCTCAACTTGTGGGGACCCCTGGGACTGAAACAATGCAAAATTTTGAGTCAGAACACGAATACGTCTTTCTAATGGGAACCTAGACTTAGAAGGATTTACTTAACTTTAGAGAGATTTTTATTTTTTGCACAGAAAGTAAAGAAAGATCATCATTCAGGACACAACTGGCAAAAAAAAAAAAAAACTTAATGGGAATTTTAATCCTTAACTTCTCTATTCAAAATAAAAAAAAAATGTTTTCATTTTAGATATACTTTAGGCAAAATCTTATATGTCCTTGCAATGGTTGCAATTTCAAATGTGCACATGAAATACTGCTACGTTAGATGTCAGCAACTGGTCATATGCCCAACTTAACTATTTTTGTGATTCTTCTTAGAGCAGCTACAATGTATAAATGTGGCTGCACCAATCAATAAGCAACCATATGTAAAATAAGCACTGCAGAGGAAACCTGAGGATGGGTTTGGGAGTACAATGAAACTTGGTTAGTGTAACAATAATCCTAAATTTACAAAGACATAATAAGGAATCAGACATACCATTCTGCGGCTTTCTTCTTCTCTGCTGGCTTTGAGAAGCTCAAAAGCCTGAAGAAGACCACGGAAATCTGTGATTCCATACATCCGGGCATATTTTTCATACTCCTTAGGATCAACATTTTTCAAGAGTTCCATTATAT
Organism: Lithobates sylvaticus; assembly: GCA_028564925.1. Taxonomy (NCBI): domain Eukaryota; kingdom Metazoa; phylum Chordata; class Amphibia; order Anura; family Ranidae; genus Lithobates; species Lithobates sylvaticus. Next base: position 79,582,659 of record CM053031.1, read on the forward strand.
CAATGGCTTTCTCTTCTTCCTCCTCCTTCTTCTTTGTTGGAGTCCTAAAATGACATTTAAGAAATAAGTATCACCCTGTATGTACAGTATATATATATTTTTTTACAGCATACTAATGTGCATTTATTTACTTTTTAAGTTTAGCTCTGAGGTCACCCTCAAGGGACTCTTGTCTCCTTTCCTCAACTGACAGGTTAGGACTGCATTCAATTTCACCATGTTTGTTGACAGCCACACATCTGTATTGTCCAGAATCAGTCTTGGTGACATCTTTGATTTCCAGTTTGGCTTCATCACCTTTTTGCTGAACCACAATGCGGCCGCCATGATTGATCTGCCGCCATTTACCCTTCATCCATTTGACATTAGGAATTGGATCACCTCCGACTTTAGCAATGAATGTTGCAGTGCCCTCTGCAAGAGTGGTATAACGTTAGTGATCGTGAGCAACGAAAAGGTGATTGGAGAGGTTGAATTCATAATTATAATAATAAACACTTACTCTCTGCAACTTTTACACTTCCTGGTTCAGAGACAAAGAATAGCTTTCCTTCGATTGCTGCTTTCTTCACAGGTGCTGCTGCAGGTGCTTTTTCTGAATTAAAAACAAATAGTTATTAACATGTATGCAAAGGCAAAACTTTGGACAAAGTGTGGACGAGTTAGACATTTTTACTGTGTCCCTGCTGGGGAGGTTCACACCTTAATTGGTCCTAGTGACCATTGTCATCAAGGCAGAAAGCCTTGGAGAGGCTAATGAGAGCTAATCAAAGCAAAATTGACTACTGGTAAAATGGATTTGTGATTATGTAAATATTAGTTTGTTAACGATACTTATAAGAAAGCGATCATATGTTTTGTGACCCACCCCATCCCATGTAGGAGGGACCTACTTTGTTTGTATGGTGCAGTAGTTTTGTACATAAGCCAGACTTCAGACATCTAATCTTTTGGCTCTGAGGAAGAGGGTATGCCCCTTGAAACATGTTAGCTATATTGGACACTGAAGGGTCTTCTTGTGCTACAAGCTAAGTGAGCAGATCTGGTGACAGACGCATCTGAAGTATTGGATATGCCTGTTGACACTATGCATTTGTGAGTATATTACTTGCTTTTATTTACTAATTTATTTACTAATATAGTATATACGAAGGCAATGCGCATGGCTGGTGCACCCTCTGTCTATTGTTTTGTAGTGCTGTTTGTGAAGAGACACCTACAGTCCTAAGAGGGTGGCAAGGTACCTACCTACCAAGCTCTAAGTACCAAATTCAAGTGCAGGAAGTTGTTTATACACTTTAACCTGTTCTCACTAGCTATATGCAGTGGCAGGATGGCCTGGTCTTAACACCCAATCTCCTCATATGTGTGTCTATGAGGAACCTCCATTCTGTTCAGAGAACATGCTCACTGCACACCAACAGCACAGTGAAGAGATGTCATGAATAGCTCCCAGTCGTTGTTTGCTATCAGGAGTTTTCACTAATGTGACCAATGTGACACTCATAGCTGTCACTTTATCGGTAAGCCTGTCTCTGCATCCTGAAATATAAACCCTGTTGAAGGGCTGTCGGGTGTTGGGGCAGGGTTAAGAGACTTTGTTATTATTGAGATTTGGGTGTCAAAAGTTTGATAACAGCTTTACTATATATTTTATGCCCACCATAAAAATAAATCTTTAAAATTAAAAAATTTGTAATATGAATTTTGTTTATTTATGATCACCTATTGAAAGAAAACTTTAAATACTATTTATGAATGAGCTTATGACATTTCATGCACAGTGAAAAGTTTTTTCCTATTTGTTTTTTTGTACCTTTAATTGTGACTTTAGACGTTGTTGAGTCACTTCCTGCAGAGTTGGTGGCTTTGCACACATAATCTCCAACATCTCCTTTAGCAGCTGCTTTCAGTTCTAATGTTGCAGTTCCTCTAACAAAGGTGACACTGCAAGTGTTTGAAGACTTGATTTCACGCCCACTCTTGAGCCACTGAATCCTGATTGGTTGAGATCCCTCAACATGGCAGCTAAGCTGTAAGCCCTCTCCTTCTGCAAAGGTTACAGGTGATAGAGGAACATCGAATACTGGAGGTTTCTTAGGTTCTGTAAAGAGGGCAACAACTTTTGTTTAATTTACAAATTTTTACAAATTTTGTGATTTTGTAATAATATTTGACAAAACGTAAAAACAAACCTTTGATAAGTACTGAAGAAGTGCAGAGTGCACTTCCAGCTTCATTTGACACCTTGCAAGTATATAGCCCAGCATCTTCCTGGCTGGACTTCTTAATCTGAAGGATCACCACATTGTTCTTGAAAGAGATTTCACTGTTAACTGATTGCTGGACTTCCTGGTTATTTCTGGACCAAGAAACAATGAGTGGCTGGGAGCCAGCAACACGACCTTCCAGTTTAATTGAGTTGCCCTCTGTCTCTTCAACAGTTTCAGAAAGCTTTTTAGTAAAACTTGGAGGCACTTTCCGTTCTGTATATGAAGATATGAATATTATAAATGCATATAATAAAAATAAACCTTAAGAGGCCTATTAAACAAATGGCTGGCTTTCGCTACACAAAAAAACACCAATCTCCAAATAAATGGTTGGTATTTAAGGTGACCCAAGCAGATAAAGCTATTGTGACCACCAACCTGCAAAACCAATTTATTACACCGTTAATCCTTTCAGACACTGCATATCCCTTTTGTCGCTGACTCAAGCCCTTCCTCCTATACCTAGCATTATCAGTAATTTTTCCCTTCCCCACTGAGGTGCACAAATCAAAAATAATCTGAAAAACTATAGATTACCCCAGTCTGATATGTAAAATACCTACTATAATAATTAGTTAATATGGTTGACTCCCTTTTATTATTTAACTAGGCACTGATTAGTTCCTTAAGACTTTTAGCGTAGCTGCAGAAATCATCATTCCACTGATCACTATAACAGAATCATTGATAGCAGCTAGGATGTTAAAGCTGTAGTAAAGCCTGCTTTGTGTTTTTTACCTACAGGTAAGCCTATAATAAGGCTTACCTGTAGGTAAAATTAATATCTCCCAAATGTGCACCGTTTAGCAGATAACCCCCCTGGATGCAGGCAGTGATATCATAGGTGCATGCGCTTTGAAGGTCCAGCATACCTTGCCGAAAATTGAGAGCTTCGTATCAGAACCAAGGGCTCCGGCTGTGTGCATGCACCAGCCAATTACACAGCCGGAGCGTACAAACCGAGTAGAAAGACCGGGGGAAGATGTCAGCCCTCTCAGCGGTGACAGCACACCGAGGGAGAGCTTTGTTCTAAGGTAAGTATTTCATAATGCATACTAGCACATTATGCAACTGCCTTATAGGTGTTTTTTTTTTTTACCAGCCACGGTTTACAACCGCTTTAATACACATTGGAAACAAAAATACAGGGTGTAAAATTTATATTTATTAGCCCAGGGACTGCAAAAATCAAGACCGGGGGAAGTAGTGGGGCACAGTGGTGTAGTGGTTAGCACTCTCACCTAGTAGTAAAAAGAGTTGCTGGTTCGAATCCCAACCACGACACTACCTGCCTGGAGTTTGCATGTTCTCCCTGTGCCTGCGTGGGTTTCCTCCAGGTACTCCGGTTTCCTCCCACACTCCAAAGACATGCAGGTAGGTTAATTGGCTTCTGTCCAAAAATTGGCCCTAGTATATGAATGGGGACCTTGGATTGTGGGCTCCTTGAGGGTAGGGACCGATGTGAGTGTGCAATGTACTGGGATAGGGACAATTGTAGACACTCAGGTTGAACTGGATGGACTGATGTCTTTATTCAACCTTACTAACTATGAAACTATGAAACTATGAAGATGTCAGCCCTCTCAGCAGTGACAGCACGCCGAGGGAGAGCTTTGTTCTAAGGTTAGTATTTCATAATGCATACTAGCACATTATGCAACTGCCTTATAGGTGTTCTTTTTTTTTTACCAGCCGCGGTTTACAACCACTTTAATACACATTGGAAACAAAAATACAGGGTGTAAAATTTATATTTATTAGCCCAGGGACTGCAAAAATCATAATTTTGTATGTGGCTTCAGCTTCATTTTCATTGTTGAGGAACAGAAACTCAGTATAGGGTCACATGATACACATGCTAATATTAAATTGTGCCATTTCTGAGAGGCAACTGGGTTGATTTACTAAAGGCAAATAGGCTGTTCACCTTGCAAGGGAAATTTCACTTTGCAGAGTCATTTCTCTTATCTGAGTGAATGGGGTGAAGCTCTGCTGACTTCCCTTGTCCAATCATGTGCAAGAAAAAATATTGTGTTTGGATATTGTCTGAAAAATGTATTCTCTCCACACTCACTAAGCTAAGGGAAAATGCCTTTGTAAAGTGAAAATTCCCATGTAATGTGAACAGTCTATTTGCTTTTAGTAAAAAAGGTTGGCGACACTGGCTACATAAGTGCAACATGTGTGTAATAGTGCAAATAACAACCAATACCTGAACACAGTGCAGTATTACTTTTTTTATACAGCCCCCAATTTATCTTTGAAATTGGGTGTATCAATAGAATACAAAGTAACCAGAACTCTCCTGATCACAGTGCTGCCAGCCCTTTCTTGTTTCCTTGACCCTCTATTGGCTACAGAGTGTGCTGTGGCCAATAGATGGATAATAGTAAAGGAAAGTGGACAGCACAGCGACCAAAAAAAAACATTTTGTACTTTGCAGCAGTGCCTAAATAGTAATACTTTATAAATTATCGCTTGAAGCACATTACACATTAATGTGCATTTTAGAATAAATGCAGACATATTAAAGAAATAATAATACCTTGTACGTTAAGCTTGACAATGCAAGAGTCTTTTCCAACATCATTGGTGGCAGAACATGTGTATTGGCCAGAATCAGCCTTGTCTGTCTTCAAAATTGTAAGTTTTGTTGTATTCTCCAGTTGGGTAACCTTGTAATTTCCTCCAGTTTTGATTTCTTTGTTTTCTTTGGTCCAAGTCAGTTTGATAGGATGTGTTCCTGTCACATGACACTCAAATTCTGCTGGGTCTCCTACAGGTACATCCACTGGTGATGGCTTTGTGTCAAAGAATGGTGGGTTTCTACCCTCTAAAATGGGTTGAAATTAAGAGATTGGTGTTAGGAATATTGCAATAAATCTGACACAGTTGATAAAATATAGAAATAGACAACCCACAAACCTGTCAGAATGAGTTTGGCATTAGAAGAGGCAGTTCCAACAAAATTAGAAGCTTTACAAGTATACTGCCCAGCATGGTGTCTGTCAGTTTGAAAGATCTGAAGGGTAGCAGTTTTATCTATATATGATGTTTGAATATTATAGTCATCTCTTAAAAGTACACCATCTTTATACCAAGAAACCTCAATAGGTTCTGACCCAACTATTTGACATTCAAATGACACCGATAAGCCAACAGTTTCCTGTATGTCCTTCACTTTTCTTGCAAAGGAAGGTGGAACGATACGTTCTGCAGAAAGATGCAGTAAAAATTGTTGAATGGTTTCTGTACATAGTATTATACTAGTTTATCAGCAGGAAGCTTTAATAGTTAGGCGGAACAATGCAAATGCACTTTATGTTTTGCCATCGTGTACCAACTAAATAGCCTCTGAAAAAAGCAAAATTAACATTTATGGACAAGCACTTTATTAAACTTTAAAATAAGCTTACCTGTTACTGTCAGAAGAGCGGCAGAGGAGGCAGTACCGACTGGATTTTCTGCTTTGCATAAATATTCACCAGAATCATGCACATTTGTTTGAGTGAAAACAAGCGTAGCCACGTTGTTCTTAAAGTGTATTTTACAACCATCTGTTGGTCTCAGTTTAGTATCACCTTTGTACCATGCCACTTTAATTTCTGGTGTGCCTTGAATTTGGCATTGTAATGAAGCAGCATCACCTGCGGTGGCCTGCACTGGTTCCAGTGGTGTAATGAAATATGGTGGTTCTGAGAGACAAGATATCTCAGTTAGTATAAATAATTTAGGGAATGTATGCTTAAAAAATCACATTAGCCCCTCTCTTGCGAATGTGCTGTTTAACCCAACTATACCAGACAGTTTGTTCCTAAGTCTTCACATGGCTTAACCCCCCCCCCCCCTTTTCAACTTCGAAATCTGGTGCACCCCATTATGCGGAAGTTCTATGCTTTTAAGACCCTACGTGAAAAATTTGATATACCCCATCAAATGTTTTACTTTTATCTGCAGGTTAGACACTTCCTTCATTCCAAATCTCCATCTCTAACCCTTGACAAACCCACTTCCTTTGAACACCTATGTGCTCAAGGTCCACACCAGCTGCATCTAATATCTTCCATTTACTGTATCCTCCATGAATCGACCCCTTTAACCGAGACCTGTACATGAGAAAATGGGCTCACCTACTAGGTAGACCTATCACGGTCCAGGTGTGGGACAGGATTTGGGCCTCTACTTTTAAGTCCTCTAAATGTGTAACTCAAAGGGAAACGTCTATAAAGATTCTCATGTTTTGGTATAGAACTCCTGATGTCATTCACAAATTTGATCCTTCAGTCCGCCGTGCTGCTGGCGATGCGGAACTGAAACTGGTTCGTTATTTCATATTTTCTGGCAATGTTCCCTGATACAACCCTTTTGGTATGAGGTGGGGGTGCTAGTACAGAAGGCGGTGGGGGTGTCCCTTCCGGAAGATCCCTTAAATTGCCTACTGGGACTTCCCATTTCAGGCTTATCAAAAAAAGCTAACCGACTAACTTCCTATATTTTATTAGCTGCTAAAAGGCTTATCCCATTGTGCTGGTTATCCAATACACCTCCTCCATGGCCCAGATTTCTCCACCTGATGGCGGAGATTCGGAGAATGGAATACCTAAAGGCCTCTGTACATGACTCCATTCCCCAGTTTGATAAAATCTGGGAACCTTGGGATCGATCGGAATATGGGACACCCACGCCAAATAGTCACCAATGAGTATACGCCACCTCTACATTGAACATGTTCTTATCCTGTCCACTCCTCTCCTACGACTGTCTGGGCTATCTTGTGCTCCTTTGGAGACCTATGTTACCTACCACATTCCTCTTACAAATGTGTCTTCTCATATTGGTTCTTTGGTTTTATACCTTATGTGTTTACCTGTGAGTTGTGTGTTTAATATATTTTTGATAGATTATGCAGACCACCTCTGTGCTCTGCATTAATGGACATCAATCATTTGTATCTAATGTTTCTGTTATACTCATTATATTTTTGTTTTCAGTGCAATTAGTAATGCATAACTACACTGTATATGCTCTTTAAAATCCAATAAAAATACAATTTAAAAAAAAAATCACATTAAAGGGTACCTTTTATAAATATTAATTATAGAATATCTGCTGCCTCATGTTGCTGTGATGGCACCAGTATGCACTTAAAGCCCAATTCCAGATTTCTACTGTTTTCTGTTATGAAGTATGTAGTAAGAGGTATCTCCCCAAAACAGAGATAAAAACCTGACAGGTGTTCTAACCCCCTATCCACTCTACTCTTGAAAAAATACTTTTTATTGCTGCTACAGGAGAAACTCTACCAACTTCCTGTCCAGAAAACATAAAGAGAGAGAAAGAGGAGATATGATAGTGAAAAGCGAGAAGTTGTAATCTTTTCCCATTCATTCTATAGCTTAAACCTGACAGTTTTTAATCATTACCCTATTATTCAACAGCTAAAACTAGACACAGTACATACTACATACCTAAAACTTTTACTGTTGCTTGACAGGTATCATGTCCCACTTCATTTTCTACATGGCAAGTATATACACCCTCATCATCATTTGTGCAGCTTGAATATTCCAGTATACAAGATTTGTCTGTTGTAGTAATGCTGCAGCGTTCAGACTGAGACACTTCAACACCATTCTTCCTCCATGTCACATATATTGGAGGAGTTCCAATATAAGAGCACTCAAGAATAATCGGTTTGCCAGTATCTGTCTGATAGTTGTTGAGTTTCTTTACAAATGCAGCAGGTTCTATTAGAAATTAAAATAAAACGTATAAAGAAACCATAAGCATATTTATTGAGTATAACTGCAGATTTATGCATGATTTAAAGGAAAAATCAAGTTAAATTAAAAAAATGTCTTGGCTAACCTAAAGCGTAACTATGGGCAGTTGTAGCTGGTTACCTCCGTCTTGTGTAAATTCAGTATTTTATTTATCTGAATAGTTTAAAATGCGCTTTTAATTGATCTGTACTTCCGCTCCCCCACCAGGTCAGGTGCTGCAGGTATGATAGACCTCAATGCTGTTATGTCTTTGCCCTGTCTACTGTACGCTTGCCTTTTCTCCATTTCAAAAATGCAGGTAATGATGACGCTGCAGCTGTGAGTTTTGAGTGGACAAAATTAGAAGGGCATAGATATGACACCAGGGCTAGTGTCTATCATACCTAGAGCTGTGATGTTGATGTGGGGGGGGGGGGGGGAGCAGAAGAACAATGGGAGCTGTAGTGTCTAGGCCAACTAAAAACAGGGTTTATAAGCTATTCAAGTTAAAAAAAAAGACTCAACTGATACACAGCAGATTTAACCAGATACAAACCCTTCTAAAATTTTTCAAATGATGAATTCCTAAAGTTCAGCTGTACAAATTTGAAAAACAAGCAAAAAATAATATGTACCATGCGTAAATGTAATAAGATAAAAAATTTGAAAGAGCACATTTACTAAGTTAGACAATAACATACTGTATAACATTACTTTTATTGATGGTTATCATTTTACTCACTGTGCTGGAATTTTCAATACATTACTTCTATTTTAATTTAATAAACTAACCTTTAACAAAAAGTTGAGTAGAGCACAAGTCCTTTCCAGCATCATTACTGACATGACAAGAATATTCCCCACTTTGTAGGCTATTGACATTGTAAAGCTCCAAAACTGCCAAGGACTCGGTTAGTGTAATATTGCAGTTACTTCCTGGCAAGATTTCTTCACTTCCTTTATACCAAGAAACTGTGAATGGTGGAGTTCCACGAATCACTCCAGCAAAAATAACTGTGGCGCCTGGGAGAACTTCCGCAGGTTCTGGCTTCTCCACGAATGATGGTGGCTCTAAAAAGCAAAGACTGTAATTAGAAGCAGAGCAGAGAATGCAGACATTAAAATCTATAGGATTCACATACTGCTTATCAAACTTACCTTTAACAGACAGAACAGCACTGCATTCATCAGATCCAGCAACGTTGGTAGCATGGCATGCATATTTTCCAGTATCTGATTGTGTTAGATCACTGACTTTTAGTGTGCAAGTGTTGTCTGTAAGGGCAGTCTGGTACTTGTCTCCACTGACAATTTCACTGCCATTGAAAGACCAAGAAACTAAAATGGGTGGAGATCCAGATACTTTACATTCCATGGAGGTTGTTGACAGAAGTAAGCCATACGTTTCCTTTAGTTTTCTTGTGAACGATGGAGGAATAATTCGGTCTGAGAAGTAGAAAATAAAAAAGTTAATACAGAAAATGCTTTAAATTAAAGCAAAAAGCCTATTTGAACCTTAAAAATACTTAAAAATGCAATCTTGAAGATCCCGATAGACAACAAGACTCTAATGTGGTTCAGCTGAAGCCTGAATCATAGCTCATTGCCTGTCAATAGCAACATTTTCAACTTTACAAGAATTTCTTGTCCTACATTACAAAAAAGAATGATAATGGCTGCTATTTGTCTGCTTCATCACTTTACACGTTTTCCAGAGTATAAAAATTGCTTTTTTAGTACAAAGCAGAGGGATGAGCAAAAAGGTAAGGCTAAGGGTAGGTAGTCTCTCAAATGTTTGCACCCCAGTTTTTGTGCACTGGGTCATAGAAGAAATCTTGAAATATAGACTGAATACAGAACCACTGACTTTTCGTTATGGTTTTCCATCATTCTCTTAATTATGATATTAAACCAATAAGAATATGAAAGGCTAGGAAGGACCCCTATGTGCAAGCCTATCTTCTTTAAGTCAACAATGGGGAATAATACAAAGAGCTTAAGTTTTTTTCTTTTTTCACGGGAAAAGGGTGCAATGCTAAATATGTACACATGATGCCATACAACGGAAAACCAGCCCCGTTAATCAGCTTGGCAGAAACAAACAGTAGACATTAGATAGAATTGTATTAAAGCACATTGCATTACCAACCTGAGACATCAACAATGGCTGTACAGCTGCTTTTGCCAACATTGTTCTTCACCTCAAACACATATTCCCCACTGTCATCTGTACCAGTGGAAAGAATTTTCAGGCTAGAAACTTTGCCAAAGAAGCTAATCTTGTATTTCGCATCACTTGTCAGTTCTGTCCCATCTTTAAACCAGGTGGTTATCAACTCTGGGGTTCCACCAACAGTACACTCCAGGGTGCAAGAATCACCAGCAGTGACCTTTGTTGGTTGTGGCTTTTCAACAATAATTGCAGGCTCTGAAAAACAGTGGTGAGCATATTATAAAGACTTTCAATTAATTTGCATGGTATAGTATTTATGTGTTGTTTCAACCATTCTCATAAATATATATATGACACATGATAAAGTGTACACACAGAGACAATACCCACTAATAAAGACTAAAGTAAACAATTATTGCCCTTCCCATGTGCATCTTGCTTTTACTAGTTAATCTGAGTGGTTTTCCTTTGCTTTGCTGGATTTGGAGAAGATACACACGGAAACTCTTAAACTAAGCAAGTTTGGGCTTCTGGTGTGTTTTTGTACCTTTAAGAAGGGTAGTGGCTATCTCCAAGGCATGCCTTCTTTCAGTTCATTGCTATATACAGTATGTCCCAGGCTAGGATCTCATTTAAATAAAAATTAGGTACCATACATTTTAGTAGTACTTTGACATGGCAGTGTGGCTTCATGTACAGTATATTTGAAAATGTATGCAACAAAACCTATGTATTTAATGCACATTATTGAAACATATTAAACTTTGTTTTTCACGGGCTAAATAGAAAATCTGCTTGGGAATTTTTCGTATTGTTCCCATGCCCATGCACACTTTTGGGAGTTGTAAATAGATGGGAGCAGTTATCATTTTTTCAGGTACTCAGTTTCAAATAGTCTACCACAATACAATCTTTTGCTCTCCTGAGTCAACAATATAAACTAAAATTAAAACGATGAGATAAAAACAATAAAGACTTGGTTAAGTTAAAATAAAAATGTTCTTTACTGAAGCGATACTGACCTAGCACTGATAAGCTGGCAAAGCATTCCTGTGCACCAGCTTCATTCTTGATCTGACATGTGTATTTTCCTGTATTCTCTGGTTTAGTACTTGCAAAGGTAAGAGTTGCAATGTTATTGACGAATGAATAACTGATGTTTTCACTTTCTCTAACAACCTCTTCCTTGTCCTTGAGCCATGCAACAGTGATGGGTGGGGTGCCATCGACTACAGCTTGAAGCTGAGCTGGCTCTCCAACCACTGAAGTAAAGTTCTCAAGTTTCTGGACAAACTTTGGAGGTTCTGTAGAAAAAAAATTAATACTTTATAAAAACCATTGAAAACAAAAACAATGAAACTGATATTATTTGGCATAATTTTTACAAAAAAGAACTGAAAGTAGCAGAACTATACAAACCTTTAAGCTTAATGGAACATAAGCAGGTGTCACTTCCAACATCATTCACTGCTTTGCATTGATATTCACCAATGTCACCAGCATCTATTTTAAGGATATGTATGGAGGCAAGGTAGTTTTCTGTTATTATCTTAAATTTCTTACTGCTCTTAATCTCCCTTCTGTCTTTAAACCAGGAAACTTCAAACGGAGGTGTGCCATTCAGCTGACATTTAAGAGTTACATCAAGTCCTTTTAATGATAGCACAGGTTCTGGCCTTGCAATGAAGACAGGAGGCTCTGCAATAAAGAAGAAGATACATTTAATGAGTACATTTTTTAATGAATATGATTGCTGCAAACTAGTATTACTCAGAGTTAGAAAACCATACTTCCTTGCTAGAAATTGAGTTTAACTAACTTGTTTATGGCAACTAAGCTCCAGCATGACTACTAAGACTCAGTTGTTCTGCTACTGGGCACAACCATCATGTCTCTTGCAAACTATAGAGAAGGTGTAGCCAGGCTTTCATTTACAGCCTGCACAGCAAATATAAAACTCCTTCCTGTGACAGTCTTGTGTCACTGCTTTAGACATATAAATAAAGGCTAAGCTCCTAACCTTTTACAAAAAGTAAAACATCTGCATATCAGTAACGGGGGGTTTTATTCTGTTTGGTAATCATTTGGTTAAAGAAGGAACACATTTAAAACAGGATACAGAGAAAATTAAGACACTTTCACCATACTATGCATGAAAGTTAAGGATTTTTTTAAGATATCATTTTCATCTAATGAGGGAAGTGCCCTTGTATATATCATATCACAAAGCTACCTAAACAATAAAATATTCATCATAAATCTGAAGAAGTCTATTAGGGACTGTGAGGACTAAGAACATGTATGTATCCTTCAGTTTCCTTTAGGAACTATTTGTTGTAGTAAATTAAACATGACTCTTACCTTTCACTTTTAGAGAACCACTGCAGCTGACACTGCCGGCATCATTGTGTGCTTCACAAGTGTAGTCTCCGCTGTCATTAATGTTGGCATCAGCTATTTCCAACACTGCCACAGAGTCAACAAAGGACATTGCATATTTAGCACTAGGCTGGATCTCAGCATCATTCTTGAACCAAACAACTCTAATCTCAGGTGATCCACTGATTTTGCATTCAAACCTATCAGAATCTCCTTGCTTGATGACCTTTGAAGATTCCAACTTCTTTACAAAACGCGGTGGTTCTTGTGAAAAGAGATAACAATGAATTAGCATGTTCAATAGTGGACATGAAGGCTTAGTGTAAACATTTTAATCATGCCATGTTAATTCTTTTGTGATCAGAAGTCATTGATGTCTGTACGCCTCAATTAAGGTTACAATGATTATGACTAATGTGTGGCCCTAAATAATATATATAGATATATAGTTCCAAGGGTAGCCACTGCACTCTATGATTGAAGTAAATGCCCAGGTGCTCACCCACAAAGAAATCCATATAAATCCAAAACTGGTTTAGAGGCACTCACTGGTCTTGCAGAGGAAAGAAAAATGGACTGAGCATCATCAAAACGTTGAAAATAAAAACACTGCTGTTTTTGATCTTCCTCCTATGCAAGACCAGTGAGTGCCTCTAAACCAATTTGGAATATATATATATGGCCTGCTCTGTGTTTTTGAAGGCTAACAAATGAAAATTGCACAAAAAGTAAATGTAATTATTATTGTTAAGAGTACAACTGTATATGGCAGTTGCAATACTAAAAACATGGCATTTCAGATGAACACTGCAGCCTTTGTTTATCTGCAATAATTTGTTTATCTGTTCATCAACCAATGTTTGTCTGCAAGCTGAAGACTTTGATTTTTTTTAATGAAATCTCTATCCTGTAAAATATTAATAGCAAAGCTAATGCAAGAGAATCACACATTTCACATTAGGAAAATATTGAGAAATACTGTACTACGTTTACTGTAGAAGAATGCTATTTCACAAGCCATTAGATAAGGATAACATTTTTGACACATTAAGCAAACTAATATTCTATTGTAGCTTTTATTGTAGCTTTACCTTGCACATCAAGAGAGGCTGAGCAGGAGTCTTTTCCAACTTCATTGCTGGCATAGCATGTGTAATTACCAGCATCGACCTTACTGACTTTCAGGATCTTTAACTGTGCTCGGTTTTCTGTAAAAGTGATCTTGTAGTTTCCTCCGGGCCGAATTTCTCTGTTGTCTTTTGCCCAAGAGACTTTAATTGGCTGTGTTCCAGTGACATGGCACTCAAAAACGGCAGCTTCGCCAAGAGGAACATTAGTAGATTCAGGTTTTATGTCAAAGACAGGAGCTGATTTGGGTTCTGTAAGTGAAAGATAATTAAGATTATGTCTATATGTTTGTAAAATAAAGTTATTCTGTGTTATTAAAAAAAAAAAGAAAAGATAGTAATGGAAAGCAATGGCACTCATAATTTAACAAACCTGTGAGGATAAGTTTAGCGCTGGAAGATGCAGAACCAATGGGATTTGTAGCTGTGCAAGAATACTGACCAAGGTGGTCAACACTAGTGCTCAAAATATGAAGAGTAGCAATGTTGTCTATATATGAAGTTTGCACATTATTGTCATCTCTCAAAAGAACACCATCCTTATACCAAGAAACCTCAATTGGTTCTGAACCATTTACTCGACAGTCAAAAGTAACAGGTAAGCCAATAGTTTCCTGAACATCTTTAACTTTCCTTGCAAATGAAGGTGCCACCTTACGCTCTGTAAAAGAATAAGGTTTATTGTCAGAAGAATTTTTCAAACCCCAAGCAGTTTTTCCCCCATGCAAAAAAAAATCTTGCATAGTGTATAAGAGTGGTTGTAAAGATATTAATTTCACCTTGCACAGTGAAAAGAGCACTGGAAGAGGCAGATCCAACTACATTTTCTGCTTTGCAGATATATTCACCACTATCTGTCTTTTCCACCTTGTTGAAAACTAATGTGGCAATGTTATTTTTGTACTGCATTTTGTAAGCAGGGGTGGACCTTAGCTTAGTGTCTCCCTTGTACCAAGACACTTTTATCTCTGGTGTTCCTCCTACTTGACATTGTAAAGATGTAGATTCTCCAATAGTAACCTCCACTGGTTCCAGAGATGAAATGAAATAAGGTGGTTCTATAGAACAAAGAATTGAAATAAGAACCATTAAAAGACATTTAGCAAAAATCCTATGTTTTATTATAGTCACCTAAATAAGTACAAACCTAAAACGGATAACAAGGCACTACATGTGTCTTGGCCAGCTTCATTTGCCACCTGGCATGTGTACTCTCCATCATCCTCCTGTGTGGCATTAAAAATTTCCAGCAGGCAAGATTTTTCTGTGGTAGTTATGCTACACCTCTCAGACTGGCTTATTTCTCTACCGTTCTTTCTCCATGTGACCACAATGGTTGGAGAACCCACATATGTGCATTCCAAAGTGATAGCTTTGTCTGATTCAACACTGGTGTCATTCAGTTTCTTCACAAATGTTGCTGGCGCTATTGAAGTGTTGCAAAGAAAAAAATTATTTACATGAGTATGAACCATACTATATTATGGTTGAAAATATGAACTAATTGTAAAACTCTTGCTAGTGGTACAACTAACCTTTCACAAGAAGGTGTGTTGTACATGAGTCTTTGCCGGCATCATTGCTTACCAAGCAAGTATAATCACCACTCTGTATTGAATCTACATTGTACAACTCCAATGCAGCAAATGAATTTTGCAAGGAGATATTACAGTTAGGTCCAGGCACCAGTTCACTGCTTCCTCTAAACCAGTTAACCTTAAATGGTGGTGTTCCTTTAATCACACTGGTAAAGGTAACATTTGAGCCTGGTAACACTTCTTGGGGATCAGGTTTCCTCACAAAAGAAGGTGGTTCTAAATACAAAGCAATGATATTGAAAAAAACATTAGATAAACTCTCTCCAAAAGCTGCAAGTTCAAGACAAAGATTGTTAGAAGAAGAGTTAAGATATTTGGTATGCAATAGCAGCTTTTAAGGAGCGTTTTTCCATCAAGATTACAATTTCTACCAACCTTGGACTGTAAGGGATGCACTGCATTCATCAGTTCCTGCCACATTGGCAGCTTCACATGTATATGTTCCGACATCTGCAGCCCCCAGTGAGTTCACTGTTATGGTGCAGGTATTATCTGCAAAGGTGATATCATATTTGTCACTGCTAACAATTTTGTTGCCATTTTGGTACCAAGAGACAGAAATGGGAAGAGATCCAGAAACTTTGCATTCCAAGCGTGTAGAAGATCCCAAGACACTATTGGTATCTTTCAGTTTTCTGGTGAAAGATGGTGGTATGGCACGATCTGTAGGAGGACAGTATGCTATAAGTGAAACCAGATTCCTATCATATATAAATATATAAAATGTTAAATAATGAAAAAAAATTGTGCTAACCAAGAACATCAACTGAGACTGTACAGCTGCTTTCACCAACATCATTCATAACTTCGAAAGTGTATGCCCCGCTATCTCCCCTGTCAGCAGAGAGAATCTTAAGCGTTGACCTCTTGTTAGAGAAGGTAATAGAGTGCTTATGATCACTCCTTATCTCCCTGGCATCTTTATACCACTTAGTTATTAACTCAGGTGAGCCAGCAACGGTACACTCCAGAGAACAGGTATCACCAGCTGTGACTCTCATTGGTTCTGGCTTCTCCACTATTCTTGCTGGTTCTGAAACAAAATTAATGTGCAGGGAAAGAAAATATAGGTTTATTTTTGAGAACTATATGGTTTAAACTATATGCTAGCTAACACCTTGAATTTAGTGGTGCTACTAAAAAAAGTATTAGCATAAGTTACCAACCTATTAGAGAAAGTACAGATGCACATTCGCGAGAGCCTACTTCATTTGTAGCCTGGCACATGTATTTTCCTGCACTTAAGGATTCTGTGCTGGCAATTTGCAATATTGCAACGTTGTTTACATAAGAGATTCTGATATTTTCACTCTCTCTGACAATTTCTCCTTTGTCCTTTAGCCAAGTAATTGAAATGGGCTGGGAGCCCTCAGTAACTGCCTGCAACTCAGTTGCTTCACCAGAAAAGCAAGAGACGTCACTGAGCTTTTTCACGAAGCGTGGTGGTTCTATAGAAGAAGACAAGTGTCCAAGGAGACTCATGAAATAAACTTTAAAGGAAGAAGGTAGAACATACTTTCAAAGATAAGTTAGTATACAGTACCTTTGAACTTGATAGCACAAACACAGTTGTCACTTCCAACTTCGTTGACAGCCCTGCACTGGTATTCACCAATATCAGCTGGCTCCACATTAAGAACATGAATGCTAGCAAGGGTGTCTTTGGAAGTGAGTTTGAACTTTTTACTGCTTCGAATCTGTCGCCTATCTTTGAACCAGGCAACTTCAAAGGGTGGGGTTCCCAAAAGTTCACACTCAAAACTGACATCAACGCCTTTCAGAACCTCCACTGGACTAGGCTTTCTAACAAAAATTGGGGGTTCTAAGAATAAAACAAAAAACATTTTTTTACTAAACAAATGTTTAGGAAGCTGCTTTCTGCTATGAGAAAACGTTAGCCTATTCCATACTGCCTCCTTTATACCAGCATATGGGGTAAGCAATCAATAATTACTAAAATGGTACAGCTAAAACAAGGCTCTAAAAATGTTTATATCTATCTAACTGAGACTTGAAAACACATCTCAGCTAACCTCAGGACTGGATTTCCATTAGTGGAGCCTGGATCCATCAACCTTTGGGACTCAAAGCAACACCTCTCTGCTAGAACCCTTCTATACAGAACTTTTTTTACTGGTTTTATTGGTCCTCATCCACCTTAAAATATTGTGCTAGTATATAAATAGGCTCACATGAGATGACTATATTATTACTGATAATGGGAAAAATGTGTAACCAAAGACATAAAGGCAAATACAGCCCTCTATGAGGTAAACATTTCTGTTTTGTCCTTTCATAACACTGTGAGCTAATAAGATATAGGGATTGGGGAGAAGATCTAAAAAGCATTACTTTGTTTTCCATGTGACCAATTTAGACTAATATGGATTATCAAGAAAATCAGAAATAGCATTTTAAAAGCATTTGAAATTCGAAAATGGGGGGTAGGTTCACACTCAGCTGATATACGTGGACTGCTGCACCTGGAGTAGTGAATACTCTACTAAAACAATGCTAAATACAGCGCACTTATTTTTTATTTAGTATTTTAAAAGCATTTAACTGTCCTTTCCATGTCTTCACTGTTACTACATAATTATAACTTTATCCTGCATTTTAATAAAATAGTTTTTTTACATAGACAAAAAGCTAATTTACAATCTTTTTATCTATTACCAGATTTACATCAATGGCTAAGTTAAGTGCCTAGACCTTAGATAACCAGTTATTAGGAACATGAGCTAGCAAGACTTTTCTTTCAAAACTATATTATGTATGATTTCTATACTTTATATATTTAAAACAAATATATATATATATATATATATATATATATATATATATATATATAGCTATTTTTAAAGCTAATACAAAGTAACTTGATTGTACTGACTCAAATAATAAAGATACAGAAAATAAAATAATAGTAACTTGGCACCTTTTACTGTGATAGATGTACTGCAGCTTGCACTACCAGCATCATTATGAGCTTCACACGTGTAATCCCCACTGTCTTCTGGGCTGAAATCATTAATCTCAAGAAGTGCCACATTGTCAGCAAAAGATAAATTGAGCTTTTCACTTGGTTGAAGTTCTGTGTCATTTTTGTACCACACAACTCTAATTTCTGGAGATCCACTAATCTTGCAATCAAAATGGGCAGAGCCACCAAGTGCCACAATCCGTGAAGGTTCTAGCTTCTTTACAAACTTTGGCGGTTCTAGAGAAGTAAAGGAGAAAAGTAACTACCTGTCACATAAAATAGATTGTGTAATTTTATGACTAATATGTACTGTTGTACCTTGCTATGTGTATATGCTTTCGTGTAGGTTTATGTTTTAAGTAATTATGAATGCTGTTTTGTATCTAGGTATCCCTGAAGAATTATTGATTGATCAGTTTATTCAGTTAATGATAAAAGCTGTTTGATATAGCCAACATACCTTGAATATAAAAACAAGGAGATGCACAAAAGAACATACTGCTCATTCCCTTTACATTTCTTAGGCTTCTTGGAAGATATAAGAATGTATGTAAGACGTTAAACATTACATGTATGACAGAATACCTTTCACACTCAATTCGGCTGAACAAGATTCTTTCCCAACATCATTGGCTGCAAGGCAAGAGTAGATGCCAGAATCTCCTTTGCCCACTTTTATAATTCTCAGGTGAGCTGTGTTGCCAATGTATGTCATTTTATAATTTCCACCTGTTTTTATGTCTTTATTATCTTTGGTCCATAGCACCTTAATTGGCTGCGTTCCAGAAACAAGGCATTCAAAGTCTGCACTTTCCCCAAGCACAGCACCTACTGATTCCACTTTTTTATCAAAGAAAGGTGGTTTCTTTGGTTCTATAAATCAAAACAAATAGCAAAATAACTTAGTATTCCCAAAATGTTAAAGATTTATGCTGTAAGCCAGCAAGGAAACCAGCAAAGTCTGACCACAATCAGATTATGATAAAGGCACAAACCTGAGACTGTCAGCTTGGCAGAAGAAGAAGCAGTTCCGACTGCATTGGTTGCTGTGCAAGAATAGAGACCAGCATGGCCCTTCTCTGATTCCAGAATACGAAGAGTAGCTACATTATTCACAAATGACATTTGCACGTTACTATCCTCAGTTAAAGGTACACCATCTTTATACCAAGACACCTCAATAGGTTCTGAGCCATTAATACGGCAATCAAATTTAACTGGCTGCCCAAGTGTGACCTCCAGATCCTTCATTTTCCTGGCAAATGAAGGTGGAAGTTGACGGTCTGCAAAAAAAAGAGTATTTAAGGAAAAGTTTTTCCCCCTAACCAAACTAAATATAAGAGGTAAACGTATCAATTTCATAAGAAAAAATCACCTTGAACTGTAAATACCGCCTTAGAAGAAACAGATCCTACAGAATTTTCTGCTTTGCAAATATATTCACCACTATCATTTTTGTCAACTTTGCTGAAAGCAAGAGTAGCTACGTTGTTTGAAAAGTACACTTTGCAACCTGGAGTTGACCTGAGTTTTGTATCTCCTTTGTACCAAGAAACCACAATTTCGGGAGTGCCACCAACTTGACATTGCAAAGATGTTGAGTCACCAACTGTCACTTCCACATCTTCAATACTTGTAATAAAGTATGGTGGTTCTATAAAAAAAATAATTCCAGTAACAAAATTGTTACCCAACCTTAAGAAAAATCTGTAAAATTATACAGCGAAAAATCACAAAAACAAACCTAGAATGGTGACCATAGATTGGCAAATATCCTGCCCAGCTTCATTTTCAACCCGGCAAGTATATTCGCCGCCATCTTCTTTGGAGCTACTTAAGATTTCCAGGATGCAAGATTTTTCTGTTGTTGTTAAGTTACATCTTTCGGTTTGTACTATCTCTACGCCATTCCTTTCCCAAGTAACATAAATTGGGGGTGTGCCAGTGTATGTGCTCTCCAAAATAAATGGTTGACCAGTTTCTACATTGTAGTCTTTAATTTTCTTCACAAAGGTAGCAGGCTCTGATTTAAGAATACACAAAAGCATTAGCAAAGCTTTTGAAAATAAAGTGGCTAAAAGGAATAAGCACAGCTGAAAAAAGAACGTTACCTTTTACAAACAGTGGGGTAGTGCATGAGTCCTTTCCAGCATCGTTAGAAACCACACATGTGTAGTCTCCACTATGGGTAGTGTTCACTTCATATAATTCCAAGATGGCAGCTGAATCTTTAAATTTTATAAGACATGCCGTTCCAGAAATAAGTTCACTGCTTCCCTTAAACCAGTGTACTTTAAAAGGAGGTGTTCCCCTAATAACACTTCTAAAAGAGGCATTCATTCCAGGTAAGACTTCAAGTGGTTCAGGCTTTGTCACAATGGAAGGTGGTTCTGAAGAATTACAACACATACCATAAGATTTAAAGCAATAAGAATACGTTTTGGTTCACTGCAGCGCATCTTTAGACTAAAGATACTTTGCTTTACAATTATAATAGATAGCGGAAGAAAATTTTAATAAATAACAAAAATAGGCTAAGACTTTTTAAGAGGTAAAGAATGATTACCCTCCGTCCCTGTAACTGAGTAGTATTACTGACCTTGAACAATTAGAGCAGCACTGCACTCATCAGTCCCAGCAATGTTTGCTGCTACACAAGTATAGCTTCCAGCATCTGAGGATTCCAAGTAATTAATTTTTAAAAAACAAAGACTATCAGAAAATTCAGGCTCATATCTATCGCCACTGAAGATTTTGCTTCCATTGTGAAGCCAAGTAATAGAGATAGGCAGTGATCCAGTGATTTTGCATTCCATTTGAACAGATGAACCTACTGCTGCAGTGGTTTCTTTCAATTTTTTGGTGAAAGAAGGAGATAATACACGATCTAGTCAACAAAGGCAAAAACAAATTAATGTTTTATATAAGAACTACTCACAGACATTATTATTATTATTAATGTGGGTAAAGCCCAGAAGATATAACAACTAACCGAGAACATCAACTGTTGCAGTGCAGGTGCTCTTTCCAACATTGTTTTTCACTTCAAAGGTATATTCTCCACTGTCACTTTTGTCTGCAGATAGGATTTTAATTGAGGCTACCTTATTGAATAGACTGATCTTATATTTCTGACTGCTGGTCAGTTCTTTGCCATCTTTAAACCAGCTGGCTGAAAGTTCTGGTGTGCCTGCCACTATGCATTCTATTATGCAGACATCACCTGCAGTGACTCTCACAGGTTCTGGCTTTTCTACTATTATTGCAGGTTCTGAAATAAAACAAAATTACAAATGATGATTTTTAAACTGATTTAACATGTATGTCAAGTGAACTAGTTCCTATCTTCTTTCTTTTCATAGTTACCTAAAACAGACACGTTTGCTATACACTCCCTCATTCCAGCATCATTTTTAATCTGGCATATATATTTTCCAGCATTAGCTGGTTCAGCTTTTCTAATCTGAAGAGTTGCAAGGTTTTCAAAATGAGAAATCTTAATGTTTTCACTCTCCCTCACGACTTCCTCCTTGTCCTTGAGCCAAAGAACCGAAATAGGTTGTGAGCCCTCGATCAGTCCTTGTAATTCAAGAGGTTCACCCAAGATAACAGTTATGCTTTCAACTTTCTTCACAAATTTTGGTGGTTCTGAACAGAAAAATGCAAAGCAAAGATGAATAAAGAATGGTTTGTGAGCAAATTTTCTTTGACATCAGCTAGCGATTGAAAGAATTACCTTTAAGTTTTATATTACAAATGCAAGTATCACTTCCAATATCGTTGGAGGCCTTACAGTGATAGTCTCCAATATCTGGGGCCTCAACATTAAGAATATGAACAGAAGCAAGATGATTCTTAGAAGTTACTTTGTACTTTTTACTGCTTCTAATTTGTCTGCGATCTTTGAACCAAATCACTTCGAAAGGTGGGGTTCCCAAGAGTTCACACTCAAGACTAACATCCACGCCTTTTAAGACTTCTGTTGGACTAGGCTTCTTGCTAAAGACAGGAGGCTCTATAAAAATAATGAACATATGTTACTAAATCTTCTCTAACATTTTCTCGCTCATAATGTGTTGCCAGCAAGCTTATCGATGCAAAGCCATGTATACAGTATATGTGCTTGTTGAATTTTTCTTTATATTTTTACCTATTGTAACCTATAAGAATAATTAAATATATAATATATAGCAGTTAATTATCATGTGCATTTTTTTTAAGGCAGTGAATCTGATATTCAGCAAATGTTCTCTGCTGGAGGATCCTCCAGGTGTATGTGTTTTAAATGACAGTGATTCATTCTCA
Organism: Lithobates sylvaticus; assembly: GCA_028564925.1. Lineage (NCBI taxonomy): Eukaryota > Metazoa > Chordata > Amphibia > Anura > Ranidae > Lithobates > Lithobates sylvaticus. The sequence continues at coordinate 79,605,259 of CM053031.1, forward strand.
ACTAGAGAATGTTTTGAGAAAGTCACATTCACTGCTTTATAAAAAAAAAGATCCCTAAAGCCTACTACACACTAGTAATTTTTTTCTTCAACCCACCGGGTTTTGACCGGGGGATAGCCCCCCCCCGCCAGAACACACCAGTTAGCGCTCTCATTGACTGAAAGCGCTGATCAGATGCCGATCGGCCTGCCAAACTTCTGTGGGACCGGCTGCTCTACACATGGGCCAAATATTCGGTCCATGTGTATGGCATTTAAGTCTTAGTTTAAACAGTTAGGGTCTATGTACAAATGTTTTCACACAACATTCACACAACTTGTACCCATGATTTACACATTTTATGATTCAAATGCAGCTATAAAAATTTGAAAATCTTTTGTTAAAACATTTATAAATAGTGGTTTACAACTTTTTTTAAGCTTGTTAATTATCTACCTATAATTTGCAAACCATTGTAATAATATTGTTATTATCTTTATGTGTCAGTGTAACACTTTAAGCACTTTACAGTTGGTCTTTCCATCATGTCAAAATGTTATACATATACATTTGTTTAAAATAGATCCTAATTTTCTTTCTAAAAAAAATTATTAACATAACCTTAAGGTAGGGTTATACACTTTATCATGTATAATCCCTAAAAACTATATAGGATATTATACAAATATGCAATAATTAGGCACACATTCACACTCTTTGTGGTGGCCTGCATTTTTCTGTACTGGCTAAATGCAGGTCACTGCTAGGGCACATAGAAAACATTTGTTTCTATGTACTGTACCACATTCACACCACAACACTGGTGTTATGTTCAGTGCAGAAAAAAGGCAGCATGTGTGCATTTTTCCACAGCACACTGGATGACACTGCATGTCACTGCACAGCAATGTGCTGCTGTGCACACACATGAATGAAGTGTTACTTTGTAAAAGAAAGCAAAAAATAAAAAATAAAAAGTAATCGGTGCACTCCCTACTGGAGCTGGCACTAACACTAGCCTGCATGGTAAAGTGCTGCATTTTACCAAGCAGGCTTGCGTTCATCTAGCCTTAAAGAGAAACTCCACTTTTCTTGAGAAAAAAAGTGATCTCCTCTGGGCAATCTATGTACATTGCAGGGATAATAACAAACTTTTTTGCTGATTTCTACCTCTTGTTATTCTGAAGAAATAGCTGTTTGTCTGTGTCCATGTGTAAAATGAATGTGAATGGGGTGATTTTATAATTATCAATCAGCTGCTGTAAATCAAGGTGAGTAGAAAATTCTGGACAGCCGCACTCCAAATGAAATTTCTCGTGCCTTTATTAGAATATCAGGATCACACTGTACATGTCACAGCAAAGTAACACAGAACCAAAGACCCTGACATGTTTTACACTAAACGTAGTGCTTACTCATAGCTATGAGTAAGCACTATGTTTAGTGTGAAACGCGTCAGCCGTCTTTGGTTCTGTGTTACTTTGCTGTGATATGTACAGTGTGATCCTGATGTTCTAATAAAGGCACGAGAAATTTCATTTGGAGTGCGGCTGTCCAGAATTTTCTACTCACCTTGATTATAGTGTATCCCAAAGGGGCAGAAAAGTCACTTGGATGTGCCATGGGGAGCTTTGTGGAGCTTCATCTCACCAGGATCCAATCCAAGTGTCCAGGCTTTCTTTAATAGTGGCAGGGTTCTCTGTGCAGCCTGGCAAATCCAGCTTCTGCAGGGCTTCTCTCCAGCTGGAGCATGGCAAACATCTCTGAAGACTGACTCACCACAGTAAATCTGGGTGACTCTTCTGCCCTTTTGGGATACACTATGCTCTGCCCATAGGGTCACTTCTGAAGGCATTACTTATTGTTTACATAAAAAATATCTTTACTTGTTTACTGACTTAGCTTACTTTATTTTACTTACTTAACTTTCTACACTATATCCTGTGCTTGGATTCTTTCTATGTTTTCTGTTTTACATGTCTCTCTGCTGGGTGGCCCCTCTGGCCACCCAGCAGCACTGGACTCTGGTGTAGAACAGCTGCATATTGTATAATGCCTGGGCACCCATAACCATTCAAATAATATTGGACATTGCTTATGATGCCATACATTGTACTGCAGATCAGCAGATTGCATTGTACTTTTAATTAATTTTAATTTTATTTTGTTTATCTAATTAGAATTATCTATGCCCAGTTTAATTTATTATTATCATTATATACTGTATACTACATCATAAATCATACTTTTGATTATACCTGGCTATTGGTGATGTGCTCTCAACAGTGCTATTATAATTTATTTTGTATATCACACAAGCAAGAAATTACATTTCTTGGTGGCGTTTTGTACACCATCTGTGTACAAAATGCTTACAGGTTGCCATAATTGCATTTTAGAAAAAAAAATTACAGCACTGCAGATTGAAAAAAAAAAAAGGTAATTTTTAATAACATTCAAATGCAACATGACATATGTAGCAATTGTATATGCTATTGCTATATTATTTATTGGGTTTTTTTTTGTTGCTATTTTTTCCCATGAAAGTGGAGTTACCCTTTAAAGCTGAACTCTATTCAGATATATCAAAATACCAGTTAATGTAGTCATGTAATAATAATAAAAAAAGGCACTTTGAATATAACTAAATGTAAGTACCTGACTCCATCTTTTTGCCTCCCTTATTGACCAGCACAGGGATTGCCAGCACTAGCAGTCAATCTGGCCCTGTTGTAGTGAATGTGTATTGACGGGGAATGAGCAGACAAGAAGAGAGAGTGGAGTAAGCAGAAGGAATACTTGTTTTGCTACTGCTCATTTGTCAGTATAGGGGTGTGTACTAGGCCAAGTTGTGCGGTATTCTCTAGCAGGGGTATATGGATTAAAAAATTGTCAGCATGGAATTGCAAATCTTTTGGCAGGCTAAATATATACTATGCTTGTGTTTTTAACTGAATAGTTACCTGCTTGCCTAGAGTTTAGCATTGGCATTATGACCCATGGCTATAAGATATTTAAATCCAACTATAGACAAAACATTGATTTATTTTCCAGTTTTGGATAAAGTGAGAAAAGTTTGGGACCTCTGTCAAGTTATTATTTTTGTCTTTAATCCCACTGATTTCCCTTTTCTGTCCCTGAAACACCTGTCCCTACAGCACTAAATAAGAGCAACAGGTTTCCACAGAAGCAGTAAAAACACAGGCTTGAACCCATCCCCTCTTTATTGCCATTAGGCACAGTTTTTTTTTGAAGAAAGTTTGTATATCTCTTCTGACAAAAAACATTTTTGGTAAATGAGCATAGCCCGCTGAGCAGTTCACACTCAGGATCTTTGGAGCCCAATATCAGGATGCATGTGCTTAAGTTGCATCATTGACAGGTGCACCATGGCTGAAGAAGAAAGAAGTCAGCAGCAGAAGAAGCATTCAGCGAAGATGGCACTGATAGCGGTGGAGTGGCGAGGGAAAGTATGGAGCTGTCATGACTAGTACACTGCATACTCAGAGATACCTCTACTGCAGCCCTCATTTCTCCTTAAGAGAGGAATGCAGGAAAAGGAGCTGGAATCTACCTCTTGTTTGAATGGACATGGCGTATTTAACTCATAAACATGTATGTGTGTCAAACTATGTTTTGGCCAAATAAGCAAATCTTAATTTTGTGCCAACTGGGAAGTAGCAAGGTAAATATGCATGATTTCATAGTAAACGTTTTTTTTTTCCGCAAAGCCCATTCACTTCTGTTATGTTACGCACTAACAAGAGTTGGATTCAGACAGCTCATTGAAATCAATGTACTTCTGAAGCATAAAATCTCCCCAATTATCGGACACATCACAAAGTGCACTATGGTGCAACACGTGTGTTGTCCTAGCGCATTGGGGTGCTATTTAAAATGAATAGCACTACAATGCATCAATGAATGTAATGTGCATTGTGGTAATATGTGCTTTGCAACAACACTTGGATATAAGTAAGTCCTCAATGAGGATACACACTAAAGATGCATGCACAGCATAAGCCATGTTGGTGAGTCCATAACTCTAAAAGTCAGCTGAGCATACTTTGGAAGGCATTTCTGACCTTTGACTACAATCTTGATACTGGAGCTGGCACTGCCAGCATCATTGTTGGCTTCACAGGTGTAGTCTCCACTGTCTTCGATTCTGAGGTTGTTGATTTCAAGAACTGGTATAAAGTCAATGAAAGATATAGTATATTTCTCATTTGCCTTAATTTCACTGTCGTTTTTGTACCAGGTGATTTTAATCTCTGGGGATCCACTGATCTTGCACTCACAGCGGACAGAATCACCTTGTTTGGTTACTTTTGTTGACTCTAACTTCTTGATAAACTTTGGTGGTTCTATAAAACCAAAAGGGAAAAAGACAATTAGAATTGAATTCTACAATGGTAAGCGGATGTTGAACCTGAGGAAGTGGTGGTTACAGATGTGTACTGCTACACAGTAGTCAAGCTCAAAAGAGTAAATAAACACTTAAACATGAAGTAAGACAAACATACAGATGACAAAATTAAAGCAAATCCTCGCACCTGTTACAACCAACATTGCACTACAAGTGTCGCTACCAACATCATTGGTAACTTGGCATGTATAGCGTCCAGTGCTTGAGCCATCCACTGTGAAAAGATTTAAGAAACCTATTGACCCTTCCATTCCAAGGAAACACTTAGGTCCAGAAAAGAGTTCCACATCTTCTTTAAACCATTTAATTGCAAATGGTGGTGTTCCTTTTACTTCAACTTTGAAATCCACCAAAGAATCGGGTATTGCCTTTTGACTTTCAGGTTTTAAAATGAAGCTCGGAGGTTCTAAGATGTTGGAAAAAGAGTGTTTAAATATTTTTGATTGTATATTTTTCTGAAATAATTGACTTTTAGTAAGATGTGTTTACACCATTGCACACCATATTCTATTTACAAAAGCCTATATTTGAAGATTGTTGTTATAATTCAAAAGCGACGAGATTATTCAATGGAATTAAAGAAAAAAGAAAGAAAAAATCACTTCAAACCTTTTACAGTCAAGATAGCACCACATTCAGCGCTTCCTGCCACGTTCATTACTTTGCACTTGTAGTTTCCACTATCAGATACATCTATGTCAGCAGTGGTCAAAGATACTACATTTTCATGACAAACCAGCCTGTGTTTTGCGCTGTGCAAGATTTCACTCCCATCTTTGAACCATTGTGCATTTATAGGCAATGAACCAGCAACTTTGCATTCCATCTGAATGGAGGATCCAAGAACCTTATCCATCTTTGATAACTTTTTTGTAAAAGATGGAGGAATAGCTTGATCTGTCCAATAAAAGAATATAGCCAGTTATTTATCTTCACGGGCTAATGGAATACTTTCTGGCAAGTGCAAAAAAAAAATATATAATACAAACCTAGAACAGTTACAAAAGCTGTACAACTACTGGTTCCAAAGTCGTTTTCAACCTTAAACATATATTCTCCGCTATCGTCCTTGCTTGCAGATTGAATCCTCAAGCTGGATACGTTATCCTCAAAGCTTAGGGTATAAAATCTGCTTGGCATAATCTGCCTGCCTTCTTTGTACCACTTGACTTGGAGCTCTGGTGTCCCAGCCACAGTACTATACAAAGTCACTGGATCTCTTTCGGTTACATTTACTGATTTGGGTCTCTCGACTATCTGTGCAGGCTCTGTGTTTCAAATTAAATGTAAAATAATATAAAAATTAAAAAGGATTTATTTTATAATTTCAATAACTAAATTAAGTAAAATGTAATATTTAATAGCCTAGCACTAACCTTGAGCTATAAGAGAGGCAAAACATTTTTCTGTCCCTGATTCATTGGAAGCTTGGCAAGTATATCTACCAGTATGACTAGCATCAACAGTCCTGATATAGAGAGTAGCAATGTTGTTCTCAAAGGTAATTTGGGTATTGTCATCTTGCTCTACAACTTTATCTCCTTTTATCCAAGACACTGTTATGGGGTCAGAACCTGCTATAGCACATTGAAAAACAGCAGCGCTTCCAAGGATTGTGGTAGCATTTTCTATCTTCTGGACAAAGGTTGGGGGATCTAAATAAGACAAAGCCATTAAAATGTGGTTCAAATTAGTTCTCTAGTTATAGAGAAATAAAGAAATAGAGAATAACCTATGTTTTTTTTGCAACTAACCTTTCAAATGTACTGAAGCACTGCAATAACAGCCTCCAGCTTCGTTTGATATTGTACACTGGTATTCACCAGCATCTGAATAGTCAACATTGAAAATGTGCAGCTCAAATACTGATTCCTTTTGAACGGATGAGTACTTTTTACCACTCCGAATCTCCTTTTTGTTCTTTGAAAAAGTTACATCGAATGGTGGTGTGCCCAGAACTTCACAGAATAACTTCACGTCAGAAGCTTTCACTACTTCAACTGGCTCAAATACAGTTTTAAAAGTGGGGGCCTCTACAATTTAACAAATAGAGTGACTTATTAAAAATTAGAAAACATATAAAGTATTGATAAAAGTATTAAATATATAAGGACTAATAACTAACCTTTTACTTTAACATCAATGCTGCAGCTCTCACTACCTGCCTCATTGGTGGCCTCACAAACATATATTCCAGTGTCTTCAATAGTAGAATTGATAATATCAAGAGTAGCTATTCCATCTACAAATGAAATACTGTATCTGCCACTTGTCATAATGTCATTTCCATCCAAGTACCAAGTAACTTTGATTTCAGGTGTGCCAGTTATTTGACACTGGAAAGTTGTTGACTCTCCTTTCCTTAACAACAAGATTGGGCTTGGCTTCTTAACAAACCACGGGGGCTCTAAATATAGATAAAATATTTAGGTTTATATCAATAACATTCTAAAATAAGATGAACTAGGTTTAGGTATGATAGAAAAGAATGCAAACCTTTTACAAACAGCTTTGCTTTACAAGTTGCTGTGCCAACATCATTGCTAGCCTGAACTGTGTAACTTCCAGAATCAGCAACTTTAGCCGATAACAGTTCAAGGATACTTGAAGATTCATCCTTCCAAACTGATCGATTTGCTCCTGAAAGGAGTTCCTTGCTATCCTTAAACCATTTGATTACCATTGGAGTGGTGCCATTCAAAACAGTTTTTAACTGAACTCTAGACCCTGGTAGAGTGTCTTGTGACTGAGGCTTTTCAATAAAATATGGAGGTTCTAAAATAAGTAAATAAGAAATTATTAAACAAAAGTTTTGTTAAATTTGTTAAATAAGGGGCTCTGTCTAAAATGAAATAATAAGTAATGCAAACCTTTCACAGTTAAATATCCACTGCATTGACTCTTCCCTGCCTTATTTGTGGCAGTGCATGTGTAGGTACCACTGTCTAATCCTTCTAATTCATTGATCTCCATGAATGCTATATTATCGTGGAAGGAATATTTGTGCTTTCCGCTAGGCTGAATTTCTTTGTCATCCTTTAACCATTTCACAGTTATCGGATGTGAGCCAGAAACTATACATTCAAGATTAACAAAAGACCCTTTGACACTGTCCATTTTTTTCAGTTTCCTTGTAAATGATGGTGGGATTATTAGATCTACGGTAATTAACACAGAAGAAATAAACACCAAGTTAGTTGCAAATTAAATTTGTTCAAAGGGAAAAATATATATAATGAAGGAAATATATATCTCTATACTAACCTAATACATTGACAGAAGCAGTGCAAGAGCTTCTACCAACATCATTCTGCACCTCAAATGTATACTCTCCGCTATCATTTTTGTCCGCTGAAGCAATTTTCAAAATGGATACATTTTCAGTAAAACTAATTTTATGTTTTGGACCAAATTTTAGCTCTTTTCCATCTTTGAACCATTTGGCAGTGATTTCTTTAGTACCAGAAAATTTACATTGCAATGTCGCAGGGTCACCTTCTGTGACATCGACAGATGCAGCCTTTTCAATAATTGTGGCAGGTTCTGTTGTTAAAGAAGGATAATATAATTTAGAACTTGTTTACAGTTTGATTGTTTTTATTTTAAGTTTTTAAAAGCAGAGAATGAAAGGGACCAACCTTTAACTGCTAGCATCGCAGAGCATCGTTGAACGCCTGCATCATTTTTGGCTTCACATGTATACTTGCCACCAAGGTTGCTTTTAACAGAAGTTATGTGTAGTGTGGCTACATTGTTTTTAAATATTGCTTTTATATTTTCATCTTCCATAACTTCATCATTGTCTTTCCACCATGATATGGAGATGGGCTGTGAACCTTTAACAGAGCATTGGAAGGCAACCATTCCTCCAATGAGGGAACTAAGATTTTCAATCTTCCTTGTAAAAGTGGGGGGTTCTGACAGATAGATGAAGAGTTGTAAGACAGAATTTACAGCTATGCTAATTTTTTAAAACAAAATTTCTTATTACATTTTTTTGGCGCTACTAACCTTTTAGAGTCACAAGTGAACTACAAAGACAGCTTCCAACGTCGTTAAACACCCTACACTGGAATTCTCCTGTATCCATGGAGTCAAACCTTAGAATGTTGAGGCTTAGTAAATTTTCCTGGAAAAAGGTTTTGTACTTCCTACTACTCCGAATAGGTTTGTTGTCCTTGAACCATGAAACCTCAAATGGAGCTGAGCCTACCAATGCGCCTTCCAAAGTAACATCGGAATCTCTCATTACTTCAATATTTTGAAACTCTTTTACAAAAGATGGAGGTTCTGTATTTTAAGAGAAATGCCTTTCAGTAAACAAAATGATTTAAAAATAAATAAGAGTATATAAAAGAAGAGTAAAGAAGAAGTAGTGACTTTAACACACCTTTAACTATGACAGTACAGCTGCATGTATCTGTACCAGCCTCATTTTTAGCTTGGCATACATATTCACCAACGTCTTCAAGACTTATGCTATAAATTCTAAGAGCTGCTACGGAGTTCAGGAATGACATACTGCAAACGTCACTTTCTTTAATTTCCTTGTCATTTTTAAACCAGGTAATACTAATAGTTGGTGTTCCAGCTACTTTACATTCAAGTTGTACAGCATCGCCCTTTTTGAAAAGCTGTGATGGTTCTAGCTTCTCAACAAATGTTGCTGGCTCTGTAGAATTTAAAAAGTAGTTTAAAAAAGAGAAACTTGTGGTAAAAGAGTAAAAGATGGTATGCGTAGCTGTAAAAACAAAGAAGAAGTCAAACCTTTCACAAATAAGTTTGCACTGCATTCCACAGCGCCAGCCTTGTTGCTGACTTTGCAGACATAGTTTCCTGATTCTGATGTTTTAACTGCATAGAGTTCCAAAGAGCTGCTGGTGTTCTCTTTAGCAATGTAGCACGAACCTCCAGTTTTAAGTTCATCCACGCCTTTATACCATCTTATAGACAGAGGTGGTGTTCCCTTAAAAGTGGTCTTCAGACACACAGTTGATCCTGGCAGGGTATCTTGTGAAACTGATTTGGTTAGAAAGCTTGGAGGTTCTAAATGTATGAAGAACAGACATTGTAAAATTAAAAATCTTAAAGAAGCATTAAGGAGTATTGAAACTAAAGGTAGCAGGAAAAGGTTTATGAACCAAACCTTTAACAGAAAGCGTTCCTTTGGATTCCTTGCTTCCTGCAGAATTTGTTGCTTTACAAGTATAAATTCCAGCATCACTCAGTTCTAGTCGACTTAGCTCCAAAGAGGCAGTACCTTCCACGAATGATATCTTATACTTGTCTGGAGTAAGTTCTTCCCCATTTTTAAACCATGCAATTTTCATGGGCAAAGAACCAGAGACTTTGCACTCCAATCGACATGGCACATTTATTACATTGTCAATATCTTTCAATGCTTTAGTAAAAGATGGGGCAATAGTTCGATCTGTTTATGATAGAAATATATAGGTTTATCACCAAATTGTTTAACATACTGAAAACTATGCCAACTGTACTAATTCTAATTTCAAGAACTATGTGTCATACTAACCTAATACTGTAAAAGTGATCTTGCAGCTGTTACTACCAACATCATTGGACACCTCAAATGAATATTCTCCACTGTCCTGAATTTCAGCAGAGTAAAACTTCAAGGTGGCAACATTATTTTTAAAACTGATCCTATACTTTTTGCCAGAAGTTATCTCCTTCCCTTGCCTTAGCCATTTAACTTTAAGTTCAGGTGTGCCCGATACGGTGCAATCCAAAGTGGCAGGATCTCCCGAAGTCACTTGGATTAATTCAGCTTTTTCGACTATCTTGGCTGGTTCTAAAATAAAGTTAAATAATGTCATAAACATGTCTCAGCTTACTGGAAATAGTTGTTGATCTGAAAGATATAGTAAAGGAATCACTAACTGACCTTTTACCAATAATTCTCCAAAGCAACTTTGGCTTCCTGCTTCATTTTCAGCCACACAAGTGTATTTTCCAGCACTGTTAACTAGCACACTGCTGATATGAAGAGTGGCAATGTTATTGTCAAATGTGATTTTGACTTTGTTATCTTCTCTGACAACATCTCTTCCTTTCATCCAAGTTACCGTGATGACCTCAGAGCCTTTTAATATGGCTTGTAGGGAAACATTGTCGCCAACTATAGCAGTGAGATTTTCAACCTTCTTCACAAATGATGGTGGTTCTAGTTTGAAAGACAGCAGTAAATCTGAGAATTCGTTCATTTTTAAATAACTGCTATGGTTACATACAAACTAGTACTTTGTTGACCTTAAAATGTTAGTACTAGTGTTATTTATTGACAGGTGAAGTCAGTGCTCAGCTCACCAATTAGAGGGATTAGTCTGCTCTCCTATTAAGTTATGTTTGTACATTTGTACCCACTCTAAGGAGTTATTGAATGCTAAGTATTAGCAACATGTCTGATGCAGAAGTGAAATTTAAAATCTCAACTCCATCTAAAGCATTTTTCTGCTTTGGAGAGCGCGGGAACGGTCAAACTCTATCAATTTTTTATTACTGTCTGTGTCACTGCTACATTTTTCAAGCTGCACACCATACAGTATATGAACTTAAGTAGTATTTGGTGCACAAGACAGATAGTATGATAAACCAACAAGGCAACAACCAACATAGGACACCAGCACACATTAGTTTTTCATTCATGAGACTATACTGACATATAAGTTACTAGTAAAACATCAAGGTTTTAAAACTAAAAAGTTGCTTTGCATTTTTACTAGTTATATGTATTCAAATTATTTAAGATATGAAGAACAAAGATGTGCTGATGACATACATTTCTATTGGCTAGGGAGAGTTCATCTTACTTTCTGCAAGAATAAAAGCCTGATAGAGATTCCAGCATCACTATTCTCTTTAAAAAAAATGTTTTATTATAATTAAAATATTTGTGGGAAATAAGGACATCAATTTTATTTGGGTACACCATTGCACGACCGTGCAGTTAAAGAAACGCAGTGCCGTATCGCAAAAAATGGCCTGGTCATTAACCACTTTCAGACCGGACCATTTTGCTGGCCAAAGACCAGACCACTTTTTGCGATTCGGCACTGCGTCGCTTTAACTGACAATTGCGTGGTAATGCGATGTGGCTCCCAAACAAAATTGACGTCCTTTTTTTCCCACAAATAGAGCTTTATTTGGTGGTATTTGATCACCCCTGCGGTTTTTATTTTTTGTGCTATAAACAAAAAAAGAGCGATTTTGAAAAAAACGCATTATTTTTTACTGTTTGCTATAATAAATATCCCCTAAAAATGTATAAAAAAGCGTTTTTTTCCTCAGTTTAGGCCGATACGTATTCTTCTACATATTTGTAGTAAAGAAAATTGCAATAAGCGATTATTGATTGGTTTGCGCAAAAGTTATAGTGTTTACAAAATAGGGGATAGTTTTATGGCATTTTTATTAATAATTTTTTTTTTTACTAGTAATGGCGGCGATCAGCAATTTTTATTATGACTGCGACATTATGGCGGACACATCAGACATTTTTGACACATTTTTGGGACCATTGTCACTTATACAGCAATCAGTGCTATACAAATGCACTGATTACTGTGTAAATGACACTGGCAGTGAAGGTGTTAACCACTAGGTGGCAGTGTAGGGGTTAAGTGTGTCCTAGGGGGGTTTTGCTAACTATGGGGGGCGTGGCTGTGTTTTACATCAGTGACACTGTTGCTAGACAGAACGGGGAGATGCTTGTTCACTTTAGCATCTCCCCATTCTTCCTCCCCGTGAGACGATCGCGGTTATGCCTGCATCGATTGAGTCCGCCGGACCAGGATCCGACTCACGGAGGTCCCGACCGGTGTGCGCGCCACCGGCGGCACACACGCAATGGCACGGCGGCAAATTTAAAGGGACGTGCCCATTCGCTTGTCCGTGCCATTCTGCCGACGTACATCTGTGTGCGCCGGTCAGGAACTGGTTAAGTGGGTAAAACCTTCTGGGGCTGAAGTGGTTAAAATGTAGCTTTAATGAGTGAAAGCCTTGTGCATGTGTCAAACCAGATCCCATGCAGGAGCAATGATGATCCTGAGCCCTAATTTATTTAGCTGATCAAATTCTCTGAAAGAGAAACAATTTTGAATGTAGTAGCACAGTATGGAAAGCAGCAACCCATGTTTTTCTTATAATAAAACTTTCCAGAATTAGGCAGGTTTGGTTCCTTGAGCTTATAAACTTGACCTATATTTTGACTAAAAATATTTGTGCATTAAAGTTCTTGTATAGGCCAGAGGTCAGATTTAGGGCACAGAAAAAGCTTGATGGTTTCACTTCTCAAGTAGTAGATCCGCAACTGCGTATTAGCCGCAGGCAATAAGATAAGAGATATTAGTAGTTAAAGATACTAAAGATATTGGTTGATCATTGAAGAGGTATAGAGGTGTTAGAAGCAAAAAGAATCTTTTTTTTTCTGAAAGAAGACGATGAAAATGAATACTAGCCCAATACTAACCTTTAAGCCTGTATGATGCACTGCAGTTGCACTTTCCCACTTCATTGGCAACAACACACTCATATTCACCAACATCTGCACTATTAAATGATGAGATTTCCAGACAAGCAAAAGACTTTTGATATATGAGCCTGTACTTTTTACTGCTTCGTATCTGTTTCTTATCTTTGTACCAGCTAATTTCAAAAGGTCCAGTACCAGATACTTCACACTGAAGAGTAGCACTTGATCCTTTAACTATTTCTGCTGGTTCAAGTGTTTTGATGAAAGAAGGAGGCTCTAGAAGAGTATTAGATTATCAGACGATTATTACAGAAACAGAATACATTTATGAATATTATCTACCAACTATGTAGAATCAACAAACAAACCTTTAACAATAATTTCAGAAGTGCAGCTTTCGCAGCCAGCATCATTTAGAGCTTCACAAGTGTAACTTCCACTATCATCAACTTTCATGTTTGTGATATCTAATACAGCATCTGAGTTGTTGAAAGACATTCTAAACATTTCACTTGGTGTAATTGCTGTGTTGTTCTTGTACCAAGTGACATGGATATCAGGTGAACCTTTAATTTTGCACTGTAAATGTGCTGACTCTCCCTGTCTTAACAAATAAGAGGGTTCCACCTTCTTCACAAAAGATGGTGGCTCTATAGAAAAAAAAAACATTAAAAATAGAATAAGCTGATATAGAAGAAAACTTTTTTTTTTTTTTTCTTGTTAACAGGTTTTATGAAGAAGATGAAGAAGAAGAAGAAGAAGAAGATGAGGAAGAAGATGATTTCTTAGATCTTGCAAAGTTCAGCCATTTGGTCCATAATTTTGTTCAGCCATATAGAACATTCACACTTGCTTTAATAGTATTTGATAAACCTCATTCAGTCATACATACATACATAAAGTGTATTGCAGACAAGACAAGTACAAGACAGTTTACAACAAGCTTAAACTAACTTAGTATATGGTATGTTAAAACAAATGTTTTGGGAAAAAAAGATAGCTATTGTGTTCCTTGGTCACACACTTTTAAAGCTGTGATATGAATGGTATGTGTAAGTGTATTTTGTTTTTCTTACCTCGTATTGTAACAACTGAAGAAGAAGAGCTGCTTCCTGCATCATTTATTGCAGTGCACATGTAATTTCCAGAATCCTTTATCTTAGCCACTGGTATTTCAAGAGAAGCCACTTTGTCTTCAAAATAGATTTTATAATCCTTCCCTGGAAGGAGTTTGTGGCCATCTTTTGTCCAGGCTACTGTTACTTTTCTGTCTTCATCTACCTGGCACTCAAGGCGAATAGTTTTGTTCACAGCAGAACGCAAAGGTTCCAATTCTTTAATGAAGTGTGGCTTGTCGATAACTATCAGTTCTGCCTGGCAGGTGTCTGTTCCAAACTTGTTAGATGCTTTGCAAGAATAGATGCCTTTGTCGGTAGTGGCAAGATTCAAGAGCTCTAGAACATGTTTGTTGTTTATGGCTGAGACAAGAATGTTCTCTGAAGAGGAGATGGGAAGTCCATCTTTCTGCCATATTGTATCAATAACTGGTGTACCTGATACTGTTGCTTGGAACTTAGCTTTTTTACTCACAAAAGAGGTAACAGACTCTGGTCTAGTTATAAAAGATGGAGGGAAGGCTTCTGTAAAGAAAACAGAGGTTTCAGTATTTCATCAGTATGTGAAAAACACAGAGTTTATGCCAAAAAGTAAGAAACCTACAAATGGAAATTCTAAAATTGCAGTTACAGTATATATATTATATTAGGATAAAAAGACGCTGTTCTAAGATGATACACACACACACACACTCTAAAGAAGCCAAATACTTTTGACTCTTTTTTTCTTGAATATTGTGCAAACATTTTAAGTAATAATAATTAAGAATTTAGAAAGTTGGCCAGAACATCATATGGTAATGATATCCCAGATAGCGAGGATAACTTGCCACAAACTTGTGGCAGCGTTGAATTGTAAGTCTTGTTAACTGTCTGCACATTTTCACTGGCAAGTTGTACACTTGCAGAGCACTTAAAGCACAAGTACAAGTTCTAGTTGACACTTTTCCAATTTGTAGCACATTTGCGTGGCAAATCTCTACAGTAGTATGAGCAAAGTTGCAGTGGTGAGTCTACAGCAAGAGCTCTGCAAGTCACAGTGACCCCCATAACTGAACCAGAACTTGCAGCAGACTTGCAGAATGTTTGCAAAGAAATTTGATCCGGAATCATGCAATGCGGACTTGTTGCAATTGTGCAACAAACAAGCCTGGCAAGTCTAGCAATAGCTTAGCATTTTTAAACTTGCAGCTCAATTGCTTGCCAATTTAGGGTGTATTCAGCCACTATGTAGCCACTGCATGGCTTCAAATTGTAATATCAGCAATTGTTATACTGTGAAAGCCAAAAGAACTCCAATGAAGACGTTACTATGTGAAGTAAATGAAGCTCGATAAACCTAATTTATGCACCATACCCGAACCATATTTAAGCTTCTAAACTTAACAGTTCAAATTCAGATCCAGATATTCTTCTAACTATCCAAAGGTCTTTTTTTAAGTCTATTAATGGGAAAAAACATTTAAAAAGTAGCAAAGACTGAGATTCAGGAAAAGTATATTTTTTTATCAACCCAAAGAAACCTTTTTCCAGAATATAAATAGCACTCACTTACCTTTATTGTTGTGAATATTCCACAGAAATAAATATATGCTTAAAAGAAAACATATGTGTAAATGTATGTGTGTTTTTTTCATGTAACTGACATTTACTCACCAGTCACAGTTAAGGTTGCAGTGGTGCTTATGCTACCAAACTCATTGGAAGCTTTGCACGAGTATTCACCACAGTCAACAACCTGTGGTCTAAGGACCTCAAGAGTTGAAAGGTAGTTTGATGTCTTCAGAGAGTATTTTTCACTTTCATAGATTTCCCGTCCAGACTTGAACCACTGGAATCTAATGTTGGGTGCAGGTTCTGTCTCACAGGTGAAAAATGCAGAGTGCCCAACTGCTGCTTCAACAGACTCGAGCCTCCTCTTCAGCACAGGAGCTAAATACAACAAGGGAGAAGAAAAAAAAAAACTAAGTATTTTCTTAAAGGAAATGGTACATTTAAAATAAAACTTTACTAGAAAGTGCAGTGCCTATTTCAGGAAAAGTGAAGGGAAAATGGCTGTGCGGATAAAAGGTAATTGTTAGCAGTTTACATCATATTACATGGGAGCACCAGTTTAAAGAAGTTTAATCAAATTCTACTGCAAAATGGTGTAAACATGCACAAAAAATGTGGCTTATCAAAAGGAAACACATCAGCTGAAAGTGAAAAGTCATTTTTTTTATTATTCCTGCAAGTGGTAACTAATACAGATTTAAAAGAAAACAAATAATTTAAATTTACGGCATGCATTTACCTATTTTAAATGAGGTTGGGAAATGAAAAAAAGCACAGAGAACTAAACACCTTAATAGTGAAGATAAAATGTGCCAATAATATAACTGAGTGGATTTGTGGATATGGGGATGGATATAAGAAAATAAGTAAACAGTTAGTACTGACAGTGACTGTATAGTGCAGGGATATGCAATTAGCAGACCTCCAGCTGTTGCAGAACTACATGTCCCATGAGGCATAGCAAGACTCTGACAGCCACAAACATGACCGGCATGATGGGACTAGTTTTGCAACAGCTTGCATATCCCTGGTATAGCGTAACATTGAGTTATCAAAGGTCTCTATCTCTCCACAAATCATAAAGAATAAATATGAGAGGCTGGAACGAATCGGTTTTAGATGCAAATTCTCTATTGAAATTTGATGTGCGAAATATCAGTTATTTTGAGGTCTGTCTAATTTTTAGCATAAAACATTTTGTTACTTCATCCATTAAGGTTACAATATAGAAAAACCTTTGATAAACACAAGTCGAACATACACATACAAAAAATGATATAACATATACTGTGAAAGTTAAAAAAAGGTAGTACATGAAAGGATTATTAGAACAGCAATGGCATCTACATTTTACCATGTGGTAAAGTGAAGTTAAGTTTAGTGAAATGAAAACGCGTTCTTTTCAAATATCCAGTCTTGTACAGGGGGCTATTTTGTTCTTTATCTCCAACCTAAAATAAGGTTGCTGCTTAAGAAAGGAAAGTCCAAAAACATGGCTCTGAATACTTAACTCAGCTGTCTTTTTTACCCACATTTGCTTTTTCAGCGTTCAACTCTTTTGGTAGTGTTAAATGCCTGCTTCCCCAGTAAACCACTGTGGTTCTATCTGCTGGCTGTATGTCACTACAGGACATATTAATGAAGAAGGGGCTTGCAGGGTAACAGCAAGAGATCAGGCATCTGACACACCTGGAAGTAAGTTGAATGGCAAAACTCTGCCAGAAGTTGTAGTGTTTGAAGATAACTGAATTCAGACTTGCTGCCTACTGGAGAGACAAGTATTCAGAAGGTTGTTTTGCAAGTGCCTTTTAATGGCAAATTTGCTGCAAAAGTAGCAAAGCCTCAACATGCTTGTGGTTTTGTTATATTTGATGATTCAAGCTTAAAGTCAATCTTGCTTTTGTCTACTAATGGCAAAATAGGAGTTTCCAAGGTAATTACAATGTTTTTAAAGTTTCCAGCTCACTCAGGTATCCCCCTTTCATGAAAAACCCCAAACAGCTCAGCTATAGATTAGATGGGATGGCTTATATTTAAAAGAGTAGAAGGAAAATGTAATAGTATGCTAATCAATAATGGTTATACACTGACTATTTACATGAGGAGTTAGTCTAATAAAAAGTGTCATTAAATCAACCCTGCAGCATAGGAAAAGGCAACATTCTGAAATTCAATTTGTGGAACAAATTTCAAATGTTTTTTTTCTGGCTTGATAAAGTACCATTTTATGAGTTGTCAAGTGTTGCCTTCTCCTGCATTAAAACACTGCGTAATGGTGTTGTTAGCAGAAAAGTGGTACATTACTATCCCCATAATCCAACCTCTTTTAACAACTGTAAGTTGAGCTGATGTTGTTGATTTGCCAGCGTCATTCAAAGCCTCACAGGTATATTCTCCTTGATGTACATCCATTTGTACTTTGCTGATTACTAATGTATAGGTATCATTATGTTGCAAACACTTGAACTCTATGCCTGAAGACAATAGTCTATTATTAAAGTACCAGTTAATAGTCTTAGCACTGTTTATAACTGTGTTGAAGGTAACACAGTCCCCTTCATTAGCCATATAATCTAATAAACGTTGCCTAATTATTGGAGTGGAAGATTCTTTTAAGAGCTCATCCTCGTATATTTCTTCCCGTGTCTCTCTCTTCTTCACTATTTGTACTTGTTCCTGTATAGATACAGCTGAAAATGTAACTTCATCTGTGCAAGCTGCTGCACCAATGTCCTTAATCTCCATATGTGTCATGACAGCACTGGACACTTGATTTGCTATGCTTGGCTGAAGTGCTTCTGAATTAGTCTTTACATTGACAGAATTGTAGGCATCAGGGAAATTAGGTTTATCTGCTACTGTAGCTGTCGACATTTCCTGTTGTTGTTCTATGGCAATCAAGGCTTTCTCTTGTCTAGTGATGATACTTTCTGGTCTGCTGGCTTCAAATATATGTCTTTCGTCAAATATAACAGCCTGAAAAGCTGCTTTAAGTTCAGTTTTAAGGTCAATGCTTTGTGGATAAACCCTTGGAAGAGACAATGTTACTTCTTCAATGGAAAAATTACTTGTTGTGATGACATAGGTGCATAAGGTGTTCTTAGGTTCTTTGGTTACTTTAATGCTTTTAACATCTATGTTTTGTATGTTCTTCAGTATTTCTGCAGACAAAAGATCTGATTTATTTATCAAGGCAGAATACAAAGCTCTTCTAACATGACCTTTAATTTCTAAATTGAAACTTCTTAGATCTTCTGCGGCAATTAGTTGTTCTTTGTGAAGGATAGCTGCATCAATTACATCATGTGAGCTTTGAAGTTCTTTCAGTTGAGTTTTTACTTTTAACATTCCTGTTCCTGGTCGTTCTGAGATGTCCAAATGTTCCTCTGGTATAGCTTGTTTTTCCTCTACAGCTAAGGGCAAACTTACTGACTGACCTTCCTGAATTCTTGCTGCATAATCTTGTTGGGCTTCATCTGAAGGAATAACACTTTGTATTGGTATACCATGGTTCTCAATGCATGTTATTTCTACAGGACGAGTTAATTCTTTAGTAATTTGACAAGTATTTATGTCAATATCTGGCACAAAATCAGCATGACCTTCAACAATAGCCCTACTTTCAACTGTAGTACATAGCTTTATAACAGGCTGAAAGTCATCTTTTTGTACTGCAGCCCTTTGTTCCTTCTCTGTTGCAACTAACTCTTCTTTTGGCAATAAAAGAACATCTTTTATTGTGATAGCACATTTGTGTTGTTGACGTTCAACAACAAGCATAGGTTCTACACCTTGAGGTGATATTTGAAGTTCTTTTACACTCTCTCCTGAAAGAATACGTTTGTCTTCAACATGGAGACTACCTTTGTAGAATTTCTCCATTTTGTTTAATGCAGTATTTAAATCTGTTTTTTGGAAAATAATTTCTTCTTCTTTAGGTAACAAAAAGTCTGACTGTAAAGTTTGCATATTTAAAATTGGGGGAGGCTCTTTGGAATAACTCAGATTCACTTCTGCACTGAAACCTTTTATTTTTCCAGTATCTTCACATAAAATAGTACGGCCGTCATTATACAATGAAGACAGAAGAAAGACTGGACTTTTTGTGATATCAGCTTGGTCTTCAGATGGTATAGTAAAAAAAATGTTTTCTTCACTTGGTAGATGTGTGTGAGGTTCTACAACTTGCAAGTGCATGACTTGTTTCAGTTCATGATCATACTTAGCTACTTCTTCAGCATCCCTGTCTTGAATAGACAATGCATGTTCACATAGAATCTGATGTTTTTCTTCCAACATCAAACCACTTGTTATGGGGTGATCTTTGATGAGCATAGCCTTTTCTTCCTTTGCTTTTTCAAAATTCAATTTCTGTTCTCTTATCAAAATATGTTGGGAATCTATCACTGGGGTAACCATGTGTTCTAACAAAACCATGTCTGATTTTGAAGCTAGATTCTGCGTTTCCATCTCCAAAAGATGTTGAGCTTCTTCTCCAAGCAACTGCTCTTTTGTGAATTTCTCAACAATCTCCACATTGTGAGTATGTAAAACTTCTTTGGTTTCAGGTGTGGATACTACTGCAATGGTCTCCTTAACTGAAATTGATGCCGTTGTATCACATGATATTAACTGTTTTTCTTCTGTCATAAATGAAACAGGCCTTGTTTTTTTCTCATGTGTGAGACCTAACTGTAAACTGCAGGGGTAGTTATCATGTACTTCTCTTTCTTTATCTGCTATTGTAATTTCTTCAGTGACAGGTACATGAAGGGATTGTGATTTAGGCCTGCCTAATTCTTGAAAAACA
This sequence comes from Lithobates sylvaticus, assembly GCA_028564925.1. Lineage (NCBI taxonomy): Eukaryota > Metazoa > Chordata > Amphibia > Anura > Ranidae > Lithobates > Lithobates sylvaticus. Next base: position 79,625,640 of record CM053031.1, read on the forward strand.
GGACTTACAATTTTCCTGACATTCTGCTCACTTACATCTACAAGCTCTGTGATTACTGATGTAGCTAAAGGGATGGACTCATTAGGCTGTGGCTCAAGTTGAACCAACTGTTGTTCTAAATGAATCACTTCCTGTAGTGAATCACCTTCCTCACTGTGTGAAGAGTGCTTTGCTTCTGTTCCAATTGTGTACAACATGGAAGAATGTTCTTGTTCTGATTCTCCTGGTAACTTAACAGCATATAGGCGTGTTTCAGTGCTTTCTTGAACAGAGGATTTCTTGTAGGACTTGGTAACTTTCATCTTTAAATCCATGTCAGCTATACTAGAATTGGGTACAATCTTCAGCTCTGCAGTGCAGGATGTCTTGCCAAGACTGTTGAATGCTTTGCAAGTGTAGAGACCACTGTCTTCTTGTTGGCATTTGTGAATTGTTAAAAAGCCTATTCCATCCTGTTTCATGCAAATGGTGTGACGCTTCCCGGCCAATATCTGCTTATTATCCCTGAACCACCGAACTTTTGGCTTTGGATTGCCTGTGACTTTATATTCCAAAACTGCTTTATCATTTTGGGTGCAGCAAACAGGATGTAAAGGCTTCACAAAGGTTGGTGCAAGAAGTTGATCATTGTCTTTTGACTGACCACCTAGATTAAGGGCTGTCTCAAGATGTTTGCTGATATCTATACTCTCTCTCTGGATCACTGTGATATATGAACTGCAAATGGTTTGGCCATGCTCATTCATTGCAATGCATGTATACTCTCCCTCACTGCTTTCTTCCACACATGGAATAAGGCAACTGTATTCGTCACCATCATTTAGGAATGTGTAAACCTCAGAGGTGCCCAGCTCTTCTCTGTTGTGCCACCAATGGATACTGGGCTTTGGGAAACCACTAACGATAACTGACAATTTGACTGTATCTCCTATTCTAATATCTAGTGATGAAAGCTGCTTTGTGAAAACTGGAATACTAGCTTCCATTTTAAATTGTAATTTGTTTGAATATATTGATGATTCAGGCATAGACTCGAGTGTTCTAGGTTTAGGTTGTAATTGAAGGTCACTGCTGAAGGTTTCTGTTGTGTCTTCCTCAGTAGATATTACATAAGAGCTAGACACATCTGTGCAAACAAAAACAGTTGGTAATAATATATTAATATATAACCAGCACTGGGTTGTTTAAGGTGGTATTAAACCCCAAACCAAAAATATAATATATTGCAGCTTACCAATCATTAGATGTGGTGGCTGCATTAGTATTCTTTTTTTGGCTCCCCCCTCTGATTTCACCTGGTGATCTGGCTAGTAACACACCTCCTGTATTAGTGAGACACAACTCTGGAGGAATGAGAACAGGAGGCATGGCAGACAGCAGCATTGTTGGTCTGGGGGGGGTAGATGTATTAGCAGATTTATATACACTAACTAATTGAAGCCAAACTCCAGCTCAGACTGTATAATCAATTACAGATAAAAAAAAATATTTTGGGATAAATTATTTACATAAAAGCTGACCATTTAACCACTCCTGTCGGTGTAATATGGTTTGTCTCATCTATGCAACTGACACATTCTGCTGGAGAATTTGAGCTATTAAAAACAACAGACTTGTTGGCTGGATCACCAGATGTAAATAGAAGAAACAAAGTCTAAAAAGAAAACTAATTCTGCCATCACATTTAAGAATTGGTAAGCTGCAAAATAATAAATGTTTACTTTAATACTGCTATAAGTCAAGTAGGCTAGTGCAGCCTTTTCATTTGATGAGGAAACAAATGAAACATTAGAATGCTAAACACAATTATTAAATGAAATTTAACAAGTCACGTAAAACAAAGGTCCCAGAAATATTTTTAGTAAAGAGCTTTTTCAAAATGACAAATTACTATCTCATGAAAATAACTAATATATAAAAAAAGAAAACTATAATATATCAATATCATAAGAACCCTGTCAATATGTTTTGAAGCAAAACTGAAATTGAGTTTGGAAAAATTAAGGCAGAGAAATATTTAATTACAGAAGATTTTCTTGATGTCTCCTCTACCATAAGTTCTACTGGCCTTTTAGCAATTTTTCTCTGATTGCACACTGAGCCATGCATGCACAGTTCAGTGTACATTGTTGTATGATTTTGTGCTGGGACAAAGTTATGGCATCCCAGGTCAGCTGATCAAGATGGAAGATGACTTCAAACTTGGAAAAAGACAGCGGAAAGATGTGCTGGAGGGGGCACTTTGCAATTTATGTGTGCCATAGTGTGCAAATAAAATAATAACATTTGATGATGTTTATTAAAAATGTGTTAAGGAACATGTAAACCTCAGGGTTTCCTCTGGAGAACGATAATAGTGTGAAGTCAATTTTTTCTGCACTACACTGCTTTGAGATTCTAAAAACTGGAGCTACACAAGTAGTTCCACATAATGTAAGAACATTGGTTTAGTTAATATACATACCTTACTTGGCACAATGGCATATTCCCAACCCCATGGTCCCGTGGGTTAGGTTTGAGAAAGACTCAATCCTTCCATAAGATTTCAATTCATATTTTAGACACTCTCAACCAATTAGTCGCACATTCATACCAATTATGGAATCTACATAACAAAAAATACAAACTGATATCTAACACACCTCCACATGCTTCCTTTGTTGGAGATCCAAAATTCCCCCTAAATACACATACTACTGGAGACTTCTTATAGTGGATAAGTAACAACCTAACATCCCTCTCTAATTTTATAGAAAACAACAATTTTGCTTCATTCTCCTCACTAAAATCTAAACATCAGATTCCCAATGCTGAGTTTAATAAATTTCTCCAAATTAGACACTTTTTTAACACATACTTCCAAACAACAGACTCACATCCTCCATCATTCTTCAAAAGCATTTGTCTAAAATCAGCAAGAAGAACAGGACTGATTTCAGAAATATACTCTATTAATAATTAATAAGGATATGCATATATGGGAACAAGAATGTGAATTCACATTTACAGTTGAAAACTGGGACAATTGCATCAATAATCTACATTAGTGCACCAGATCAATCACAATAAAAAAGACTGCAATCAAATTATTCACAAGATGGTATTATACTCCAGTTAAAATTCAAGCCATTTTCCCCACATTTCCCCAGACATGGCTTCAGAAGTTGCAACTCTACAGGTTCATTCTCACAATTTTTTTGGAATTGTGATAAAATCACACATATATGGAAGCAATTAGAAAAATTTGCTTCCAAAATCTCAGATAGTACTATTAACCTGACTCTCCACAACTGTCTATTATTTTCCCCTATCACCATACTCACATCCCATAATTTGAGACTGATCCACACAATATGTGTAGCAATACACTGGTTAATAACATTTCACTGGAAATCTCCATCAGTTCCATTAACACACTAGAAAACCAGAATTAATAACATCAATCTTATGGAAAACTACAGAACACTAATAATTTTTATAACAAAAAATGGTAACCATGGCTAAATTTTTCCAATCTCTTTTTCAACACTGAATAATAATATTATTAACATATATCAGAAGAGCATTATTAGAGTTATATATTTACAATATACATAATATACAATATTATAAAATTAAAATACTAAAGAAAACTATGTTCCTCAGATATCAAAAAGTTTTTCTTGTTCTTTCTTATGTGTAAAATACCTGTATTATACTTTTCTATGGAATATGACAAAGCTTTTTGTACCACCTTTTGTACCAAATAAAAACAGTTTGTAAACAAAAAAATATATACATACCTTACCCCTGGTTTCCACACGTGGCACCTAGCTAGATTGACACCACTAAACTTCCACAAGATCACTTGTAATGTTCAGTATTTAAAAATATATTTAAAAAAAATCTATTTAAAAAAAATAAGAGGCTCCTGCACTGTGCCGACACATCTTCTTGAGATATTTCAGATAGTTTCAGTGTTTCCCAGGACCTTGCAGGAAAGAAGGGGATGTCACCCCCTGCAGTACAGAAGCTGGAGTAAGGTAAATATATTTACTAACTTTTTTCCCTGCAGGCATTTTTATTTCCCCAAAGCGTTTGGCATATAAAAACGGACCTTGCTTGGTCAGTGTAAGGTCAGCTTTAGGCTAGCTGCATGCGTGAGACCAAATACTTCAGCTGAATCATGGTTACCAAATCTCTGCCAGATTTGGCAAGGCTCACACATAAGCATAATTAAGTCCAGACTTCAATATCCAAAAGGATATTGTTTGGGAGAGGCTATTTGCTAATCATACATGGCAAGATTATCTGAAATTTAAGCTCAAAGAACAACTGTACTGTCTTTACTAAACTCTATTAATCCACCTGTACTTCTTCTTGTAAGCTAACCTACACTGACACCTACCACCCAGCTTATGACTTACCTCTGTAGCCTTCTGCTTCTCAGCAATAATCTTCTTCAATGCTAGCCACCTTTGCACACTCAAATCTCACGGATGTTTTTGGAGGTGTCCTGGGATGCAGCTCCAGTGTCTAGGATGGTCCCATGCAAATCTATGAGATGTGAGTGCGCGGGTGCAGCAACCATCATAGAGGGTCCCTTCTGGGTCAGTGTTGTATTGTGAGCACTGTGTTTTAATTTAATAAAATACAGATATTATTAAATCTGTTTTTAAAAGGGCTGTAATGTTTTCCAACAGAAGATCCACACAAACAGATATAAATAGAATAAATTATAGCCATAGGCAATCTACTTTTCATGTTATTTTATTGAATTGACAAATTTATACAATGACAAAATAAAACAGCTGCATAACTTTGACAAGACAAAGTTTACCCAGGTACATAATTACATCTCACATTCAGAACTTGGTTTCAAGAGTGGGATATAAGTAAAATTTATGAAGACTTACAATTATACAGTAGATTTGCAATATTTACAATATGCTGTCGCTCAGTGATGGATTGAATGAAGCTACAATGATAAGCCTAATGTGAAGTAATTACATATACCACCATATATAGCTTATTTTTATGAGTAAAAAAACCAAGGTGTAATGACAGATGTGAGATGAACACGTGTATACTCTAACTAGCACTCTCCCTACATGTAGTGCCAATAAAGTTCTACCCATCTAGCAGCAAATAAAGCTCAGATCAAGCTTCAAGTTGATGTATAAACTCATTAATGGAGCATAAATCCTGTTGTTTGCTTTAAAATAAAAACATTTCAATTCATCTATTTTGAATAAAAATCATCTGTGTGAAAAGACTCTGATGGAAGTTGCAACCACCATATTCCGGTAATCTAATATTTTGTGAGCAGTGAAGCTGAAACTATCCAGCTTTGCTCTGAGTGATGTCATCTCTCAGAATCTAGCAATTAGGAGACAGAGTTTAGAACTTTGCATCAGTAACATCTCACACAGGTATTTGGTTCTGCGGTTTCCTTTTACCAACTACAACAGCTATAATAGTTTTCAAAATCAACTTTTTCAAGGACATGTGTTAACATATGGGATTACAAGACTTTTTAAAACTAAGAACAAATGACAACTAGCACATTTCACCAAAAAAAAAATAATCACACGGATATTTAATGATATTCATACATAACAGAAAATGTAAGTTGCTAAAGCAGCACTGTTTACTTAAATCTTACCTAAAAACAAAAATGATGACAATTTTGTTCATTGAAAATTAAACACTTTGGGTAAGCATTCACTTCTCAGCTTTTTGTTACAAGAAACATGTGCATGCACAAATCAATTATTTGTAGTGTTTGAAAGTAAGTGTTTGTAGATTAATGGACTGATGCAGTTACTGGTCTCACTTCTTGAAAAATCCTGCTTGCTTTGCTAGTGTGTTGATCCAATGATTTTAATACTTTCTGATTCTGAACATCACTAACTAAAAGTCTTGTGTTAGTAACTCAGAAACATGATAGCCAAGCAACAAACATTTTCAAAAGGATAAGTCAGCAAAGGCAGTCAACACATTTCTCTTATCATAGGTTACCTTCAAGCTAATGTCTATCTATCATCTACACATAGTAAAATAGCCATTTCAGATAATGTATTACTTGTTAATGACATCACTAGTGCTGAAAGCATGCAGTGACATCACTGATTTATAATACATTAATGTGACTTGGTTAAATATATAATATATCCACATTTGCAGAAGATAAATAGTATTAGGAATTATAATAAATAAAGACAAGAAAAAATAAAAGTTGATTTTTCAAACCAAAAATAAGTCATAGTCCTCCAACATGTGTAAATACATTATCAACATTACTTTGTTTTGTTAATATCTATTTACAATGAAAACATGTAGCAATTTAAACAATGCCTATGTTTTTTCTCAAAGGAAATAACTAATACATATATCTGTAGCAGAATGGCAGTGATTATCTTACTGACACCATAAGGCATTAGCTTTAAAAGTGCAAATTTTTAGCTTCAAAAGTTGCAGCTGGTTTTGAAGTTTTCTACTTAATTTTCAAAAAGGCAACACTTTCTGCAGTTCCTTCTTTATTTGTTGCTATGCATTTATATTGGCCTTCATCATCAGAGTTAACATTTTCTATAATTAGCTTATGGCTACCATCTTCTTCATCCTCAAGTATATACTTTTCACCTTGAACCAATATTTCATCTTTGTACCAACTAACTTCTGGCACTGGAGAGCCATCAACAACACACTCGAAACATCCTTGTGTTCCTTTGGATATAACAGAGTCCATTGGTGCAGTTAGAAATTTGGGTGGAGATTCTGTAACTTGAAACTCAAAACGACAACCTTCAATGTTTTCTGCTCTGAATTCTATATCACTTTCTTGAGAAGGCTTATCGAAAACATCAAAGTTTATATTCAATTGTGTCTCACTACCTTCTACACATGTGCTAGTAGTATTAGCTATAAGTTCAAGGGTTTTATTCACATCATTACCATTATTTTCAAATTCAATTTCAACTTCTATTTCTTCCTCATTGGGAAATGTATCCTCTGCAATGATATGAGATCTAGGAGCTCCATCCTGTATAGTTTTAAGAGGAATATCTTCTGATTTATTTTGTTTTTCTTTTGTAAAGCTCTCTTCTGAATGTATTACTGCTAAAACAGCATGACATGATACCTCTCCAAAATTGTTTTCTGCTTTGCAAATATAACTTCCAGCATCAGCTTCAGTTACTTCACATATAAAAAGACTGTGTTCTTCACCATCCAGCTTTATAATATATTTGTTAGGATCTGGGACAATGCATTGTTCTTCTTTAAACCATTTCACAGCTGGTGATGGCATACCAATCACTGAACACTTAAATTCTGCAAATAATCCTTCACCAGTATTTGCATCTGCAATTGGGTGAGTAAAACAAGGTGGTTTTTCACTCACTTCAAAATTTATTTTAACATCATCACTATCTTTAGTGTCAGCAGCAACATTTTGGTCATCATAAGCCAAAGGAAGGACATCGAGTGAGATGACCATGCTTTTACTATCTAGGGAAAATTCAGGAAGAGTTACAATCTTCACTTGCTTTTCAAAATCTCTAACTTCACTTTCATCTAGTTCAACCTCCAGAAGAATTTCTTGAGGAGAAGGTGATCTCGATGTTGTATGTTGTTCCATGTCAAACTCCATAACATGCTGATGGGTTACAGGAGGTGGTAAAGCAACAGATTTTCCATCCTGTGGCAAAATTTCCACCTGGATAAAGCTTTTTGCGTTTCCTAAAGAATTTGTAGCAATACATCTATACTCCCCACCATCACTCATTTTAATGTTTTTCACCTCTAGTATATGAACATTTCCTCTTTGCTCTATTTTTATTCTTTCCTCTTTTTCAAGTAACACTGAGTTTCTGTACCATTTTACTTCTGGAACTGGAAATCCCCCAACTTCTGCAGCAAAACTTAATGTATTGTTTTCAAAAACCCTTTTTTTCAGCAGGGGTTTAATAAATGATGGAGGCATTTTAGATTTTTCTTTATCGTCACCTTCTGTATTTTTTACTGAATCTACATGAACTTCTTGAACATCGGAAGTTTCAGTGCATCTAGGATTAGGAGTACAGGAAGACACATCCTGACTTTCGGTTTCGCTAGCGTCTAACATTTGCTGTACAGGTGTAAAAAAACGGTCTGGTGAACTTGCTGGTGTAAGAAAGGATTCACTAAATGGAGAATAGGATTGCACAGCAGAAGATGGTGGAGTAAAAAACTGATCTATCTCTACAGCGTCATCACTAAAGACACTACCAGCTTCAATTGACATCTCAGACTCTGGAGAAAATGCACGAGAAGATTGATTTTTATAAAATTCATACACAGTATCAAATGTTACTTCTTCAATTTCCAGTGAAGTTATACGTTCATCCTGAATATCTCTCAGCTTTTTTACTTTTTCTGGTTGGCAACTTTCAAGTTCTGGACTTACTAGGGATTGGGGCAAAACATCTTGAAGTTGTCTCCCAGTTTCCTTTCTCCTTTCAGATATATCTTCCACATGGTAATAATTCTCTTTCACTTCAAGAACTTGATTTTCTTGTCTATCTAATATCTTTGGAGAGTCTTCCCATTCAGCATTATCACTGCTTATTGACATTAGATAATCCATGCTTAATAACTCTTCCCCCTCAAAAATGCCAAGATATGAAATATCTTCTATTTCATTAAGATTTTGCACAATATCTGTTTTAACACTTTCACTCTGGGTTTCTCTGTGATCTTCTGGGGATTGTTCTTTTGAATATTCAAATAGTTTGCTTTTTTCTGTTTCTATGCCTATTGTCTCCTTTTGCAGATCAACAATTTTTTCGTCTGCGAGTCTGGGTTTTACTACAGAGCGTTTTCTTCGTGGAGGAGTTGGAGGGGGTGTTGGTGTTGCCTTTTTAATATTGACTGCTTTTGTGTCTGCAAGGCTTTGGCTCTGATTAACATTGATGGTTTCTACTGTGGAAGTAACTGCCTTGCTTTCCACATCTATTCCAGATTTATGCTTTATAAAAGAACGCCTTCTTTGTGGTGCAACTGGCAAAGTGTTTTTATTGTCTATTTTTCCTGCATTTTCAAGTGATGAACAACTACCTAGTTCAAGACCTTTAGCTTCCACTAAAGAATCAATGCTAGATTTACGTCTAATCAATGAGTGTCTTCTTTTAGGTGGCACTGGCAAATCCTTCTTTATATCTCTTTTGTCAGCTCCTCCAGAAGGACTTTGTTCTAAACTGCCATCTTTTGCCGCATTAAGTTTAATTTCAACTTTCTCATTGGTCTTGAACTGCAAAAATTCAATCTCTGAATCTTGTCTTATGTTTTGAGTGACATCTCCCATCAAATTAGAGAGAGATAGGGTTATTCCTTCGGTTGTAGGTATAGTAGCATTGGCTTTAGGTTCTTTTTTCTCACTCTTCAGTAAACAGCTCTCAACATCAATTGTCTTGGTCCTATTGATTTCAGCAGTATTCATCCTGTCTTCAACTTTAGTTTTCTCAGTGGTCTTTGAAACTTTGTCTATATCCATTTTGTAACTAACATTTTCAATCTCAACCCTCTTAATATCAAAAATATCTACTTTTTTGTCAATGATCATGTCAGCACTGTCAATGACATTAGTAGTGTCCACAGCATCAGTGATGGAAGATTCCTTCAGATTGTACTCCATTTCCTTAACTTTAGATATACTTTCAAGGTTAGCTGTCTCGTTAGAGGTAACCACCTTCTCCATAATTTTCTTGTTTTCTGGCAATTCACATTGTATTAATGGTGTCTTGTCCTCAACTTTTTCAATCCTAGCATTTATATTTACATCCGTGTTGTCATCTACATTTTCAATATATAGCCTGTCCATGATATGTTCATCTTCTACCCGGCCAGCAATCATTTTTTCAACTGTACAATCAACAGCAGTGAGATTGTCTGTAAAGAATGTGTCTATTATATTTTCTTCAGCACTTCCATCAAACCTTTTTTTAACTACCCTGTCTTTAGCAGTTACGTCTTCAGTATGTAGCTTGTCCATGCTGTTTACTTTAACTTCTGTACTTCCAGCAATAATGTTTTCAACTACATCATTTACAGCACCAACATCTTCACTATGTAGTTTGTCCATGCTATCCTGGTCACCTACTGCATGGATAGGAAAATTATTTCCAACCATGCTGTCTGCAGCAATGACAAATTCAGTGTGTAGTTGGTTCATGCTATTTCCTTCAGATGCTCCTCTCCCATCAAAGATTTTTTCAACTACGCCATCCATGGCACTGACATTTTCAATATATATTTTCTCCATGCTATCTGCCTTTTGGAAGCTACTCCTTTCAGTCTCCAAATTAGCACTACTACTTGGGTGCCATGTTATCTGCGGTTTATTGTTATCTGATATAATGCATTCTAATACAGGACATTTCTCTCCACTGATAACTGCTTGTTTTTCATTTTCCTGGATTGGTTTTGATGCATCACTATTGACATCAAAACCAAAAGTAAATTTGTGCTTAATTTTCTGAATGTTATTTTGAGATTCTGCCTTTTGTGGAGCCTCAACTGGCTGAAAGATTGCTGTCAATTCTTCTTCATATTCTGGAACAGGAGTAGGAGCAGTGACTTTGATCTCAACAGGCAGTGATAATGATGCATCAGATTTGCAAGGAATGTCATGTGTGGCCTTTGGTATTTGTAAGCTGAATGTATCCACACCATCTAAAGCACGTTTTTGTTCAGCATTAGCAAAGAGGGATACAAGTTCCTCTACTTCGTCCTCCATTAAATGTTTCGAAATAAGCACTTCACATTTTATCAAGGTTTCAGCTGCATCCTGGTTTTCTTTTTCTCTTAATTTAACTTTAAGTTTTCCAAAGGTGGTATCAGTTCCATATTGATTAAATATTACACATGTTATAGAACCTGCATATTGAGGTTGAACAGATGAAAATGTTAAAGTAGATTTTGCATCTGTGGTAACTATTAGAAAGTTATCATTGCGAGGTATTGATTTGTCGTTATTATACCAAGAGACTGTTGGCTGAGGGTAACCACGGAAATAACAGGTAAATGTACACGTGTCACCTTCACCTGCTTCTTGAGAGTCAATATCACATGTAAACATAGGAGAACATGGATAGGGCTGTTCGGTCATAGGCTTTTCAGATTCATCATCAAGATCCTCCCTGATTTCAGGTTCCATTTCACTAACAGCTGTGATTTCAATGTCTTTAATAACTTGCAATTTTAACTGCACATCCTCTTTTTCTACAGGGAAAGTGCTACTTTCATTAAATGACTCGCTAAAGTGATGAATTGATTCATCTACGTATTCTCTGTTTTTGATTTCTGAAGCAAAATATTGTGTCATAATTTCCTGAGAAGTGCCGTCTTCATACACTTCTTCAGATTTCTGGTTGGCCAACACTTCTTGCTGTGTTATTTGTTCAGACACATTTTCTAAATTTTTCACTTCAAATTCCTGTTGAGCTTCAGACAAAACATGTTCACCAGTGTTCACTTGAAGACTTTCTGGGTATTTATTTTGTTTTTGAAACCTATCATCTTTTAAAATGAATGGTTTAAATACAACATCTGATGATTTTAAACACACTGGTTTATCTTTAATATCCATGTGCATAAAATCAAATTCTTCTCCCTGTAAATCTTGTTTCCTCACTAATCCTAAAACTGTTGCCTCTCCATTTACTTCATCAAATTCCTGAAATTTTATTACATCCTGCTGCTTTTCATGAGTTACTAAAGTTGCCTCCTCGGTTTTCTGAAGTGCTTGTAATATTTCAGCTTTATCGAGCGGATTAGTTTGAATGGAAAGTGGTAGCTGTGATTCAACATTATCTTTTTTTTCAATTAATTGACCAATGGTTGGAGTATCTCCAACAATACCACTTCTGGTTTCCAAAGCAAAAGGTTTCTGTAATTCTTTCTTACTAAGAAGTTGCTTTCTTTCATTTGGTTCTATTTTCTGCAAGTCATTTTCTTTTTCACGTGCAACAGATCGATTTAAGTCAGACTGAAGAAGCTCTTGCAGGATTTTAGATGTACAGTATGCATTTGGAGGTTCCTTTCTTTCTTGGACTCCATCAATGCTCATTAATGATGCAGCTAATAATTCTGTCTGCTTATCCTCTAATTCCTTTAGAGAAGATAAAGTCAAGTGCACATTTTGCTCTTTTTGAAAAGCTTCATCAACCCATTCAAATTCCGGATGACAGTTTTCTTGTACTTGTTGTTGTGTTGTTATTTCAGTTAGACTAGCTTCCAAGGGCTTTTGAAGCAGTTTAGATGCCACAGCTCTATTTATATTAACCGACTCAGGTACAAGTTTAGCTGTAATTGGTTCATGCATTTTTACTGGTTCTTTAATTCCTAAATGCATTTCATCTTTTTTAGCTTCAGCACTCTTAATAGCACTAGTTTCTGCAACTGATAGATTTTCATCTTTCAGCTGCAAATGTTCTTCCTTTACATCTATAAATGTCTTATTTTTATCATAAATGGAAATTTCACTCACTTTAAATGGTCCTTTATTTTCTATTTGTTTCTCCCTTCCTGCTGGTAAATATAAGAACTTCGATTCGGAAGACCCCTGCAAAATCCTAGATTTTACAGGTTCGTTGACAATCAATAGTTCTGAATTACTTTCTGTTTCCGTTTGTAGATCATCAACATTCACTGCTGATTTTTCAGGCCAGATTTGTTCTCTAAGTTTTGATTTATGTTGTTCTTGTAAATGCAGCTGTTTGCTACTAAACTCTTTATTAAAATTCTGTTTGCTTTTTTCAGTCACTGCCAATGAGGGGTGCAGTTTAGGATATATTGGCTTTTTATCTTGTATTCCATATTCTATATTAGGTTCAGAAGACTCACTTAGTAATACTGAAATCATAGGTTCATGGAGTTGAACTGATTCAAGCAAATGTAACTCATCCTGATTGTTATCTTTCTGTACACTATCAATGTTAGTTGATGACATCACCTCCAAAATGCTTGACGGCTTTTGAAGTTCTTTAGATGAATATTCATTCTCCTCATCACCTTTTCTGAATGTTTTTTGGAAGGAGCTCTGACTAAATCCAGTCATTCTATTACATTTCTGTAAGGTATATTCTTCTTGCACATTACTCTGACATCTTAAATAAGATAAACTAGTTTCAAATGGTCCTTGTCTTATTTTGGCTCTAACAGGTTCATACATTTTAATCGGTTCTTCGTCTAATTCTGTAATTTTCCTATCCTTGTCTTTTTGAATTGTTTCAGGTACATTTTTATCAGCTACATGTTCTGTTCTTGTTGGAAAGTTTATTTCTGCTTGTATATCCAAATATAGCACTTTGCTGGCATCAACCTCATTTTCATCTTGAAGCATTTCATTCATTATGTTACTGTAAATCTCACTTTGTGAGTGATGAACTTTAATTTCACTTTGATTGAATTGTTTTGCTAATTTGCACACATAACTTATTTCAGAACGATCTTGGAGTACTTTAGATTTAATAGGTTTATTCACTTTAATAGGCGCTAACAACACTGTTTCTTCATTGCCTATTTTTTTGGGCTTACTGATATCAACAATTGATGTTAGCAGGCCAGTGCCCGATTCTGGGGAAAATGTTTGCTCTGTGTTACATTCAATTCGACATTCATTCTTCTGTTTACCATGTTCTTCAACAACAATTTCTCCTTCTTTAAAGTCTTGGGGCACATCTGAGGTGTAAGGTTCAATTTTTTCCGGTACTAAAGCATCTGAAGAGCCAGCCTCTGGTGCTTTTTGTTGGGCACTGCTGTTGTTGAGCTCTTTTAATTGTTCAGTATTTTCTAGGAGCTTTTCTACTCTAACCTCTTTTGCTTCAAACGCAATATCTTTAAAAACCTCAGAGAAAGTGCTACATTTATATTTTTCTCTCTCAAAATGGAAGCTTACTGAACATGTTTCACTTTGAAAAGACTCAAGGTCTATATCGGAGCATATATCGGAAGAACAAATAGAACTGCTTCCTCTTGCTCTTTTAAGTTCACGCAACTTTTGCAATTTAGTCTGTATTTCTTTGTCTAACAGCTTCTCACTATTAGAAACTCTTCTAGTGTGACCTTTTTTACATTTGTCACCTGAAAAAATCTTTTCAAAGCTTATAGTTTTGTATATTCCTTTCTTAGGATATTTGCTTTGTAAAATGTGTGTTTCCCTACGTTTATCATGTGGAGATCCAACACACCTGAGGTCAACTTTCAACTTGCTTTCCCTTTTCTTCTGAACTAGAGTATCTATGCTTTCATGAGTTTTTTCAGAGTATCTCACAAAATCTAAATATTTGGGGTTCTGCTCTTCTCTTAAGGCTACAAGCAATGATGCTGTGCTCTCAGATGATCCTTCACTATTTATAGCAAATATGCGATAGCTGCCCGAATCTCGATCCTCCACACTTTTAATTAACAAACTACAGTTATGAATGTGCATTTCACTTTCAGTTTTAATGACTCTACGTGAATCTCTAACAATAGGTTTGTTATTGTGAAACCAAGAGATTTTTGGCAATGGGCAGGCAACCAGTTTACAGCGAAAAACTGCAGGCTTTCCTTCCAAAACTGATCGAAATGTCAACTTTTGCGTGAAGGAAGGCTTTATGAATTCTGACCAAGAACCAATAGAGGATGTCCGACTTGCACATCGATTAGATGAAATTAGTCCATGATCCAAATAGTCTTCTGTATCTGAAAAGGCACCTCGTAATGCTCTTCTGTTTTCATTTTCACTTTCAGCTTCCTCACTGAAGAATAATTCTGTGAAAGATGAAATCTACGGTTTAATAAGAGCTCACCTCACAAAATATTTGAATTTAAATATGTATTTTTTAAACTATATTTAAAAATCATCTATAGTCATGCTACATAAACTACAAATCCAGAAAAATATTCACTCACCATATTTGTTCGAATAAACGCAACGCCTTGTTCTTTTTTAAAGTTTCTGACACCAAAATCGCTTGCTGTATGTTCCTTCTTCAACTGTAGAAATTTCTTCTTTGACAGACAGGTAAATCTCAAAATTGTTTTTTAAAAGCATTTTTTTGTGTATGCATAGCTGTCCGGAAGTTTTAGTGGGTTTAAAATTGCAGATAAATGTCTTACCTGACTTGCAGACAGCAGAATAAACGCCCTTTCTGATGCTTGTTTGGATGTGAGTAATTTTTTTTAATTAATACAAAATTGTATCTGTTGTATCCTAAAAACAGCTACATTTGAATGAGAAGGCGTTTATTCGAACTAATACAGCCAAAAAATTATTATGTTATGCAATAAAAGCAAGCAACATTGATTATGCACAGTACTAGATGCCATCTGCAAGCCATGTAAGGCATTTAATGCATTGTGTTTTAACCAAAAAAATAGACAAAATAAAACACAAAGCAACAAAATAACAGTGCATTTCTGTTTAAGACATACCACCTTTTATTTTACTTTTATCATGCAAAAAATGCAAAAGTTGAAAATTGTAGAAAATCTTAAGAGAAAGTTGTATGATGATGTTGTTAATCGACATTTCTCAAATGTTTAATTCATAAATGTAATTATATACACTAGGAACCTAACTTCATGCACATTTTGCAACAATGGAAATATAAATTACACGTTAAAAAGACTTTTATAAAAAAAAAAAAAAAAGAAAACAATACCTTTGCTGCACAGATGCTCCCCGAAACATGAGCTAGTTTATAAACAATATGACATTTAGGATATAAGTTATATTTTAACATACCTTTTACTTCAAGTTCAATCTGTTGTTCTATCCTTTCTTGAAGAACTTTCTCCAGAGCTATGTAAAAAAAAAATATATTTTCAGTTTTTATTTTTATTTTAAAAGTTTTTTTATACTTTTGAGTATAAGATTTATACTTTTTTAAGACATAGACTGGATTGACAATACAGCAATGAGCAAATCAAAAAATATCTAGTTTCTAATGTCCATAATGTTGCAAAAATAAATTTAATTTATTGATGTTTACACATAATTAAGCCCACGTCATAAGGCTACTCAGGCTTTTTTTCGCTTGAGAACTGCTTCTCTTTCTATAAAAGTCATATTTTATATTATTTAGTCAACCCTGAAGCATCTAACGAGTAGGGCCCTCTGATTCCTCTTGTATTAAATTGTATTGAAACCATAATTCCTGCCTTCATTTTGTAAAGCGATACGCAATCATTATATAAATCCTGTATAATAATAATAATAGTAATCTCAGATTGATCTCAAATGTAAGACAAATGCATTCTACATTAATGCAAGCCCTAAAGTAGCTTCTATTTAACCCCTAGCTAATTCATCCTCGGAATATATGTAGAATGCATTTCATAGAGAAGAACTACAGCAGAGCTTTGGCTGCTACAGGTAAACTTGGCAGGGGAAATCTTCATGCTGATTTCACAGATAGCAATGAAGATGTTGTTGCATTGCACCAAAAGCTAAAAAATAACGGGTTGGACTGTCTTTCACAAAAAAAAAAAAGTTTAAAACAGAAAATTAGATTTGCCCATTCCTGTTACATACAAGTTACACTCACACTAACATATAAAAGACATGCCATAGGAGTCTTAAAGTGTGGAGTGTTGTATTGGCACCCAAATATCAAAGGTGGATGTGTCAGTCTCCAAAAAGACTATGCTGTGTATGTATATAATGCATCTGAACATGCCTTCACATGCCCCATACTGAAGTGGAAAACAATTTAATTAATTGTCACATATAACTATTTTTTATATTGTCGTCCATTGCATAAAACGATATGCAAGTATTCATAGGTGGAAAGAACATGCAGTTGCCAACCTGTCACTGTCAGATGCGTGCTGCATTCAGCTTGTCCTGCTGCATTAACTATTTTGCATGTGTATATGCCACTCTGCTTTGGAACAATTTTCAACAGTTTTAAGCTGCAAAGCGACCCATCATTTCTTAAAAGACATGTTGCCGACTCATCAACTAGAAGTTTGTTGAAGAGCCATATAACACAAGGAGCAGGAATGCCCTTTATGACGCAAAAGAGGGAGACATCTCTGCCTTCCTTTACAAAAGTTTCTGGGGGCAGTTTTTCAAGAAACGCTGGCACTACAGCACAAGAGTCTATGAGTTCTTCGTAAGGTATGACATCAGGAAAGTATTCTTTGCTCTTTTGCCTCTCTGGTCCTGGTGGCCTTTGTGATGGAGTTATTGATAGGCTGGAAGTTTTCATGGTGGTCTCCTGTTTGGCTTCATAAGAACTCTTAATCTGAATTTCTTTATGAGTTGTAAAGCTTTTTTTATCTGATTCAATAGTTATTTGTGCTACTGCCTTGGCGGTGGCTTCTTCTGCTAGGCAAGAATAAATTTATGAAAGTGTTAGTTAAGATGGTTTGGGAATACAGTGCATACTAGTACAGACAAAGATCGACTAGATTGGCTGTTTCTGGCAGTGGTTAGTATTGTAAATTTGTATATAAAAAAAGGAATCAATGATTCCTAATATTTCCATTTGCTGTTGTTACTTTGTGTATATTCAATGTAAAGTCAAGTTATAAGCATAGGATTATTTAACTTACATGTATAATACTTATGAAAAAAATTAATTAATGGCTAAATTGTTTGAAGGAGCTACTGTTGTTTTTTTTACTCATGCTCCTATGGGAAAAGAATAAGTAACTGATAAATAAAACTTTACAAAAATAATAGATATATGCAGTATATATAGATAAATAAATAGCTAATCTAACTTTATCATTATAAAATATATTCAAAAAGTATTGGAGCTCAAAGAAATTTTGTCTTTAGTCCAAAGCTATAGTAAAAAAATAAGTGAAACAAAAATGAAAAAAGGATTCTTTAGTAAGTTTTGGCCCTAAGGCCTCATTCTCATGAGGCGGCTCCGCTTCCACGGAGTCCGCCTCTGTCCGCCAGCTCAGCGGGAGATCTCTCCGTTGATCTCCACTGAGCCGGCGGATGACAGGTCCCTCTCTGCTCACTGAGTGGGGAGGGGCTTGTCGAGCACCGCTGGTTTCTATGGAGAGATCGGATGAAAACGGACAGCATGTCCATTCTCATCAGATCTCACCCAATCTGATCCACCAGCGATGGATGCAAACGTAGGGCCATCCATCTGCTTTTAGCGGATCGGACCGGGTCGGATGTCAGCGGACATGTCACCACTGACATCCCTCGCTCTATAGACTAGCATGGATCGCCCGTTCAGGTCCACAGTCAAAACTGACAGGCGGACCTGAATGGTCCGACAATGTGAAAGGGGCCTTACTGTAACAACAGTCTAAGTAAGTTGATTATTTGCCATGCAGTAATCAGCTAATGCTAAAGGTATTAGACATGTTTAGTAATTGCTACAGCTTTTTCATTCTACAAATAAATGAAGTTAGAGGGGCCTCCTCTGTACAGATCTTTTGGGTTTGATAATTATTTGGTATTTCATTGTAAGAATGACCAAACAAAGTCAAACAAGGTGAAAAGAAATCATTATACTTTTTATTTGGAGCATACTAAAACAGCAATATTAAAATAGCCACCTTCTACGGTTAGTACTGCAGTAGTTGTCTTCTCTCCAAAGGCGTTAGAAACTGTACAACTGTATGTGCCTTGATCTGTCAACTGAACATTCTCTATAGTAAGTAACATAACATTTCCATTTTGGGATGTTTTCACTCTTGTTGTGTCTTCTATGGTTTGGTTTTCATGTTTCCAGGTAACTTCCAAATTGCCTTCTTGCACAGCACAGATAAACTGGGCTACTTCTCCAACCTTCACAGTCATGTCATGGAGTTTCAGCAGTATTTTCGGTGCTTCATCACTGTCTTCTTGCACCTCAGCTTCAGATTCAGAAACCTGTTCTTTTGAAGTTTGGGTGATGGTCTCTTTAAAGTTTTCTTCTTTTTTCATTGAGGACGATGCAGTTATAGTAGAGCTTTCAGAAACGCTTTCAAAAACCTGTACAGCTTCAGCTTGAACTGATTTAAATTCTTTTAAATATATTGTGGCTTCTGATACTGACTGAGTGCTGACAGATTCTGTTACACTTTTCGCAGAACTTGTAAAGCTTTGACTAACTACGGATTGCACTGTGTAATCAAGTAAAACAAAAAAAAAGAAAATTAACAACTAAATTGTCCATTGGTCCTTATGATAAAAACAAATAGGTTGATCAAGAAGACGTAAACAGATCACTTGAGAATAACGCATGCCAACTTGCATGCTGGTTTACAAAAAATGACAAAGGATGAAGAATTGGAAATTCATGCTGACACAGAAGGTTGCATCTTCTTTCGTTGTCGCTTTCCAAAATTCTGACAAAGAATGTTCTTTATTGATCCAAAGTAAGAGTGACACCTGCTTGACTACTGGATTGAAATAATTTTGATATGTTAGATAATTGAACTAAAGTTGGCTCATTGGGTTAACTTTACTGCACCGTAGGTTCAAATCAAAAATGTTTTCCAACAACATTGCAGTGATATGCTTTAGGTAATGTTCTAGATACTTGGAAATACTAATGCATGTAAAGTACATTTGTGAAGTGAAGAGATTAAAAAAGGTCCTGTAGTACAACTGGTGGTATGTAGGTGAAAAAACGTTGCAAAACAAGAGGTGAAGTAGTGAAAGTAAAATGGAAAACTTCCCAAAACAGGTGAACAAAATAGAAGTAGAGTGGAAAATGTTAGTAAGAGTGTATACGACAGTCTCAAAATAAACTGCACTAGAAGGCAGGGCTTTACCTTCAGAAGTTACTGTTAAGGTAGCTGCACAGGAGACTTCACCAGCACTATTTCTTGCTTTGCAAGTATAAACCCCAGCATGCTCTATGAATGCATCAACTATAATAAGTATAGCAGTATTTGTAGACTCATCAAAATGAAAGACAATATTTTTGGATGAAAGAATGGCCTTTTGGTTGTGAAACCACAGAATTTCTGGCTTTGGCAAGCTGGAAACTCTTGCTACAAAACGTACTGTTTCCCCACTCTGTACAGCACAACTAGAAATAGGCTGGATGAAGACAGGAATTTGAGCAACCACTTCCTTCTTAAATGACCCAGGCGAAGAAATCTGCCACTGGGGATCGGTTGTTATATCCACATAATGTTTAAGGCCTAAAAAGAAGCATGTCAAAATTTATTTGAAACATTAGCTTTTATGAATGTGTAAATTATTGCAACAAGATGGACTAAAATGTATGTAAACTATTATGACTGAGGCAACCCTAGTATACCAAATTACAATCATACAAAGTGTGTGTAGGCAAACATAGCTAAAAATTCAAGATCCAGAGTACAGAAAATAGTCCAGTTCTAAGGGATTCAAAAAACCATTAGACTTTTTATGAAATAATAAGCTACCAGAAATCATCACAAAATGCCTTGATGTATATTGTACGTTTGTGCTAACTGATAAGGGGCCTTACATTTAAGTAAAAATGTGTGAAAACTGTTAAGGCGATTTGCGATGATTGTTGTATAACTTAAAAAATGTCCAAAATCTCATCACACTGGAATTTTTTTTCTGCACCATGGGGTGCTCTGCAATCAGGCAAAGACTGAAGTCTAAATGCATGTCAGAGAGGAGATATGCAAAGTTTTCCCATGCAGTAGCAGCATATGAGTTAAACTGATCTAAAAATGTTGATGTTGACACTAATGATGGAATTTCCTTTAACATTTTCTTATGTTTTTTTTTTAGCAAATCTTTATAAATGAGTTCTACGTTTGCCTTTTTGTTTTGGCTTTTGTGTGACACAGAAAGACTGCACCTTTGATATATACAATCAAGAAGATGTAATTAAATGAGGGATAAGAGTGCATAGTAGAGAAAAGAAAAGAAAGGAAAATGAAATGACAGTGGACAAGGAAAGTAACACTGACAATGGAGAAGGAAAATGATGTGACTATTCCATATTCTGGACAAGAATATGTATACTTTAACTAAAGACAAAGATTCCATTAGTGGACTTGGTTGTCAATGAAAGACAAAGACTATATTAGCACAGGTTGTTAAATGGTCCACATATATACTGTATATATTACACTAATAACACCTGTTATGTATTTACCTTCCAGTCTGAGATTTGCAGTGCAAGACACTTGACCAAGAGAATTGCTTGCAGCAAAAGTGTAGGTGCCTTCATCTTCAGCATAGGCTTCTGCAATCTCAAGTTGATATGTGTCTTCAAACTGAGTCATTTTAAAGAAGCGAGATGGCTTGATCTCTTTGTCTTTGCTGTACCAGGAGACCTTCAAATCTGTGTTATGGCAAAAGAAGAGAGAATGTGATTACCTTACAAAAGATATAAGACTTTAGCAAGTAATAATCTTATAATGAAATTCATAAGTAACTTGTAATACCTCCTCATGAATTTTGAAGTAATTGCATCACTCACCACATAAAAAGGTTATAATTATTAGGTATTATTATTTACTAAATATTGAACAAACCTGTGCCAGAGACACGACACTGGAAGATTGCAGGCTGTCCTTCAGCAGTGATTGTATCCCGAAGAGGTGTAATGATCTCGGGAGGGTAAGCTGGTGCCTCTAGATCTGGGGACACTACTTCTGGAACTAAAATAAATGAGTAAAACTTAAGTCAAGTGTATACATATTTTTTATCAAGCTTGATTATATAATGTAAGAAACCACCACTATAATGCTATTTATGTCCTTATAAGAACAGAACAAATAAAAAAGACCAAAGTCACATGCTGATAAAAAAAATGAAGGGACTTCCTCAAGGCTAAGTTTACCTTTTACAGAAACTGGCTCAAGCAGACTTTGTTAAAATATACTCAAATGAAGATGCCATACCTGCATTTTTGTCCCCCAAGCAAGCAGGCCAAAATACTCCATTGTTGACATCCATACATTCTGGATTCTGCAGGACACAGCAGCCATTGGCACTCACCTCTACCAATGCAGGAGCAAGAGTGCTTCCTTTTTCAAAAGCCAAGCAAGCACAGTGAGTGCTCACTCTCCATTTCTCTCCAAAGCTGAGCTCAGCTGATGCTGGTATAGGCAGAGAGAACAAGCATTGTGCATGTGCAGCTTTTAAAACAGCAAGCGCATTTGCTCCTCGGATGCTAGAAGGAAGTGTCCTGCAATTAACCCAGGATGTAAGCATATCAACAATGCAGTCTACATGAGGGGCAGGAATGGCCTAGAGGTATAGCATCTGCATCTAACTATGGTTTAACAAATGCATCTAACTCTATTTTAACAAACCTCACAGTACATTTAAAAGTACGGGGCCGCCTTTCTGCATCTTTCAGTTTCTGTAAAAGGTGAACTTAAGGTGAAGGTGAACATAATCCACTACAACCAAACCACATTAACCAGGGTCTGATAGGAATGGCTTTAGGGATGTCTTAATTCAAGTCAAAATCTACAACTAGGATAAAAATACATACCAAAAATACAAACTGGTGAGTATATATTTTAATTTATAATTTTCAAATGTACCATACCTTCCACTGTAAGCGTTGCAGAGGTGGTGGCCATTCCAGAATCATTGCTGGCTTCACATGTGTACAGAGCAGCATCCTCAGGGAAAGCCTCGATGAGCAATAGTGTATATTCTTGCCCGTCATGAAGAAACTTGCACTTAAAACCAGGAGACAGCTTTGTTGAATCTTTGAACCAAGCGACGTTTGGTTGTGGCTTACCAGACACTACGGTACAGAAGCGAGCTGGTTTGCCAGATTCCACTTGCACATCCTCCAGCTTTTGTATTATAACAGGAGGCTCTGGAGCTGTTAACAAGAGAAAACCTCTGTTAATGGATCATAAAGTGTATCATTAAGTGAACAACTGACACTACTATTATTGTTTTAAATGATTTATTTAGCAAAGTTGAATGCTTCTTCATTGACCTTAATATTTATTCTTAGGAACCATACCTTTCCGTAACCTAACAAAAAAATGTATTTCGCTTATAAAAATTAAGGTGAATATTCATTTTTGAGATACATTAATTACTCACCATTTACATACAGTGTTACAGAGCTCCTATTTCTTCCAGCCAAGAAAGTGTATTCTCCACTGTCACTAATCCTGGTTTCGGTGATGCTTATGCGATGCACTCTTCTTTCCACAATGTATTCATACCGTTCTTCAACATGGAAGTTGATATCGATGCCATCCTTTAACCAGCGGCCATCTACATCATCCTCATTGACCTCAAACTCAACCACAGCTCTCTGTCTCTCAACAGCCTGAAAACAAGAACATTTAACTAAATATAAAAAGCATTCTAAAAAAAAAAAAATTGTTACAGCTTTGCAATCACTAGAAAATGTGACTTTTAACATTAAAGTATTATCTTGTGTCATGTGGACAAAGCACTGTTTTTTTTAGGTAATATAATATTGATAAATGCCTATAAAAACAATTACCCGAACTTCTCTGCGAGTCGATGTGATGCGGACATCACGGCCTTCAACATGTAAGTTGGCTGTGGACATGTTTCCACCAGCAACCACAGAGTACTGCCCAGCGTCAGACATGCGAGCTGAGGGAATCACAAGACGGTGAACATATCTTTCACTCTGAATCTTCACCCTGAATATAAAAAATAAATACAAATGTTATTTTACTGCACTGACCCTGTTAAAAAGTAATTGTTTTATTACCACAGAATGGTTATCAAATGTGTAAAGAAAGCAGATACCTGTCAGTAATCTGAAGTTCTTGGCCATCTTTCATCCACTGAACAAGCAAGTCAGGTTCAGAAATTTCACACTCAAATGTTGCTCTCTTCTTTTCAAGAATTTTGATTTCCTTAATTGGTTTCCTGAATTCAATATGACGAGCTAGAGAGCAACAGAGAAGAAGAATTCATTTTAAAAAATAGTTGATGTTTGTCGGGTAAAGTAAAACAAGATCTTAGACGGTTAGTCATTTGTTTTGCTTATTAGTTTACTAATATTAATCATAATTTATAAAAAGAAAGATACAATGCTTAAAAAGTTTTGCATTTGTAAAAATAGCATACCTTCAACATATAAGGTAGCTTTAGAGACTGCATTTCCGGCAACAAAGCTGTATTCTGCAGCATCACCAAAGTGAACATTTCTAATAGTAAGAGAATGAGAATATTGTTTGGCTTTTATCTGGCAGCGGTCTGTAGATTTGATTTCAACACCATTCTTCAACCATTTAAAAGTGATGCCTTCATGGTTTACAGTCACTTCAAAGGTAATGGTATCTTTTTCTTCAGCATTGATGTCTTTCAACATGGATGTAATCAGAATAGCTGTAAAAGTCAAGTAGAGATTTTGTTTTAGCATCAAATCTCATTAATTCAACTCAAATAACACTTCTGGGTTCACATTAAGGTGTTCGTTTATGAAACTGTGAAAAAATGTCACTGCCTCTTTCTCCAGCATTCACAGAGGAGATCATTCTCCTCTGGATGCCAGTTTACGAAGCTTTGTAGATTGCTTCTCCTTTGGAGGAGTAAAGCGATCTACAAACTCTTTCAAACAGTGGAGAATGGTCCCTGATACTGGAATCTTGTGAGACTTTACGAGATTACAATACCAGAAATTCACAGAAACACGAGATGTCAGTTTATTAACCGCTTCCCGACCGGCTCACGCAGATATACTGGGGCAGAAAGGCATGTATAGGCAGAATCACGTACCTGTACGTTGCCCTTTCAGAGGCGGGTTGTGGGCGGGAGCTTCATGAGCAGGATCGCGGGTCCCGTGGACTCGATGTCTGCAGGGATACCCGCAATCGTGTCACGGAGAGGAAGAATGAGAAAAATGCTAATGTAAACAAGCATTTCCCAGTTCTGCCTAGTGACACTGTCACTGATTACAGCTCCCTGTAATCCAGAGCGGTGATCAGTGACGTGTCACACACAGCCCCCCCACAGTAGAAGCACTCCCTAGGACACATTTAACCCCTACAGCACCACCTAGTGGTTAAGTCCTTCACTGCCAATCACATTTACACAGTAATCAATGCATTTTTAATTGCACTGATCACTGTATAAATGTGAATGGTCCCAAAATCACGCCAAAAGTGTCCGATCTGACCGCTAATAATGTCGCAGTCACAATAAAAATCGCTGAGCGCCAGCATTACTAATAAAAATGCCATAAAACTATCCCCTATTTTGTAAACGCTATAACTTTTGTGCAAACCAATCAATAAAAATTTTTTTTTTACAAAAAATATGTAGAAGAATACGTATCGATCTAAACTGAGGAAAATAAAAAAAATATATATATTTTTGGGGGGTATTTATTATAGCAAAAAGTAAAAAATTATGTTTTTTTTTCAAAATTTTCGCTATTTTTTTCTTTCGAGCGCAAAAAAAAAATGCAGAGGTGATCAAATACCACCAATAGAAAGCTCTATTTGTGGGGAAAAAAGGAAGTCAATTTTGTTTGGGAGCCACGTCGCACGACCGCGCAATTGTCAGTTAAAGCGACACAGTGCCAAAATGGTCCGGGCTTAAGTGGTTAAGCAGTGATAAATTATCACTGCTCAATACATGGACATACTGCGTGGTTAATGCTAATAAAATAAGGGGTCCCCCAACATAATATATATATATATATATATATATACACACATGTTATATATACATATATATATACACACACATTATATATATATATATATATGTATACACATAAATATGACAGGGGGGCATGGTTACTGTCTTGGGGGGTATGAACGAGGTATGAGGAAGTTAATAGTCAATGAGGATTCTCAGTGTGTGGAGATCATCGGCGAGAGAACATGTTCAAACTTTTTCTCCCCTATTATCTCTGTCCATTTCATAAACTGTTTATGGACTGTGATCGGTGGCGATCCTCGGGATCACTGCTGTTCACTGCTTTATAAATGGACACCTAAGCCAGGTACACACTACAGTTGAACAAAAAAAACTGATAGCTCCGGTCAGGGTAGCTGTACTAACAATGCAAGGTTAGTCCAGCGATCTCCCCCACTGAGCTGTTGTGTTCTGACAGGGGAGCAGCCCCCCACCAGAACACTCCGATCAGCACTCTCTGCTATTGGCTGAGAGTGCTGATCGGGAGTCGGTTGGATTCTGTTTTTCTGAACGGCCAGCTTCTGCCGGACTGTTTTTTTTTTAACCAGCTGTTGTCTCCTGACATTTGGCCCGTGTGTATGGGGCTTTAGTGTAAATGCTAAAAGCATGAGCTAACCAGTTTTCATTAACCCACCTCTTTAAGCAGCCAAACTGGCTAGGCATTCATATTAAAGCTAAACTCCAGTCACATACAAACACAATTTAATCCGGTTATGCATTCTCTAAAATAAAATTCTCTAAAATAAAATTCTCTAAAATATCATTAGTTTTCTTTTACCTAAAAGTAACCTAAGCACATTGATCTATCTTGATAGCAGCTTCTTGTAATGCCTTAGCAAAAAGAATGTGACTAGAAGAGGAAGGGGCAGCACTTCAAGCCAGTCAGGGCTCTTTTTGCTTTGCACAAAACAGCTTACAGGAGATAACAGCAAGAGGATAAACTCATCAGTGTGTGTTCTGCTCTTTCATTAAATACCATCATTAAATACCATAAACTGGGTGGGTACGGGACTTTGCTTTATTGCCCAGCTGGTTTACAATCTTGCTATACTGCTGTCTGCAGTAGCACCTATATCACAAGACTGGCTGAACAGAATTACAAATACTTTAATAGGAAAAGCAATTGATGTACTGCATATGCATTCAACTGTATGTCTATTTGTTTAACTAAAGTTTAGCTTTAAAAAAAAACATATTTTTTTTATCACTTTGTGACCTCCATAATTTGATAAAACAGATTTACAGTTTGCCTTTATCTGAGAACGTTAGTTAGCTGTATTTGACCCAGACCATGCATGCTATAAATGAGTATTAGAAAAGTGTCATAATTCTTTATCTTTATATCTGCTCCTGGCCAGTGACTCAAAGCATCAGTATGACTTCTAGGGACTAGCATTTTCAAGAAGCCCAGCAATGGCAGCCTACATCATTAGTTCATTGTTAGTGCACTAAAATTCAGTTTCATTCACAAACAACAAATGAAATAAATAATGATAATGGTAGTAAGAAATGTTTACTAGTATCATTATGGCCATTAGAATACATTTTAGTATTTGGTTCCTTGAAAGGATATTGTGAAATTGTATAAGTATGTAACTAAAATGGACATTAGTTTACTTTCAAATTATACATACGTTTCACAGTAAGAGTTGCGCTGACTTTGTCATTTCCACAAACAAAGGTGTACTCAGCAGAATCTTCACTACTTGTGTTCATGATGATCAATTGATGAAGTTTACCCTGAACCACAATCTTAAACTTCTCGCTCATTTCAATTTCAACTCCATTCTTCAGCCATATGGATGGAACATTGAAATGAGACACCTCACACTGGAATGAGGCTGTTTTGGTTTCAGGGACTTCAATGTTCTTCATAGTCTTTGTAATATGTAATGCTGAAGGAGAAAAATAAAATGGATTAATTTAACATGGCAGAAAGTTCTAGAAGTCAATTTCACTTACACAGATTATTTGAGAATGACATACAAGGGCAATATTCCTGCAGAAAAAGGCAGCACAGAAAGGGTATCAACTAATTACAAGATCTTTATCCCCACACACATGGAACATTTGGCTTTTTAACCGCTTGCCGACCGTCTCACGCTGATATACGTCGGCAGAAGGGTACGTCCAGGCAGATTAACGTACATGTACGTTGCCCTTTAAGAAGCAGTTTGCAGGCGCGTGCTGCGACCTCCGTGAGTGTGATCGCGGGTCCTGTGGACTTGATGTCCGTGGGGATACCCGCGATCATCTCAAAGAGAGGAAGAACGGGGAAATGCTGATGTAAACAAGCATTTCCCTGTTCTGCTTAGTGACACTGACACTGATCACAGCTCCCTGTAATCGGGAGCGGTGATCAGTGTCATGTCACACATAGCCCCTCCCCCCACAGTTAGAATCACTCCCTAGGACACACTTAACCCCTACAGCTCCACCTAATTGTTAACCCCTTAATTGCCAGTCACATTTACAGAGTAATCAATGCATTTTTAATTGCGCTGACCCCTGTATAAATGTGAATGGTCACAAAATTGCGCCAAAAGTGTCCGATCTGTCTGCCATGTCCGCCATTGTGTCACAGTCACAATAAAAATCGCTGATCGCCGCCATTACTAGTAAAAAAAAAATATTAATAAAAATGCCATAAAACGAACCCCTATTTTGTAGACGCTATAACTTTTTTGAAAACCAATCAATAAACTCTTATTGCGATTTTTTTTTACAAAAAATATGTTAAATAATACGTATCGGCCTCAACTGAGGAAAAATATATTTTTTTATATATTTTTTTGGGGATATGTATTATAGCAAAAAGTCAAAAAGAATGTGTTATTTTCAAAATTGTCGTAATTTTTTTGTTTATAGTGCAAAAAATAAAAACCACAGAGGTGATCAAATACCACCAAAAGAAAGCTCTATTTGTGGGAAAAAAAGGACATCAATGTTGTTTGGGAGCCACGTCGCACAACCGCGCGAATTGTCAGTTAAAGCGACGCAGTGCCGAATCGCAAAAAGTGCTCTGGTCTTTGGGCAGCCAAATGGTCCGGGCCTTAAGTGGTTAAAGGTATGTGTTACTAAAGCTAGCATATTAGAGAAATTGGGACAGAATATCATAACTAAAATGTGCTTACTCTCTACAAAAAGTTTAGCTTTGCATTCCAGCTGTCCGACCACTGCAGTGTATTCTCCTGCATCTTCAGCAGTTACGTTCTGGAAAACGAGTTTGTGGACTTTACGCTCTGATACAATCTGATGCTTATCACTTGGTTTCAGCTCCACATTCTTGAAAAGCCATTTCACTGGCACGGTGTCATGGGAAACACTGAGTTCAAATGTAGCTGGTGTATTTTCTAGAGCTGTCACATCCTTGGGTTTTTTAATGATTTTAACAGCTGGAAAAAAAATATAAAGATGAATTATGGCATGCAATAACAATTATTTTTTGAGTCTTTTACATGGCATATTCATGCAGACAAATGAATGGACTGAATTAATTTCATCAGACTGTGCTGTTCTTTTTGCAAAAATGATCTCAAGTTTTAAAAAGAATTCCAAGAAGTATGGAATCTCCTGTTTGATTGTAACCTTTTCAATATAGTAATCTGAAAAGATTTTCACTCTCCTCAGCATCAATTAGATAATGGTGGCATCCCTTCTGGTTGCATTCCTTACATAAATTGGAGGACTGGAACACAATCGATATGTTTTGGTTTACAGTCATTTAACACACCGTTTTAAGTAGCAGGTGATATCTGGAACTGCAAATCCCTTCTCTGAAGTTGAGAGAGACCTAACAGATAGAAGATTTAAATTTTTTCAGAACATCCCCTTGCGCTTCAGTGACTTACTTTCAACATGAAGTCTTGCATTTGCTCCAATTTTGCCAAGCTTGAAGCTGTAAACGGACTCGTCTGGAACAACACAATTTTTGACTCTTAAAGTGTGCACTGTTCCATCAACTGTGATTTCATACTTGTCATTGGATTCCAGTTCAACTCCATTTTTAATCCACTGGGCGCCCTTAACATCAGGGTGAGTAAGTTCCACACTGAATATAGCATCTTGTGTCTCTGTCACAGTCTGGTTTTTAAGTGTCTTCTTGATTTTGACAGCTAGAATATATCATACAATAGTAATTTATAAAATGAACATTAAATGCAAATATTTTCACTGCAAATGTTCTGATCATTGAAATCCATAAAATTGTCTTGCCCTACTGTTATCTTCTTCCCTTAAACATATATAATTTACATATTGAGACTTGGTAAATTATGTTATGTACACCATATTGCTAGGGCCACATTTTAAATCACAAGGTTTTCTAGGTGCACCCTATGGCTATGGCCTTATTTGTTCAGTCAGCCACTTCAAAGTACCATGTATATTATGTATAAAAAGTTAATGGAAATGTATAGCGTATTATGACCTATTTTCTATGCCTGCTTATTATGCTCAAGACAAACAGAAATAGGTAATTCATTCATTAATTTATTAATGTATTGTAAATTTATTTACGTTTTTATTTTTAAAATGGTACATATGATGTATTTCATATGACCTTTTATAGTTATAATGTCCAGCTGGCAGATACAGCTCTAAACTCAAGTTCACATGTTTGCCAGGCAAATTTTAATTCTTGCCAGCTACGTAATGTGTATATGCTCCCAGCACATTGATCAAGCTGTTACCAACAGCCCTTTGTAACTACTTCTGATACGGAGCATATCAGAGAGACTCCTGTCATGAGAGCCAATCACTGCAGTCACGTGATATTGAAACCTTTTTGCTTCCAAGGTAATAAATCCCACTGGTGTTAAGGGGTTAATGAAAACACCTAATGTTTACAGAGCTTAATGCTTGATGATAAGATTACACACACAGCTAAATGAGTCAGTTGCGTAAATTTCCCACCTCTCTTCTTACTAGATTTTGCTCTGTACAAAATAATAATACAATGAAAAAAGAGACAGTGACTGTTCTGTTTAGAAAAACCACAATGCATATGCTTGACTCAAAGATTAAGCCATGCAGTACACGCGGCTGGTACAGTGAAACTGTGAATGGCTCATTAAATCAGTTTGATAGCTGGTTCGCTATGGGTGTGCCCTGTATTCATTTATTTGCAAAATAATAAAGTGTTTAAAAAATATGAACTCAGTTCTTATCACAATAGACAAGTTTTACCCTATTTGTTTTAATATGTTTGTATATGTTTTGCTTTGCTAAATGCATGACAATACTTTATACCTTTTTACTTTTCTATTTTCTGTTTTATTTTGTTTTATTTAAAAGTGAAATAAGAAATTCTGAAAATATGTGAACTTGGAAAAAATTAATAAAACTAAGCTAATCAACACTTACCTAATAATCTAATTAAGTTTTCCTGAAAACTCACATGGGAATTAAATCATAAAAATAATAAAACAATGGACAATTAACATACTTACCCTCAACCTTTAACTTTGCAGAAGTCTTTGAGGTTGCTACTTGGTAGGTGTATTCGCCTATATCTTCGAGCTTGCTAATAGGAATTACAAGCTGTCTTTTTCTGCCTATAGATTCACTTTTGATGCTGTCAGTGAAACTTATTGGCTTTCCTTCTCTCAGCCATTGTCCTTTAGAGTCTGGGTTAGCCACCTCACACTCAAAAACAGCTTTCTGAGATTCAGCTACTGTGAGATCCACGAGTGGCTTGCTTATAGCTCCACCTATAGAAGCAATAAGGAAAAGAAAAAAGTTAAAAACTCTGAGGTTAAGTGAATATATACACTGCGTTGGCTTATAGTTCTAGAATTCTGTCAATACCTGAAACAGTAAGTTTCCCACTAGTTTGCTGTTCTCCAGCAAAGAAGGTATATTGGCCTTCTTCATCCTTCATCATGTCTGTAATTGTCAGAGTGTATATCTTGCCCTTGGACACAATCTTGTATTTAGGGCTTGGTTTGAGTTCTTCATTTTTGAAAAGCCACAAGGCATCAATTCCAGAATGGGACAGTTCAACTTCCAGGGTGACATTTTGTGTCTCAGTGCATGTTTGGTCACTCAGTCCTCTGATAATGGTAATTTCTTAACGAAAATAAAGGGCAGGGTTAATGTATTACTTACAAACTGGAAAAATGGGAAACAAGGAGGACGCTTTATATTAAAAAAGCACAAAATGTGAAATTCGGTAATTTATTCTAACAAAATAGGGACTTAGTGTCATTAGGCATGAGTTAAGGAAATACAGTATTTGCATGTTGAATAGAAACCTGGCAGTCTGTACTGAAAATAAATAAAAAAAACATTTTGGAATGAATGGTAACTATGGGTAACACTTGTTTGCCATGCTTTAAGCACTTGCCGCCAAATCACAAACCTGTATTATTTGGCTTCAAGTGGTTGTACTGGAGTGAAGCCTGCAGCTGCGAGTGTGCCCAATTTTAAAACATGACATCTTAGGTATCTATTTACTATGCGTATCATAATCTTTCACATTCTATAAAAAAAAATTGGGCTAACCTTACTGTTTTTTTTTTTTTTATTCATTAAAGTGTATTTTTTTCTAAAAAAAAAATTGTGTTAAAAAAATATATATATAATGTTTGGGGGTTCTAAGTCATTTTCATTTTCATCAAGCAACAGATCTCAGAAAAAGACATGGTCTTCAAGTAGTTAAATACTTGCTTAGTAGGAGTCTGATTTTATGAAATTGAAATGTGTATGGGATTTCCAGTAAATCTTGAATAGATATAATTAATTTATTATGTTACTTGTCCACAAAAAGACTTACTTTCCACAGTAAGGTTGCAGCTAGTTTCTACTTTTCCAATTATAAGTTTGACTTGTCCTTCATCAGAACCATGGACTCTTGAGAATACAAGTCGTTGCTTGGCTCCTTTGGCAATAGCTTGCACACGATCATCAGGTTTGACTGGAAGATCATTTATAGACCATTTAGAGGAGGTCATATCAGGAACTGAAACTTTACATTCAAGTACAGCCTTTGTTCCTTCTATGGCATGAACATCTTTCAGAGGGATGACAATCTCAACACCTTTAAAGGGAAAGACAACAGTCAGTAGAAGAAGGGATAAGATAGCAATATTTCCTTTGGACTTTTACACTTACTGTAAACAGACAGCTTCCCAGATGTGGAAAGATCAAGACCTGGGACTGTGAAAGTATATTTTCCAACATCATCAGCAGTAGCATCTTCAATAAGTAACATGTGGGACTGTTTGTCAATTACAATATGGATGCGATCACTAGGTTTGATCTCCTCTCCATCTTTAAGCCAGACGCCTTCTGCATTTTCAAGGGACAGTTTGACCTCAAGTTGAGCAATGTCACCTTCGCATACTTTCTGGTCTGAAAGTCCTTGCAGAATTGATATAGGACGAGCTATGGATAAGAAAAAAGAACCATTAGAACTAGTTGGCATCTATGGCAATAAAAAGTACTTAAATCTGTAACACAAGTGACTTACGTTTCACTTTGAGCTGTGCGGTGGTCTTCTTCCCAGCAACCACAAAGCTATATTCTCCTTGATCTTCCTTTGTAACGTCTTTAACAGTAAGAACATGGCGCCCTCTGCGGGAGGTAATCACATATTTGCTGTTGGACTTTATCTCAGTATCACCATGATACCATTTACCCTCTGTGTCTTCAAGAGAAACAATGCATTCCAGTTCTCCGGTTAGTGTTTCTGAAACTTCAATGTCCTCAAGCTCTCTTGTAAACTCAACAGGGGTACCTGCAGTACAAGGACACATGTTCAATTTTATGGCTTAAAAGCATCCTATGTTATCAATTTCTTTAAGCAGTTTAGTTAGATTAAAATAATGGTTTCTCTTACCTTCAACTATAAGTTTGGCAGTTGTTCTCACAGATTCATCTTCTTTAAGGACACAGCTGTAATCCTCATTATCTGACATATCAATTGTGAGTACAGAAAGGAAGTGGACCTTCCTGTCAGAATGCATTCTATACTTATCACCAGAGTGAATCTCCACGCCATTCTTGTACCATTTCACTTTTATAAATGGCTCTGATGTTTCACACTCAAAGGTGGCCATAGTGTCTTTTTCTTTTGCTGTCAGATCTTGTAAGTCTTGTGTGAATGTTATCAACTGTTTACCTTCAGGTAGAAAAAAAATGTCATACCACAGACCAGACCCCAAACTCTAATGTTACCAATATAATTAACACTTAGATAAATCTTACCTTGTACTAGCAAGAATGCATGGCTTGAGGTTTCTCCAGCTACATTGATGGCCTTCACCATGATGCTTGCAGAGTCTTCAGCCACAACATCTCTAATGACTAGTTCACACACATTATCTTCTGGCCAGTACCAGTAGATACGATCAGACCTTTCAACTTTGACACCATTTTTAAACCACTGGCATTCTGGGTCTGGTTTTCCCACAACGCGAACACGAAAATGAGCTTCTGAACCTTGGGCAACGGTTTGACTTTGAATTCTCTCAAAAATCTTAGGTGCTTCCATACTTGGGGAAAGCTCAATTCTGTCTGGTTTGAAAGTTGGAATAGTGATTTTGCCTTCAGCTTCAAGGGCTTTCTTTTCTTCCTCAGTTAGTTCTTTAGTAAAATGAAGAAGGTCATCTTTTGTCTTTTTAAGCATGTCTTCATATGCTTCATCTTTTCTGCGAGATTTCTGTTCAACTGCGGTAATAGCTTCATAGTACCCTTCTTCAGTTCTACGCTTAAATTTACTGCGCAGTTCTTCTGATTCTTCGGATACCTTATCATAGGTAACTCTTTCAGCTCTTTTAAGTTTTACAAATTCTTTTGCCCCTGGTTCAGTCGCTTTTTTAACTTCAAATGGAAGTTTTCCTGCCTCAGTTGCAGGAGGAGCAACTTTTGGCTCATGTGTTCTCCTAAGAACTGATCTGAAATCTTCTTTCTGTTGAATTTCTAGTTTCACAACATGTTCCGTAACACCTTCAGGGTTTTCAGCTGTGACCTTCACTTCACCAGAATCATAGGATTTACAGTCAACAATTTCAATGTAGTATATGCCATCATAGCGGAGTCTGAATCTTTTGCTTTTACGGATTAGCTGTCCATTAAGGTACCAGTTTACTTTTGGTTGAGGGTATCCAGTAACACGGCAACGGAAACGTGCAATTTCTCCTTCATAAACTCTTGCAGGTTCAGGGATCAAAACAATTTCTGGTTTTTGTTTTTCCTTTACATCTTCTGTGACTCCTGCAAGTGCACCTTCATGGGCTAGCCTTTCCAGCTCTTCAATTCTCTGCATACCTCGTCTGCCTTCTGGCAACTGAGACTCTTCAACAAGACTCTTCTCATCTTTTACAATTAAAGTTGCAGAGGTGTGGTCTGTTCCATATTTGTTAGTTGCCCTACATGTAATAACACCACTGTCTCTAGGGTAGGCTACCTCAAAATCAAGACTACAGTATCCAAATTCATTCACCATACGAAGCCTGTTGGCAGCCGCCAATGGCTTCCCATCATGGAGCCATTCAACAACCATAGTTGGGTCTCCAATTGGTGTAAGACGACATTCAAAGTGTGAGGGTCCAAAACGTTTTAGCCTTACTGAAGTCAGTTTTTTCTTAAAGAATGGTTTCTGTTGCTTTTCTTTGTCATATAGATCTCCTTCTTCCCACTGTTCTTGGCCATAACGTAGATGAAGTGGCTCTAGCTCTGGTGCTGCAATCTCCTTAGCTTTGTAGGTGCCCTTAGGAATGATTAGCTTTCTTTCAGGTTCAGGTTCAGCAAACTCAACTTCTACGTTGACTTTGCATCTAGTAGTGTCACGTCCAGCTTTGTTAATGGCAGTGGCAGTATACCATGCAGAATCCCGTGCGATTGTAGATTCAATCTTTAGTGCTGCTTGTCCTTTATTTCCTTCAATTCTGTAATGAATAAAAGAGAGTTCATGTTGTACGAATCATTAATTTGTGTTCTCTATATTATAAAGGCCAATATATATTATATTGATCAATAAAGCATATAATTTTGTACTTACTTTATATTAGGAAATTTGTGAGGAGCGACAATGTCACTATTTTTCAGCCACACAATATCTGGGTTGGGGTTACCAACAGCTTTTACTGACATTTCCAGTTTAGAGCCTTCTTTTACACTCATATTCTTCAGTTTCTCCACAAACTGTGGTCTTTGCAAGTGTTCCTTTGCTGCAGAGAAAAATACATTTTGCATTAGACTTTAGCAATCTCTTTATCATAAACTGAAGGTAATTTACAGTTCAGAAATAGTCTTACCATCTACAGTCAATGTCATGGAGACTGAAGTTTTTCCAGCTCTGTTTTGAGCAATGACTGTCCATTCTCCAGAATCGGTTGGCATTGCTGGGACTACAATAAGGGATTGAGTTCCATCTTCCTTTATAACAATTTTATGTGTATAGTCGTTGATTATTTGCTGACCTAAAAAGTAAAAGAAAAATAATTAGAACATATATTTCAGGATTTATTTCAATACCACCTCCATTATATACAGAATATATTTTTATTTATCGTACATCATGTGACACAGAGCAACCATAATAATGACTATATGGGTTATACGCCACATACTGGTGGATGGACACTGGGAGATAGTCAAACAGGAAGTCCATCCCAATATAACCCCTCCTACACAGAAAGGACCTCAGTTTTTTCACCAGTGTCTGTAAGGTGGAATGGTCACTGATGTGATACATGTGCTCTTGGAGCATACTTGGAGGTCTGGACAGTTCTATTTAGAATCATGGACTTCGTTCGGATCCATTTGGAAAAGCTATCAGCCAAAATGGATGGAGAGAAGATTCCTTGAGGTTTGCCTGTAATGCAGCCTTACGGCTGTGTAATGGAACCCCGTGCAGTGTTTGTTCTGACCAAGGTGCTTTCCTGCATGGTGCTTTACAGGTCCAGTCCCTGAAGGTATTTTATGACAAAGCTCACCATGATGGGTGAAGATTGAACTCCTGTTATGTTCAGAGTCCTGCAGCAGGAATGGCAAGTCCTGCATTTTTGCAGTTTCTCTTTGTAAAAGAAGAAAAA
Source organism: Lithobates sylvaticus (assembly GCA_028564925.1). Classification (NCBI taxonomy): domain Eukaryota; kingdom Metazoa; phylum Chordata; class Amphibia; order Anura; family Ranidae; genus Lithobates; species Lithobates sylvaticus. The sequence continues at coordinate 79,662,261 of CM053031.1, forward strand.
AAGAGAGAGATCTGACTGTCTGTTCTCCCAGTGGCCACTGGGGGCAGTGTGCTGTTTAATCATGCTGTGTACTTCTTAGTCATGTGGGCTGCTGTTTCTCCTCCAGCCACTAGAGGGCACAAGCTGAACAGGTGCATACTTGCAAACGTCAGAATAAACACACAGTTTCCAGTTCTCTGAGGGGAGAAATGACAGATCGTCTGTTCATACAGCGTATGAACAGGCGATCTGTTAGTTTCCCTGCACAGTCCACATCCCCCTTCAGTTAGAACACTTCCTAGGACACACATTAACCCCTTCACTGCTCCCTAGTGTTAACCCTTTCACTGCCAGTGACATTTTTACAGTAATCAATGCATTTTTAATTGCACTGATCGCTGTATGCCAATGGTCCCAAAAATGTGTCAAAATTGTCCGACGTGTCCGCCATAATTGTCGCAGTCACAATAAAAATTGCTGATCGCCGCCATTACTCGTAAAAAAAAATTATTAATAAAAAATGCCATAAAACTATCTCCTATTTTGTACACGCTATAACTTTTGCGCAAACAAATCAATATACGCTTATTGCGATTTTTTTTACCAAAAATATTTAGACGAATAAGTATCGGCCTAAACTGAGGCAAAAAATATGTTTTTAGATATTTTTTGGGGTTATTTATTATAGCAAAAAGTTAAAAATGAATGCGTTTTTTTCAAAATTGTCGCTATTTTTTGTATATAGCGCAAAAAATAAAAACCACAGAGGTGATCAAATACCACCAAAAGAAAGCTCTATTTGTGGGGGATTTGCGCGCAATTGTCAGTTAAAGCGACACAGTGCCGAATCGCAAAAAGTGCTCTAGTCTTTGGCCAGCCAAATGGTCCGGGGCTGAAATGGTTAAAGAATGACATGTTAGGTATCTCTTTACGTGATCATCACATTATACCAAAAATTGGGCTTTTGTTTTTTTTTATTCATGAAAGTATATTTCTTCAAAAAAATTGCATTTGAAAGATCGTTGCGCAAATACAGTGTGACATAAAATTTTGCAATGATCGCCATTTTATTCTCTAGGGTCTCTGCTAATATATATATATATATATATATATATATATATATATATATATATATATATATATATATATATATAATGTTTGGGGTTCTAAGTAATTTTTTAGCAATAATACTCAGAAAAAGGCTTAGGCATGAGGGGTTAAATTCTTAATTGTTGACTTAATTCAATACGATATATTATTTACCATTGTGGAACCAAAATGTTTCTGGCATTGGTCTTCCAACAACTTTAAGGTCAAATCTTGCAGTTTGTCCTTCAGCACATTTGAAGGAGGCAGGTTTCATCACAAAGACTGGCTTATATAATCTCTCCAACTGGGACTCATCAGTTTCATCCAATCGGCGAGCAGGTGAACGTGCAGGAGAGCGCCCAGGGGAGCGGCTTGGTGAACGTGGAGATACAGACCTATTTGATATAAGTGTTAGAAATCAATATTTATTCATCTGTATCATACCTAAACTAGAACTATTGTTTGTGCAAGTAATACAGTGGTATGGATAGCCATTCTTCAGACAGAGGTCTGAATAAATGAATTAGTACTAATCAGGTATACACCATCCCACAACTGCAGGAAAAGGTACTTTACACAACAGTAATTTTGGTCAAGGTACTTCTGATTACACTAAGTCAAAGAAAATAACAAAAAACTATCATCTAGTTCAGCGGAGATCAAGTGTGGCCCCTGAGATCACCAAGTAATTTTCATTGGATGTAATGTACAGAAATGTGTCAGAGACTTCAGACATGTGACGGGGATGGTAGAAACAGTAGACATGCTAAAAGGTTGTTGGAGACTGGGCACATGCTTCAGGAGACTGTTAGAGACACATTGGGGGTTATTTACTAAAGGAAAGTCCACTTTGCACTTTCAGTGCACTTGAAAGTGCACTGAAAGTGCAGTTGGACGTAAAGTCGCTGTAGATCTGAGGGGGACATGCAAGGAAAATAAAAAACAGCATTTTAGCTTGCACATGATTGGATGATAAAATCAGCAGAGCTTCCACTCATTTCAGATCTACCCCTTAGATTTAGCGCGACTGCACTTCCAAGTGCACTTTCAGTGCAAAGTGGATTTGCCTTTTGTAAATAACCCCCATTGCATGATTATGCCACATTTGATATTTTTCTTGGCAAGATGCATTATAAAACATGTCAGGGAAAAAATAGATGAAAAGTGATGAAAAGCACAAAAAAATAAGATAGTGTGAAAGAATTAAAACAAATAATCTTAATAGTCTTAAAAGGAATAATTTTCTTCACTGGCCTGAGTAAGTATCCAAGAAGGGGAAACACAAACTAATGTTTGCAAGGGGCTCAAGTGTCACAAAATAAGTGCCAAAGGGCAAATGTTGGCTACTGGGATCTTGTTATACTTCACATATGGGAAAGAATAAAGTCAGGCAACTTTGTAAAAATACATGATGTGTGCAAGATAAGCTATGGGGTTGGTTTACTATACGAACACTTTGTTCACTTTGCACAGGAGTTTTCAATTTGTAAGGCCCCTTTCACACCTAAGCGTTTTTCAGGCGCTACAGCGCTAAAAATAGCGCCTGTAATGCGCCTGAAAAAAGCGGGTCCTTTAACTCCAGTGTGAAAGCCGGAGGGCTTTCACACTGGAGCGGTGCGCTAGCAGGACAATAAAAAAAAGTCCTGCAAGCAGCATCTTTGGAGCGGTGTATTCACCGCTCCTATACCGCTCCTACCCATTGAAATCAATGGGACACTGCGGTAATACCGCTTTGCAGCGCTTTGCGGGCCGAATACCGCTGCTAAAACGACGGTAAAGCTAAATATAGAGCTGCTTTACCCCTGCCGCCCCCACCACCCAGTGTGAAACTGGCCTGAGGGATTTTTTCCTTAGCTTAGTGAATGAGATAAAGCTCTGCTGACTTCCATCATCCAATCATGTGCAAACAAATATACAGTTTATTTTTATTTTCCTTGCACGTGATTGAGTATTCTTTTCAAAGTGAATTTTCACCTTATTCACTAAGCTAAAAAAAAAATCCCTGCAAAGTGTAAATTCTCTCACAAAGTGAACAGCCTGTTTACCTTTAGTAAATCAATCCCTGTGCATTATAAAAAAAAATCAAAAGACTATGGCCCCTTTCAGATGGGCATTCAGAACAGATCTGCCTGCCAGTTTTTCAGGTGGACCTGGTCAGAAGGTCCATGCATTACTATAACCAGGCAGATGTAAGCAGTATTATTGGTGTGCATTCTTTCTATACAGACCCTAGAAAGTATAAAAGGAAAATGTTGTAGTGTAATAGTTATATATATCTATTATGCATAATAATTCTGCTACCTGAGAATACAATCCTTCAGCATTCCATAACAAACCTATAGATTAATTGTGAATATTATTTACCGTATTCTTTTAACAGCCTCTGGAGCTGGCATGTAAGGTGAAACTCCAGTTGGTGCAGCAGGCTCCACATACAGTTTCCCTGAGCATATGGAATTGCCTTTAACATTGCTGGACAAAGCAGTGTAAATACCCTCATCTTCAGTAGACAAAACAGAGATGCGCAGACTAGCCCTGCCATCTTGCAAGGTTTCCATCTGGTAGCGGCCTTCATGTTTAATGCGTTTTCCGTCTTTGTACCATGTAATCTGCAAAAATGACATTACACAATATTCTCAGTAAATCTGTGTGAGATACACAATATCATTTTCAAGGGATGTTTTTGTAGAACAGCTATATTGAAATCTCTTCATTTGAAAGTGAAATCTGATTAATCTACATAAATTTTAATTGCCATAAATGACAGGCAATCTGATGCATTTGATAGAGGCAGTAATCTGAAAATGCTTGTTGTCACTAAAGTTTACAGAAATATATTTATACCATAGTTTGTAGACGCTATAACTTTCACACAAACCAATCAATGTGCACTTATTGGGAGTTTTTTTTTTTACCAAAGATATGTAGCAGAATACATTTTGGCCTAAATTTATGACGAAATTACATTTTATTGGTTACGTTTTATGACAGAAAGTAGAAAATATTGTTTTTTTTTTCAAAATTTTCGGTCTTTTTTCATTTATAACGCAAAAAATAAAAACACAGTGGGGATCAAATACCACCAAAAGAAAGCTCTATTTCTGTGAGAAAAAAATGTAATTTTAGTTTGCATACAGTATTGCATAACTGCGCAATTGCCAGTAAAATTAGCGCAGTACTGAATAGCAAAAAATGCCCTGGTCATGAAGGGGTAAAACCTTCCAAAGCTGAGATAGTTAAAGGAGTTGTAAAGGCAGAAGGTTTTTTTATCCTAATGCATTCTATGCATTAAGATAAAAAAAACTTTTGTGTGTAGGAGCCTCACCAGCACCCCCTAATCACTTACCTGAGCCCCATCTCTCTCCAGCAATGTCCACAAATTTTTAAGCTGTCCGGGACACTCCTTCTCATTGGCTGAGACACAGCAGTGGCATCCTTGGCTCCTGCGGCTGTCAATCAAAGTCAATCAACCAATCAGGGGAGAGAAGGGGTGGGGTCAGGGCTCCGTGTCCGAATGGACACACATAGATGAGACCCGACCCAAGTGCCCCCATAGGAAGCTGCTGACTGTGGAGGCACTCGATAGGAGGGGGGGGGCAGAAGCAGCAAAGAGAGACTCGAGAAGAGGAGGATCCATGCTGCTCTGTGCAAAACCAACTGCACAGAGGAGGTAAGTATAACATGTTTGTTATTTTTATTTTTTTAAAACAAGACTTTACAGTCTCTTTAAAGACTACTGAACCACAGCCCAATTTGTTAAATACAATAGAAGAAAGTTATGGTTCCATGCCATCTTTATCCTGTTGTCCTGTATAGTGTAGTACAGTACTATGCTGTATAGTACAGTATAGTGAACAAGTGTCGTCATTCTAGGTCCACAAGTGTGCTACTGACAGAATTACCAGATGAAACCAAAGGAAAAGAACATGTAAAAAGAAAATGATTGGTATTTGCTGTCTACCAGGGCGAAATATTTTGTTTTATACTACTGGCACCTTTAGGTTGGGGAAAGACTGGAAACTGTCCTTAGTTGGGATCAATGAAAAAAACATTGTATATGTGAATGAAAATATTGCCTTTTGTTTACCTTTGGTAATGGGTATCCAGACATTTTACAATGGAACGTGACTCCCATTCCTTCAAGAATCTGGTAACTCTTAAGTCTTATGTCAAATCCTGATTCAATTATTTCAGATTCCGGAACATCAACAATCATTTCCTCCCCATCTTCTTCAAGTAATTCCTCCAAGGTAATCCTAATGATTCTGTATTCGATTTCTTTGATGAGTTTCTCTTCAAATGCAGTCAGCTGATATTCCTATAAAAAGATATGGATATCATATAAGCACACTGTATAAATGATGCTTAAATATAGCTACAATTTTAGTAAAACTACAAAATTATTTGTAGCCTATTAATATTATGTCCCTAATTACCTCCGATAAGATAAGCGAAAGCAGTGCATGTTTTCCAATTGACATGTTATTTACCTCATGAATTGTAGTCTTAACTAAAGTAGTATCCTTGGCCATCTTCTTTCTGATAAGGGCTTGTTCCTTCTCATATTCCTTATCATACTCTGACCGAAATAAAATTGGTGCGGCTTCAGCTACTTTGGGTTCAGGTACAAATGGAGTTGGCTCTTCGTGCATCCTCATGTAATGGTCATATTCAGCTGTTCATAGAAAAAAATATTCAAATATAATCCATATCAGTTAGCCATTATTACAAACCATTTTATGTTTCTGAGTTAGTTATCTAAATGTCCGTTTACCTTCCTCCAAAAGACTTGTGGTCTCAGTAGCTTCTCCATATTTATTTCGGATAACAATGCTGTAGTCTCCAGCATCATCAGCAAAAGTCATAGAAATCTCAAGTTTGCATTCTCCGGTATCCTTGTTATAGGACACCTTATATCTGTAAAGAAAAAATATAGATAGATTATCGGTCACACAGATGTCAGTTTATGATACATCAAAGTATTTGAAAGCAAAAGCTGTATATTAAAAATAGTAAATGTAGCAAACTGCAATGCTAAAGAAATTGAGCTATCCATGACATTTTTTTTTTTTTAGATATCTTCAATCTCTGTAGATGAATCTGTGAATTAGATCTTTGAAGTGCAATATCTACTTTAGGGGTTCCAATAAGGGAGTACAGCCAGCCCTCTCATACCAGGTGTGGGCCCCATAGGATCAGCAGGGGACCTGGCTTCAGCTGTAAGTCCCATACAGTGTAATACTGTAAAGGCACAGGGTGAACAGAGCTCATTTAGGCTCCTTCACTGCAGCTGTCTGAATTCCAAGGGCATATGTTCCTAGAGTCCCAGATTATGCAGGATAGCTAAGAACACTGCTATGCTATGTGGCTCAGGCAGCTGCTCATCGGCCTAGCCCTATTCTTTTGCACCAGTTCTATATAGAGCACTCTGCAGGGACCTTTCTTGCTGCTCTGAGTTAGTCTGTAATTAATGGTATACTAGGGTCCCTTCTTTGCCACCCTTCCATACTGCATAACTAAGGCATAAGCTCAGGGGTCTGATAAAATAAAATATATATAAATAAGTGGTGTTCTTGTTGATCTTGTGTTATTAAGGAAAATGCATTTCATGTTACATTTTTCAAATTAGGGTAACTAACTTTATTTCCAATCCATTTTTGTGTCACCTTATTACTAATTTTACATTACTTATGCTGTTATAATTCTGCAGCTGAAATCAGTACCTGATACTTTGTTTAATTGATTATATAGTAATGTTTATCACACATTTGTACAGCTACTTTTACTATTACCAGGGCTGGGACAAGGGGTGGGCAAGACAGGCAGCTATCCAGGGTGAAGTGATAGAAAGAGGGGGGCCCCCTTACTGAGCACTTTAGATCTGCTGGTACACCATACCATGCCCACTTTCCACCCCATCCACCCACAGCTGTCCAGAAAAACTCACTGTGTATGTGCAACTACCTTCTAACTGCTAGAAAGTTACTGACCACACACGTGCTGTGCACACTCTATGCCAACCACAGGCAGTCCGAGCAAAGAGGGCAGAGAATGGGTGCAGGGCAGTACACCCATTCTGTGTCATGCACTAGCAGTGGGTGAAGGGGGCACAGTTTTGCCTCCTTGCCTGGGCACTTGACGAACCTGTCCTGGTACTGACTATTGCTATGTACATGTAGTGAATCTTGCTTATATGTGCATTGATAGCATAACAGATTTGTTCAGTGTAGCACTTGGGTGATTGCTCCACAATAACATACATGAAATGACCTGCAGTCCTTTGATTTGCCCTTGAAATAGTATGATTTATATGGCCTGGTAATAGGTGTATTCTCTTCAATACTTCCAGAGCCATAGTTTGTCCAAAACATAAAAAAGTATAGGGGAAAGGTGCAAAACTATGAGCAATATAACATAAATCAATGCCCACTCCCATTTGTTTTTGCCATGCCCTACATGCCCCTTAAAGGTGTCCTTCCTTTTAACTTTCAAATGTTGTCAACTATTCAAGGGAATGTTGCATGTCCACCTAATTTGCTGATCCTCCCCCCCTCTCCAGCCTCCTTCACCAGCCACTCTATCTTGTCATTGTTTTGCTATGCTGTAGGCAGAAGGAGTTGGTTTAGGAGTGAGCCTTGAGCTCTAAATAGTCAGGGTTGCCATTCCTTACACCCATGCTGGCCCTGTCTATCGCTTTTTTTCCCATCAGCTTGCATTGTCTCAATGAGTGGTGGAGGGCAGCTGGGATTAGCAGAGTGGAGCAGCCCCAGTCAGGGATGAGAGTGTGCCCCCAGAGTGACAGAGAAGGGCCCCTAGGCTTAGGCACTGAATATGTAGTGGGGTCACCCCCTGGTCTCCTTGAGATTGGATCAAAGTTTGCCTTCTGTGTACCCCTGATTGATTTAGCAGGTCTTTGAATGTGGTGGGATTTCTTCACACGTAATTGAGTTGAGCTCTGGATACATTAGGGTCAATTCTTATTGGAAAAATGCATGAAATAATTATTTTAATTCATTTACAACAAATGTGAAGATCGGGGCATGAAAATAGCCCACATGGAAAAAGATCTGTATTGGGCCTACAGGGTCATACAACATATATGTACTCCTGTCTCTACAAATGAGTACTTCATTAAAAATTACCTAATACATAATTAAAAAATCAATTAGATGGCCTGTATTTAATTACCTGTATCCAGTGCTTAGAGGAACACCAGCCTTTTTCCAGTAAATGTGTGGCTTGGGGTTGCCTCCAATCTGACATTCAAATATAACACGGCCTCCCTCGACCAACTTCTGAACAGTTAGTTTTCGAATGAAGAAGGGTGCCACTCCTTCTCCTGTTTCAGCAGGGGCAGTCACCTCTATCTCCATCTTCTGCTCCTCTGTGTATCTGCAAAAAGATGGTCAATAGGTAAGTAACTAAAGCTGTTCTTATTCACTGGTCTATCATTGTCTAATATATTATCTTCTGTCTTGGACCCATATAAATGTGCATCTATAAAACAATAATTTGGCCACACTTCATTTTACATATCACCATCAGAGTTGTGACTCTAGATAACAGGTGCACTTCGGATTAGAGGGACCCTATTAATAATTTTTCCAAGTTCAATGTATTTTTATTTGGCTATGTTTAGTAATTACATAATTTACATTGCTATGAAAACAATATTTGAAATGACCTTTTTTTAGTTAGTTGCCATTTCATATTTTATATAGTGTATTTCATAAAAAGGTGTTTATTTTGGTTTTTTTCACACATATTTTCCCATTAGGCCCACCAAGATCCACTCCCCCTTCCAGTAGAGGGAAATCCTTATCATGGTATTCCCAATTCTTAAAAAGGTCTGTAAATTCTTTTCCTTTAGCATTTATCTGTATATTAGGCAACATAAACAACCAGGGTTGCCATACCTTATAAAACTTATGAAACATATTAGCATTGTCACTAGTACACCGAGCACAACTAGCATTCACTCTCAGCCCCATACGTGCCAGTCTATCAGGAGTATAGTGTAGATGGTGGATAAATTTAAACTGTATATATTGGTCAGCGGTACATATAATATCTTGAAAGCAAGCCTCAGTAACTTCTTCCCACCCCTCCTCTGTTAGTACAGGTATCAGTTTTTGCCATTTGGTGAACGAGGTTTGGAACGGGTCTGCTCCCGCCATGTTCAGGTGGTTATAGAAGGTTGTCACCATTTTTGTTATATCTGGGTCGGAGAGATGATCTTCCAAAGGGGGTGTTCTGAGCTCCATGGTCAGGGTACCAAATTGGGCCCGAGTGGCATGTCTGATCAGAAGATACTTATAAAAAAAATTTGTTAGGTATGCCATACTTGGCTTTTAGGTGGTCAAAAGTCACAAAAATACTATTTGAAAACAAGTGTGTCAGGTGCGTAACTTGCATCCTTGACCACCATTTCGAGTCGGGATGACCATGGAGCTCAGGGAGATTTGGGTTATCCCAAATTGGAGTGTTTGGCGACCATGTACTCATACCTTTGGACAGGAGTCCGTTGCTCTCCTTCCAAGCTAGTAAACCAACATCCCTGGGGGAAAGTCTGGAGCATTTGTTGGGTCTAGACCTGTGCATCACATCAAGTGCCTTGGTACCTTCCTCATAAAATGAGGACATCAGGGAGACAGCGGGGGGCCGAGGGTCGGAGTGCATCCACTCATAAATAAACGTGAGCTGTGAGGCAAGAAAGTACTTCTGCAGGTTAGGGCATGCTAGTCCTCCCCTGCTTTTAACCGCTTGCAGGGACGTTTTAGATATACGTGGATGAGCAGCTTGCCAAACAAAGGAAGACAGAACTGCCTCCACCTTTTGGAACATTTTTTTTGGGAGATACACTGGAGCTGCTCTAAAGAAATACAAAAATTTTGGCAAAAAAATCATTTTGAAGATATTAATACGTCCTATTAAATTTAGTGGGAGGGTTGACCAGACTTGAAGTTTGTCCGTCATTTGTTTTATTACTGGTGTGATGTTAAGATCTACGAATCTGGAGAGGTCATTATGTATTTGAACTCCTAGGTATTTAAAAGACTGAGCAGTTTTCAGTCTAGAGTTCTCAAGGTATTTATATGGGATCAGAGGACCTATAGGAAAGGCTATGGATTTCTCCCATCCGACCCTCAGCCCCGACACCTCCCCAAACTCCTCAACCACCTGCATCAAACTTCTAAAAGAGCTCTCTTTGCCGTCCAGGTAGATTAACGCGTCGTCTGCGTATAGAGAGATTTTCTCCAATTGTGTTCCGCATTGGATGCCCCCAATCCCCGCGGCCTGCCGCACCGCCAGCGCTAGTGGCTCAATGGCGATAGCGAACAGGAGCGGAGAGAGGGGGCACCCTTGTCTGGTTCCCCTCTGCAAGGCAAATGCCACCGAGACATCACCATTGGTTCGGACTCTCGCACTTGGGTGCGCATATAGTAGACGGACCCACCTTAAAAACAGGGGGCCGAAACCCATATTTGACATGGTTTCCCATAAAAATGTCCAGCGGACCGTGTCAAACGCCTTTAACACATCTAAGGATAGCACCAGATGGCTTTGCTTCGTTACGTGTGCCCTATGGATATGTAGATACAGTCTGCGGATGTTATCAAACGTGTTGCGACCCGGCATGAACCCCGCTTGGTCTGGGGGGATAAGAGCTAAAATAACTTTTTGTAGTCTCTGGGCCAAAATTTTGGCCAGAATTTTCACATCAGTGTTTAAAAGTGAAATCGGTCGATAAGATTCACATAGCAGTTTGTTCTTTTCGGGTTTAGGCAAGACAACAATGAGGGCCTCATTCATGGAAGCTGGCAGAGTACCCTGCTGCAGAGAATTTCGGAACGTGTGCAGAAGCTTGGGGGCAATTACCTCCGCATAGGTCTGATACCACCCGGAGGGAATACCATCCAAGCCCGGAGTCTTTGAAGGGGGCAGAGAGCGGATTGCTGCCTCTACCTCTTCCAAAGTGATCTCCTGTTCCAGAAGCCCCCTCTGTGCCTCATCCAATGCCGGGAAGGCCATGGAAGAGAAAAAGCCCCTAAACGTGGCCTCCTGTGGTGGGTCTAGGTCGGTGTACAGGTCACTGTAGTAGGTAGCAAATGTCTGGTTAATGCATACTGGATCATTGGTTATGGAGCCGTCCTTCAGTGTAATGGCCGGTATTGAGCTGTCTGTATATTCGGTGTGGGCCAGAAAAGCCAGCATCCTACCATTTTTACCGCCATGTTCGTGTATTCTTGCAGATAGGTATAGTTGTTGTTTTTTAGTCATATCTACCTGGTGTAGTTGTAATGCATTATGTGCGTTTGAAATTGTCCCCCGAGTCTCATCTGTCAGATCCCTCATGTGTTGGGCTCTAGCGTCCTCTAGATTTTTTTCCAGCTCCACCAGGTGGGCCGCCCCCGTAGCTCTATAGTGTTTGATACGTGAGATATAAGCCCCCCGTAGGACTGCTTTAAAGGCGTCCCACGTGGGTCCAGGTTCTGCGGTATCTAAGTTGTTGGACCAGTAGTCTAGCATATCCAGCGAGATAGCTTCCTGTATCTCAGGGGTGGATATCCATAGGGGGCTCAGTCTCCATATCCGAAACGTCGGCCTGTGTCCCAGAGTTAGGGTAACTGTCATAAGTGAGTGGTCTGATATGGTCTGTGAGACATAGTCCATATTTAAAACATTCGGCAGCAGGTCCCTGCTGGCAAGTGCATAGTCTATTCTAGAGAGAGAACCGTACGTTCTAGACTGGCATGAGAAAACTTTTTTGCTGGGGAACTTCCATCGCCATATATCTACATATCCATATACCTCACACCATTTGCCAAACAATCTGGAGTCATTTAGCTGTGGTTTCAGTCTATCAATGGATGACTGCAACACTGAGTTGAAGTCACCCATTAGTAGCACTGGACAGCTGGGTAATAAAGAAAGTTGTGTACTTATATCCGTAAAGATTACTGCTGAAACCGGAGGGGGGACATATACTGTTGCCATAATCAATGGGGTGCCGCGAACTGAGGCATGAAGTATCAAATACTGTCCTTTAGAATCAGAGATTACCCTATGACATTCAAAAGGAAGGCCTTTGCGTATTAGCACCGCCACTCCGCGGGCATAATTAGAATATGTGGAGGTGTAACTATGGGCAACCCAATGTTTTTTGAGCGCTAGGACTTTTGACCCTGTCAAGTGGGTTTCCTGCAGGCAAAGAACATGGGGTTGCAATTTCTTGATCCGCTCAAAAATCAGTGCACGTTTAAATTTAGAATTCATTCCTCTCACATTCCACGAGCAAATCTTTACGTCAGCCATGGGACTTCCTTACAAATATTAAAACCACTGAGATCCACTCATATTTACTTGGTGTACCCCTGATTGCCATCATTGTGTTATCCAACTTTATACAGTTACCGCCATTGGGACAGAGCAACATACATCCATCCTTCAACCAAACTCCATTCATACACACACACACATAGCAACAGAAAAAAAGAAAAAAAGATTGAACTGTACATGTCCCGCCGTCAACTGACAGCAACACCCCTGCCCTGCTCTCTGAAAAACGGAGAGGGCTTGTACCCCAAACTAGGGCCATGCATGGGGCGCATGGCCTGGAACCTATTTGGTCCATATTAGCAAGTTAGAGCCAATACTGTGGCTAACGTCTCTCCGCATGTGGAGTAGCTCCAGCTCCCCCCCATTCGTGGCGGGAGGTCTGTACCCCACTGGGAAAACAAGTGCGGTTGATCTGCATTGCCGGTTAAGTGACTTGGGACACCACTGCAGGCATATCAAAAAGGGTTGGCAAAATCAAAAATCAGAAAAATAAGAAAAATAAACGGCAGCAGCAAACACCCTACAGGGGGTCACTTTAGGCAAAGTTGGCCAGTCACGAGCCATTTGAGTGACTGGAGGACAAGAGGATATCATTGCCTACGGTAAACTTCAGTCAGCTGGTGCTCGAGGGGGTCTTGGCAGGGTTTCCCACCATGCGATGACATTCTTTGGCGACTGGAAGAATAACACTTTTTCATCATGTACCACCCGTAGAGTAGCTGGAAATAACATGGAGTATTGGATAGCGTGGTCTCTCAGGTGCTTCTTGACTGCTCGGAACTGTGCACGCTGGTTGCGTACCGCAACTGAGTAATCAGGGTACAGTGATACTGTAGCATTGTTAATCTTGAGACTGCCTTTCTGTCTGGCAGCTCGCAGGATGGAGTCCCTGTCCCTGTAGTTGAGCAGTCTCATAATCATTGTACGTGGGGGATTGCCAGCGGGGAGAGGCCTACCTGGGACCCGGTGCGCCCTCTCAATTATAAAACAGGGGGATAGCAACTCCCGACCAAATTCCTGCTCCAGCCAGCTTTCGAGGAATGCTACCGGGTCGGATCCCTCCACCTTCTCAGGGAGCCCAACCAGCCTCAGGTTGTTCCTCCTAAAGCGGTTCTCGAGATCGTCCATTTTGGATTCTAGAGAGGATATTTTCCCGCCGGTGGCATTCAGTTTGGGTAGGATGGGGTTAACCGTGTCCTCCAGTTCGCTTATTCGGTCTTCTGTCTCGGTCACCCTGCCCCTCAGTTTGTGAACGTCTTGCCGTAGCAGTGTAAAGTCACTCCTGATTTCAGCTACCGTCCCCATTAAAGCTGTATGGTTTACCTTAATGGTCTTTAGTACTTCCGCCAGCGTAGGCCCGGAGCCATCATCCGTCGCCTCCTCGCCCTCAGATGTTTGTGAGATCAGGTTCGGGGGGTCTGGAAGTCCCGGGGAGGAGGGTGGAGAGGCACCCGAGGCGTCTCCAAAGAGATCCGGTGTAGAGGCCGGAGAAGCAGAGGGTGCCGAGACGGTAGTGCGGCGGCCATCTTGGCCCGATCTCGTGTTGATGCTCATTCGTACCGGTGCTTGCTTTCGCCTTTTGCCCATCCGGCAATTTCACCATCCGGTGAATCAGCTGTTGCCTCCGGTGTCGGCGGTGGTCTCCGTTTCTGGAATTAGGGCAGATCAAGCCAGGATTGTGCAGGATAGTAGTGGGTAATGCCGGAGCTGCTCAGAGAAGCGTCCGCTCACATGTCCTCCTAGGCCACGCCCATAAACAATGCTATTTAAAATAAACCTGCAATTACATAAATATGGGAATTGCAATGCTGCATTCCCTCTGAAAGTGCTACTTGCCTGGTTGTATGCTGGCCAAATGAGATTGATTTTCTAAAGGCAAATATACTGTGCACTACAAGTGCAGTTGCTCTAGAGCTGAGAGGAAGCTCTAAAATAAGGGGAAGCTCTGCTGATTTCTATCATCCAATCCAAACAACAAATGCTGTTTTTTTTATTTTCCTTGCATGTTTCCCTCAGATCTAGAGCAACTGCACTTGCGGTGCACTTGCAGTGCACAGACTATTTGCCTTTAGTAAATGAACCCCATTGGGTTCACTTTGTAAGTCATGAATCTGAAACAAGTGTGCAGCTCAGAAAAGTCAGTAAAAGGTTAGAAGTCCTTACCCTAGTACTCTGATGCCGCGTAAACACGGCCGGACTTTCCGGCAGAAAAAGTCCAATGAGAGCTTTTCATCGGACATTCCGACCGCGTGTATGCCCCATCAGACTTTTTCTGCTGGCATTTCCGATGGACTTAGATACAGAACATGTTCTAAATCTTTCCGTCGGAAATGCCGACGGAGCTTAGTCCAGAAAGTCCAGCCATGTGTACGCAGCATGAGAGTAGTTCTACACTAGTTCTAGGTCTATGACTTGAAGTTTTACATCACTAGGTCACTTCGGTGGCCATGCAAATAACATTTTTAAAGGGAGGCTCAAACCATCTCATTTTACATATTGGTAAATTAAGCATTGTGATAGTAACACATTGACATGCAACTTAGCAGGATGCATAATTTGCACATCTAATGAGCCTAAATGTTATCCTCATATACAAAAAAGTTTTAAAAATTCTTAGATGAAACTTTTTGTATTGTGCACATGAGACTGACAAGCATAAAACATGTTAAACTCTTTATTACGCTGTTAGATTCCATTTGGTGCTGAAGATTGAAAATCCAATCATAGAAACCTATGATTTGCGATAGCCAAGTTTTTATCTTAGCACACTGTTCCAAAAAAGACTTGCATATTAACAGCTGATAACATACATCTAAGGCCACATTCCCATAGGTGATGATGCCTGTATAACATGAATGAGCTGCTTCTTGCATCTTCTGTAATTTCCAGGTGCTGCGTTCAGGCAGCCTATTGAAGTCTATTAGGATGTGCGGGTGCACAGACACAGTTGCTTGTCCTAATGTGACAGGTGAGTGGTCCCAAATGCACACTGTCTGTGTTCAGGGCTGCACACCCACATGCCTGTCACATTGAAAGAGTTGCTGTGTCTGTGCAGCTGTGTCTCCAATTCAATTTGGGCTGTCTACATGCAGCACCGGAAGTTACAGATGCCTGAAAAAAGGCCCGTTCATGCTATATGGGTATCATTGCCTAAATGAACGAGGCCTAAACTCAAAAATTCAAATTTGAAGTTGACATAGAAAATATAAAAATATAATTACTGTTTTTCTTCTATCATTTTTTCAGTAACAGTTTCTCTGGCTTCATACTCCTCGGACACTAATATAAAAAGAGAAAAACATATTCAGCCTATTGTAGCTACTAATAATTACATTTCCAAATTATATCAAATTATTGTGACTTGTGCCCCCCATAATGTACACACACTCCTAAACAATGATCATGATGTGCATGAGCTCAGTCCTAGTTTTACTGCAGTTTAATTATAAGTACTAGCTGCCATGCACATCAAGATTTTTCTCTGCCAAATAAAAGAAACAAGTGCAGATTTAGCATTGTGTAATATAACATAAAATATGTGAAATATAACATTAACATCAGAAATGTACTCTACATAGTATACAAGAGACTTTAGTTTTTCTAGGAGATAAAAACATCTTTCAGTGACATAACTTTCAGTTATCCTTAAAGACTTGTTACCTGATTTACTTTACCACATAAACTGTACAGACAGTTGCCATGACAGTCAATCACTTTTGTTTTTTTATTCACATTCAGAAAATAATTTGCTATACCTGCACTGAAGAATGAAAAATAAAACGGGTTTGTGCAGGAATGTTAAGTACACAGTCGTGCTCAAACGTTTGCATCCCCTGTCAGAAATAGTGAAATTTTGGCACTAATATTGAAAATATGACTGATCATGCCAAAAAGCTGTCTTTTTATTTAAGGATAGCAATCACATGAAGCCATTTATTATCACATCGTTTTTTGGATCCTTTTTTAAATCATAATGATAACAGAAATCACCCAAATGGTCCTGATAAAAAGTTTACATACCCTGGAATGTTTGGCCTTGGTACAGACACAGAAGGTGGCACACACAGGTTAAAATGGTAATTAATGGTTTATTTCCCAAATTTGTGGCTTTTTAAATCACAATTAGTGTCTGTGTATAAATAGTCAATGAGTTTGTTAGCGCTCACATTGATGCACTAAGCAGACTACACTGAGCCATGAGGAGGTAGAAAAGAACAGTCAAAAGACCTGCTTAACAAGGTAATGAAACTTTATAAAGACGGAAAAGGATATAAAAAGATATCCAAAAGCCTTGAATATGCCAGTCAGTACTGTTTAATCACTTATTAAGAAGTGGAAAATTAGGGATTCTTTTGATACCAAGCCAAGGTCAGGTAGATCAAGAAAGTTTGCACAAACTAGTCACAATAAATGATGGGTGCTGCAGAACATCACATCACCTTATCTCACCTTCTTTTAGCCTAGCCTCAGCCATGAATAAAAAAACTAGGATTCAACGTGTTACTATTTGTGAAAATAGGGGAAGGAAGGTGCAAGCTGTACCAGGAATGGCTCATCTTAGGGTAAACCATGGTTATCTAGCCTTTTTAAATACTTTTAACCTTAATGTCTGTTGGGTGGAGCAATCAACAGCTGCCCATAGACTCAAGCTTGCCTAGCTATCTGGACAGAAATGGCTGGATCGGGGGAATCTCACTATTAGAGAGACAGAGGAAGAATGTTGCACACCAATAAGAAGAGATTTTAGGAAAGCATCTACAATCGGGTGTTTTTCCCGAGACACAAAGACACAAAGTCATAAATATCATAGAAAGAAATCAGTATGCACGCCATATAACTTCTGATTGTTTTGATATAATATGAAGTTCTGCCAATATATGGTGTATGCTCTGATTACTTTCTATGGTATTAAGAAGACTTATATTTATGATCACTCTACCAACCATGACAGGATGAAACAATTATGGCCTGATCATTTGTTTAAACTTTGCATACATGACCGCCAAACTAGCACCTCAATAACAGGATTAACTATAACTTAAACATAACATAAACAACACCAAAAAAATGCCCAAAAATAGTTATTTTATCTACACCCTTTTAAACTGGTTTAACTCAGTGGAACACAACACCTAATACCAAATGACAGCCTCTGCTTTGCTATATATATATATATATATATATATATATATATATATATATATATATATATATATGTAGGCAGCCACACAAGGTCATAAACATGAAAGGCACTCTTTGACACACAAATATAGCTTGCCAAATCTTGCAATACATGCAAGTTTAACTCACTCTATAGCGTACACCCAATAAAACTATCACAGTGTATATAAACAACATTTTCTTAAAAACTTCATGAAACATAAAAAACATCTATGAAAATTATAAAAATTATCAAAAATAGTATCACATAACTATGATGATATATAAAAAACAACAACTCCTACTTTGCGCTAAAGTTACCCAATAAAGACATGTTACAAAAATCTATATATATACTGTATGTCATAAAAGTGAGTACACCACTCACATTTCTGTAAATATTTTATTATATCTTTTCATGTGTCAACACTGAAGAAATTACACTTTGCTACAATGTAAAATAGTGAGTGTACAGCTTTGTATAACAGTGTAAATTTGCTGTCCCCTCAAAATAACTCAACACACAGCCATTAATGTCATGTAACTCGTTAGTGTTACAAGGT